>CM054184.1:45360200-45975200 GCA_028829895.1 Sinotaia quadrata | reverse complement strand
ATCTATCTATCTATCTATCTATCTATCTATCTATCTATCTATCTATCTATCTATCTATCTATCTATCTATCTATCTATCTATCTATCTATCTATCTATCTATCTATCTATCTATCTATCTATCTATCTATCTATCTATCTATCTATCTATCTATCTATCTATCTATCTATCTATCTATCTATCTATCTATCTATCTATCTATCTATCTATCTATCTATCTATCTATCTATCTTTGGACACACGCCCTGTTTAATAATGACGTGTTTCTATAGTTATAAAATGTGTATCTTTGGACATAAGCCATGTTTTACCAAGATGTGTGTCTATAGTTATAAAATGTATATCTTTGGACAAAGGCCCTATTTAATTGTGACGTGCATAATCAGTTTAGAAAATTTACTTCTCTGGATATGAGCACATTTAACTCTGTGCCTTTATGTTGATTTCACTTTACGCTTACGTGCATATTTATCCCGTTCTAGGGGGACGTAACTAATCGTAAAAGAGACGAAGTAAAAAAAACGTTCATTTTGAGCTAGAAAACATCATAAAATCATCTTCACTGACACTCTAGTCACATGATCGAGATCTAACCATTTTACGCTCATTTCTGAAAGTCAAAGCTCATTGCAATATCTTTTGCCATTAATTTTAATTACAAAAGAAAAAAAGAAAGAATAAAATAAACAGAAATATACTTTGATTGAATTTCCAGAATTACCGAAACTCTTGAGCGTTAAAAATTAATGCTTGTGCTACTGTGCAAGAATTGTAAAACTTTCGGCCTCGGATTTCGTGAGTAGATTAACAGGCGATCAATGATTAAAACTTTTAAAATTCAGTTAGTGTGTTTTACTTCGAAGAATAATTACCAAAACAATTATAGCGATCTCTTACTAAAGACAAAAACCTGTCGTCATTACGAAATATGTCGACATGTGTTATCGACTTTAGAAAATTTAGTACTCATAATTTTTTTCTTAAGACAGAGAGATAGATAGACAGAGGTAGATGGATGGATAGAGAGACAGAAAGACATATAGATAGATACATAGAAATATAGATTGAGATGGATGGATGGATAGATAGATAGATAGATAGATGGATGGATGGATGGGTGAAAGAGAGAAAGAAAGAAAGAAAGAAAGAAAGAAAGAAAGAAAGAAAGAAAGAAAGAAAGAAAGAAAGAAAGAAAGAAAGAAAGAAAGAAAGAAAGAAAGAAAAAGATTACTTGATTTGTACTGGTTTACTGATCGTCCAACCCACCCGTTACATCCCCTCCCCAGTTGTCTCAGTCAATGCCTGGTCGAAGAAAGAGATGAAAATAGTGTGTGTGTGTGTGTGTGTGTGTGTGTGTGTGTGTGTGTGTGTGTGTGTGTGTGTGTGTGTGTCTGTGTGTGTGTGTGTGTGTGTGTGTGTACGTGTTTGTGATGGGAATGGCATGCTTATCATGGTGGTCAGACGGTCAGCCACAGACAGGGGCTTGAGGCGCAAACCTTTTTAACTGTTGTGAAGCCTGCAAGCTTAGCGTTTAGTACCACAGACAGAAGTGCACTTACATTTATTATAGGATTTACAGATTTACTCCTTAACGATCAGACTGAGACAACACGTGACACACAAATATATGAGGTTTTAAACTTCAACATCAACCTCATCTACCCACCCCCACTCCCCAAGACGTGAACATATAACGAATGCGTCACCCCGGAGTGTTGCTTAGTTTACACACATTTCACTCTACAAATATGTGTCAAAAAGCTACGAGTGAACTTGTGAGTTTTACACACAACTGCGTGAGTCATTGTTCCAAATTACTGCATTTTATGCGATGTAAATCATAGTGAGTCACAATGTTAAAACGTTTTCTTAAGAGGAATAATTATTTGAGTCAGTGTTTTGTAAGACTGTTATGTCGTATGTTCATTTAAGTCACTGTTCTGTAAGACTGTTAAGTCGTATATTCATATGAGTCAGGTTTGTAAGACTTTAAGTCGTATGTTCATCTGAGTCAGGTTTGTAAGACTGTTAAGTCGCATGTTCATTTAAGTCACCGTTTTGTGTAAGACTGTTAAGCAGTATGTTCAAATGAGTCAGGTTTGTAAGACTTTAAGTCGTATGTTCATTTGTTTCTTAGACTTCAGATGTAAGTAATCATTTGCTGTTGTTGAATGCGAAATTTGCACACGTTGCCATAATCGATTTTTATCTCTCTCTCGACTGCCTTTTATCTCTCTCTCCCCACTATCACATCTCTTTTATTCTCTCTCTCTTCTGTCTCATCTCTTTTTATCTCTCTCCTGTCTGATCTATTTTTATCTCACTCTCTCTCCACTGTCTCATCTCTTTTATTTCTCTCTCTTCTGTCTCAACTCTTTTTATATCTATCTCCTGTCTCATTTATTTTTCTCTTTCTCCATTGTCTCATCTCTTTATATATCTCTATCCTGTCTCATCTCTTTTTATATATCTCTCTCTTTCTCTCTCTCTCTCCTGTGTCTCATCTCTTTTTATCTCTCTCCACTGTCTCATCTTTTGTTATCTCTCTCCAATGTCTCATCTCTTTCATCTCACTCCAAATGCATGGCTGTATGTGAATTAGGAGCATTTGCACTTTGCATTGTGTTAGTGCTTGTGAGGATTATTTTTATGCTTGTATTGTGTGGTGACTTGTGAAGATTAATTTTACATTTGCATTGTGATGGTGATGTGTGAAGGTTAGTTTTACATTTGCATTGTGGTAGTTGCGTAGTCAACTTTGAATTTATTAGTAACATAGCATATTTTACATTTGTCTTGTAATTGTGACGTAGCAAGTTGTACACTCTGCATTGTGTAGTGATGTAGCACTGTTTGCACTTTGCATTGATTTAGTGACACAATTATCTTTACACATTGCAGTGTACTCATGAAGCAGTAAGCTTTACATTGTGCTTTGTGCTAGTATAGTAGTAAAATTTACACTTTGCTATGTACTAGTTTGCTCACTGTCTTGTGCTAGTGAATGAAGTAACAGATTTTGATTCTGCTTTGTACAAATGACATGGCAAGCATTGCGCTCTTCTTTCTTTTAATGACGCACCAAGCCTTGCACTTTATAAAGTGATAGCGCTGTATCAAGTTTTACATTCTGATTTTGTTAGTGATGTTGCAAGCTCTACACTCTGTATTGTGTTAGTGACGTTGCAAAATCTATATTGTACTATCTTAGTAACGCTGCAAACTCTACCATTTGTACAGTGACGTTACAAACTTTACACTCTGTACTGTTTTAGCGGCTTTGCAAGCTCTACACTGTACTGTGTTAGTGACGTTGTAAATTCAGAACTAAACTGTTTAGTGACGTTGCAAGCTGTGCACTCTGTACTCTGGTTTGTTGCAGATTTTACATAGCTGACATGAGTCTCCATCTGATATTAGTATGAATGAACTGATATGTCTAAGCATGAGTTAGTGCGTGTATAAGTGTGTGCGTGAGAGTGGCTGTTGATGACATTGTTGAATTATTCATTCTAACAGGAGTCTTACATCAGAAGGGGGAAGGGGGATAGTATGTTTGCTTTAACCATACTGTGCACAAAATCAATCATTTAAAATGCATTTTTAAAATTATAAATACAGAAAATCAACGGGGAAAAATAACCTCTATGTCACGACGTGAGGCTTGTATTCTTCGCCAGTCTTCCCTCCCATCCACCCTCAGTGTAGAAAATATCAAACACTTGATGCCCTTGCCAAATTCCAAGCAAGCCCTGCACCCAAACCCCCTTCCATTACCACCAATAAGAACACACCATCGATGCTGCTTTTGCAATGAGACTGCGATCCAGTCTCGGGGCGTAAAATCTTATCTTAAAATAAATAAAACCCCAACGCACTTGTGAAATGCTCGCGCCCATTGAGTGAACGAAATAGTCGTAAAAATAAATACTAGCGATAAACAATGAAGCTCTGTCAATTAAAAGCAAAATATGACCGCCAAGTATCCATCATGTTTGTTTCTGGCGTGACATCTGCTGATGGTGAAATCAGTTCGCATGGGGGTGTGGGGAGCAGGTTTTCACCTTAATTATCTCGTGCGGCACAAATAAATTTGTGACTTGGTATGTGGCTGGTATTGTTCACCGAATTTGTGACTGGGTTTGTTGCTTGTTTTTTTTTTTTTATGTGGTCGGTTACTAGACGAGTGCGGTGAGATGCCTGGATTTGTGACTGTGATAAGACTTGTGACTATATTTATGACTTGTTTGTGATAAGACTTGTGACTATATTTATGACTTGTTTGTGATAAGACTTGTGACTATATTTATGACTTGTTTGTGATAAGACTTGTGACTATATTTATGACTTGTTTGTGATGAGACTTGTGACTATATTTATGACTTGTTTGTGATTAGACTTGTGACTATATTTATGATTTGTGACTGTGATAAGACTTGTGACTATATTTATGACTTGTTTGTGATGAGACTTGTGACTATATTTATGACTTGTTTGTGATGAGACTTGTGACTATATTTATGACTTGTTTGTGATGAGACTTGTGACCATATTTATGATTTGTGACTGTGATAAGACTTGTGACTATATTTATGACTTGTTTGTGATGAGACTTGTGACTATATTTATGATTTGTGACTGTGATAAGACTTGTGACTATATTTATGACTTGTTTGTGATGAGACTTGTGACTATATTTATGACTTGTTTGTGATGAGACTTGTGACTATATTTATGACTTGTTTGTGATGAGACTTGTGACCATATTTATGACTTGTTTGTGATGAGACTTGTGACAGATTTATGACTTGTTTGTGATGAGACTTGTACTTGTGACTATATTTATGACTTGTTTGTGATGAGACTTGTGACTATATTTATGACTTGTTTGTGATGAGACTTGTGACTAGATTTTTGACTTGTTTGTGATGAGACTTGTGACTAGATTTTTGACTTGTTTGTGATGAGACTTGTGACTAAATTGGTGACTTGTTTGTGATGAGACTTGTGACTATATTTATGACTTGTTTGTGATGAGACTTGTGACAGATTTATGACTTGTTTGTGATGAGACTTGTACTTTAGACTATATTTATGACTTGTTTGTGATGAGACTTGTGACTATATTTATGACCTTTTTGTGATGAGACTTCTGACAGATTTCTGACTTGTTTGTGATAAGACTTGTGACTAGATTTGTGACTTGTTTATGATGAGACTTGTGACTAGATTGATGACTTGTTTGTGATGAGACTTGTGACTAGATTTATACACTCAGTTGACGTATTACGCCAAAGTACGCTGACTACATCGAGCATTTTCTGGTACAAGGAAGTTACTGGAAATTACTACAATAGGTTTTCTGCTTGAGGGAGCCAAATACGGCAAAGTCGTCCAAGAAAATAGCAGTGAAGCAGTCCTTGAAACGTGCGAGAGAAATGATGTAATAACGGGGAACAATAAACTTGTGTCTTTGTTACAAAAGACTATTGAGTCAGTGCCTAAGTCAGGTTATGTAGAAACAATTGCTGCTTATCTCTAATAACTCCATTTCTGTTCTCTGATAAGAACTATCCTTTGATTTGTATTGAATTGTTGAATTGTATTTTTCGGATATTAGATTGTAAAGTACAAAACGTTTTCGAACGTGGTTTCCTGGAAATATCGATGTCAAGTAATCTTTTCCATTGTATCTGTTACATGTATATTTGATTTTTGATTTAATAATTGTATTACTGACATTTTATTGACATTCTTACACATACTGATAACCTTATGTTAGAGAAGAACCTGGGTGGATGGGAGATCTCTAAATATAGATTAAAGATGAATTTGTCTTCTCCTTTAGTAAGACGTTTTCCACGTGTGAAATATTGTGTGATGGTAAACGTTTGTCTTTAATGTTGCGGAAGTGAAAAAACATTTACAGCGCCTGCACATT
The DNA here is from genome assembly GCA_028829895.1 of Sinotaia quadrata. Classification (NCBI taxonomy): domain Eukaryota; kingdom Metazoa; phylum Mollusca; class Gastropoda; order Architaenioglossa; family Viviparidae; genus Sinotaia; species Sinotaia quadrata. Next base: position 45,969,259 of record CM054184.1, on the reverse strand, counting down.
CACAAAGTGAGAGAGACGAGTTGTGTCTGCTGGAGAATTATTAATTTCATATATTCTCATCACTTGTAATTTGTTTTGGACGATCAATTAATAATAATCATAACCATTAACTAGGTAGTGTAGGCATCGGAGATTGTACGTTTTGGGGGCTTGTGACTGATTTATGATTGCACCTTTGACTAGACGTGTGAGTAGGATTATTTCTGGATTTGTGACTGGACTCTAGCTTGGATTTGTGACTGCACTTGTGACTGGGTCTTTAACTAGACTTGTGACTGGACTTAGGACTGTCTTTGTGAACTGGACTCTTGCTTGGATTTGTGACTGTACTTGTGACTGGGTCTTTGACTAGACATGTGACTGGATTTTTGACTACTCTTAGGACTGTCTTTGTAAACTGGACTTTTGACAGAACTTGTGACTGTTTTTGTGACTGGGCTTGTACTGTGTTTGTTAAAAGGCTTGTTCACGGGAAAGTAAAAATAAAATAGAGAAAATCTGATTAGAAATAATGCAATCTGGTTGCGAGGGATAAGTTGCAGGTCATGATAGTTTTGATCCCGGACAAGATAAACTTTAACTGCAAAGAGAATTTCAAGGATATATTTTACTTAACTTGAAAATAAATTCTTTGAACTGTCAGCCATTGCTCGCAGACATGAGGTGGGCTGATGGAGTTAGTCAAAAGTTCAGTTCACAATTCTGGTCAAGTCTAGTAACAAGTGCAGTCACCAATCTAGTCACAAGTGCAGTCACCAATCTAGTCACAAGTGCAGTCACCAATCCAGTCATAAGTGCAGTCACAAATCCGGTCGCAAGTCTAATCAGTTACAATGGAATCTTCGAAAAGTTTTTCGGTACGAAGATTGCTAAACCAGATCAACACATTTCCGCGATTTAGTTCCTATCAAATTCTTCCTTTAGGACTTATAGTCGTGAAAGATTTGTTGTAATAAACTACATTCTGCTTAACCACACTTGGGCGAGAGTAAGAGAGAGAGAGAGAGAGAGAGAGAGAGAGAGAGAGAGAGAGAGAGACAGAGATATCGATAGAGAGAGAGAGAGAGAGGAGGGGGAAGACTTAGATGATTGCAATTGAAAACCGTCTCATATCTTTATGTTGCTGCAACTTGGACTCCATTATTTACCTGCTCTACCTGCAATACCGGCTCTAACTGTAAAACCTACTCTACCTGCTAAAAATGCACTACCTGCTATACCTACAACACCTGCAGTTTCTGAAGTACTTTATATACCTAAAATATCTGCACTACGTTCTTTACCTGCACTACCTTTACCTTTACCTTTACCTGCTATCCTTGAACTATCTGACATACCTGCTATCCTGCACTACTTGCTATAGCTGCACTTACTTAGCGGGGCAGTTTCATCACTCACTGATCCATGCATCATGAACGCACATATCAAACAGATGAACTTCAAACGTGAACTGAACAATAAAATTCTAACAATGCATTTCTATATAGTGCTCGTATTCAATATTTAATTATGCCCCGCTGAACCATTCCTTTGTAGTATCTTTGGTGATGGTAGTGGACGCACAAACAATATTCTGGATAATAAATGTCCTGTCAACTCGTCAACAGCCCACACAGTTTACCTCTGATTTTAACAGTTCAAAGGCAATACAAGCAGTACAGGATTAGTTAAATGATTTGAAATTATAAAGAGTTTAACACAAATATGCACGAAGGACATAATTCTTTATATAATGAAAGAAGAAAATGGTTAGTTAAAAATATGCAGGACACAACATAATGAGCTATATCAACCGGATACTAGTCTTATCCTATTTATCAAATTATCAGTGAATATTGTTTGTCACGGTTAGGTTCTTGCTCTGTCTCTCTCTGCCTCTGCCTCTGTCTCTGTCTCTCTCTCTCTCTCACACACACACACACACACACACACACACACACACACACACACACACACACACACACACACACACACACACACACTCACTCACACACACACCCTAAACATATTCTCGTACATTTCATTTCCGCACACGACCTCATACATACTCTGGTGCATATTTCATTTCGTATACTTTCATGGTGTATTTGGCCTCATACATACCTTGGTGTATATTTCATTTCGTGCATTTTCCTGGACCTCATACATACTCTGGTGTATATTTCATCTCGTACATTTTCCTGGTGTATTTCATCTCGTACATTTTCCTGGTGTATTTCACCTTGTACATACTCTGGTGTTGTATATTTCATTTAGTTCATTTTAGTTCGACTACGTTTACCGTTAATTGAGCTGTTGTAGGCTATTTCGCTTTGCAAATGAGTGCTTTGCTTTTATGTTGGATTGTAAGATAGATAGAGACTGACAGACAAACAGAAACAAAGACAGATTTAATATAAATATCAGAAGACAGCTAGACCCGACGAAAAGGCAATTTTAGAGCATCCCCTTCCCCCTTCCTCCATAAACCTGATGTTTTACACCAGCAGCAACCGAAAGCGTCACCACCGCTCCGTATAAAACGAGCTTTTAACGTTGCTTCTAATACGTGAGGACGGGGAAACGGAAACATCAGCCTCAACACCATCTTAACAACGCCGCACATAAAGGAAAACTCGACCCAAGATGGCGCAATAAATGGTGAAAATAGCTATTAAGAAGACCAACGCAATTAGCGATATCATTACATCAGGCGATTACAAAAGAAAACAACGACGGCTTTACACTTTGGTTCGTCTTCATCATCTCTCGCTTATTAGCCAAGTAATTCAAACACACAAGTATTTTGGAAACATTTTATGCTCTCACAGCGGACCCGATTACAGGGACTTGCCATCTTTCTGTTTTTCTTGGGATTTTTGTGTCCTTACTTTGCTTAACAGTCCATTCCGTTCTTCTTTTGTCTTTAGTTTAACTCTCTTTCCACACTATGGTCTCATTTACTCTCATCAAAAGTGTCGAAACACCACGCTATATTTCACGAGTTATATGATATGAGATCAAATATATTTTCTTCATTTATGTTTATATTAGAAGCTCTTTGTGTGTGTGTGTGTGTGCGTGTGTGTGTGTGTGCGCGCGCATGTGTGTGTGTGCGTGTGTGTGCGCGCTATGTGTGTCTGTGTATATGTGTATATGCTATGTATGTCTGTGTATGTATATGCTATGAGTTTGTGCAGGCATGTGTGTTTATCTGTGTGTTTAGTTTTGTATATCTCTGTAGCTGTAGCTGTATGTTTTCTGTGTGTGTATTATTGTTTGTAGAGCTGTTTTATTGTAAATCTGTTTGTGTATGTATATGTGTCTGCATGTGCATTTTGTTTATTTGTGCTTTCATGTGCGCGTGTTTTTGCGTGCAGGTGTTTGTGTTCATTTTGTTTTCTTACTTTACCTCAGCAATGAACATTCTATGAGCATTTAGAACTTTCTTTTATATAGTGAACATTAAGAACTTTAAATTATATTTTGTGTACTAGACCTCTTCAATGTAACGACTGATGACAAGCATTTCCGATCACTCTTTCACAGTTTGCTCTTATGTCACCTTCCAGAAGCTTGCAAACGCCACCAGGTGTTTGCATTGCTAACATTCCAAAAGTAAACGTGCGCCATAATTATGATCGACCCTCTCGTCTGCTTGTCAGAACCGATCTACCTGGAATGAGCCTTTTCTTTTCATTTTAATCTGGGGCACAAAGGGACTAGAGTCATTTTCAAGTCTTTCAAGACATCTCATTTGACAGTGCCTGTTGTGTGCCAGAGATGATTAAAACTACATGCTTCTCTCATGCTTTGATTCATTTTACTTAACGTTTTTTTTTTTGTCAATACATTTATTCTTTACACACGGTCACATTTTTCCCATTTGCTTTGATCATTATTTTTTTAAAGTGATCATTTGTAAAAAAAAAACCCCAGAAATTATATAAGATTAAGAGTTTTATAAATATAATACTTCTTCAAATGCTTAATAATAATTATTATTCAGCCACTTTCCACGATTTCCGTTTGACCGTCGGGTGTGAATCAAGGTCTCGGAATCTTACCAGGATTATGAGAGATCCAAGGTTTTACGAAAGATGTGGGCAGTTCGAGGAGCTCTTCTTTTAGTAGTGGGGCAAGTCTGTTGTTTCCAGGGAGTTTATTCAGATAGCATTCCAACTCTTAATATATATTAAAATGGAAGCAAAAGAAATAAATGATGATAACTGAAACCAGTGCAGCCGACAATTCACAATGCTTCATAGCGTACAAAACAAAAACGAGCCACAAGAATGATGTTTCTTCAGAAAAGCCTTCGTCACAACAATACAGTCATGAAAGACAATGACATATGAAGAGTAAAATGAGGCATGAATTATATCATCTTCTTACCATCTGTGTTCCGCATAGCTATTGACTTCGTCATGAGGAAGCTTGATTAGCAGGATAAAGGTAGGCATTCAATGAGATGTATCAACACGATTCATAGGTCTCACCTATACAGGTGATATCGTGCTGCTAGCAGAGACAAGAGAGTTTCTGCAGAACATGACCGCCAGTCTAGAATCAGAAGCTGGAAAAGTCGGGCTGAGGATAAATGGCGTTAAAACCAATATCATGCAGGTCGGCAACTCTCCTAAAAGCATACAGATCAAAGACAGACTCCAACCAATTGAACAAGAACAATAATTCACCTATCTCGGCAGCACACAGTCGCATGATAGCAGTGCACTAATGGCAAGGAATCGGCAAAGTTTCAACGATTTGGTCTGTGCCAATCATCAAAACTGACAAAATTAAGACAACAAAACTATCGCCATAGCAATCGCGATCTATGCCAGTGAAACATGGAGAATAACCGCAAGAACAGCGTACAAACTAGATGTCTTCCACCAGTGATCCTGTGCAGAATACTCAGTGTCACATATCGCGATAGAATGACCAACGAAAAATGCTGCAGAGAAGTGACTCCAGAAGACTGCAAGACATTGTGTCAGAACATCGAATGCGACATTCTGGCCTTGACCTTCATCTACTAGATCAATCACTCTCCAGGACTGCAAGGAAAGAGAGAGACACCTGGAGGAAAGTGGAAGGCGACTGAACATGCAAAATTTGGCGCCAAACATTCAAAGAGGGACTGCATATAACTGACATCAATGGGTCGAGACCTGCAGGAAAAATCTTCCTGCAGAATGTGTAGAGATTGCCAAGAGGACCTAAGTTGAAGTCCAAAGTTTACTCTTTCTTCATTTACACTTTCTCTCTTTATGGGAAAAAGAAATTCAACAAAAGTTTCGGTTACTTACCTGCATTCTTAGACAGGTGCTTGGTAAGGCTGCTAGCTGGTATATAATGCCAGCAGAGATAATGAAGGAAGATTGTAAATAGAAAAAATTAAATACATTCGTTCGTCTGATTTTTATATTGGCGTAAAATTATCCCTGGAAGTACCATTTTTAGAGCAGCCCGTTTTATACATAAACAGTATTATCTTAGTGGTTGGTTTCATTATTAGAAATGCAAGGTCGGCAACCATCAACAGTTATTTCCCCTTTTTGAGCCAAAATTGACCAAAGACCACTTTTTACATCGTAGAATTTATATTTTAGGAGCCGGTGACCCAAATATTTAAAAACCTTTCAAGATAGAGGCCCACCTTCATGTCAATGTACCTTTGTCCATCTCAGGTACAGGTACATGATGACCTACATCTCAGCGCATTTTCCCAAACCTTCCTTCTCAATGTTCCCAATACCTTTCTTCGTACTGTTCCTAATTGAATCATACTTTATACCTCAACGTTCGTTGATGAATATATATGATGTGAGGAATGTGTAGAAAATTCTAAATATACCAAACCTTGTACAAACCAATCATACCATTAAAGTCGTTCTATGCTCAAATAATTAAACAGTTAAAACCACTTCATGCTCACATAATAATGTCATTAAACTCCTCTGTAGGCTCGCATAACTACGCCATTAAAACCAATATATGCTCAAACAGTTACGCCATTAAGATTACTCTCTGCTTACATAATCACGCCATTAAAACCACTGAACACTCACATACTTCCCCAATTAAGATCACTGTATGCTCACGTAATTAGGCCATGAAAATCACTTTATACTCACACAATTACTTCATTAAGATCACTGTATGCTTACATCACGATGACATAATTACACAGTTAAAACCTCTCTCTCTCTCTCTCTCTCTCTCTCTCTCTCTCTCTCTCTCTCTCTCTCTCTCTCTCTCTGTATCTATCTATCTACTTTATGCTCACATAATTACGCCATTAATATCACTTTCCTTCGTTCTTTTTTTTCCCGTTCTTTCTTTACTTCTTTCTCTCTTTCTTCTTTCTTTCTTTCCTTTCTGTCTGTTTCTTTCTTTGATTCTTTGTTTGTTTGTTTGTTTGTTTGTTTCTTTCTTTCTTTGTTTCTTTGTTTGTTTGTTTGTTTGTTTGTTTCTTTCTTTTTTTTTCTTTCTTTTATTGTTTATTTTTCTCGATCCACAGCCAGCGTGACTCTGTGAAAGAGTATCATGATGAAGGGTTCCTCTGTCATTGTCTTGGAGACGGCGTCTTGATAAATGGCTATCATGGCAAATGTCTGAAGAAATCGTATCTTGATATAAAACTGTCCTGGTGGTGTCATTGGACAAGATTTAGGACGGCATAAAAATTTGCCATTAGAGCATATTTCGTCGAGTCTTTCTAGCTTGAACAACTCTCTGGACTTAACGCAACGTATCCAGGTAAACAATGGTTAACATATATACTATTCTCTTTTCAACTTTCCTATTAATACTCTGTCTACATTCATCAACAAACCTCCAACTGCTACATATCTCGTGCCAGACAGTGAAATTTAACCAGGCCGGAAGCTGCGATCATCCGAAGTACTTCATTATTATATAGGCATTATCAGTCAAGGGATAAATAAGCTTTCCAAAATGGCTGTGTCTCTGATCAGTATGGAAGCTTGCGTGCTCACTCATAAAATGCAGTGATCCGGAAACACATTCCCAGTCAGTCACAGAATGCTGAAAACATTAGTATACGAGTCGTGACAAGACTTATAGATTCAAGGTGTATAAGAATGGTTATTAAATGGGCAAACAATATGGTCAGCCATGGATACAAGACTTATAGATTCAAGGTGTATAAAAATGATTATTAAATGGGCAAACAATATGGTCAGCCATGGATACAAGACTTATAGATTCAAGGTGTATAAGAATGGTTATTAAATGGGCAAACAATATGGTCAGCCATGGATACAAGACTGATAAGTAAGCAGACACACATTATGGTCAGCCAGGGATACTAGACCGATTAATTAGTGGACACACACAAATATGATCAAAGAGGGATACAAGGATGATCAATTAGTGGACTCACAATATCAAATAGAGAATTAGTGCATCTAATCATGCAGTCAAAATATTCTAGACCAGTGAATACGTGTATTGCCATCTAATGGGGGAATGAATAATAACTCATAGAATATTATTTTGCATAAGTAAACTCAAAGTCAGAGAAAACATTTACTGAAAGAATGCATCTAAGAATGATCAGTCATGAAATATATACATTGACAGATATACCCAGCATTGCTGTAGTGAAACTACATTACTGAACTTTTAATAGCTTTCATCAGTTGAAAAAGAAATAAGAGTTATTTAATTAGTTCTGAATATATATGTATAAACATTTTAATTCAAAATATATATTATTTAATTAAAGTTACTGAAAATATGTGTATAGCAGTAACATCGACATTTCATCACAAATGACCAAATGCTTAAGTAATTAATACTCGCCTAAAGAACAATAGGTCGTCTGTGTGGTGCTTATGGAAGACACTAGGTGGAAGATCTGTTGGCGAGGATTGGCGAGAGATTCTGGCGTAAATGTACATATAATTACTTGACCCAATAAAACTTATCATCACCTATAAGTACGTATGCGCAGTCCAATTACCTGTATGGTACCATTACATGTACCAAAATATCTGTCTAAACAAATCATCTACCAAATGCACTTCAGACCTGATTTGCCCAAAGTCTGCCCTTGAAAAAATGACTTTACTAAATTAAGAAAATATTGGAAGGCCACTTCCACCATCCAACACCTCTTCGCTCCTCCTCCATAAGCATGTAGTTCTGTGGCCAGAGATCTGTCATTGAAAGTTTGTCTCCCGGTTAAACCACACAATGTCTTGCCCAGCTCATTAATTCATTAGTTATGGGAAGTACTGTTCGCCTGGACAATTCCGTGCACTTTCCACTCCATTAACAGTGACACCTGTCCTACCTAACCACGTCACTCACAATAATAACCATTAGGCCCACTAGTATTATCCAAACCACTTATAGGTAACATTGTTTACAGCATTTAGAATGGTACTCAAAATCTGACAATCTACATAATTATTTAAGTCCTGCCAAACTTTGCTAGCAAACCTCAGGCTCCGCACAAATCGTGACTCTAAATTCCCGTGGAATTTCAAATGCACGATACATTTAAGATGAACAATGAACAATGTAGAAATATGGGCTTTTAGGAAAATCTCCAAATTTTCATCATTGAAACTGTAAATGTTCGAGCTCAGACTATTGTCAGTCCAGCAGAATTTTTAAATACTTTTTTTGACTGCTTGGAGTCAATAAGAGTCAGAGAACTTATGTCAATTTGACATAGCAGGAATGTCACAGCACACGTGTTCACTCTTGACAATGGCACCATGTCACGTACAGTCCCGCCACGAAACCACTTCCTCAGCAGTGCTAAAGAACTGGTAGCATTCCAATGCTCAACAGTTGCGTCCTCATGAGACCACTTACTCGACAGTGCTAAAGAACTGGTAGCATTCCAATGCTCAACAGTTGCGTCCTCATGAGACCACTTACTCGGCAGTGCTAAAGAACTGGTAGCATTCCAATGCTCAACAGTTGCGTCCTCATGAGACCACTTACTCGGCAGTGCTAAAGAACTGGTAGCATTCCAATGCTCAACAGTTGCGTCCTCATGAGACCACTTACTCGGCAGTGCTAAAGAACTGGTAGCATTCCAATGCTCAACAGTTGCGTCCTCATGAGACCACTTACTCGGCAGTGCTAAAAAACTGGTAGCATTCCAATGCTCAACAGTTGCGACTTCGCGAGACCACTTCTTCAGAGTGCTATAGAACTGGTTGCACGCCAATGCTCAACAATTTTGTCCTCACGAGGCAGAGAAACCTGGAACTAAACTACATAATAGTATCATAAATTAATTAATTAAATAGAATTATTGTTTATGAGTTTTTAAACATAATATCTTTTGGTACAGTCGTTGATTTGCCTTTTTTTGATTACTTTTGTAACTACTTGTACTATGAAAATTGCCTAGTTAGAAAATCTACTTTATATGTTAAATTTAAGTTTGTTTATTTTTTTGTTCAATAAATTCTTTATAATTGTTAACGCTTGTGTGTCTGTCTGTAAGTGTGTTGTATGCGCACGCGTGTGTGTGTTTGTGTTTGTGTGTGTGCGTACGCTGAATTTGATTACAGAACTCATTGTTAACCTTAGAAGCTTTCTCGACATTAGATGTCCAGGAGAATGGTGAAGACGTCATGTCAGCCAGACAATATATTCTTACTGGGATTGAAGAAATGGTTTTAGACAAACTTGAATTATTGTTTGATGAAGAGAACAAACACATTTCTATACACCTAAAGCATTGCAGTGCTTATTGTCGTGTTGATTTTCCAGAAAGGAAGTGTTTACTTTCGAAAGCGCACGCATTTCATCAAGATGGCAGCTCTCATCAAAATGCTTTATCGATTTTTGTTTGTTTACTTTCTTTCACAAGAACCATTTCTTTGACAACTTAGCCATTAATAAAACACTTATTTAATAATTATATCGGATAACAAAAATATTGAATAATTTGCTGCATGCATTCATGATCCCACCTGCGAGACGAAGCCATTATGTTAGTCGATTTCGCACCCGCACACACAGACACAAACATACATACACAAACTAACAGTCACACATACAATGTTAGAAAAATACATTTAGACACGTGCGCACATGTATGCGTACGGATAACACATGTATAGATACACTCGCACATTATACGCACACACAAATAAGTACACATCTACACGCACAAGTATAGATACACTCGCACATTATACGCACACACAAATAAGTACACATCTACACGCACAAATAAGTACACATCTACACACACAAATAAGTACACATCTACACACACAAATAAGTACACATCTACACACACAAATAAGTACACATCTACACGCACAAATAAGTACACATCTACACACACAAATAAGTACACATCTACACGCACAAATAAGTACACATCTACACACACAAATAAGTACACATCTACACGCACAAAATTCACCACCGCTCGAACTGTCACCACGCACACTCACACACACCAACAACTATTTAGATTCAACATCACTCAAATGTTCACACGTACAGTCGCACACACTAACACGCACATAAACACACCATCACTTCAATGGTCACACGCACAGTCGCACACACTAACCCGCACATGCATTCAACACCAACAAACACATACCATGACTCACCCATGAACACATTCTAATGCACACACGTCCGCACACGTACATACATGCACGCAGAAGATCGGATGCAATAACTCTTTCCATTACTCTTACGAATCAATGACAGTTTCCACTCCCAAATCCGCATCAATTATTCACAACCACCCCACCCCACCCCCACTTCTCTGTTCTCTTCCCAGTCCTTGTCTTTTGCTCAAGGCTCTCACTTTCTCTCCATCTTCCCTTTTTCTTCTCCTTCATGTTATGAAGATTCCCAGTCTCGATACTATCTCTACCATTGTGGTCTGCAGCCGGCTCTCTACAAATTATTATATCCCGTCGATCCATACCACTGTTGCGTGGAAGACTCAATTGAACAGTTTTGAGGAAGAGAGCAGCGAATAAAAACACCAAGCTGGCCGATGTATTCTGCCCGAGAAATATTTTCTGTGCTCCAACACACCGCCAAGAAAAAAGAGTTCCTGATGCTTTGTAGATAGAGCGCCCACGACATTATAAGTTGCAAATTAGGTTATAGCGATAACATTACGTGTCTATCAAAAAGGCTTTGTAAACAGACTTTTGTGGGGAAAGTCGCGGCGAAGGAAATCACATTACATGATTTTAGTCACGAATAAAGCTCACTTGTGTACCCAGAGTCAAACTTGGGACCTCTTATTTTGTATGCATGGGGCAATAGTTTAATTCTATTTTCATTTTTTTTATCAGCAATCAGTTTTTTCCCCATTCTCTTCTGTTTCAGACCAAGGTGACATTACTCAATGACCTAAAACCTAAGAAGATTTTATTCCTGATATATATGTCACATCTGTGTACGGATACAAATCTCTTTCCCCCCCCCCCTTTAAAGATGTCTGAGCTAGAGACAGCTTCCTACAATAAAGGCGAAATGCTTAACAAGAAATGGACATCTACTTCAGATTATATTGAAATAAATTACTTGCAAAACAATCCACAAGCAACAGGTAGCATTAGCAAGCAATTTCGATAATTAAACATTTGATAGTTAATACCTTTAGGAAGTTCTCGTTGGACTAGAACTGTGAGATCAATTGCTCACAAAAGAGAACACGTGTGACAAGAAGTGTGAGCAAGAACGAACAGCTAAGTTGTAGGGTGACCTATAAAAGCAACCTGATAGTGCAAAACTTTGCGGAACTTCAGCAGAGAATAATAAATATTGGGTAAGAATATGAGAACAATTTAGAAAGGACATCAATTAGAAAACATTATTTTATTTACTTGAAAACAAGAACTTTATTTTTTTTGTTCACGCATGAACTATAACAAAATCTCAGCATTCTATTATCACGTTCATACTCTAAGTAATATTTCCAACAAGATATGAAAGTTACACTTGGATAGAGACTGGCAATTTAACTTTTCTTTTGCCTGTCATCAATCTCGATGACAAAAGACCATACAGTTTATTTCCGTTACACGTTACAACGATCTACATAGTCACCTAATTAACGATTGCGAAATAATATTTGTTAGAGGACCATACTGAAGCAGACATTATATACCAATAAACTGTGTGGCGTAAGGTCCTTGGGTGATCATGAAATATCACTCAATGTACATTTTACATGAGGGATATGTTTTTGAAATTTCATTTTTCTTCAGCAAAACTTTGACCTGATTCCAATGAAATAAGTGACGCTGAAATACGCAAAATCGTTTGACGTGGTTTGACTGGCTTGATATGCAGCATTCCGAAGTCAAGTGGAAAGTGATGTACTTGTGGAATTATGATTTTATATCTTATAATAAGACCAGTGTCGACTTGTGCTTCTTTCCTAATTATGTCATATTTCTACAATCTGAAATTACTGAAACGCATAGCTCTGTATATTCCATTGTAGTTGTTCTGCGTACTTTGACATTACGTGTAGTCTGACATTACATGAAGTTTGACGCTGCATGCAGTTTGATATTACGTTCATTATGATATTACATCTATCTATCTATCTATCTATCTATCTATCTATCTATCTATCTATCTATCTATCTATCTATCTATCTATCTATCTATCTATCTATCTATCTATCTATCTATCTATCTATCTATCTATCTATCTATCTATCTCTCTCTCTCTCTCTCTATCTATCTATCTATCTATCTATCTATCTATCTATCTATCTATCTATCTGTCTGTCTGAGTGTCTGTCCTTCCGTCCGCCCGCCCGCCTGCCTGCCTGCCTGTCTGTCTCTCTAAATACCTACCTATCTATCTATCTATCGCTAGCAGAGTAAATTTGCCTGTCAATATTTCTTAACCTAATTACTATATAATTTGTTAAATGTTAACGTGACATGACTTTTGGGTACTTCGAATGAGGATAGTTTTGTAAGTAAATGAGTTAAAATACTCAACTCAGGGAAAGAATATGCTAGAATTGCTGATGCAATCCAAACTAGTCCCAAATGGATAAGTAGTTATTCTTACTAAAAGTCTCATACTTGTTCATCCAATGGGGATAGACCAAAAATTGCTTTGTTGAAGAAAGTTCTATTTCTTAGCACTTTAATTTTGACGTTAATTCAAGTCCGGTCATAAATGTGATCATTAGTTTATGGTAAATAAATTGACTGATAAACAAAGAATAGATTTAGAACTATTTCGTAAATGTTTGCTATTGATCTATGATTTGAATTGGAGTATGCTTTATGTAAATCAACCTTTATTTCTATGTTCAATAATTTGATTATGTTGTACATTATACATGTGAATTTTGATTGATTCTATATTTCTTATGCTACATGAGTATCGGGCTAATAAATATATATTGCTGTAGGATTTGTAAGTTAGAATATGTTGTAGAGAAAAAGGAGTTTAGAGATGAAATATACCTGAAACTTAGCGCTGCCCTTGATTTGACCTTTTCAGAGGGAAGCATGCCTTTTGATATTTTTATATTTTGTGACCTTGTATCCACTTCAGATTGCGATTTCTACTATACTCTACCAGATTTCTACTATACTCTACCACATTTCTACTATACTCTACCACATTTCTACTATACCAGATCTCGGCGATGCCATCGAACGTATCAGCAAATGTCTTCTGTAAACTGATTCTTGTAAATTATAAGAGCCAATCTGACGGAAATTGAGGCTTGAGTTTGGTCTTGAGAATTCTGGAAGATTTTTGAATATTCCTTGTGGTTTTCTTGGGTAGTGCACACGAAGATTCTGAAGCATACCTTGTGCTGTGTTTTGATAGCATGAACAAGATTCATCATGGTGTGCTTTGTGAGTGCATCGAATATTCTGGAACAGTTGTGTCACGTGCCTAGACAGGGTTCATTGAACAATCATCTAATAAAAGAAAGAAAGTGACTTGTTGCAAACCATGTGATTGTGAACACTTCTCAGCGGCAGCTGCCATCATTGAAAAGGTTTTGTACTTTGATTATATTTCTCTCTCAGAAACTCTACACTCGTTTCAATAATGAAACCATTTCTATGGACTTTATAAATGTGCTGATGTCTATGCAAGGATAAATGAATGAGTGTCTAACCTTTATTCTCTAAAGAGTCTACAGGTCTAAAATTGTTGTGAAGTGGTGTAAATGTAAACGCTCTTTTGATTATATTCTTATATTTTATATTCGAATGTTGATTTAATACATTTATTAACATTCTTGGATATATATTAAAAACGTATGTTGGGGGTGAACGAGGGCTCATTAAATATAAATTAAAACGGATTTTTATTACTCCCTTAGTAAGAAGTTTCCACCTGCAGAAACATTATGTGACAGTAAAACGTTTATCTTATTATTGTGTAAAGAGTAGGATTTTACGATATCGCCAAGTGAGAACATGTTGATCTTGTGGGAGAATTATTAATAACTATACATTGTGATTCTCGATCATTTGTAATTATTATGTGTCATTAATTAATAAATAATAATATAATCATAAAAAGTGAAGGGTGCCCAAATGTGTCACGCTGTCTATCTGAGCTAATGAGCGAATTTAAAGAGTTTGCTGCATAACTCCCCCCCCACACACACACACACACTAGTACCTACACTACCAAATTCCTCCATACTCCGAAGAATTTTCCGTGGTCTCAGTCCCAACTTACCCGCATTCATTTGCTTGCCTTGTGCGCGTCACTTCACAGTGCAAGTAGTTAAATTATCTGCCCCTTAATTCGTACACTTCATTTCTCTGTCCTCTGTCTTGATCATTGTACGCGTCACTGCACAGTGCAAGTAGTTAAATTATCTGCCCCTTAATTCGTACACATTCATTTCTCTGTCCTCTGTCTTGAACATTGTGCGTGTTGTACAGTTTAGTTGTAAAACAACAGTGGGCTTTTTTTAAAACCATTTTTGCCTACTATTTGGCGTGGACGACATAACATTTACTTTAAATCAATAAAGAGAGTTAAAACATAGACAAAGTAAATAATATCTATATATACAAATAAATTATTGTCTTAAGAAATAAGTGTATTTCATCTTTTTTATAACAGTTGTTATATTTGTATTCCTTTGTCAAATATTATGTAATTTTCATAAGTGTTGTTTGACGAAAAAATAATTCTGTTTCTTTCATACATACGTTCATTCTAGAATACAAGGACTACTGTGTCTCTATCACTTGAATTACTTCTGTTCGCAGTGCAAACGTGCCGTCAGTTAAATTATTCTGCCCTCTAAAACGTCAGCCCAGTGAAGTTATTTGTAAATCCGCCCTCACTACATACTGCTTTCAGTTAAATTATCCGCCCCCATTACATACTGCTTTCAGTTAAATTATCCGCCCTCAGTACATACTGCTTTCAGTTGTTAAATTATCCGCCCTCACTACATACTGCTTTCAGTTAAATTATCCGCCCTCACTACATATCTGCCCCCACTATATGCTTCAATCAGTTAAATACCCCCCCCCCCCCAAACCCCGCTCAATATACACCTCGATCAGTACCCGCCCTATATATATTCTGCAATTAGATAAATCCACTGTTTTTCACTAAATACCGCATTCGATTACGTCAACTCCACCCATACTGCACGCCGCAATGAGTAATCTACTCCGTTTCTCAGTGAACATCTCCACTCGAGCTAAATCTACGCTGACCCTCAGTGAAAAGCCTCACTCGAGCTAAATCTACGCTGACCCTCGTGTCCGTCACTGCATACTACACGCAGTTATCTGCTCCTTTATTCTTACACTTACCACTTCAGTTCTTTGGTCTCTGTCTTGATCATTAATACTAGTCTTATGTCCGTCACTTAATTATCTGCCCTTTGATGTGTACACCACTCTTCAGTTCCTGTCTCTGACTTTATCTTTATACGCGTCCTGTGTCCAGCACTGAATTGTGTGCCCCTTAAAGCATGCATCTCTCACTTCCATTCCCCGTGTCTCTGTCTTAATCATTGCGTATGACTGTTAAACTCAGCCAGTCCAACATGTCTGTTAAACACAACCAGTCCATAATTGCGTATGTCTGTTAAACACAGCTAGTCCATAATTGCGTATGTCTGTTAAATACAGCCAGTCCATAATTGCGTATGTCTGTTAAACACAACCAGTCCATAATTGCGTATGTCTATTAAACACAACCAGTCCATAATTGCGTATGTCTGTTAAATACAACCAGTCTATAATTGCGTATGTCTGTTAAACACAACTGGTCCATAATTGCGAATGCCTGTTAAACACAACCAGTTCATAATTGCGTATGTCTGCTAAGTACAACCAGTCCATAATTGCGTATGTCTGTTAAACACAACCGGTCCATAATTGCGTATGTCTGCTAAACACAACCAGTCCATAATTGCGTTAATCGATCGAGTTTTCTTTTTTTCTGCGTGCCTCTCCCTATAATTACGCCGGAATCTGTCTTCACATGGCAGGGGTGGGTCATGATAGGTGGAAACAAAAAAAACAACAACAACAAAAACAAAAACTCAGTCACATCCAACTACCTGCCAAATTGTTGTGTGCAAGGCAGAGGCGCGTTCTGAAGATAACAAGACAAGTATTTTGATTTTATCAATTTGAAATGTTTAATCGAATAAAATTAATTTTACAAGAATCTGACAAGTGACAACAAGTGATGACAGTAAAACAAAGACTATGAAAGTATTACACAATAGTTCAACTAGGTTTGGGAATGTCGAGAAGTATTTCTTGGGTGTAACCCATTACAGACATAACTTATTTATTTATTTTTATTTTTATTTCCCCCCATTTTAACATCATCCCCCCAAAAAGGTCAAACACCCATGTGTGCAGACAACATTTTGGGGACATTTTAATATTTTTAGTAAAAAATGCGATAATTGCCATTCTCACAATACATCACATCCTGGACAATGAAATTCATTTTAAAATTTAAATTTAATTTAATTTTAAAACAAACTACACGATTATTATTGCAATGATTCTATAATTAGACCATTTTCTCAAGTCCCTCTAACAAGTTGTTACAGCAATGAGAGTTCAGCTTGATCTCGAGCCAAGGAACACTACTCTTGGTAAAAAAGCAAAGGCCAAGTAATCTGCGGAATTTATAATTTTATTATGGATATTTACTCACAACGATGATCGTCACATCATCTCAGTCACGACAACAAAAAGTTGATTTGCCATTGAGAATGCACGAAGAAAACGTCTAGCACTGGGTATGTTTAAATCTTCGACACAGCAGCCAAAAAGGGAAACAATTCATTATATGAGCCTCGGCTGCTCTAATTCAAACACGATTTGTAGCAATATTTGTCTATCATAGAGGACTGAATGTTAGCTAGGAGTTGACATAGGATTTTAATCAAAGAAACCAACCCAAAGCAAACCAAAAGCAAAAAAAAAAACAAACAACCCAAACAAACAAAATCACTGAATATCTTCTTTTCTATATATTTGTGTTTCTTAATGTCTACATTTATAAATATATCATTTAAATATAATTCAACTGTTACTGTATCATTATTATGCAATTGTCGTGGTTTTCAGAAATGGGTGTTGGGTCTTTTGTTAAAAATATATAATGCAATAAAAATCGGAGGTTCTGAAGTTCCACGAAGTTCAAGACGATCACGACATGCTATGAACTTGTTGTCTACTTGTTGCATAACACTTGCCCGCTGACCCTTAACCCCTTCAATGTGCATCCACTTAAAACATAGATGAGACTACCATGTAGTTGCCAGTATTGAGGATGATTAAAGTACGTGGACTTATACAGATACTTTAAAGTTGTAGCTAGGATTGCATCTGTGTCTTTTTCTTTTTCATACACACACTCTTTTACATACTTATAGACAAACACACGTACAAACACTAAAGTAATGCGGTTTACTTAGAGTTAATCTTTAATAGTATATGTTTAGTTTCCAAAGGGTTAAATATAATTTTCCAAGAGCTACAGTAGAAAACACAATAAGTATTTCAAGAAATAAACATTGTTTGGTTTTAATATATTATTTTATTTATTATTTAGAATTAACGCCGTTATGTCAGCAAGACAATAGTTGATTTAAAAGAAAAGGAAAAACTACTTATTATTACTAACTATGATTCTATATAGAGGGTACAAAAGCCTGATAATTTTTGTTCTTAAATTCACTGCAAAATTAGACAAATTGACTCCCAACATTCATTTCCGTCATTTGCCCCCTTCCCACTTTTAAATAGAAACGATTGAAACAAATTATTACTGTTTGTTGTTTGCTAGACACACTGACCTGCAGATAGATCTGTTAGGAAAATAAAGAGTGCCAATTTCTTTTTCTCCTAACCACCTCCCCATACCCAATAGTGACTTTAAATTATGGATAGGCAAAGTAGCTAACTGTTCGGTTGTCTTACACCTTGAACTACTGATACGACTTTTCCTTCTAGTTTCTGGTAATAGGAGCATCTCAAAATGTCCAGACAAAGGCTGGAGACTCATCTTGTAGTGACAATGACAAATATACTTTGAAACTAAAATAATATTTCGAGTTGTAACAAAGCATGGTACTATTCAACAGATAGATCTGTTTTAAAGTTCGCTTTATATATATATGCAGTGTTCAAGTCATTGACTTTGCTCACCAGAAGGGGCATTAATCGTTGTTGACATTTTTGGAGTTGTCTTGCGTGGTTAATTTTACGAACACCCTACTGATTGTCCCTCTGCATTGATCATGTCAAAATATGCTGTACGTTGGGAAATTTTGAGTGGGGCTACACATTTTAGATAACTGTTATCGTATATGACTAATATAAGTTTTTTAATGTTTTAAAAATAAATAAATAAACTGAAGTATATTTCTTGTGGGCATGGAGTTCATGAATATACAGATATATATGCAAACATATTTATTATTATTATTGAAAGTAACTGTGTATAACACTTAAGTCGCCCTGTTATATAAATACCTGAACTGCTTTGTTTAAAATAAAAATATTAAAATGTTTCAATTTTGGAGAAATTTAAAGAAACAAGAAAATGAAAGTTCCACTCACGCAAAAAGAAAAAAAAAGAAGATATTAAAAAAAAAAGATATTATTTCTATTTTTGTTTAAACATTTATTTCGTTAAGACGTTTTTACAGATTGAATAACCAACAGTGTCTTTGAGTCATGTTGCAGGATGTACTAATTTTTTTCAATAAATAGAAACATTGCAAACTTTGTGTTGTTGCATTTTTTAATTCTCTAGTTCTGATGGTAATCAGTTTAAAAATGGCCGGAACTTTTAACTGGAGTTTGCTGGAACCTCAAAAGAAGCAACCGCTAGCTTGCTCGGCGACGATCAAAGACACAGGACTAAGGCCTCTCATGACGTCATGGCTTCTGACGTAACTCGGACAGTTCTTGGTCATGCTCTCCTGCAAGAAAGGCCAACAGGTTGTCGAACTCGATGTTGTCTAGAACGCCGTCGTCTGTAAACAATGATAGAATTTCATATTGAAAGTTGTCAGAAGGCCGTCGTTTGTAAACAATGATAGAATTTGATTTTGAAAGTTGTCAGAAGGCCGTCGTCTGTAAACAATGATAGAATTTGGGTTTGAAAGTTGTCAGAACGCCGAACGATTAGCACACGTAAAACGTATATATAAAATGCACATTTACAACAGATAGTTGGATAGAAAGATTGATAGATGGATGGATAAATAAATAGATAGATAGATATATAGATATATTGCTGGTTGGTTGGTTAGATAGATAGATAGAAAGATATATAGACAGATAGATAGATAGATAGATAGATAGATAGGTAGATAGATTGCTGGTTGGTTGGTTAGATAGATAGATAGATTGCTGGCTGGTTGGTTAGATAGATAGATAGAAAGAGAGATAGATAGATAGACAGATTGCTGGCTGATTGGTTAGATAGATAAATAGATAGATAGATTGCTGGTTGGTTGGTTAGATATATAGATAGAAAGAGAGATAGATAGATAGATAGATTGCTGGCTGGTTGGTTAGATAGATAGATAAATAGATAGATATATTGCTGGTTGGTAGGTTAGAGAGATAGATAGATATATAGATAGATTGTTGGTTGGTTGGTTAGATAGATAGATAGAAAGAGAGATAGAAATAGAGATAGAGTACGTCGGAGAGACTTAACTGCAAATTGGCAAATTAAAACAAATACCTACTACTGCTTAATCTGTAGAAATTACTATTGATATTATTCCAAACTATTTCAAATCAAACAAATACCTACTACTGCTTAATCTGTAGAAATTACTATTGATATTATTCCAAACTATTTCAAATCAAACAAATAACTACAAGTCTAAGTCTTTCAGGATGAACTGAAAATTAAAAAAAAATCAAATTCAACATAACTTCTGATTAAATATGGACTCTTTAATATGACATTGATACACGCGGTTCCTTCTAGGAACATGAATATTAAATTCTGTAAAACTGTAAAACAGAAATGAAAAAAATAAAACTGAAGAAGGATGCAATGTATAAAAGAAAAATGAGACTTTTCGAATACATTAATTTGGTTTTCATTAGTGTAGATATCCATCCAAATCTACCTTTCATACTGTAATTTTGATTGTGTCTGGGACACATATATTGTATTAATAGACAGGACAACGATTATGATGATCCTACTGTAATTTTGATTGTGTCTGGGACACATATAGTGTATTAATAGACAGGACAACGATTAAGATGATCCTACTGTAATTTTGATTGTGTCTGGGACACATATATTGTATTAATAGACAGGACAAAGATTATGATGATCCTACTGGGGATGTCGATACTCATCGCCTGCCAATGATGATGTCGATGATGAGAGTGGTAATGTCGGAGGTGGTGATGATGAAAACGAGGATTATGAATTATGACAGCGATGATGTTAATGATTATAATGCTGTGTGACCTTCAAAAATGTACAGATAACGATGATAGATAAAACATCGACGGCTTTGCATTTACTACTGCTGCTGCTATTATCTGATATTTCTCGATGGCGATGTTTGTGGTGGGAATGTTTTGAAACTAATAATGATAAGTGGTGATGGTAGTGGTGATGATGATTAGAGCAATGAAAAAACCATAATTGATAATAAGTGAAGAAAGCACAAATTCTTTGAAAGCATAACAGTAAAAAGAAAGAAAAAGTCAACGAAAAGACACAACGCTGGAAAAGAGTTTTGATGTAAATGTTACAAAGTAACGAATACATTTATTAAATATTCCACTTAAATCATTCAAGTGATTTTAGGATTTCTCTCTGTGATCGCAAATCTCTACTTAGGCATACATGTATGCCTAACTACACACGTACATACATGTATACACAACTACAGAGTACATATACACATAATCACACAAATATGTATATATAATTACAAACATACAGATATACACAACTACATGCATGTATATCTAAGTACATACACACATATATACCCAACTACAATATACATATATACATAATCACACAAATATGTATACATAACTATAACTACAAACATACATGTGTACATATACATACACGTATACCTAACTGCACACATACATGCATACCTAATTAAATCCATACATGTATACCTAACTAAATCCATACATCTATACCTAATTAAATCCATATATGTATACCTAACTAAATCCATACATGTATACCTAACTAAATCCATAATCTATACCTAACTAAATCCATACATCTATACCTAACTAAATTCATACATCTATACCTAACTAAATCCATACATCTATACCTAACTAAATCCATACATCTATATCTAACTAAATCCATACATCTATACCTAACTAAATCCATACATCTATACCTAACTAAATCCATACATCTATACCTAACTAAATTCATACATGTATACCTAACTAAATCTATACATCTATACCTAACTAAATCCATACCTCTATACCTAACTAAATTCATACATGTATACCTAACTAAATCCATACATCTATACCTAACTAAATCCATACATGTATACCTAACTAAATCCATACATCTATACCTAACTATATACACACATGTACACAAAACTACACACATATATGGATACTTAACTACAAACATACATGCATACCTAACGGATACATACATGTAAACATAACAACATACTTACATATATACAAAACTACATGTATATATACATATATACAGAACTATAAAATATATATGTGCATGCATGGAGAGAGAGAGAGAGAGAGAGAGAGAGAGAGAGAGAGAGAGAGAGAGAGAGAGAGAGAGAGAGAGAGAGAGAGAGAGAGAGAGAGAGAGAGAGAGAGAGAGAGAGAGAATTTCTATCGATTTCTCATGCACGTAAATTGTCTTGAAACCAAAGATTATTATTTTTGCATTTCTTACTTTAATTTATTTGTGAAATGAAATGTCAGGAAAGCAAGATTAACTGAATAAATAATTTATGTCAGCTCTATATTTAGCAGAAAATTACTTCCACTACTAAATTTGCCAAGGAAATGCGTCACTACAAAACATACCAAGAAATTACATTTCAAAATATACCATGAGATAGGTCAGTTCTATCTATACGAAAAAATGAGGCTACTACTAAAATATGCCAAGAAATTTTTATGTGTGTATGCATGTTGTCTTATTTCTTTCGAATGCTTATAATTTCATGTGTGTGTGTGTGTGTGTGTTTGTTTGTTTATTTTTATTTCTAAACACAAAGCGTATCTTTTCATTTGAAAATAAGCCATTTGACGGGTTTTCTTTTGACTTATATTTGGGAGGGCAACAGTATGAACCCAACTATTTTCTAGTGTCTAAGTATAGATTTTATTTTCCAGTGATTCAGTAAGGAAACAGTTGTATGCACTTCAAAATCGTTTAAAATTTAAAAGAAACTCCAGATAAAATACTAAAAGCGAAAACAGAAAACTAAAAACCATTATTCAAGACAGAGTGCAGTTTTCGCTCTGTAAGAAAGATAAAATCAAAGTAGTTTCACTTTTCCTCTCATCACCAGGAAAGCCTCCTCTTCGTCAAATAGTAATCACAGCAAATCGCCAAAAACAGCCCTAGCTTAAATGTGTATTCATGTATCCGTCCATCCCAGCATCCATCCCTTCTTCCAACCATCACTCTTTCAGTGGTCTACGTTGGTGAATAGATATATTGTACTACTTCTTATTTTCCCTTCATTTGCGGCTGAATTAAAGATTTACAGAACTGCATTTGTTTGGATTTATTTACAAAACTGGTTACTCACAATTCATCCCCCCCCCCTCAACGTCACCCATTTTCTCTTTCCCCCCCCCCACGCCCACCCGGTTACTCTGTCAACCTTTTGCTTGGGATGAATTTTCCCCACCTTCAGACATATTCTTATTTAGAAATTACGTCATTCTAAGCAGTTCCCGCATTGCAGAAAGGATGGAATGCTTTCTTAGGTACAGTGAATTTTTTACATGCCATCATAAATGCAAATTATAAAAGTACGTGGCCTTGCCAGGTTCTAGATCATGTGACCTTTGGTTTTAAGGTTGGCAGAATCACAAGCTAACGTCGCATACAGATGAATCTTTCGATGGGACAGGCATAGTATATAATACTAATATTGTTTTACTTCCACTCTATTCCCCCAACCCGCCCTACCACGCTCCCGAACGGGCACATACTCTTAACATCAGTCTTCTGCTCTCTCTCTGCCACACTAACGTATTCACTTCCTTCTCTCTTATATTATCGTTACCAACCTCTTTAATACCATTGTTCAGGTAAAAATAATTATTTGCAAATAAACTAATGTACACATGTGTATGATAGTTTCACTGAAAGTTGTAACCTTTTCTCGAATGCATGGTTATACACTTTTTTCCCTGGAGGAATTTTAATGTATGAATAAAAATAAGTAATGACTATTCCCCTCCCCTCCCCCCCCCCCGCCCCACTCCATCATTAACACGAGATCAGTTTGCTTTCAGTATTTCGTTTACAAAACTGTTGAAACTAAACGGTGTGTTCCCAGCAGTTTATGAATTCGGTTCGATTCTCACGTGTTACAGTTCTGTCGACCTCGAGTTAAATGTAACATTGTTTCAGTGTTTTTTTAGCCACACTGGTTCCATATTATCAAGTGATAGTGGGATAATCCAAAGTCGGATGACGATGACGCAGATAGTTACTCCCCCCCCCTCCACCTTGTCGCGCGAGGTATTCGGGACGAGACGTAAATTGATGAGCTGAGTGCTGAAATCAATGAAATTAAAGAACTTGGTATCTTTAGGGCTGTTTTTATTTGATTCATTACTCGCCCCCCTCCCCCTCTCATCCGACGTCGGAATCTCTATCCTTTACAGGGATTTAAAATTTAACGGTTTTCATGATGGCACTACTGCTATACTACCTATGTTAGTGTTACTACTAACTACTAGCTAACTAACTAGCTTACAATCATATTCTGACTATTTATAAATAAATGCATTAAGATTGTTGCTTCAAAAGTCATGTACAAAACGAGCAAAAAATCAAATATCCGATTCTGTGTACAAAGACGACTCGAAATTTCTTCCAAGCTATCAGCAGATGCATTTTGAACATAGTTATATTTCTTGAAGAAATAAAATAAAAAATTTCAAAAGAATCTTTTAAAACCAGCACAAGAAAGCTTGATCTAAATAAAACGAATAAATGTAGGTTATCAGAGAAAATGAAATTATCACACCACTACCGCGATCATAAACGTCAATGTCATGATTATTGTCATGAGAATGATGACACGATATTATAGTAATAATACCTTTCATTAACGTCAATGTCATGAATATTGTCATGAGAATGATGACACGATATTATAGTAATAATACCTTTCATTAACGTCAATGTCATGAATATTGTCATGAGAATGATGACACGATATTATAGTAATAATACATTTCATTAACGTCAATGTCATGATTATTGTCATGAGAATGATGACACGATATTATAGTAATAATACCTTTCATTAACGTCAATGTCATGAATATTGTCATGAGAGTGATGACACGATATTTATAGTAATAATACCTTTCATTAACGTCAATGTCATGAATATTGTCATGACAATGATGACACGATATTATAGTAATAATACATTTCATTAACATCAATGTTATGAATATTGTCATGAGAATGATGAGACGATATTATAGTAATAATACATTTCATTAACGTGGGGAAGTAATGAAAACAGAATAACTATTTCATTAATGATAATAACTTTTACATAAATGGCCATAATAATATGATGAGAATAACAATGATGATGATGATGATAGCAAAGAAATGACAATACTATAACACAAAACCAAATGACACCTATTTCCACATATCTTTTTCTAATACAACACAATACATAATGAAATCAGCTCCCATCAGTCCCAAACTAGATTTCCAAGGTGGGCGCGCGTCTTTCCCGATTCATTTCCTTTATTTAAAACGTCGACCTTTAAAGCTATCCTTAAAGTCTTAACACATTCTCTGCTGGAACTAAAGAAGGAAGCAAGCAGACACCTCCTTGGTTGAGAGTTCCGAGCAAGCACTCTTGTAACAGCGTGTCTTTAAGGGTGGGTGGGGGCATAACCTTAAACCTCTTGCGAAATTTGACTTCGCACGACTTGCTGGAGAGAAGTAAAAATATAAATAAAGCTGATTATCATTTACTGACAGATTATTGTTCGTTGTCAGCCATCAAAGCAGAGGGCGCTCTTTGAAGTTGGCAGCATCCTCGGGGAAGCTTAGTAGGAAGTGTGAGATGGAGGTGCCTGCCTGCACGACAAATGTTGTGCCAATTCTTCTACATTCCCCCCCCCCCCACCTTAAATGATGACATTCTTTTTTTATTTCATGAAAGAAATGTCATACTAATTTAGTATTTGTCTTCACTGATCCGATAGTGGAGTCCACGTTTAACTGTTGGATCCTGATTGGCTCTGACTGACATCGAACCGAGGACATTCGAGATGAACTTGTATTAGTCGATGACCGAGGAAATTCGAGATGAACTTGCGTTAGGCGATGACCGAGGAAATTCGAGATGAACTTGCGTTAGGCGATGACCGAGGAAATTCGAGATGAACTTGCGTTAGGCAATGACCGAGGAAATTCGAGATGAACTTGCGTTAGGCGATGACCGAGGACATTCGAGATGAACTTGCATTGGTCGATGACAAGGAAATAAAAATGCCTGTTTAAGAGCTTTTCAATTAATGTGACGCCCTTGTGGTTTTTGATGTAGTTCTTTCCTAGATGCTGCCGATGCTTTTAAATGTTTTATAGGTTCCCATGGCAATATATATATGCAAAGTTTTCTTAATAGTAAAAAAATGAAAACACTGTTCAGACATCAGAAGTGTCAGCGACAAAACACTCCTCAAAGAACTCAATGTAAAATTAACCTTTGTTCAAACGTTAGGACTATTAGTGACGAAATCAATAGTTCTATAATTGTAAAGTTAAGCAGACCTTCCATGTTTGTAAAGTTAGCAGGCTCTCCATGCTCTATGTTTGTAAAGCTAAGCAGACCTTCCAAGTTCTATAATTATAAAGTTAAACAGGCCTTCCATGTTCTATAATTATAAAGTTAAACAGGCCTTCCATGTTCTATAATTATAAAGTTAAACAGGCCTTCCATGTTCTATGTTTGTAAAGTTAGTAGACCCTCCATGTTTTATGTTTTAAAGTTAGTAGACATTCCATGTTCTATGTTTGTAAAGTTAGTAGACCTTCCATGTTCTATGTTTGTAAAGTTAGTAGACCTTCCATGTTCTATGTTTTAAAGTTATTATTATTATTCTACGTCTAGCAGAAGATTATGGCTAACGTGAAAAGTTACTCTGTCTCTCAATTTCTCTGAATCATCCGTTCTACAGGACAAATTATTCTGAATATATTACAACAAATCTGTCATAATCTAATTTCTAAGAATTCTAGACGTGTGTTCATTTTTATAAGACAAGTGTGTGTGATAAATTGCAATGTTACAAATACTACACTTTACAGGAAAACCGCAGATAGTAGCGTTATAAAATACTATAAATACGTTTACCAATATTAAGTTAATGTATAAATGAATAAGTGAGTAAACTAAACGCGAACAAAGGAATATACTTTTTAATAAAGCATAAATAAAAGAATAAGCTTATATTAAAAAATAATTAGTCATTAACTGAACAACAGAGAGAAAGAATACCCAAAATTCATTTTTTCTCCTTCCGGCGGTGGACATTCCTTGATCGGGCTGCTTAATCTGTCAATCTAGAGCGGGGTGGGGTAGTGGAGGGAGGAAACCAAAACACTTAATACACCTTTGACGTCACGTCTAGCCGTGTAGTCAGAAATGACAATGTGGAAGATTTGTAAGAAGAGAGAGATTTGTAAAGTCTGACAATCTTCAGTCGACGTCACTAATGGACCCAATATTGAAGATGTTGAAGAAGTATGTTGTGTTAAGATATGTTGAACGGTCACCTTAAACTGATTGTTAGAATATCATCTTTATGAGAAATGATGCAGATTGTTGGAATGTAATCTTTATGAGAAATGATGCAGATTGTTGGAATGTAATCTTTATGAGAAATGGTGCTGATTGTAGGAATGTAATCTTTATCGTGAATGACACAGATTGTTAGAGTGCTATCTTTATCGGAAATGATGAAAATTGTTTGAAGGACACCTTTATGAGAACTGACACAGATTGTTGGAATGTCATCTTTATGAAAAATTATGTACATTGTTGGAATGTCATCTTTTTCAGAAATGACATAGATTGTTTGAACCTCAACTTTATGATAAGATATACAGATCGATAAAACGTCCTCTTTATAAGTGACATACCTCACTAATACTTTTGGAGCATAGCGTACTCTCTAATAACACTCGTGAAAATAAAATAAAAATATTAAGAAACCTCCAGATAAAGGAGAAAAAAGGAGACCAGACCTCATCACTTTGTATGAATGACGTCGAACTACTACTCAACGTTGAGTTTGTGAGTTTTGCAATTCTTGAGTAATTCCTGTTCGTCTCAAATTTCGTATTTATTATGCTCTTACTGATTCTTGGTCGTCCCAAGCTTATATTTATTGTGCTCTTACTGATTCCTGGTCGTCCCAAACTATTTAATGTGCTCTTACTGATTCCTGGTCGCCATAGCGGACAAAATGGAGAAATAAAAGGTCCAGGCTCAATCAGTACCTTCACCGAACAATGCTAATTTAAATCTTTAAGCAAAAAATCGTTCGCATCTCTTTCTTTTGTGAAAAAATAATTATGTGTATAACAATAAACATGTCATTTGTAAATATTTAAACTTTTACTTAGACTCTCATGGAAACGACGAAGATGAGACTCAGCACAGTGGAATTTAGAGGAAAATCAATCCCTCTATCAGATAATTAGTTAATAATCATTTCTCAGTCAGCGACTCAATCAAGAAACAATCATTCATAACGATGAGAGGCAATTCGCGCAACTAAAACGAATGATTAGTCACGAAAATAAACAAGTCAAGGAAACATTAGTCACGAAAATAAACAAGTCAAGGAAACATTATCCAACATATCAGCTACTAGTAACTTCTTTCTTACTGACAAAGTTCCAGGTTGGCAAGCTAAAATCAGAGGCCATGAATTTTAAAAAAGGCAAAAGTTCGAATGTCCTTCACATATATTTTACCTTCACCTCATGCATAACCCCCTCCCCCCAAAAAAAAATATATCTAATTAATGAAATTAAATCTAATTAATGAAAATATATCCAAGTAATGAAAATACACCTAGTAAATGAAAATATATCCAACTAATGAAAATACACCTAGTTAATGAAAATATATCTTATTAATTATTCTTAAAGCAGGTTACCACAATTCACAAACCAATCGTTATTAAGGAATAGTAATCGATATAAATAACAATCACTCTTAGCAAGAAGAGGTCACCTTCTAATCATGTTAGTGCTGACAAGTACCACATAAAAAATGAAAGTACTATTGAAAAGCTTGATGACGTCACTGACCAATCACTAATGGCTGGAAAGGACCCGAGTAAAATTAGTAACGTTATTTGCAAAGCAAGATGAGATGTCAATGACCACACAGTAATGGTGGGCAAACACAGAAAAGAACAACGACACACGACGCTTCTCAGCGCTGTGTAGCAGAATCAGCTGGGACATGCGCAGATCCCTCTGATATCCTGTATTTTAATGCAGTGACCTCTAAATTCGTGAATATTGGATACATATGAAAACACACACACACACACACACACACACACACACACACACACATTCTCACACACACGCACGCGTAAGATCCCTCTGACATTGTATTGTGTCTCCGCCGTGACCTTTGATCCCGTAAGTGCCCAAGAGATTCCTATAATAAGCACTCCCGTGCCTGTCTTCATTTGCAGGAAATGCAAGCGACAAAGCCCTTTAATTAGCTGAAACGTGAAAGCTCATACATCAATGTTCACGGTCAACGATGCCCTTGGTGATCTGCTCACAACGAATCTATAAACTGAATTGATTACTTCTGACCTGATCCGAGATAATTTTTATTGCTGCTGCAAACATACTCCAAATTTCTATCTCCGTACGACCCCGGAAAACGTAAGCGACACTCTGGCTCTGTTGTTTGGCTTTGCATTTCCAAAAATCCCGATGAAGGGGAGCTAATATGTCTTGACTATCGCACTGACCAGTGTGGCTCAATTAAGCTTAACAATAAAAATAATAAATTAAGAAGAAAAAAAAGGCGCAGAAAGGAGAGATAATTTTCTCCATGGATGACTTTCAGAAATTGTGAAGAAAAATTATATTTTAAAATTTTGTGTTCACAACATAAATCTATTACAAAAATGCTGAGGTAACAATGAAAATACTTTAGGGCCGATGGTAAAGGGGGTGTAAATTCATTAGCGTACAGTGTACATGAGTGAGAGAGGAAGAGAGAGAGGGTGGAGAGGACTGCTGGGAATGAGTGTCTTGTACATGTCCCTTACAGACTTCATTGTCTTTTACACATCTATTGTAGACTTCATTGTCTTTTACATATCAATTGTAGACTTCATTGTCTTTTACATATCAATTGTAGACTTCATTGTCTTTTACATATCAATTGTAGACTTCATTGTCTTTTACATATCTATTGTAGACTTCATTGTCTTTTACATATCTATTGTAGACTTCATTCTCTTTTAAAACTCTCTTAAAGATTTCATTGTCTTGTACATGCCTCTTACAAATTTCTTTTGTATTTTACATGTCTCTGCCAGACTTCATTTCTTTTACACACTTGAGTGTCTCACAGATTTCACAGTCTCCCCTTGCATTGTCAAGCGCTTCCTTTTCTGTTTCTCTAGCAAGAGTTGATTTGTGTACTGGGATAGACAACCAACCGCACTACGCCGAAAAGTAAATAACTGTTGACATTTATTTACTTTTCTTGTTAAAGGACAGTGGGGAACAATGAAAGACGACACTGTTCAAACTGTGTACTGCACAACGTTGTCTGTAGAAGAACGCATTAATCTCAGCGTTTCGTGACATAAAGTTTGACAAGTTTGACAAGCTGTTTACGAACAATTAAATCATTCTAAAAAAAACAGTAATTCTTTTGAAAACGTTATTTGTCGACATTAAAAAAAAAAAGAGGTTTCCCCTCCCCTTTTATCTTTGTTGAAATAATTTAAATAGCTTTCTACCAACGCTTTGCCGTTTCTAAAGAGAGCATTTAAAATTTCAACAACAAAAAACAAATATATATATATCTCTGAAACGTTGGTCCAGTTTCCTGCACCTCAGTCTCTTTCTCAACTTTTCCAGAATTAAAACGTGCACC
Source organism: Sinotaia quadrata (assembly GCA_028829895.1). Classification (NCBI taxonomy): domain Eukaryota; kingdom Metazoa; phylum Mollusca; class Gastropoda; order Architaenioglossa; family Viviparidae; genus Sinotaia; species Sinotaia quadrata. The sequence continues at coordinate 45,938,348 of CM054184.1, read as the reverse complement.
TCGATTTAAACAACTGTTAACCCGAGTTTGTCCAAAACAGGGACGACTACTTTATCAAGATTCTAAATAAACAAGCAGAGTTATCACTCTTGAAGTAGTGCTCAGTAAAAGAGAATTACCGTTCCTTGAAACATGTGATATCACTCGAATCTGCCTGAGAGTGAGGTAGAATTTACCCAAACTCGGGTATGCAGCTGCTTAGCAGCACTGAATAACTCTTTTACCATTTCCCAAGAGTTGTCGTTGAGTTGAGAAAGAGAGCAGTGAGTTGTAAAGGGCAGGTAATCACGGAGTTTTAGGCGTTTGATTCAAGTGTAAGACGTTGTACGTTTGCGCCGGACTCAGTACCAATATCGATCGATTATTTTTTTTTTCTCCACTCGATCAACAATCAAAACAACAACTTCCCTTTCGCTCTACTTCCATTAGGATTGCTATGCTCAACACCCGTTGTGATTACAACACTAAAACGTTCTGGGCGTTAACCACGAGAAGCCCAAATAAAAACATATATTTTTACCATTTATCTATCCACCGGAAAGTGGAAAAATAACAACTAAATTAATAATAATTAAGCAAGGAGGTGTTAAGCAGAAATGTGTAGGCAAGAGGAAGTAGCTGCATTTTCTTACTCGAGGAATTTGTCTCAAGAATTCCAGAAGCCGTGTTGAGATGTAGTCAGTTTTGCAATAACACTTATTTTAACGACAACAACAGCAAACTGGGGTTTCACCATGAATATGTTTAGAACTAACGTTAATGAAAGATTTTATTTTATTTTATTTTATTTTTTGTGTTTTACCAAATCAGTTTGTTGTGCTGAATTCTTTTTTTCCTCGTCTTATGTATCATATGTACGCAGGCACAAACCCCTGGACAATTCCAATATAACATCTAATCGCCCAGAACTCTGATAAATTGTTGTCAATAATAGTAGTACTTATTAATGCTGTTGAGGATTTTTTGGTGAAAGTTCGTCAGTACCTGTACTGTTGCAATTTGTCAACTGGCCCAAAGTAGGTAAAGTATGAGTACACAACACACAAGACGTTTTTCGTTTTATAAAAGACCAAAGAAAGCAAAAAACGTAACACAAACGAAACAAAAAGCAGGACATATACAGTTTTAGACCAGACGTAAAGTATAATGTATGCATCAACATAAATTTCTTCACGACACATGAGTAAAACTAGTGGAAATACGTAAACTTATGTACTGTTACACGGTATTTTAAGATGATTGTTAAATAAATAATGCCAGTAAATGAAGCATGCTGCTTATCAATTAAGGTGAAGGACAGAGTAAAACTATGTACTGTTACATGGTATTTTACTGATGATTGTTAAATAAATAATGCCAGTAAATGACGCATGCGGCTTATCAATTAAGCTGAAGGACAGAGTAAAACTATGTACTGTTACACGGTATTTTATGATGATTGTATAAATAATGCTAGTAAATGACGCATGCGGCTTATCAATTGTGTTGAAGGACAGAGTAAAACTATGTACTGTTACACGGTATTTTATGATGATTGTATAAATAATGCTAGTAAATGACGCATGCGGCTTATCAATTATGTTGAAGGACAGAGTAAAACTATGTACTGTTACACGGTATTTTCTGATGATTGTTAAATAAATAATGCCAGTAAATGACGCATGCTGCTTATCAATTGTGCTGAAGCACACAGTAAAAATCGGGAATGGAGAAAAAGACGAAGAGCATAAAACATGTTGCAGTAGTTGCTTTTTTTTTTTTTAAAAAAAATCTCACTTCAAATAAATAAATGGAAACGCATGTAACGAACAACAACACAAAGATTTTTAAAACGTGCCAATTACAATTAAGCCACAGACTAACCGTCTTTATCGAAAAACCGGAAGAGGAAGTTGTTCGTTGACTGGAAATGTTCACTTTGCTCTAAATCGTCACCATTTCGCTTGCCCCATGCTGACATCACGTTCCACTGTTTCCCCCGCTTGCCCCATGTTGGCATGAGGCCCCACTTTCCGTTGCGTTCTCGCTTGCCCCAGACCGCCATGTTATTCCATTTTTTGTCAACGTCTAAAACCTCTCGTTTGCCCCACGTGGGAAAATTGCTCCACCGCTTGCTGTCACTGTCCGGGAACCGTTTGCCCCACGTGGACATCATGTTCCAGCGCTTTTCGTCCGTGGCTGTGGAATCGTTTTGGGCGTCCGTCGTGCTGCTGGTGACGTCTGGCTGGTCGCCGTCCTCGTTACGTTTACCCCAAGCGGCGAAATTGTTCCATCGCTGGCTCCCCACGTTGTCACTTCTGTCGCGTTTTCCCCACGTAGCAAACTGCGTCCAGGCTTTCTTGTCCGGTTCGTCCAGCAAGGCTTCCTCGGCGGGCGAGTCCGTGGATTGGTCACTGCGCTTGCCCCAGGTGGCGAACTGCTTGTTATTCCAGCCCCGCTTACCCCACGTTGCGAACTTCCAGTCCGGGCGTTTGCCCCACGTCGCGAATGACTGGTGGTTCCACCCTCTCTTGCCCCAGGTAGCAAACTGATTGTTCCAGCGCCGCTTGCCCCAGGTGTTTAGAGCGTTCCACTTTTTCATCCAGCCTTGCTTCTTTCCCCAGCTCGGAAAGTGCGGCCATCTTTTCTCTTCTTCGATGATGCTTTCTTCCATGGAACTAACGTCTTTTGGGGTCTGGAAATCTGGTTCCAGTTTGTGGTTTAAATTGTCTTCTAAACCTTGCGGCTCTTCTGCTAAACATTTGCACAGAATTGGTAAGGCTGCGACCATAAAGCAAACGAAATGTCGGAGTTCCATGGCAGGTACGATGTGTTGCTGTACAGTTTTTTTGTCTAAGTTGCGGACTGCTTCCAGGGAGTTGAACGTCACCTGTAAAAAAAGGCAAAAAATAAGTAGAACTTATTTCTTAGCAATGGATCGTGCTTTGGGTGTTGAATGCCATCTACAAAAGAAGAACAATACGATGATTAGAAGTTTACTGTTGTTTTTAGTTACGAAATGTGCCAGAAATGCTAATTACTAAATTAAATCATGGAGGCGAATTCCAGCAAGAAATGTAAGAAATGAAAGTCAAACAAACTCCAGACAGTAAGAAATATATCCAGAGAACTGAGCCCTAAAGGGAATCAATTGACATTCGAAACACATCTCAAGTTATTTATTTATCTAATGATTAGTAACAAAACGTTACAGATCTAGTAACGTATTTATTGCTACCTTTGAAATATAGTAACTCGTTAGAATTTCAAATTAAAGAATTAAAATCATGGTGAGGATATATTTAAACAACAAAACGTAAATGATTGTTAATTTTTAAAAGAAAATTAATACAGTTTCATGCCAGTAGCGAAAATTGCAGCAACAAATGTATTTACATGATCGTAATTTGTTTTACTTAAAAAGAAAGGAGAGAAGAGAACATCTAATCGCCATATTGAAATTTTTAAGTAAGAAACGTAACTCGGATATCACAGTTTTACCTCGTCTTGAGTGAGTGAAAGAAGGCACTTTCTGGTATAATTAAATTTAGACAACAGTTTGAAGAATTAAAGTAAAATCAATGATGCCAACTTTATTTATTTTTTATGAGGAATATTTATTTATTGAAAAAGGCAAAAACAGTAAAACGAGACCAAAAACTCAAGGAACTAATACTTCTGCCTGTCTCTCGATTAGAGGACCTTTGCCTAAAGATGTCTAAAGATCAGTCCCAAAATGAACTTGTGTGAGACACCCACAAATTATAAAAGTATAATAACTATTTTAGATGGGTGATCATTGGGCATCATGGGTATGTCAGTCGATCCAAGACCAGGACATGAAAATTTTCTCTTGGTTTCATATCAATAAAAGTTAAAAATGTTTTGAAAAAAGAAAGTGAAGTGACGCATGCACTTTGACGTAATTATTTAATCGTAAATAGAAGTGGGCTGGGTGGGTGTTTCCCAGCTTGGAGATAGTGTAGATCAAAGGAAGGAAACCAAAATATATTTCTTTAAATTTTTGTTATTTTGTTAATTTGACCTTGATCACAGTCACGGAAGCTAACTAAAATGATTATCAATGAGAAACAGAAGTAAGGATGGAAAGATAGCCTCAGGGAGATGACATTGCATGCCCCATCCATGAATGAACAAGGCATAGATTATCTTGACCTGTAGTAAGCATCAATGAAATGGGGGAGCCAGAACCAGAATTCTGGTAGATTAATGCAGGATGTAGGAATGTGAAATTACCTTGACCCTTAGGTAATAAACATCAGGTAACATAAACTACAACCAGGAGGGACGGATGTAAAATTATTCACTATTGCTCAGGACTAACTCCACTAGAGACATATAGGAGATTTTAGTCCAGTAAAGTCTACACAGTAAAGACCATAATAATGCTGTGTGGTTGAAAAGTCTAAGAAAGGCTTTTGTGGAAAAAGAGGAAATGATCTTGTGAAAAGAAAATTCAGGAATCATCATACAGTATTTCTTTTCTAAACTCTTTTGGTTTCTGCAGAAATGTAAAAGGTATGTTTAGGTTATTTTGAAAGAATTGTATTTTATGATTTGGTGTATGTAAATAGGATATTATGTCATGTTTATAAATTTTAATCTATGTTTCTTTTTCAGTTTATGGAATTGTGATCAGGTGATTTAACCTTGATTCAAAACCACTGTCATATTCATTGCAAACACATACTTTTTCTTAATCCTTTTAGCTCTGCTTCATTTCTGTTTGGTACTGATTGAATTCCATTCAGTTTTGGAATTGTTTCAATGGCCTAGCTCAGAGTGTAAGAAACTGGCTGTGTCAAAGTTTATGAATGTAGTAGAGCATACTAGGTTCATGACGTCATCCACCCCTCATATGGGTGTAGTTACGTTAAAGGAAGGATTTCACCAGACGGCCTAAAAAGCTAAGTACTGTAAGAACTGTATTGTTAAGTGTGTATTCTGGTAACCCAAGAGTGCTAGTAGGAGACTGTGCTAGAAGTCTAAACAAGAGACTGAGAACAGATCTATAAAAACTCATAAACTTGCATTGCGGGGAATATCAAAAGATAAACTGATTTGTAAGTTAAAATCTCCCTGAGGTAGATAGGTTATTGATTGGAAATGGTAATTGGGAATTGAAAATTGATTGTTACTATTTTTTATTTTATTATTTATTTTGTGTGAAATTTTGTTACATTTTTACTCATATTGCCTTATATTTATCATCTTCACTTTGTGTAAAATTCATAATTGTAAGTTTAGTGCCGTCTTTGTTGTCATTATATATGTGAGGGATTTTTCTGGGGGCTCCTGTAGCAGCTACCGAAAGTTTTTACCTTGATTGCTCGTGTTGTCTTAAATTATTCATATAGTTTATGGGCGATCGATATGGTAGTTTTAAGTAGGACATGATTGATCCTTCAGTTGTAAGCATAATATTTTTTTAATCCGAATATATTTTGGAATGAGAGATAAATTAAGTGAAAATACAATATCGTAATTGTGAAATCTGCTGTACGGTTGTTTATGCAAATATCCATAAGTACGTCATTCAGAGATATACAGTCCAGGGATGATAATGATGGGGGATATACTTTAAAAAAATGTTTTTGCTCATGTGTGTCCATCCAGAATTGCAAGGCATTAAGCCATACAAATTAAGTGCGCTGCATTTAAATGAAAAAGTATCACCTACCCAGTCTACTTCTGTTTTACTGACCCATTCACCCAATTCTGATTCTGTTCAAGCGTTTCAAAAGATTTCGCTTACTATTTTACCCCAAAAAGAGCAGAAGCAGCGGTAGTGACGTTATTTCTCCAACGTAATTGTCACACGCCTTTGTCATACTGTCACGCCTTAGATACAGCGTAATTTACTCATATGTCGTACTTTCATGTCATTGTCATAGAATAATTGTCATAAGTCTTTGTCAAATTGTCAAGTATAATTCACAGATAATAATCAATCGTCTATGTCACATCATAATTGTTATAGGTCTTTGTCAAACTGTCACGTATTAGTCACAGATCATTATCACGTTGTTGTGACAGCGTCATTGTCATAAGTTTCCGTCAGATTATCATGTATTAGTCACAGAAAATTTTCACGTCTTTGTCACAGCGTCATTGTCAAATTGTCACGTATTGGTCACAGAAAATTATCACACGTATTCGTCACAGAGTTACTGTCTTAAGTCTTTGTCACGTAGTAGTAAAAAATAATTATCACGCGCCTTCAACATAGCATAACTGTCATAAGTCTTTTAAAAGTGTCACATGGTAGTCACAAAGAATTATCACGTCTTTGTTACAGCGTTATAGTCATAAGTCTTTGTCAGATTTCAAGTAGTAGACATACATAATTATCACACGTTTTGTCACAGCGTCATTGTCATAGGTCTTCGTGAAATTGTCATGTAGCACTCATAGAACAATTATGACACGTCTTCGTCATATTGTTACTTTTTGCAACAGCGTAAACTTCACACGTCTGTGTCAAATCATCACGTGTTATGCACAGAATAATTATCAGACGTCTTTGTCAAACTGCCATGTATTTGTCACAACATCATTGTCAACCCGCCTTGGTTAAATTGTAAAGTGGTAGTCACAGCGTAATTGTCACAGCAATATTTATAAGATTATTTGCTGCAAATTTAAATCAAGGTGCAAAATATTTACATTCTGACCAATTGTGGAGTGATGCTAGCAGCTTGACGAAAATAAAATTAAGGAATGCTTTATACAGCAGCATTGGCTTCTACAAATCAAAATCCATTGTTGCAAAAAAAAAAAAAAAAAAAGAAAGAAAAAGAAAAGTATTATACACTACTGTTAATTAAAGGTGAGATGACCGAAAGGGTGACTACTTCCGTTGCAGTAGATGGAGACAACTGACGCTACATCTCGAGAGGCACACAGTCATGCCTAAGATTTCGAATTTACGAAACCGTTGCGACTATAGGATGCCGACTTCAAGTCTTATATGGTAATCAGCATACGAGCAGAAGTATTTTATTTATTTCCCGTATGCACGATGATTTAAATAAAATGAATTATTGAAATACAATGTCTAGGTCTAAGCTGTTCGTATTAATTAAAGAAAAAGAGAGAAATAATTAAAAATACAGCTTCTGCAAAGTTAATTGCAGGAAATCCTAACCAGTAGAGCTTGAAGATCGCGGTCGTTTGCTTCGTAAATGCACCTCCAGAGTTGAAGCTCTTCAAGGACATTGCCGTCCTTAGAGGGTGAATTGTAAATGGCATTAAGTCAACAGGTATTAAGATCTTCGGTGGCTGTGGGGAACTAAAGCTTGTGGAATGAGCCAGTAAATATTCGCAAAGCCAAGTAGGATGAATTCCGACACTAGGCAGGCACTGGCAGCGAGCATGTCACGAACAGTTTTCCCCATTTCTCAGCAGAGGAGATCATTTGATTGTTTCTATTAATACATATCGTATCAAAAATATGTGTGCATTTTCTTTATTTCTCTGAGGCTTTCCGGGATTTCTATCTCTTTATTTAACTTTTTTTTTTCTCAGTGAACAACACCGATATCACCCCTGCTGGTATTTCCCCAGATATATAGATTAATGAATATTCCTCCGTGTTATAAACTCAAATATGCAAATAACTTTATGTGACGCTAACACGACCTAGTTAATGCTTATGATTATTATAATTATTTAATCATCCATAACTAATTACTAGTGATGAGAATCTTAATTTATTTTATTAATAATTCCCTAGAAGACACAACGTGTCTCTCTCACTTGGCAGATATGCGGGCATTGTAAACGTTTTCTCTCTTTCACAACATTAAAGACAAACATTCACTGACATAAAATATTTCCATAGGGGGTAAACTTCTTACTAAAGGAGAAGATAAATCCATATTTTAATCTATATTTAGTGAGCCCCTATGTACTCACTACCTTTTTCAGCATATGATTATCAATATGTCTAAGAAGGTTAATAAATTTAACAATAAATTTATTAAATCAACAATCAAATATAAATATAGCAAATACAATGAAAAGATTACTTGACATCAATATTTCCATGAAACAGTTTTGAATAATTTGATATTTATAGGGTCTCATATCCTAACACATAATTCAACAGATTAGTGTCAATATAAATCACAGGATAATTCTTCTCAGAGAACAGAAAAGGATTTATTATAGTGATAATAGTTTGTACATAACCTTGTCTAGGAGAAGCTGTGAAAGTCTTTTGTGCGCTTCCGTAACAAAGACACAAATTCATTGTCACAAGGGAATTGTCAGTTTCACATGTTTCTCTTGCACATTGTAGAACACTGATGAGCTGCTGTATTAGCTCTCTCAAGCAGAACAACAATTGTAGCAATTACCAGTAACTTTCTTGTACCAGAAATTCCATCATGTAGGCAGCGTATTTTGCCACCATACATCAACAGAATGCAATGTATCCTTACACTTATACACAAGGGGGTAGAGACTCTTCACATCTACCACGGTCGTAATGATTTATAAATCAGTAAGCCGGGAGATTCAGGTAAACACAAAAAGACTGCTTATTTCCTGTAAAATATAATCAGGGAACAAACACTAAGTTTCTACTTTATTCATCTCTAACTCCATTGTCTCTTACATTCAACTTTCAACTTATAGTTTCCTGCAACAGTATTTATTAGCCCGTTGAACGCCTACAGCATAATAAATACAACACATCAATTTTATGAATGTATTCACTAGAAACAATGTCAAGTGTTAAGCGTACTACATATGACCATCTTAATTCACAATTTGTAGAATAATACTCTACTCACATAATTGATTTCTACATTAAACACAAGTATTACATATCAATAGCAAAATGCAGGAAATATTTCTAAGTCCATTCTCTCTCAACCAGTCAGTTAACTCACCATTAAGCTAATGGCTGCCTTTCATGACTGACTTCTTGCCACTCCAAATTTAAAGTGATTAAACAATAGAATTCTTTACTGCAGGTATATTTTTGATTTCAGCTCATTGGCTGGTCTAGCTTTTGTAAATCGTAACCATTGAATAATAAAATTACCTGAGTTGTTTACTTACAACTTTGGCACTTAAAAAATATCAGCACAAGTTGTGCAAAAGATCGGGTCACTTTGAAATTTAATAATTTATATAACAATTAATTTTAGAAATAAGGATAGGCGAATTTTACTCCGATGCAGTCTTAAGGAATCTCAGAGTTATATTTTCACTATGTTCACATTTAACATTGATACTCTCAAACGTTCAGTTTTATCAGATGGCTTTCATTTGTTCAGATATTCCAGAATATCAGAAATATTTAAACTTTTGTGTTTCTTACTGAGATTACTGCATCGTGTATACTTGCATCTAGCATGTTGGCGTGCATTTGTCGACACACGTTGATTCATTAAAGCAAACTTGCAAGTCGTGTTTGCATTCTAGACAGATTCCTTAAAGTAAACTTTCATGACGTGGATTATTACGAGTTAGCTTTCGCATTTCTAGACAGATTCCTTAAAGTAAACTTTCATGACGTGGATTATTACGAGTTAGCTTTCGCATTTCTAGATAGATTCCTTGAAACAAATTTGCAAGATGTGGTGGATTATACTGAGTTATTTTCATGTCTAGTCAGATTCCTTTAAACAAACTTGTACGATGTAGATTATACTGAGTTATTTTGTATTTCTAGACAGATTCCGTTAAACAAACTTGCACGATGTAGATTACACTAAGTTATTTTGTATTTCTAGACAGATTCCGTTAAACAAACTTGTACGATGTATATTATACTGAGTTATTTTGTATTTCTAGACAGATTCCTGTAAGCAACCTTGCGTTTTCTTTACACTTGTCCCTTAACGCGTTTCTCTGAATACTTGTAATTCAACATGACTGAACTTTGCTTCTTAACCGTTTAGTCCTGCAGCTAATGAAACCGCCATTTATCTTCGATGTCACACGCGCTGCTCGCATTTAAACTTAAACCCGTTCTCCGGGTTGAAAAGAACACAGTATTCTTTAGACAGTTCAAGGTGAAATTTCATCTTCTGTGTTTGTAAAACCTGATGGCGGTTGCAGTCCACGTTTAGAATCCCTTCCCTGCGATTAATCCTGTTTGTAAAATATATGTAAAAAAAATACATTAACCAGCCTGTCTATCTAAACGAAAGGAGAGGGTAGTTACAGTCAGACCACGTTTGGCATAGAGCAAAGATTGTATGGTCGAGTTTTCCAATGTTTAATCAACGCGGCAACCAAGGACAGATGTGTCGAAGGCTATCTAAATTACGACCCAGGCACACTGATTTGCCATAGGCTATTCACATTACGACCCAAAGAGGGAGTGATTTGCCATAAGCTATTCAAATTATGGTCCAACTAGAGACTTATTTACCAAGGGCTGTTATGAGCCGAGCAGAGATGTTGTCTTAGATTATTCCTATTACAATCGTGAAGAAAAGTAACACTCAAAAAATGAAGAGTTTGTTTAAAAAGATGCAATGAGGAATTTGGTTTGTTTGTGTGTATGTTTTTTGGTTTTTCAGTGCATAAATTAATTTGCCATAAATATGAGACATTACACTTTTTTGGAGGGGTGGTTGGAGGTACTCAGTGTCGTCATGCCAACGACAGATGTCGGTTTAAAAGGGTAAGCGCAAAGACAAAAGTCAGGCTTTAAAATGACGTCACCCTCGTATAAAACGCGATTCTATTTTGGAGTCTCTTTATTTTCTATTGTGTATCTGTTGACTTTAAATTTAGGACGTACGTTTTCAGCATACGCAACAACAAAACCCAATAACAACAATAACAAGGCAGCCAAACTTACTCACACCGACACGTAACATTATTGTTTCTCTTCGACGACTGCGCCTGGTGGCCACGACACCGCTTTAATGAGCCTTAGAATAACTTAACGCCTGTCGCTTTGATGTGTTGTGTACTAGAACCTCACCCTAGTTTTATCGAGTTATCAGGTAAATAGGAAATTATGCCGTTCACAAAAGAAGCATCGATTATCCGCCGCGCGTTTCAGAAAAATAAATTTGTGTAGTATGTGCGTCACTTAACTATGCTTACCTCTCCTAAACGAAGTTAATTTTATTTTCTCTACTTGACTCACAGCTGTTTCTAGCTTTTAAAGTCCTGTTTTGGGTGGAATAATTAGCTATTAAGTTATAATTGGAGTTAATTTTATTTTCCCTACTTGACTGACAGCTGTTTCTAGCTTTTAAAGTCCTGTTTTGGGTAGAATAATTAGCTATTAAGTTATAATTGGAGCGACAGAACTTTGGGGCCTGTGGTGATGAAATATGTACCAAAGCTTACAACGTTACGCACAACACCAGTTCTGTTGTAACACACCAGAACGAGACAGCCTAGCTAAATCATCACAATATGAGTTTTTTCAATATTAAAAAAAATAATGTAAGACTGATATATTAAATTTGTTAAATGATTCACCAACTAAAACATAAATTTTAGAAAAATAAGAAATACTCATACGCACGCACACACTGGCAAGCTTCGACACTTGCATGTACATCATACAAACTCGTGTATATACATAAGCACTCTCTCTCGCGCACACACACACACGTAAAACATAAAAGCACGTGCATACAAACGCACAGACAGATACACGCATGCATTCATTGAAATAGGCTAAAAATATTAAGAAATAAATGAATGGCGACCTAATCTATCTCACATAGATATTTAATAAATTAGGTGTAATATTCTATTTTGTTATTGTTTTTCTTTCTTTCCACCAAGGTACCGATGTTTATAGATATTTAAGAACATATGTTCGTGAATAAAAGACTGGATACAGCTGGCTTTTGTCTTGAAAAGTATTTTGAATATTCACGTTGCATTGAATTGTTTTAGAACGCGTAGCATTCGTGCTCTTTGTATGCTATTGTTTACATAGTATCTATGTTTCTATGATACAGTTAGTATAGTGCCTATGTTTCTATGGTACAGTTAGTATAGTGTCTATGTTTCTGTGCTATAGTTAATTTAGTATCTATGTTTGTATGCTATTGTTAGTAGAGTGTATATTTTCTATGCACATAGTACCTATGTTTCTATGCTATAGTGCCTATGCTTCTATGCAAACGTACATATGTTTCTATGCTATAGTATCTTTGTTTCTATGCTTTTTTAGCTGCATTTCTATGCTATAGTGTCTGTTTCTATGCTATAATATCTATATTATAGAATCTATGATTCTATGTAATAGTATAGTATCTATGATTCTGTGCAATAGTATAGTATCTATGATTCTGTGCAATAGTATAGTATCTATGATTCTGTGCAATAGTATAATATCTTTGATTCTATGCAATAGTATAGTATCTTTGATTCTATGCAATAGTATAGTATCTTTGATTCTATGCAATAGTATAGTATCTTTGATTCTATGCAATAGTATAGTATCTTTGATTCTATGCAATAGTATAGTACCTATGATTCTATGCAATAGTATAGTATCTTTGATTCTATGCAATAGTATAGTATCTTTGATTCTATGCAATAGTATAGTATCTTTGATTCTATGCAATAGTATAGTACCTATGATTCTATGCAATAGTATAGTATCTATGATTCAGTCCTATAACGCTGACCTCTTTTTACTAGGAGCGCTGTGCCCTTATCCGCTGATAATTTAATATTTTTGTTTTGTTTATTCCTTTCAGTCGTTTCTTGTCAATTATCTCTTTGGACTTCGTTATATCTAACTGCTGAGGAACTTGAGAAGACAGATAATGAGTTATTTGAGGTACAGAGACACCGGCGCTTTGCACAAAATGACATCCTGTCAACAGGCGGTAACACTCCCCGAGAATATGTAATGAAATCAACCCCGTTTCTGTCCGGAAGAGATACACAATCAATATTCTCTCGCTTGTGTAAGTCGGACTGAACTGACTGTTTGATTGGATCAAACCGTTAGCTGCCTGTACCAGCGATTGGACCATTTTATAACGTCTCCAGTCATTCATAGAAAAGTTGTTTGAATATAATTTTCAATGCTGTATTTGTAAAAGTTTGCATTGCAAGGTGGCTATATTATATTTAATAAAGGGGGTGGGGCGGGGGGGGGGGGTTAGGAAAGAGGAGTAACTGAAGTGCCGAAGACAAACTAGCACCTTCATGGGTATCATGGGTACTTGTTTGCAAAATGTTTGACCTTTACAAGGTCCAGCGTTAATCGGTCACGCTCCAACACATCTTTTTACAATGTCCATCATTATCAGACGTCTTCAGAAGTACCTATTGTTGTAATGACCATCATTATCTGTCATGATCAAGAGTACCTCTTATTGTAATCACCATCATTATCAGACAACTTCAGAAGTACCTATTGTTGTAATGACCATCATTATCAGTCATTATCAAGAGTACCTCTTATTGTAATCACCATCATTATCAGACGTCTTCAGAAGTACCTATTGTTGTAATGACCATCATTATCAGTCATGATCAAGAGTGCCTCTTATTGTAATCACTATCATTATAAGTCATGTACCTCTTTTTAAGATGACTATCATTTAGTTTCGATGAAATTGACGTGATAAAAATATATGAAATGTATTTTTCAGTTTACGATTGTACTAAAAATATTAAGAAGAAAAAGGTCACTATAGTTATAGTCCAGTGGTTCTTAACCTTGTTGGAGGTACTGAACCCCACCAGTTTCATATGCACATTCACCGAACCCTTCTTTATTGAAAAGGTGGGGCGTGTCACCACGAATCATATGAGTCGGGTGTGTGTCTTGACCTCCCTCCGCCGAACCCTTGAGACTGACTCAGCGAACCCCTAGGGTTTGATCGAACGCAGGTTAAGAACCACTGTTATAGTCTTTTCAGTTGACGATGACGCGAAAAGAACGGATAAGCTGAGGACGTACATGGGTTAGCTCATTGTTATGACCTGCAGTGACGCGTACTCAGATAGTGTATCAGCTGACAATGACGCGTGCTCAAACAGTGTAACTGACAATAGCGCGTGCTCAAACAGTGTTTCAGTTAATATTGATGCGTGCTAAAACAGTGTATCAACTAACAATGAAGGTGCTAAAATAGCCTTATAACCTGACAATGATCTAAAACTAGAAAGAAAGAAAGAAAGAAAGAAAGAAAGAAAGAAAGAAAGAAAGAAAGAAAGAAAGAAAGAAAGAAAGAAAGAAAAAAGAAAGAAAGAAAGAAAAAAGAAAGAAAGAAAGAAAGAAGCTCTTAGCTGACGGTTTTGCTCTGAGTGCATTTGAGTTGGCGAAAGTGCAAAGCCTGGTCTATTTTGCTGTGTAAGAATAGATGACAAATAATTTAATTGACGAAGATAAGAATAATAACCATCCTCTCGATGTTTCGAGAATTTATTTGTATTTCTTATCAGAGTATACACATCTTCAGCACTTTGTAGATTGCAGTCATCGACAGCACTTTGTAGATATATTGCAGTTGATCACACTTTGTAGTGTGATGTCCGTGTAATTCACGTTAATAGAAGCTTTGACTTTTTTTCTTTAAAATATTGATTCGTGGTTCAAATGAACTTGTTCTAATTATTTCGATTAAGAAACATTCTAGATTTGTTCAGACGAACTCTAATCCTATTCTCATTAAAAATGTTTCAACAATACCTCACTCGGTGTTCATTAATAAGTTATTCATAAGTCTATGCACATTTTCTTATCCCTTCAGTATTCATTTGAGGAGATTTAGTGAAGTTTATTCTTTTTCTGTTTTTATGAAAGGCTGTCAAAAATCACTACCACCCCGCCCCACTCCAGGGGCAGCATGTTCGTAACAAGTGTATAACTAGCATTGTTAATCCTTCATATATACATATAACTACTTGTTTATCTCTTTTAAAAATACTATTGTTCCTTATCGACATAATTAATCCATTGAAACAATAAACAAAATTATCTTTACTAAGTGATACATTTCTTCCGTGTCATTCCTCCCAAGCCCTTCTGATATTCGAGTGCATTATATAGGAGATAAAAGCCAAACTCTTAGTAAATAATTAATTAATTAGCCACTCAGTTATTAACATTTCTAATTGTAAAAATGTTAGAAAGAAGCAAACTCCGCACTTGCAGCATTTTTTAAAAACTAATGTCAGTCAATTTCTTAGCTTTAATGTCATTAATCGTCTTAGCTTTAATGTCATTAATCGTCTTAGCTTTAATGTCAGTTAATTTCTTAGCTTTAATGTCATTAATCGTCATAGCTTTAATGTCAGTTAATTTCCTAGCTTTAATGTCAGTTAAAATTTCTTAGTTTAAATGTCATTAATCGTATTAGCTTTAATGTCAGATAGCTTCTTAGTTTTATTTTCAGTTAAATTCATAGCTTTAATGTCAGTTAATTTCTTAGTGTTAATGTCAGTTAATTTCTTAGTGTTAATGTCTGATGACGAGTTAAAAAACGGCAAGAGAAGAAGGCAATCATCAAACAAGTAAACAAACGTTCAAACAAACACACAGAAACACAAACGAACTAGCGGTTAAGTATAGACAGAAACACACAAGACTGACAAAATGATATTCCAAGAAATTTATAAAAACAAAAACAAAAACAAACTATCGTCCCAATAAACATAAAAGAAACAAACATTCCAACACAACTAAATGACAACAAGCAAACGAAGGAACATCAACTAACTGTTCTGCAGAAGATTACAGAGAAAACGTTGTCAAAGTGTCATTCACTTAGTCTTGTCTCATCACTCAATTTGGTTTTGGTAAACACTACTGACAGGAGTTGACAAGCGAGTTAAAAATATTTCAAAATCCCTTTACTAAAGACGGCGTTAATCAGTATAAATACTTTCGACCTCTAGAATAAGTCTGCTGACCTTTGCTCCAGGCATGCGTGCACTGATCTTCATATTTTGCAAAATGGTTGCAATTATATCAAGCCTGCTGACCTTTGCCCAGGCATGCGCACATTGATCTTTACTTTTGCAAAAGGTCTATGACTATGTTCAATTACCGTTACACGAAAGCGCCATATGTCGTTGGCGTGTGTAGCACATTATTTTGCTGAATGGGCAATTTGAGGAGAGAGTCATCACAGGCGTGAGCCATACCATTCCATCACAATTTATTTTTAACAACCAGATGAAAGATCTTGGAAGAGAAAAAGATTAAAGGGAGAAAATGGGAAATATTCTTTTATTTTAAAAAATCTTTTAATAAAACAATTTTAAATTGCAACAATTACGCTCTCACAAAGATCTCCTGCATTGTTTATCCGTGTATCTTTCCTCGGAGGGTCTAATTCCTTGTTGGCAGATCGTATCAGATTAGATCGACCGCCTGCCTGTCACAGGAGATGCTTACTCGAAGACGCTGTCCTGCGAGCCTTGCATGAGATGCCAGACACGATAATTATGTGCGTGTCCTCTTCATTACCGACTCCCGCCCATTGACAGGCTCCGTGTTTTTTCACGCCATTAAACAATTTGCCGATCTTTACATGTCCAAGACCGTTGCACCTGGGATGAGGACAATCTTTTCATCACAAGCAGTTTTGCCGTCAGAAATTGCCGGCTAATTTCAAGACTACTGCAGTTAATCAGTATATATATATATATACAGACGTACACACTGCAGTTAACCAGTTATATATACACATACACACTGCAGTTATGCAGTTAAATATACAGACATACATACTGGTTGCTGACCTCTGAAATGAGAATGAAGTGTGAGTTTGTGTGTGTGTTCGTGTGCATGCTTGTAGATGAGTGTGTTGTATTTACTGAGATAACTTCTTGCATCTATTCACCTTGGCGAGTCTCTGGAACCCATTTTAATCCCACCCCAAAAAGGGCAATTTCCTGGACTTTCTCACCCTCTTTTTAAAAGAATTAGATAAACAAACATATATACACACTTACAGATAGATAGATAGATAGACAGATAGAGGAAAAAAGAAATCGTGACAGACAGAAGGAAGAAACACACAAAAGAGAGACAAAGAAAGACAAAGAAGTTAAGAGACAAAGAAATAGAGACAGAAATAATATGGGGACGGAAATAGATGGAGATAGAGAGAGAAATAGAGAAAAAGAGATAGAGACAAATAGAGATATGAAGACGGAAATAGAGGGAGATAGAAATATAGACAGAGATATGAAGACGGAAATAGAGGGAGCCAGAAATAGAGACAGAAATAGAGAGAACCAAATTTAGAGAGAGAGAAATAGAGAGAGCCAAATTTAGAGCCAGAGAAAGACAGACTTATAAAATGGAAATAGAAACTATTGTAATTGATTTTCTATTATTTCTTGGGGTACACACTTTCTTCTTTTAGTCTTTATGTATTTTCATCAAAGAGAGCGAGAGAGAGAAAGAAAGAAAGAAAGAAAGAAAGGAAGAAAAAGAAAGAAAGAAAGAAAGAGAAAGAAAGAAAGAAAATGAAAGAAAGAAAGAAAGAAAAAGAAAGAAAGAAAGATTAAACTGAAAAGTGTATTGTTTTCACGACCTTTATAATGAGTGATATGAGAATCAAGTTCCTAGAGATAATAATTTACAAGAGATTTGTAGCAAACAGAAATGGAAACTTTGAAATAAAAACAAACCTGAAAATGGAATAATATAAAAGAGTATGAAATAAAGAATAGAATATTAAGAAGAATAAGAGTAAGGGAGAGAATAATTGTAGCAAAAGAACTCAGACAACGATGACAACGAGGGTTTTGATGATAGAAGTATTAAGTAGATAGAGAGAAAGGAGGGGTTCTGAATAAGTCTAAGGAGAATAATAAAGGTATAAAAAACTGAAAAAACAACAACTAAATATAGATAAATAATTGATTTCAATTTAACAGTTTTGAGTCCTTTACATTAAATTAAATTATAACGAACTTAGAGAGCGAGAGTAATACTGGACTAAACTGTCATGACTAAAGTAGATTTTACAACTTTAAAGCTGATTTTTCACAGCAAAACTGATCAACGGTTTTATGTGTATAACTATAATACTGACTTTTGTTACGGAGTGTAACTACAATACTGTCAGTTGTTACGGGGTGTATCTAGTTTACTGAATATCGTTACAGAGCATCTAAAATACTGAGTATCATTTCAAAGTGTAACTACAATATTTACTCTTGTTACGGAGTGTAACTTTAATACTGTCTTTATTCAGGAGTGTAGATATAATACCGTCTTTTGTTAAAGAGCGTGACTATACTACTGTCTGTTGTTAAGGAGTGTGACTCTGATACTGTTTGTTGTTAAGGAGTGTGACTATACTACTCTCTGCTGTTAAGGAGTGTGATTATACTACTCTGTGCTGTTAAGGAGTGTGACTATACTACTCTATGCTGTTAAGGAATGTAACTATATTACTGTCAAATGCTGCCAACACAATTTGTTTTGTTCCTACACATATCCTTCCACCCGATGCCTAATAATAGACCCGTATTACATTCCTTGTTCTATTGCATATATTGTCCTACAAAAATCCTAGCACACGATACCAACCTTTTCATCAGCACAAAAAATAAATAAGAATGATTGTAATTAAACTGTCCAATACTTACAGCGAACAAAGCTTAACTTAGATCTCCTTCGCTTAACCTTCGCCGTCAACACCGTTCATAACTCACATACCAAAAAATTTAAATTAAAGTACAGTAACTCGAAATCTTTAGTAACGGAAAAAGGAAACTTTTTCCAACAAAACGACTCCTGCCGGACTTCGGTCGCAAGCCAGTCATCGGCACACACAGATCTGACTGCGACTCTCATTGTTCAGAACTATTAAAGACACTTTGCATCTTGACGGGAGTAGGGGTGGGGCGTGGAGTTCTAGATTCCAGACTACACAGATGCGGGGACAGTTCTTACGGCATGCCACGCTAACTTTGCGCGTGCGCAAGTCACTCTTCTTTGAAACGGAAAATTAGGGCTAAGAAACAAAAATAAAACTGTTTATCTGAAATGACACCTGCTAATCAGTGCAAGGAAGGAAGCGAAAAAGCAAAACGCTTTTACGGAAATAATTTTTGTTTGTTTGGGTTTGTTTTCTTTTGTTAAGAGCTAGTAGATACTTCATTAGTAGGAATGAAAACTGCTGATTAATTAGACAAAGTTGTGTGATTGAGCGTGCTTTAAAAAAAATGGCATTTTATCATAACTTTAATTAAGTCATGCTGCAAATTACTTGCCTGTGTTCAGATTGTAAATATTGGACAGCATAAGTCGTGATAAAATTAAGTGTACTGCGAACGGAGACTTTCTTTTACACTGTTATGACGTATGAATGTTAGCGTTCAGTTCGCATTTTGCACGCACGCACACACACAAACACACACACACACTTCTAAAGAACATCATGACAATGACCATATAATGATTGTCTACTCTAGCACAATATTCTGTCAGACCTTGTCAGTGACATCAGTATACTCGTATACATCTAGCGCACAGCTTTATTATTTACTCTTTCTCTAGCTACTATCCCCATACTAGTGCTACTGCATTTCCCACACTCTATTTCCCCACCCTGTGTGTCTTCACACTCTATTTCCCCACCCTGTGTGTCTTCACACTCTATTTCCCCACCCTGTGTGTCTCCACGCTCTATTTTCCCAACGCTCTGTGTCCCACACTCTCCTTCCCCACCCTATGTGTCCCCACACTCTATGTCCTCACTCTCCTACGACCCCACACTCTATGTCTTCACTCTCTACGACCCTACACTCCACCCTATTAACATAACTGACATACAGGCGTGCAGTATGCAACCGCTAGTTCTTGAAAATAAAACCAGATGCAAGTGAAATGCGCACATAATATGGTTGTCTGTCAGAACATGACAGATCTAGATCCGAGTTATAGTTCTTCTTCGAGCCTATATAGGCAGGGCCCTCTGCATGAATTATAGAACAGAGTAACTGAATACAAAGTTGTTATGCATGTGTCAAGATAAAACCTCAAACATTCCCTTCACATTGTCCGGTAGCCTGACATCGAAGACTGCTGTGGAAATTATACTCTGCTTTTACTTTGTGCTCTTCTTTATTGATTTTTCAAACGACATCGGTGTGTATGTGTTTGTATCTGTGTGAGTTTATGTGTGTGTGTATGTGTGTGTGTGTGTGTGTGTGTGTGTGTGTGTGTGTGTGTGTGTGTGTGTGTGTGTGTGTGTATTAATGATTGTGATTGGAAACAAAACTGCAGTTTATTGATGAGAGTTTTAACATCAAATTAAGATGTTTGTTTACCCAAGCCATGTATCAAGATACAGAGGGTAAGTGTACTCACAATATGTTACAAATTACATAATGTAAACAATATTAACAGTGTCCCAGTGTACTCAAAACACGTTATACAATGTCATCTATTAATGTTAACGTTGAGCCAATGTACTCAAAACATATTTTACATTGTAAACTATATTAATAGAGTGCTTGTGTGCTAGTAATACTTTACATAATGTAAACTATGTCAACAGAAAGCAAGTGTACCAGTAATAGGTTCCTAATTTGTAAACTATGTCAACAGAGAACAACAGACAATTTTTGTCTAGATGAAGACAATGTTCTAATTATACTCTTTTGTCTAGATAAAGACAATATTCTAAATATAAACTTTTGTCTAGAATGAAGACAATGTTCTAATTATACTCTTTTGTCTAGATGAAGACAATGTTGTAATTATAAACTTTTGTCTAGGTGAAGACAATGTTCTAAATATAAACTTTTGTCTAGGTGAAGACAATGTTCTAAATAAAAACTTTTGTCTAGATGAAGACAATGTTCTAATTATACTCTTTTGTCTAGATAAAGACAATATTCTAAATATAAACTTTTGTCTAGATGAAGACAATGTTCTAATTATACTCTTTTGTCTAGATGAAGACAATGTTGTAATTATAAACTTTTGTCTCGGTGAAGACAATATTCTAATTATAAACTTTTGTCTAGGTGAAGACAATGTTCTAAATATAAACTTTTGTCTAGATAAAGACAATGTTCTAATTATACTCTTTTGTCTAGATGAAGACAATGTTGTAATTATAAACTTTTGTCTCGGTGAAGACAATATTCTAATTATAAACTTTTGTCTAGGTGAAGACAATGTTCTAAATATAAACTTTTGTCTAGGTGAAGACAATATTCTAATTATAAACTTTTGTCTCGGTGAAGACAATATTCTAATTATAAACTTTTGTCTAGGTGAAGACAATATTCTAATTATAAACTTTTGTCTAGGTGAAGACAATGTTCTAAATATAAACTTTTGTCTAGATAAAGACAATATACAATAATTATGCCCTAATGCCGGTATTCTATTCTAATTGTACGTTCATGTCGAGGTGAAGATATATATATCTCACACACACAAACCCATGCGATCAAAGGCCGTCAGAAAAAAAAAATTAAAGTGAATTGCTTTTGTTTTGTTTCATTTTCTAAGTTCAAGTAATCAGTTAAGAAAATATATTTGCCATAACAAAAATGCAGTAAACAAAAATAGAGATGTCAATTCTTTGTGTTTCTTTTTTTGTTTTTTTTAGGAGGTGGGAATGGGTTACAAGCTATTTTGTAAATCATTCTTCTTTTTTGATTTTGGTATTTCTTTGTGAAGACGTGCACGTGCTGTATGCTGTCATCTTGCCTTACAATTCAATAATATTACGTATTAGTAACACACTTTTACGTGCTGTATGCTGTCATCTTGCCTTACAATTCAATAATATTACGTATTAGTAACACACTTTTACGTGCTGTATGCTGTCATCTTGCCTTACATTTCAATAATACTGCGTATTAGTAATACACTTTCACGTGTCGTATTTAGACCTTTTGTTTGAATGTACGCATGCAAAACTTAAAGATTAGCACCCATATTTCAGTGACGCATGCAAAACTTAAAGATTAGCACCCATATTTCAGTGACGCATGCAAAACTTAAAGATTAGCACCCATATTTCAGTGACGCATGCAAAACTTAAAGATTAGCACCCATATTTCAGTGACGCATGCAAAACTTAAAGATTAGCACCCATATTTCAGTGACGCATGCAAAACTTAAAGATTAGCACCATATTTCAGTGGCGCATGCAAAACTTAAAGATTAGCACCATATTTCAGTGGCGCATGCAAAACTTAAAGATTAGCACCATATTTCAGTGGCGCATGCAAAACTTAAAGATTAGCACCATATTTCAGTGACGCATGCAAATCTTGAGAGATACTACGTTTCAGTGACGCATCCAAATCTTGAGGGATACTACGTTTCAGTGACGCATGCAAAACTTGAGAGACATCCCATTTTATACTGACACGTGTACATTTTGAGAGATACGTTTTAGTGACGCATATACAACTTGAAACGCCCCATATTTTAGTAATGCACGTACAGCTTGAGACACTACATTTTAGTGATGCATGTAAAACTTGAAAGGCACCACATTTTAGTAATGCAAGTAAAGCTTGAGAGATGAGACACTACATTTTAGTGACGCATGTAAAACTTGAAAGGCACCACAATTGAGAAGCGTAATTAAAATGTGGGTAGCATCAAAAGTAGGAATCAAGACAATTAGAAATTATGCAATTTAGCCCCTTATCTCTCCATGTCCATATTGCAACTGACTCAACACGTCATCTTTATTCTCCTACACACGTCACTTCCCAGGACTAACACCTGCAGCCAGAAAATATCAATGTGGACACTCCATGCTGACAATTTTCTCACACTAACTCCCCAACCCACCCCAATTCCAGTGCAATTCAACTAATCCAAGTTACCCAAAGCACTCATCTGAATTAAAATTATTTGAGAACCTGTTCCTGATAGGCTAATTATGTTTTATTTAATTATAGAAATGTTCCTATTATCACGTCTAAGAGAGCAAGGGACAGACAATCGAAGAATTTAAAAAACGTAGGAAGCGATAGTACCAGGACAGTGATAAATAGGTTATCATGATCAAGTCACGTGATCAAGTCGTACCATGGTGGAAACCTAAAGTGGCACGAAATTCATCACCACCAGACGACATTCGATAAGCGCGCCAAGGTGTATAAATCGTGTGTGGGGGTGGGGGGTGGGGGTGGGGGTGGGAGAGAGAGAGAGAGAGAGAGAGAATTTCAGCGAATAACGATCTCAAAGCGTCTATTGTTGTGCCTTCAATAGAAGTTTGTTTAGTGAGACAATAGAATCGATAGAGCCGGCGATTTAAACTGAAGTTCGTCTTAATTGTGGCACTTGCAGCATTTCGTGATGTGATGCAATAAAGACGGAGAGGGAGGGGGGAGTTAATTAATAAATACAAGCGATCATAAACGAAATTGCACTGGCGTTTACCATTGCCTGTCTCAGTTTTTCAACAGGCGCATCCTTGTTCGACATCAGCACACTAATTAGTAGGAGAAAAAACGGCAAAAGGGACAGAAGAAGAACACACACACACACACACACACACACACACACACACACACACACTACTCGGGAACGTGGAGGCTACCCAAACGCAAGATATATGTGTACAGAGTGTATGTGTGTGTGTGTGTGTGTGTGTGTGTGTATTTTTTGTTAAGGTGGTACAGCGTCTATACACTTTCAATGGCGGGATACTATTGCAGTGTGCACACGTGAGAGAAAGAGAAGAGGAAAAAAATATTCGGATAGAAAATGAAAAGCATTGTACCGCTCACGATGACGCAAATAATGATAAAAATTTCAACTACAATAATTTAGCTAAAGCTAAATGTTGTAACGTTGTACATAGGGTATTGAATTAAAAATGTTTATATATCAGGCAAGAGATTAATATGCCTAGATAGATAGTTCTCTGAGATTTCTATCTATCTATCTATCTATCTATCTATCTATCTATCTATCTATCTATCTATCTATCTATCTATCTATCTATCTATCTATCTATCTATCTGTCTGTCTGTCTATCTATCTATCTATCTATCTATTCAAACGTACGTGACATCCGGCTATGTGCAGAGAATAAAAGGGCAGTAATAAGTTGCAAATTGTCCTTGACCGATTTAAAAACACGTCGAAGAAAACTACATATGAAGTGTTAACCTTTCTTGTGAGGACAAGACATAAAAGTACATAAATGTAATATAAAAAAAATATTTCAAATATATTCTGCCAGACAAACGAAAACGTGAACACTTTGATTTAAAAGAGAAGAATGAACCCGCTCACTGCACTGACGAAAAACAAACATGGGAATGTCATTTCACATTGTGCCCGTATCGAACACATTCCTCCTATTTTTGTTTGATTTTTTTTTCGTGCTAGCACGTGCACGAGAGAGAACCGGCTGCTGGATAATTCACGGGGCATAACTGTATGCGGGTTTACGTCGCCACTCGGAATGAAATCGTCGGTATTTTTGTCCGCAACCATTCCAACAAATATCCTGTACTTATTGTCTATACCATATGCATTCGTTTCCACAACAATTATAACAAATATCCTATTTTTATCTTTATACATCATACATTCGATTCATTCGATTACAATTTAACAATAGAGTCAAAAGAAACCACAGGTTAGTCCTATCAGAGAACTGAAATGTAGTTATAAGAGGTAGAATATTATAATCGTTTACTTGACCTGGATTAATCAGTGCTCTGACAGTCTTTCACTTGCTTTTGCAACAATGTCACAATGTCTGCTTGTCAACACCTATCTCCTGCAACATGCGTGGAAACAATGTCACAATGTCTGCTTGTTAACACCTATCTCCTGCAACATTCCTGGAAACAGTCACAATGTCTGCTTGTCAACACACCTATCTCCTGCAACATTCCTGGAAACAATGTCACAATGTCTGCTTGTCAACACCTATCTCCTGCAACATGCGTGGAAACAATGTCACAATGTCTGCTTGTCAACACCTATCTCCTGCAACATTCCTGGAAACAATGTCACAATGTCTGCTTGTCAACACCTATCTCCTGCAACATGCGTGGAAACAATGTCACAATGTCTGCTTGTCAACACCTATCTCCTGCAACATGCGTGGAAACAATGTCACAATGTCTGCTTGTCAACACCTAGCTCCTGCAACATGCGTGGAAACAATGTCACAATGTCTGCTTGTCAACACCTAGCTCCTGCAACATGCGTGGAAACAATGTCACAATGTCTGCTTGTCAACACCTATCTCCTGCAACATGCGTGGAAACAATGTCACAATGTCTGCTTGTCAACACCTATCTCCTGCAACATGCGTGGAAACAATGTCACAATGTCTGCTTGTCAACACCTAGCTCCTGCAACATGCGTGGAAACAATGTCACAATGTCTGCTTGTCAACACCTAGCTCCTGCAACATTCGTGGAAACAATGACGCGCACTCTCCTCTCCAACCGTTCCTTCAAGCAGAACACGGTCACAATTATTCTCGTCACTTCACTGGACATATGTACTTAACATTCTTTGCCTTGACAAAAGTGTTTAGCATACTCCTTTACCCTCACGCACAGCATAACGGAATTCCCGTGTTTTCTCGGTCGTTCAGACCGTTCAACTTATAACCGGTGAACACGTGGAGGGTAACTAACCTTGAAACCTGAAGATCGAAACTCGACACTCAAGACTTAAAGGCGAAACTCAGAAAGTTAAAATTCAAAAGATAAGACATGTTTGACGAAATATGATAAGACATCTTATATGATAAAATATGATAAGGTTGCTGCTACTTCTAAAAACGATATATAAGAAAATACGATACAATTAGCGAAACTTCTTCTAGATGCGGGCATTTGTAAAATAATGATAAGACTAAACACGTCTAGACGCGGGCATTTGTAAAATAATGATAAGACTAAACACTTCTAGACGCGGGCATTTGTAAAATAATGATAAGGCTAAACACTTCTAGACGCGGGCATTTGTAAAATAATGATAAGACTAAACACTTCTAGATGCGGGCATTTGTAAATTAATGATAAGACTACCCTAAATACTTCTAGACACAATATGATATAACAGTATTATGTAATTAGGTTTGGTAAAAATTCGATAGCAATATTCTAACAACTTTTAGACACTGTTGTGTAGGGAAATTATTATGATAACTTCTAGAGAGTGTTTATGAAAATAAATATGGTAAGATTGCCATAACATCTTTCAGGCACAGGTATTCGAAAAATTGCAATTGTCACACCTTCCAGACAGGTGCGTGACACTAGTCCAGAAAAACTTTTACAAACGGTGTCATGCATCAAATAAACGGTTGTGGCTAGCAAAAGAACTTGAACACCCATAGTCCAAGACATTTCCAAACGAATGTGTGAGAGTAGTGTGTGTCTATGTCAACGTGTCAATGTATACGTGTTTGTGTACATTGTAACTGCTTCAAACTAAAGGTGAGCGTGCTCAGGTGTATTTCTATCCTTAGTAATTTACCGAAAATCAGAAATCTAATTCAGCTGATGATACTCGGCTAAATTATAATTAATCTCTCACGAAACAATTCGCGAGGTAAAAGAAAAACTGATGAACAGCTGTTCAAGCCCAGACATAAAAAAAAAAATTAACTGGAGCAAAATTACTTGTGTATTAAAAACTCTAGCTAAGTGCTCATTTTTAAAACAAAAGTAGTTATTCAAAACGGAGCAGAATATGAGAAGACAATGATGAAAAAAATGCAGAAAAAAAGAATTAAAAAAATTAATAAAAGACGAAAGACTAAAAAGCAAGAACTACAAATTAAAAAAAGCTGAAGCCAATCTGACGGAAACAAGAAAGGATAATTAATGAAGAAAAACAATGAAGCACGGCAAAATGGCGACAGGTACCAACATACGACTATCTGTAATGCAAGCTTGCAATCAGTAAACTACATTTTTGGAAAAGCGGACTTGGTAAATTATCTCTGAAAGAGTATTCGATGAATTGTATATTATCGAAAATAATGTTGCTAGCTACATTATTTAAATTAAGTGAGCTTAGTAAACAATACTATCTGGAGGGTAATGGCAAATGACACTTGGTAAATAAGAATATTTAAGGTAGGGGAACTTGTTGAAATAAATATTATCTAGGGCAAAAAGTCTTACTAAACTATATTATCGAGGGTAAAGATATTAGGTACATTATATTAACCAGAGTAAAGGTGTTTGGTGAACATTAGGCGAAAGATAAGGATAGTAGGCAAAATATATTATCCATGTTATAATGGTAAGAGTATTCGCTAATATTATTTTCAAGAATGTATGGTAAGAAAGAAAGAAAGAAAGAAAGAGAAAGAGAAAGAAACGAACAAAGAAAGAAAGAAAGAAAGAACGAAAGAAAGAGAGAGAGGGAGGGAGAGAGAGAGATTATAGTTAATATAAACAAGACAAGTGGATAAAGAATACTGGAAAAAATACAGCACCCCCCAAAAAAGAAAGAAAAACAAAAGAAAGGAAGTAGGTTAACAAAGAAAGGAAAGAACCAAAGTAATAAATGAATCTTGATAGATCAAGAAAAAAAATGAAAAGGTATGAAACGGGAAGAAAGAAACCTAGACAGATAAAGAAAAGTATGAAAAGGTATAAACTTCTAACAAAAGAAAGAGTGAAAGAAAAAAGAGAGAAAAAAGGAAGGAAGATAGAAAAAAACAGAGAAGACTGAAGAAAAGAAAAAGAAACAACGGGAGTAAAAGAAAGACAACAGAATGTTGCAAGAGAAAATAGCGGGAGGTGGGGAGAAAACCGGAAAGTACGAGTAAACAAACGAACAAACAACTAAAACAGAAAAAAATTATTGCTATAGCAGCATTTATTTTAATAATTCCCCAGACAATGCTTTTAAGAAAAAAAAATGATCAATAGAGAATGACCTTTCTAAACCCAAAGTTCAATCACATATACAAATGAGAAGAACCTAACAAAATAAAGAATTTGAAAGCAAATTAAGCTAATCCAGAAGCCTGTTTTAAAATCTGAAACCAACAACATAGATCAGAAAATCTATTCACAGCAGGCCTTTGGGAGCCAAATGTCCGTGATTTGTGTGCCTAATTGAATGTTTGCTGTCACACTTTCGCGAGTGTTAGCGAGAAAGGTCGTGCGAGAAAGTGTGTTTAATTTTTGTTGTTGTCTTATTGTTTCTTGTATTATCCATTAAAAAAAAATAATAATCGCATCTAATTACCACATTGTCTGCCTTCTAACTCACAAAGGGAGCTAATCTGTCAGATATTTCCTTTTGGCGGTTGTGAGAGAAACTAACTTTAGCACCAACCTTCGTGCAAAGGGTCCACTGATGTCGTGTATGTGTTTGGGGATAGTTTTCTTTAAGTCTTTATTCTGGAAATTTCTGTGTGTGTGTTTGTTGTTTATCATTCCCCCAACCCCCAACTGCCCATTTATTTGTCAAGTCTTTTTAGCCCATCAGTCAAGATGGCTGGCAAATGCTTTTCTTCAGTTTGTCAGACTTTTCTTTTCTCATCTATTATTATTTTGTATTATCTTTCTTTGCTTGCTTACGTTAATGTGTGTTGCTTAGAGTAGCTTCAAAATGCATGCAATTGTCACACACAGCACACATCCACACACACATATGCACATGCACACACACACACACACACACACACACACATGCACACACACACACACACACGCACGCACACACACACACACACACACACACGTGCACACAATATTAGGTATGCAAGCCATTGTTGGACACTCCAAACAGAGTCATTAGAAATGCAATGACTCTTTTGCATTTATAAAGAACATAAATACAGAAAGGAGATGATGACAGGCTGATAAATGCCAGCAGGCAGGTAGACACGTGACGGAGTTTGGACTGACTCTAAGCAACCCGTTTTAGTTTATTAGGACATCCAACAAAGCAACGAAGTATGAAGAGTAACATCGAGAAGCTTGATCAGCCAATTCGCCAGCAGAAACTCTTTCAGTGAAACATCAAATACGAATCAGGTTTGATAAACCTGTCGGTTAAAAAAAATATTGTCCAGGTTGAATATCAGTACTTTAGAACAGATGATTAGTGAATACCGTAGATAACACTCAAGTAGTTTTTAAACTTTGATTTTCTATTTGAATGCGAGGAGAAAAGAAAGGGAACTTTTATATTACAATAATAATAATAATAATAATAATAATAATAAGGCTCGTAAAAGATACTCTGATGTCGAAATCCACCACAACCAAAAGGAAACTTCTGACAGACATGTTCTGTCCACTGCCACGGCGCGTCGGATACCGTTTGTCTTTAAAAACCATCGGCAGGAGGCTCACATCAAAGAACTCGTCAAGAGGACACAACAACACGCCGCAGACTTAAGAGGAGATAATCTGATTATTGCCACTTAATCCTGGAGCTTGTCGGGAGATGGGAAAGTGGCAAAATGACAATATTTGTACATGGTTTTCTGTAAATTTCTAGCAAAACATCTTTTTGATTCTTGGTCCTCGTTTTCTGTCTTTCCATTTGAAATGGGGATAATCGAATCGTGATCAATAGAAGTATTATGATTCATCAATTTTATGTAAACATCATTATTTTTATCTTCAGAGGTTCACTCTTATTATCAGCATTCTTTGTTCGTCTTTCTTTCTCTCTTTTAGAAGAGCTCGATGGCCAAGAGTTCTAGGTGCTGGACGTTCGTGCAGGAACCCTTGGGGTCATAGGTTCGAGTCCGAATTTGGTCGATTGAATTCTTCAATAAGCACGCCAAATTCTAATGGCCGCATAGTACAGCGCATCGAGATCTTAGGAGCTGAAAAGCTATTTTAATACACTCTTCCTTTCACTTATTAAATAATAAAATTCCAATTCTCTCTCTCTCTCTCTCTTTGTATTCTGTCTCTCTCTCCATTACCTCCTTTCCTTTCTTCATACTCTCTCTTCACTGCCCTTCTATGTTCCTGCACTATTTGCATAAATACCATACGCCCAAACCAGCACACATGATGTTCACTGTTTTGAAAAAGTCTCCATACTGCAGTGTAAAGAACTGCTACTAAAATATAATTAAATTGTTTTACAGAAGGGTCAAGTATGCTCTTTGTCAGGCAAATTGCAACTTTAATCAAAGCAAAAAAAAAAAGCAAGAAAATCTATTTTTCTGAGTGTTGAAAAGTAAAAGTGTCTTCCTCTGTTCTCTTCATCATCTTATTTTCTTCCTTTCGGTTTGTCTTTCTTTCCATTTACTTTCAGCGCAGATATTTCTGCAGCTGATTACAAAATCAAATGCTTCCTTCAAAATGATTGCGATAAATGTGCATGCTTTAAAAGAAAAATAAAAGGAGATTGTTACTGTTAATTTCTTGCTTAAAGGTTATGTAAAAAGAAAATCTCACTGTACAACACTCACACAGTTTAATGATAAGGATGCTAAGACCCACTGGACACTGTCTTTACAAAAAACAAATGTTAAACAGTGCAAATCCGAAAGTTTCGAATAAAACCAATTTTGTTATTATGGGAAGAAACTTGAGAAAGCCTTTGGAAAGGTATAAACTCAAGTCGTTTACTAAAATTAAAAAAAAACAAATAGCTAACTAATAATACTCCACAACAAATAAAAATCAGGAACAATTACTAGATCTGGTTTTACTAAATAAAAGTCAGGAACAATTACTAGATCTGGTTTTACTAAATAAAAGTCAGGAACAATTACTAGATCTGGTTTTACTAAATAAAAATCAGGAACAATAATAATTAGATCTGATTTTCCTCATAAGGAATGAAAATCAGGGACAATAAAGTATATTACCACTCGGCACAAAATGAAAACTAGGGGCAGTAATTAGTTCTGATTTTAAGTTAATTATTCAATTGAAAACGGTTTTTACCTAGCAACAATCTTGAATTTTGTCACAAAAGACTCTTTGCTTTTCGCACGTGATTCGCCAGGACTCTGCTTATTCAGGGCTAAAAAAAAAAAATTATACTGACTGTCCGGGGGAGGGGTGGGAATAAAGAAAATGCACTCAAAGCTACAAACACTTCCAAGTACACAAGAATCAGTGCTTCAGCTCCGTCGCCTAATCTTTCAGTTTCTTGCAAGTTTTGTTTACTTAGAGTGACGTTAAAATTTGCTTAAAATCAGATCTAGTTATTGCTCATTATTTTCATTTGTGCAGAATAATAATATACTTAAAATCAGATCTAGTTATTGCACTTGATTTTAATTTGTGAAGTACAATATAATACACTTAAAATGCCCCCTGGTATCAGTTGACCATTTTAATGTCTTAACCTTTCTCTTCCAACACGACTTGGCAGTTATAGCGAGCGTCTTAATAATTCCAACATAATTATTTGCACGGATATAGAATTTCACCTGCAGAGACATAACTCATGCCAAGTAAAGCGATCAAATGCAAGTACGACAAATCTTCCATGTTGAGGTTGTGCTGGTTTTCAGAGAATCGCAGAACAACTCAGTCAAACAGCCATTTGTGACCAATAAATCTCTTTACTGCCATGGCATTAAACAGTGGTGTAGGTTTGCCTTTTCTTTCCTTTCCGGTTACTTTTAGTTGTCCATAGCATGCTTTCCCTCCTGAAGTGACCATCGAGGGGGTGGGTGGGTGGGGTTAGGTAAACAAAAGGAGAAATAACTGCCAATTGGATCTAAGAGAAAGCAACATTTACGCCGAGGTGAATACACAACAACGAGTGCTCGATCGTTGCGCTGTTGATCAGCAGTCTGACAGATTCCGTTCAGTGATTTACACCAAACTCCCACCAGTCTGTCACCCGTGCACGCCGACCGTTGAATTCGAGGTCTTTTGCTGTGAGACTAATGACTGCTTTTACTTGTATTTTTAAAACTAGGAATTCACACACACGCACACATACACAAAGTGAATACAAATCCAAATCCCCCCCCCAAAAAAAAAAAAAAAGACACACACACTTGCGCGCATACACACACACACACACACATACACACACACACGCACGCACGCACGCACGCAAATTCATATGTATGAAAGCGCAGAATGAAAGATATCCGACCTCGCGCCATCAGCTCACATAAATACGTTCTCAAATATCTCCACACCCACACACATACGTACATACATATACACGCACCTACATATATGCGCACGTGCATTCACACCGATTCATAAACCCAAGACAGAATACGAACAGTTAACGAACGGTAGAAATAAGCGGCAGCGAATAAGCAAGAAACTTTTATTAACTAAACAATCCAATCTCCCGACCATTCCCACACACATTCAATCAGTTAGTCATTTACTTAATGAGTCAGGGTTTTATCGGTAAATTATGACGGACAATCATGACAGAGTGTTTCAGGAGGAGGCAGTGTTGCTAATTACAGAAATGGTCGGTACTGACTTCGAAAGCTAGAGGGTCCTGACTGTTCGAATCCGTGTGTGGAGAAAGAGTGTTGGTAGGTGGTTCTTAACCTCTTAACCGTTAAGGTACTTTTACTAAAGTAAAGTATTACTTCTAGGGGTCGCTTCCGGCTTCCGCCGCTTTCGCGAAAAGGACAAAGTAATAACGCTTTTCTTACGTGGTCTGAGGTAGGAGGCGAAGAGGGTGGGGAGGGGCGGGGGAGGATGTACGATGAACTTACTGCAATTCTTATCCATTTCATAGCAGATCACTAATCCATCGCCTAAAAGGTCGGTGTGCATGCGAAAGACAAAGACAAAGAGAGAGAGAGAGAGAGAGAGAGAGAGAGAGAGAGAGAGAGAGCTGTCTGTAAAGGAATCATCCTTTTTGGAAGGCAAATTACTGGTACCGTCTGGAAAATTATATTTCCTTTTTCTTCTTTCAGACGTGTGTCATTGTTATCGTAGGCGTGTAGATTCGTTGCTATAAATAACTATGGAGAGAGCCTTTGTCTGATCGCAATTACCACTTGTTTCAGAGGTCAGAGGTCATGAGAGTCACCGCTGCGGCATCTCTTTGTCCATTCAAAGAATCGAAACCTAGGAGACCCTTGACCCTCGACGTCACGAATATGTCTGGGAAATTGGGTTTAGTTAAACTATACATGTCGGGCTAGGCTTTGGGCTGGCACCTACGGAACTCGGCTGCATTACAGAGAGCAGCTGAGGGCGTGGTCTGGGATTTAAATGCCTAGTTCATAGAGAGTAGCATCGGTTGCATCGGTCGAAGTTAGATGAGACGACCCAGGACTATCATCAGGCGAATCGGTTGATAGGACATCGTGCGACTTAATCATCCGCTGTTTATCATTGCAGACGATTCAGTTGAGTTAAAAAGAAAGACTCACAACCCTTGTGCACTTACTGACAAATAGAGTGAATGGGAGTAGAGTGAGGACTGCGGCGCGAACAAGATCAAACTCACATTGACTTGTAAATTTCATTAGTTATTATTTTAATTATTCTTTTAACCTTCTCATCTTGATTAATTCATTGGACGACCGACAATTAGGATCGAGTGGAACGAGATGCATATTAAGTGGTTGCTTGTTAATTAAAATTAAATAAGGGAGAGGATAATTTTGTGATCCCAATTGCAACGTTGACTGCTCGACATTGTGTTAAGTTGAATGATTCCCCCACTAGAGTATTGCAACCGGAGTTAACTTGTCTGCTCGACATTGTGTTAAGTTGAATTATCTCCCCACTAGAGTATTGCAACGGGAGACAACACAGTGAAAGATGGAGTAGGCTTGGCCGGTAGGCTGTTATTAGTACTGATATTGAACTTCAAGGATTAAAATCTCGAAAATTAATAATATAACAGGGTTGTCTACAACCCCACCACTCTTAACACTGTCAAAGAAAGAGTGAAAGAGACAAGGACGACAGACTGACACACAAACGCTCAAATATATTTTGTCAGTGTGAGTCGAGTGTGTTCCATTGTATGTGGGCTGAAGTAGTATGCCCGTGTGTGATCAATAATTGTGTTTATGGTCTTAATATATCGTCTTTACCTCTCCTTTTTCTCCAGTTTCTTTTTAAGTATGCAAGGTTGTCACAGTCTGATAAAAATGTCATGACTTGCTGACCCACTTGCCTGTTTACTTCAAATATTGAGATTTGAAAAACCCTTTGTTCAAAGCTCTCTCCTATCGAGATGCTTCCAGAACAGGTCAAGATGTTATGTAACTTTAGGCCCATTGTCTAGGTTCTAGAATCAACTACATGCCACGCGATCCGTCACGTGATATACCTTATGCTTTCCTATAAATGTTGGTGCATGCTTCCGCTCCCTTACTGCGAGATACAATTAGCTACACGTCACCACGTTAAGCTACTCGAAGTCACACGGCAGCCGACAGTAGATGAGAATCATACCCTTCGACTTCTCATAAAGGTACCATTTTATCTGATTGTATTTTGTATATTATGTATGTATTGTGCTATGCATTATATTATCCACTATATATTTGAGCACGGTTCAGAGAAATGACTGAAAACCTATAAGTTATGGAATATAAATTTATTGTAACTCTTTTTCCATTGTAACTTTAATTTATATTGTTTTAATTCACTAAGAGCCAGAATGCCTGTGCTCGATATGAATTTCTCATGTAATTCAATTATTGCGTGTAATTTTAATTGTAAATTGTGAAGCGCTTTGCTGTTTGAATTACCCCTTTTGTATGAACATTAATTTAACTTGTAACTATTTTTATGATTCATACGTCATGCTGTTAAATGAAACATGCGTGAGAAGATTATGTTTTTCTAAATCTAAATTGTAAACGACGCGAGGTCGAATCTCTAATTCAGAGCATTAAACTGGAACGTGCTTAAATAAGGGCATATTAAGCAGAGACTATAGTAGGACGCATTTTGCTTTCCTCAGGTCGGTTTCCTGTCTTTTGGGCTTGGCTTGCTTTGCCTTGCTTATTGTCCGCATCTTTGAATTGGACAAGTGTCTTTGTCTTCAACCAAGGACTCATATGAACTGGTTGAGCTCTGAGAGTGAGTTCTACTATTCCGAGAGTCCACACCACTGAAAACAGCGTCGAGGGTAGAAGTTCACTAGCGACATAAAAGGGACACCTTTACCTGCGTGCCACGTGCACCGCCGCCAGAGTGATACTGTGAGATAGACCGGGGCAGACTGAAGAAACCAGACGAACACAGACATTACAGCTGAGTATTACTCAGTGATGTTCAATTATCAAAAGAGAACAATTTGGCTACCTTTCATTGTAAACTTTAAGCACATACGTGCCTGAATCGAGAGATAGACTTTTCGCGCTCGTATTTGATTATTGTTAACTTGTTAAACTTTATTAAATCTTATTTTAATTGTTAAACCTCTTCGTAGTTAATTTTTATGCATAATAGACCTATAGATTTATTCTTAGATTGAATGGGGGCGGATGAGCTGAATGACAATAACGAATGCATATTAATTTAGAGGAATTTAATGACTTCAATCTAGCTAACGTTCGCAATTTATCAGTTTGTAAATTTGTCGTCTGCACTACAAGACACACATTTAAATTAGTCAAATGATAAGTTGAGCAACCAGTCTGCATAGGATATGAGAGAAGGAGTTAATTTATATTTAAAGTCCTTAATTATTCTAGGCAGGGTCTATAAATAAATACTGGAAACGTAACAAAGGTATCTTACGAGCTGCTTGTCTATGCTTTTGAAAAGCGTTTGCAATTTACTTAGCAAGTAGAGCAGCAACATATTCCAAACAAAACATATTTGGTTAGTCTGCGGTTATTTGTTATCTTGATGTAATTCATATGTGTTTCTGTTTGCTTATGTTTGTGTGTGTGTGTGTGTGTGCGCGCGCGCGCGCTCAAAATGCTTAGCTTATCTGTGAAAAGCACAACAAAATGCTGTGCGAGAGACTTGTAAACCATAATTGCTAGGAAGACCATTTCCGAGTGTCATAAATATTTCTCTGCCAGATCACTACCAGACAAGACGGGTACAGAGGTCGGCTGCATCTTGTAGTTAATGAGGCTCCTTACAACAAATGTTGCATACAAAAGACCTATATGCTGGGGGGGGGGAGGGGGAACAAGGCACAAGTAAAAATAAAACCCGAATAAAACAGCAAAACAAAACAAAACAAAAAAACCCCCACCAAATGCCCACCCATCTAGAAAAGGGAAAGAAAAATATAAAGTTAACAAAAAGAGATTTGCACTTGTGCATTGTGATGACCGAACAAAATGACGGTTGTATACGTAAAATGTTGTATAATTGGTTGTGTGTTGAATGAAGGCTCTAATTTTGATTGCGGTTATTCCTCCTCCTCCCCCCTCCAATACAAGCCTCCCCACCCGCTTATTTTCCTACAACTTAGGCCAGGCAATATGAATGTCCGAAACATTCGCACCATTCCCCACCCCTTTCACCATTACATCACCCATTCTAAACAAACAGCAATAAAAACATGCCGCATGCTTATTTTAAGTTTGTTTTTGTTTTCAGTTTTTTTTTTCTTTTCATTTTTTTTTTACTGTGCGGCCTCGTTGCTCAGAACTGCGACAGCCTTTGATCCAGACACTCCGGCTTATTTTCGCAGCGTTGGCACGTTCCTGTTGTGACCTCTGACCGCGCAAGAATAGTTGCAGCCTTACTTGTTGCCCTTGCGCGCTGCCGTAAAGGAACCCTTCTTGCTGTAAAAAATATATTTATAGACAGAAAAAGAGTGTTTAGAATAATAGAACGACCATGGTAATCTTTCCCTGCTAAGCAGGAATTTGTTTTGTTTACAAAAGTCGAACTATTTATCATGATGACGTAAAAGTATCGACTCCTGCCAGATGCATTGACAATAATTATGTCAGTCTCATGTTGACGTAAAAGTGTAGAAATAGCGTAAGCTTACGTCAGAAAACAGCTATGAAACCGAAAGTTATTTGGAAAATAAAGCGCTTACAATTTGTTAGAGTGAAATTTTATGATCCGGGATCGATTCTCAATAAGTGGGTACAAAATATATCTTCGCCAAGTATAATTTTTCTTGAAGCGCTTTCGTTTTAAAGCGGTTAGTTTTAATTATTATATATGAAATAATGTAATATAAGCACGATTCGCAATCACGAAAATCTTTGAATCCACACAGAAGTGCAGGACGGTAGTGAAGTCATTAAAAATAGTACGAAGAAATATCCTTCTTGTATCTGAAATATTAATTAGTTCGTAAATACACCAACAGGCACAACAAGAGAAAGACGAAGATAAAAGGTGTATAATTAATGGATAGACTGATAGATAGATAGATAGATAGATAGATAGATAGAGTTTGCTAAAAATGAAAGGGATAAGTTAACTGCAAAGTAAAACATTGTACTAAAGCCGCTAGAAACGGTCCAGAACATACACGCATCTTTCAATCTGTCTGTCCCTCAAGATGATGTGGATCATGTTTAATTAAGTACGTCTCAAGAGTCAATTTATTTAAAATATTTATTTTATTTATTGAACTTATATTGGTTATTTGTATTTATACTGTCTTAAATTTTAACTTTTAAAAAAGTTCGTCGCATATTAGGCAAAGACAAATAAAAAGTTTAACTGTTTTTCTGAAAGTGTTCATTCTTTATTTGTCCTTTTGATCATTTTAATTTCTTTTGGCTTCTTCAAAAACGTGATTGTTGTACCATCATTGGCACTAGGTCAAGATTACTTCCGGGATGTTGAGAACATTAAAGTCCGAACTGGTTAGAGCCAAGGGTAATAAAGTAAATAAAAAGAATCCTTATTGGCGGCCATTCAATCAGTGATGGATATTTTAAAACAAGACGGCAGACAAGAAGGGTATTCGCATTATCGCTTGTTAAACAAACGGTTTTATTGTTTTAGTTAATTTTGCAGACTAACTCTAATATTTTACAGTGACCTAAACTTCCATAAACAAACAATAAGCGAACGGTATAAAAAAAATAATTAGTATACAAAATACAAGCTACGTCCGCAATAGAAAACCTGTTTGACATGAGATTACCACAATGTTTACCAGCTACATATGTATCGAACATTTCTGTTGGCTTTTTCTCGGTGCTCTCTACTTGTCCATTGGTTTCAACCACCTAGGACATTCATATATATATATATATTTTTTTTTTACAGTATTTGACAGGAAACTTTCCTGATCTAGAAGACACGCAACTCTATTTGAGCAAGGGAAGTTACTCAAGACGATATTTTCTCAGAGATTACCAAAATAAATTGCAATCATCTGACAGGGAAATTCATGCTTGCTGTAGATATAGCCGTATTATAAATAATTCCTTATTCACACGATTCCCTCACCTCAAAGACTGTCTGCTATATTCCTGGGCAGTCAATGCTGTCAGACTTTAACATGCAAACTATTCATGGTATAAAATCGTTACGTCATCACAACTGACAATTGTCTATTAAGTCATGATATTTAATACGACACTATTTTACAATTGTGCAATTTGTATATAACGCACTAATTCTGTAGAACTCTTTATTCCTCCAACATCAGTATCAGTAATTTTTACTCTTTCACTATACATTTCTAATGCAACAAATATTAAATGTATGTAATAAAACTAAAATTCTGCTACATTGGACTAACTCTACATGATTTCGCTTAGATGTATTAACTCTACTCAACTAACAATTTACTGACGACTCTGTGTCTTCTCATTCAAGATTACAGAACCAAATGAGTATTTTTTAGCACTGTATTTACTCTGCTTAATATTACATTTCTGTACAAACAATATTATTTTAGCACTGTATTCACTCTGCTTAACTTTACATTTCTGTACAAACACAATATATTGTACTTTTACAGATTACTTTTCATTGTAATTTTACAGATTACTTTTTATTGCAATTTTACATTACTTTTCATTGTAATTTTACAGACTATTTTACATTGTAAAATCTGTTTTACATATTACTTTTATTTGTACTTTTACAGATTACTTTTCATTGTACTTTTACAGAATACTTTACATTGTACTTTTACATATTACTTTTCATTGTACTTTTACAGACTACTTTACATTGTACTTTTACAGATTACTTTTCATTGTACTTTTACATACTAATTTACATTGTACTTTTACAGATTACTTTTAATTGTACTTTTACAGACTACTTTATATTTTACTTTTACAGATTACTTTTCATTGTACTTTTACAGACTACTTTACATTGTACATTTACAGATTTTTTCAATGTAATTTTACAGACTATTTCACATTGTAAAATCTGTTTTACAGATTACATTTCATCGTACTTTTACAGATTACTTTTCATTGTACTTTTACAGATACTTTACATTGTACTTTTACAGATTACTTTTCATTGTACTTTTACAGATTACTTTTCATTGTACTTTTACAGATTACTTTTCATTGTACTTTTACAGACTACTTTACATTGTACTTTTACAGATTAGTTTTCATTGCACTTTTACCGACTGCTTGGCATTGTTCTTTTACAGATTATTTCTATTGAAACAGTTTTAGACTACTTTTCAGATTAGTGTAACTTTCATTTTTACAGAATAATTTTACTTTATACTTTTTAGATTATTATACCTTACATTCTCTCTACATCAAAATATCTTTGCTGCTTTTAGCACACCAGTAGCAGAACTTCGAATACCGCCGCTCCCAGTTCCTGCAAAAAATCTAAACTGCTCCTACCTCATTTCTACACGCACGCGCGCGCACACACGCATTCACACATGCACACACAAACGAACTCTTTCTGCTCCACAGAGAATCGGCTTTGCCTTCAAAAACTTGATAATGTATATTTCAAAATTCAAGTACAATTTTTTTTGAAGGAATAAATGTTGGGTTCCTTCTGTTAAAACGACCCTAAACAATGTAGTGACTGCAGGGACAATCGTTACATCCTGAGTACAACAATTTCCGAATCTTACACTAAAGGCTTGATGACAAGCCATCAGGTCAAGGGGATTATAGGAATTCCTATATTTCAAACCAATTAATCACTTCGTCAGTTGTTCAGCTTAAAAATAGCAGACTTGATCCATTTGTAGTTGCTTGCAATATCGACCACATCCTTTGTTTTCTTGAGGTGACCTTTGACATGCTACTCAAACAGAGCTACCTTTAGAGCACAACATACGGAAGCCACTCACTTCAATTATTCAGCACCAAGGGGAGTTGTCTCCCCTTTCAGAATTAAAAATTAAAAAACAAAACCATAAAACCCCGCAAGATACTCGAAACCAATCTAGCGTTTGTTTATACTTGTTTAGAGTAGAAAGAGTGAGAGGGGATGAGAGCTAGAAAGAAATACAAAGAGAGATAGTGGCAGAGAGACATATTCGATATCGTACAGACAGACAGAGAGAGAGAGAGAGAGAGACAGACAGACAGACAGACAGACAGACAGACAGACAGTTCAGACAGACAGAGGGGCAAGACAGCGATGAAAAGATACAGAGACCTAAAAGGGCAGGAGACAGAGAGACAAATCTAGAGAGGCAGAGAGAGAGAGAGAGAGAGAGAGATGAGACAGTGGCAGCGATAAAGAGACAGAGACACAAAAATAGATTGCAGGAAAAAAATTCACAGGAATAAATGTCACAGGAAAAAAGTCATAGGAAATAAAGTCACAATATATGTTAAGTATAAAGTCGTAAGTTTCAGTGTGTGCGTATGTGTGTGTGTGCGTGTGTGTGTGTGTGTGTGTGTGTGTGTGTGTGTGTGTGTGTGTGTGTGTTGTACTGTTTATTAACTTTAAATGAAACAGGAAATGACACGGAGATTAATTGCTTGCTCAAGATGTGCGTGGTTCAAATCCCGTTCGGGGTGAAAAAGCTACTAATTTTGTGACTTTGGTG
The DNA here is from genome assembly GCA_028829895.1 of Sinotaia quadrata. NCBI lineage: Eukaryota > Metazoa > Mollusca > Gastropoda > Architaenioglossa > Viviparidae > Sinotaia > Sinotaia quadrata. Next base: position 45,897,568 of record CM054184.1, on the reverse strand, counting down.
TGCGCGAGCGTGTATTATCATATACATTCATTCTAATTTATATATTTAGTTCTGTTTTAATTAATTTTCATTGTAAGTCCATATACATGTTTATTATTGACTGAATGACAGTAAATGGAAGTAAGCGACGGCTCATTAGGATCATCTGATAATGCCTTTGAGAATACGCCAACTTCCACCTACGTTCGCCCCTCGCCTGTGGAATGTGCACCTTGCCACCTTAAACAATAACCCTCGTTGTTTAAATAAATAACATATGCGTAAGATGGAATCATAAATTCTACAATCTCGTTGGACATTATCATCCCTCAATCTGTCGTGTAGTTCAATGGTTTCAGCGTGAAGAAGCTACAGTCAGAACCATTACTTTGTAAAATGCTGTCAGCAGACGACCACAGAAAAAGATATGTAGGCGCTACGTCCAAATGCAACAACGTCTTCGAAATTTGTGTGTAGCCCGAAAGAAAATCGCAATACAGTGCCAGAATTTCTTCGTGGAGTCGGTTGGAACATTCGCCTTAATCATGAATATTATATCAGAAACAAAATACCAAATGCTAGAATCATTCATAAATCATACTATCAAATGCATAATAGTAACCATAAGTAAATGTAACAAATCTTTAGATCTTAGAAAATTTTGGTATCTTCAATAGCACATAATAACATAATTATGCAGATATAGAAACTTCATAAATAACCTGGTTTTTTTAATGTAGTTGTGTGTTTTTGATAATACTGTACTATTTTCTCTGCTTTATGTTTTAAATAAGAAACTAACTGCTGGTTTTGTTTGCTTATTTGAAAAGTACTTTTCTTGTTTATTACCTGCGATTGGTAAATGTAGAATAAAATGTTCTTAAAAAATTACCTAACACACATTACCATCCAACAAACGTTTAATTTGAAGTGACTACTTGAAACATGATTTCATTGATGACTTTTTATTTAGTTTGATGTGACTACTTGAAACATGATTTCAATGATGACATTTTATTTAGTTTAATTTTATGTCAATACGTCGGTTTCTTTTCACTTCTAGAAATTATTTCCCGATCGAGATTAAAAACTTGAACTGTATTAACTATAATATTAATAGAGTTCATTTGTTCTCGTACTAGTCGGCATTTTAAAAATTTAAATATGGTAATAACTGATTAAAACGGTCGGCATTTCTGTATGTTCTAATAAACTATAAATTTGAATTATGGCATGCAATATTAATAAACTCACCTACCATACAACTATTTAAAAATGTTGCATTGTTGTCGTATTGTATATTTAGTTTATTTTAGTTCCCAAAATTATTGCAATATTAAAATAAACATTAAACTAATTTGAGTTTATTATGTGATTTTTTCTCGTAATGTAAAAATAACGCAAAAATATTTTTTTTAATTTAATTTATTTATGTGATATTCATGCTTGCTTGTACGTGTAAATGTTTACTAGTTTAGTGATAACACTTCGGACGCATACAATTTTTTTTTCCTGTAAATTCTTTTCTGTGACTTCTTTTCTGGTGATATTTTTCCCTAGCAAAATTTATGACTTTTTTCCTGCTCACCAAAAGAAAAAATAAGCCCAAACTGACGGAATGGTGGAAGAGATTCAGGCAGATATGAAAACATACACATGTAGAGAGACGTGATGACAAAGACAAAATATATTGAGCGAGTGAAAGAAACGTACTTTCCTTATTATTATTAATTACGCTCGTGGTCTAATTCAAAAGGTGTACAATGCACATTTAACACACACTACATACTACAAAAGTGCAAGATTAAAATTTAAAATATGGACCAATCAATAAGATGAACACCCAGACAGACTTCAAATATTTAAATATGTACTCTTTTTCAAATAGAAATAGAGACAAAGGGATAGAGGGAGGATAAGATAGCGAGAGGAAAGAAGGAGGGTTAAAGAGTATGGAGAGAGGCAGAGAGAGAGAAGGGGAAAAATCAGAATAAAAGAGGTTTAAAAAGCAGAATGAAAAGAGATGGCAAAGAGAGAGAGGTTTCAAAAATTAGGATGAAAAGAGATAGGGAGGGAGAGAGAGAGAGAGAGAGAGAGAGAGAGAGAAGAATATGGAGGGAATCAGAAAGAGAGAAGAGAAGACAGTAAAGTTACAGAGAAGACAGTAAAATAGGAAAAGAAAAAGAGAAAGAATGAGAAAGAACAGGGGAGATCAATAAAAGGAGATAGAGAAAGAAAGAAATGAGAGGAAAAGACAGGAGGAAGAAAGAAGCGAGGTGGGTGGAAGATAAAGAGATGAGTTAAAGAGAAAGAGGCTGGGAGGGGGTAAAGAGAGACACAGAAGTAAGAATCAATGAGAAAGAGGAGGGGGTGGGGGGAAGTGGCAGAAAGAGGAGCTAAAGAGAAAGAGGAAGGGGGGTACAAAGTGTGAACTGGAGACAGAGGAAGATTCCCAAGAAATATTGAGGGAGACGAAATGAAGGAAAGAACGAACGAACGAAGAAAGAATCAACATTTTTCCCCCCAATGATCGAAAGTTAAACTTCTATTTTGCTTTTTACAAACTTGTAGTGCTATAATCTACTTACACATATTAAGAGTAATAATAGTGATGACAATGAATAATTATAGCAACATTGATAATAATGTTTTATTAATATCAAGAAAAAAGACAAGCTGTTAGACGTATTAAAGAAAATAAAAATGTGAAGGCAGAAGAAATTATTGCTCTCAGTGTTACACGTACACAGAAAGAAAATACCTAAAAGAGAATATTACTACACTTAATGTCACTTTTCTTGCACAACGATACACGTAAATTGAAACACAGCAGAAGACATTCCAGGGCCTATAGGGTCATCTGACAATTTCTGTGTGTTGTTGAAATATTCACGTCTGCAAGCACAAAATCGAGTGTGTTTCAGGTAATTGTGCTCGAGAGAGAGAGAGAGAGAGAGAGAGAGAGAGAGAGAGAGAGAGAGAGACAGACAGACAGACAGAGAGAATTCCACAGAGAAGATTCTTTCAAACTGAGAAGTGGTTTAAACATATGTGAAATAGTTTGGGACATACACACGCACACATGCACGCACACATACGATAGGCACTGATACAATAACTGCGATAAAAGCGGTAGAAATTTTCTTTTTAAAAACAACTGTGGTTGTGAATTATTTTGCGCATGAAGACAAAAGTGCTTAACTAGATTCGGTTTTTCATAGTTATTACTTGTAGAGAAGAAAGGAGTTTTTGCGGAAGTGTTGCGGTAGCCTTACAAGAATGAATTTTACAACTCGGTTTCGAGCATGATGAAAATGTTTAAGATTAGACTGTAATGCATACATAAAAGCAATAGTCAAGTAAAGATTAGACTGTAATGCATACATAAAAGCAATAGTCAAGTAAAGATTAGACTGTAATGCATACATAAAAGCAATAGTCAAGTAAAGATTAGACTGTAATGCATACATAAAAGCAATAGTCAAGTAAAGATTAGACTGTAATGCATACATAAAAGCAATAGTCAAGTAAGGAGTAGACTGTAATGCATACATTAAAGTAATAGTCAAGTAAAGATTGCTGTTATTAAGTGATGCATTGATAGTGCTTGTGTCCTGAATGGTGTTGTGAACTGATATATTGATAGTGTTTGTATCCTGACTGATGTTGTGAACTGATGTATTGATAATGCAAGTGTTGTAAGTGGTGTTGTGAACTGATGTATTGATACTGTCTGTGTCTTGACTGGTGTTGTGAACTGATGTATTGATACTGTCTGTGTCTTGACTGGTGTTGTGAACTGATGTATTGGTACTGTCTGTGCCCTGACTGGTGCTGTGAACTGATGTATTGATACTGTGTTGTCAGTGGTGGGTTGTGAACTGATGTATTGATATTGACTGTGTTGTAAGCTGATGTACTGATACTGCCTGTGTTGTAAGTAGTGTTGTGAACCGATATACTGATACTGACTGTGTTGTAAGTGCTGTTGTGAACTGATGTATTGATATTGTTTGTGTTCTGGCTGGTATTGATATGTTGATACTGTCTTTGGATGTATTGATGCTGTCTGTGTTGTAACTGGTGTTATGAACTGATGTATTGATACTGCCTGTGTCGTGACTAATGTTGTGAACAAATGTATATATATTATTTATGCTGAGATTTTGTTGTGAGGTGAAGTATTAATGCCGTTTATATCTGACTGGTGGTTTTGTTAATTGATAAATTATCGCCAAAGATACTACATCACGTTCAGTGGATAGAATACAAATGAAAGATGATTAATGCGCGAATTAAATAAAAAGCGGTCAGAGAATTGAGCCCTGAGAATTGAATAAAAACTGCGAGGGACCTTGACGACGACAGTTGACCGTTCATGCAGACAGACTGAATACGGTATGAAAGTATGATTTGAAAAGATCAAGAGTCTTTTGATGAAGACTGTAGAGTCTGAGTTTCTGTGGAGGGAAGGACTGGCTAACGACATCAAAACCTTTTACAGAAGACGGCACCTATAAATTTACTCTAATACTCTAATCAAGATTTAGTCATCCGACAGATGGGAGTTTTTCAAAAGAAATATATACTAAACTGTAATCAATAAGATTGTGGCGAATCTGCCTCTCAAGTGGTATGGATGCAGCAGTAATTTTAGAAACTGGACTATAGTTACTTTTGTTGCCTGCAACTTCGCTGTCATCAGATCTGAAGATACGAGTGATTTGTATCGTGCCTTAACATGGGAAATAAGTCAAGGCACTTCACTGGTTATTGTCATAAGTGAAAGTATTATAAGCGTGTGGAGACGTGCGTCTGAAGACTATTACTAATTCCCATCTGATCTGGAAGAGTTCGAGCTTACAGATTAGAAAACTATTTGAAAACTTCGGCAGTTGAAGTTTAAAAAGATTTCAACCTCTGCCCGGATCTTCTTTGATAAACAATGAAATGCTTGAAAGTTCTGATAAGCAAGAGTATTTTTAAGAAGCGTCTGGTATTTGTGATTGGTCAACAGTAGTGATGATCGCAAAGTGGTGACTCAATGCACCGTGCGTAATTAACGTGGTGTCTGCAGAACGTCAACTGGACAATATAGTATCACTTTCTGTACATCCCCATACTTCTTTCTGTACAATCCCAGGCTTCTTTGTGTACATTCCCATACTTCTTTCTGTACAATCCCAGGCTTCTTTGTGTACATTCCCATACTTCTCTTGATTGTGAATTAATTTAAGTAAAATGTTGGAGAATTATTTACTTTTAAACAGTTCATTTCTATAATCAGCATGGCTGACATTATTTTGTAGCTTTTCTCTGTTTAGATAAACTGTCTGTCGATGTGTCTGTGATGTTTTGACTATCCCAAATTCTCTATACGTCAGTAATTTTTTTTTTTTTATTTTTGGTTGGAGAACACAAATGGATTTTTCTGGACATTTATTATTCGTTGTGCAATATGTGCATGCTTGTTGATGAACAAAAACAGATACAAAAATATGTCAGAATCCTTATGGCTTCATCTGGATCTGTACCATTACAACCGTCGTCATGGAGGGAGGCTATTGAGAATGTCATAAGGAAGTAAGGACTGTTTTAGTTTGTTGTAAGAACGAATGGTAACAACTGGTCATTTTTACCCCCAGTTTGTCCCAGTTGCACAAACAAGAAAGCGAAAATTTACATCTTTACTGGGTACACGTATTCCTTTAACTTACAAACCATCATTAGAATAGGTGTTTGATGAAGGTCTTTGAATTAGCTTTTACCCTAGGTTGGGATAGAAACACACTGCTTCAAGTTGTAGGATTCGGTAATGTTATTCATAACCAGGTTTTGTTCGTTAGCTGAGCGTGGCAAAGAAAGAGAGACAGAGAAAGAGAATGGGAGACATGGAAATCCCAAGACAAAATATGGAAATAGATTTGGGGAGATAAAGGGACACAGAAAAAGAAAGGGAGACACAGAAAGAGAAAGGGAGACACAGAAAGAGAAAGGGAGACACAGAACGGGAGACACAGAAAGAGAAAGGGAGACACAGAAAGAGAACGGGAGACACAGAAAGAGAAAGGGAGACACAGAAAGAGAAAGGGAAACATAGAAAGAGAAAGGGAGACACAGAAAGAGAAAGGGAGACGCAGAATGAGAAAGGGAGACACAAAGAGAAAGGGAGACACAGAAAGAGAACGGGAGACACAGAAAGAGAAAGGGAGACACAGAAAGAGAAAGGGAGACGCAGAAAGAGAAAGGGAGACAGAATGAGAAAGGGAGACAAAAGAGAGAATTGTAGACAGTTGGGAAGAGAAACGGACACACAAAAAGAGAAGAAGGGGACGAGAGAAAGAAGAAAGCGAAGAGCTATAGACACAAATAAAGGGAGATTAGATAGGGTAAAAGAAGACAAAATGATAAAGAGAGATAACAAAAAGAAAGGGAGAAAAAATAAATGGAGACAAAAGAAAAGGGAAGAGAAAAGGAGAAAATGAAGAGAAAGTGCGATACAGGAAGAAAAAGGGAGACAAATAAAAAGAAGTGGGGGGAGGGTAGAAAGGAAGACAAAGAAAGAGAGGTGGAGATACAAAAGGTAAAGGAAGTCAAAGAAAGAGAGAATAGAAGGGAAGAAAAAAAGAGACAGAAAGCTAAATGAAGAAATGGAAAAATGAAAATAGAGAAAGGAAGTGACGTAACATAAAAACAAAAAAAACCTAGCTTCTTGAAGTCAACTGCAAATGATCACAGGAAAAAATCCATTACGGGTTTTTTCCCCGACCCCTAAAAAAAAATTTTAAAAAAAGAAATTTGGAAAATTCCCTGTGGGTAGTAAAGTATTATATAACGAGTAACTGCAGATTAACGCTTTTTCTTTCTCACTTTTAAAATCAGAATTAAAAAAAATATCGATCTCCTAACATTTCAAAATCTCAGTATGTCAGGCTGACATGGACCGCAACATGTAGATTTTCGACAATATTGTGCAGTGGCTTGCAATCTTTATTTAATGTATGATTTGCTTCTTATATATTTTCAACCTTCTTTTATCTCGAAGAAATCTTGTAAATAATTGCCAAGAATACTATATTTATTTTCTTATTATTTGTTAAACCTATGAAATGTTTTACAGTAGTGCGTCGGGTACGAACGTCAATTATCGGAACTATTTGATTAACCGAACCTGCCTTGATCCAAATTAGTTCGGCTAATCGATGTTCACCTGCAGTTTTTACTGATCCACCAGAAACTTATTTTAGTCTAAAATGACCTTCAAGGTTGTCTCAATATCTGCAGAGCTACTGCCGAAACATGTCCATCGAAAATACATAGTCAACTCTTGATCTCTTTGTCTCTGCAAAACCACCATCTGAAGAATACTAAATCAAAATGCTTAGCGCTTTCATGCAACTAAAAGTGAATATTTCATCAATGAAAAACAGACGTAAAAATACGCTTTACTTTAGTATGATTTGGAGTTTAAACTCACGGACGATCACCTTTTTGTTTATTGCTTTTGCATTTATTTTGTAGGGACGAGTTGTGCATGCTAAAAATAGTTGCCCATTGCACCTAGCCTTCCGAGTTCCGACTAGTACCTACACAATATTCTTTAACATATCTATTATAGCCAGTTTCTTTTGCATAACTATTGCGTCATAAAACAGTCAACGTAATTGCGTCAGATCATCATACGTAATGTGTACAGCGTTTTGCATAGATTAGGTTGTCTAGACAAAGCAAAAGCAACAACCCACGTCACGTTGCGTTTAAAAAAAAAAAAAGAAAAAAAATAACCCCCCAAATCTAGCATTTTTAACTTCAAGCTTTCTAAACTCTCTTGGCAAAGTAAAACTGTCCAAAAGTTTCTATAACTACAATGATTTAAATATTAAAAAGGAAAATCAAAATAGAGTTGTTGTTGTTTTTTTAAATTCAAAGTTCTTGATGCACGAATTCCGCGCCTGACGTCACAAAATGGCTAACACTAAATAAAAACCCCAGCCAAGGTTGTTTGCACATGATACTATGGTTTAGTCACGTGACATGAGTTCCATAACACTAGTGCCGATGTAATCTTTCAAGCTCGTTTGTGAGCGTTGATAACACCGCAAATCGCGCTCAAACACGCTCACCCAGCCTGTTGCACTACAACAACCATTGGGACTATGACCTTGAAAATTGCCTAATGTAATAAGAGCACTAATTTTAGAATGCCTGTTTCAATTAGTTTAACTTTTAGTGCGTGGCTTACCTACAACCTTCACCAGTTTTGGTATAAACACGTGAAAATACTCTACAGTAAAATATATACAGTAAAATGAAACGACTTTCGCTAAAGGGTATGAAATATTGCCCACCTTTAATACTGGGCAATGTAACGCCTTATACTAGAAAGGTATACTTTAACATTTAACACAGAAAGTGTAACACCTTATATTAGAAAGATATACTTTAACATTTAAATTAGATGAATGTAAAGCCTTATATTAGAAATGTATGATTTAACATGTAACGCCACACACCTGAGAGACATAAAGTGCAATGTGCATTTAACAACGAACAGAAAAAAAATTGTACACCAGAAATATCCGAGGCATTATCTACAGTTATGCGGAAGAATGAATGTCTCCCACCAGAAAGATAAGAGTTAAAATAGAACTGTTTAACAGCAATAGCAGAAAAGCATTTGGAATAGTTATTTTTAAACAAGAGTCGGTAACTTCTTACACAAGAAAAGATGATGCCTTATCCACTTTTCAAGAGAAGAGTGTACAGAAGTAGGAGTAACAAACCCTGTTTCAACTTCATGTGACATTTTACACCAGAAAGAAAGGTTTGCACAGCTGAAGATCATCCATATCTGATGCAGGGAAGCTATGCCTTGTAATCTTAGAACGTCATGAAGTTTACACAACTAAAAATATCATCAATATCTCACATGGAAAACATACAAAGTTATGACCCTAGAACTTCCCGAGATTCACGCAGCTGAATATCTTTGAGTGTACAACGGTGTGAATAGTTATTTCAGATCGAGCAATGCATTTACAACCATGAAATTTCATGTGAGACATGATGTGTATATATACGTGCGTGTGTTGTGTGCGCGCGCGCGTGTGTGTATAGGTGTATATGTAAGGACGTTTGTTAACGCTCTTCGGAGAGTAGGATCAATTACATCAATTAGATCATTACACTCTGAAACAGCAATCTAAAAATACAAAAGAATATATGGAACTCTATACTACGTCATGAAAAACTTGAAAGGAATGACGTCTTAACATCACAAATCTACGTCAAGAAGTATTATATTATCCTGTCACCTCTAGACTTTCATAGCAAGTAGCTACGCATAATTTTAAAATTATAACAACTGAATATAAAGATTTCGCGTCGTTGAGTTGATACCACCGTATCTCTACAACTTTCCCGACCTTACTTAATAAAATATGTCAAGGTCGGTGACGTGTAAATTATAAAAGTTTCTGGGGTCAACTGCCGGTTTTGTGAAATTGTTACTGAGAAAGTATTTTTGTTTTGAGTCGCTCGTTAGAAGTTAGTAATTTTTAGAATCTCATATTGTGACGCCAAAGGAAACAAGTTAATGGTTATTATTATTATTAATTAATTAATCAGCTATAACTTCCAACGTTTCTATCTATGGCTTTTAGCTTAAGAAAACAATATTAAATATGAGTGATTCTTTGTAAGATTATAGCGTGAAGAGTGAATGCCGGAATCTGACCACAAAAATCTATTTTTAAAACAGCTATAGCAGCGCGCATGCCACTTGACCTATATGTTCACGAAAAGTCGTGGATAACGATTATGACCAGGGTGGTCAGTCTGAACTTTTTAAGTGTTATATCAGAATAAATATTGAAAGTTTCTTTCTGCCACCCAATTCCTCCACTTCTTTAATTAACAAAATTTAAACAAATTATGGACGCGAAATAGTTTACTCTGTCATTATTATACTTCATAAGCACACGACAAGTATAGATGTTCCGTGCTTTGTTGCTCTGTGAAGTAGTCAGACCAAAAAAAAAAAATAATATCACGCCACTGATGTTCGGAAATGGTAACTATTGAAAAGATTTTCGCGTATAAGACATTATGGATAATTGTTGTTCTATTTTTGAACTGTTAAACGTGACCCTGTCAGTAGTTCTTCTTTTCATGATTGTCTGAGTAAAGGTGCACAACCCTGTCTTTGATATGTATTTGTTTTATTAAATTGCATTTAAGATAAAACTATTATTTATTTTAAACAGAAAATGGATAGCAATGTGTACAGTTATGTGTCATTTATTAACTATGCTGCTTTGGATTTTTTTTCCTAATTCATATTTATTCCATCAGAAATTGAGCACAACTTTTGGGGATATATATATTTCTTAAACAGATTAAAGAGAAAGAAAGAAGTAAAGAAAAAGAAAGAATACATGAACGAATCAACAAGAATAAGAAGGATTTTTTGGGCGAGAGGAAAAGAAAAAAACGAAAGAAAGAAAGAAAGAAAGAAAGAAGGAAAGAAAGCAAGAAAGAAAGAAAGAAAGAAAGAAAGAAAGAAAGAAAGAAAGAAAGAAAGAAAGAAAGAAAGAAAGAAAGAAAGAAAGAATTTAAAATCCAGAGCATGAAAGGCGGAAATAAAGAAGAGAAATGGAGGAAAGAAGTCGAAAGAAAGAAAGGGACAGTGAATGAAAGTAAAAACGGAAGAAGGTAACAGCAAAACAAACGCGCGCGCGTGCGTGTGCGCGTGCGTGTGCGTGCGTGTGTGTGCGTGCGTGTGCGTGTGTGTGCATGTGTGCGTGTGTGTGTTTGTGTGTATGTGTGTGTGTGAGAGAGGCGAGAGAGAGAGAGAGTTGGAGAGAGAGAAATGCTAAAAGCAACAACGTCCTTTGACAGTCTACAGTCTATCTACAACAATTTGCTTTTATTTTTCCTAAAAATAAAATTTAAACAAAAATAATCACCGGGAGCGTAGAGTATGTTAAAAAAAAAAGTCACGATTATGTTTAATGCACAGTCTCAACTTTCTTTTAAAACCTTTATCGATCCACACCCGCCCTAACACCGATCCCTTTAAAAGGTCGTTCTCAGAGGAAGAGCGATAAATAAGAACACTTCATTAATTCTTCCTGAACAACCTTTGTAACTTTCTCGATACGCGAACTCCACAGAGTAACGATTCCTTAATATCTATGATCCTAGAACTCCTTCCCCGGACATTTTAAACGGCGGCTTCCCTGGAGCAGTAGATGGCGTTAAACTATCATTTTCGCTCTCGCTTCCTCCACCAGCACAATTAAAATCCACTAACTTAGGTTCCGCAGGAAGGTGATTTTCATGCAAACCGGATGGCAGCGCCAGAGAAAGACATCGGGGGTCCCCGTGTATCAAGAGTCGATCGATGCTCTCCCCCTGCAGCTGTGGAGGTTAGTTGCAAATCGAACTCTAGTAGTTCGTTTTCTGGTCGATAGGCCTTTGACGGCGGCGTGGTCACAAGATGGCATTAAGACGGCCTGTGAGGATATTGCCAAGTTCCTTGTACTTTACACCTGTTTTCTCCTCCCTTCCCACCCCGTCCACCTCCATCCATAATTTTAATGTATGGAAATGATTACGTTAAGAGAGAGAATAACAAAAGTGACAGAGAAAAAAACAAACAGAATGAAAGAAATAAAGAAATAAAGAAAAAGACAAGAAGAAAGAAGATAGACGCGGGATAAAGAAAGGGAGGAGTAAGCAAACATAAAGAGGACAGAACGACAAAGACAGATAAAGGCAGGCGAGATAGAGAAAAAAGAGAAAAATGTACAGATTGGGAAAGGGAAAAAATGAAAAAAAGGGGGGGGGGAATTGATTGATATTTTATTTCTTTCTGATTAAACAATTCATTGTGTGTGTGAGTGTCTGTCTGTGTGTGTGTGTGTGTGTGTGTGTGTGTGTGTGTGTGTGTGTGTTTGTTTGTTTGTGTAGGGGCATATTTTAAACACAGCGAAATGGCCCAAATACTCTGTGTGTTTTCAATTTCGAATAAATCACAGTACAATCACGTGGCTCAAAGCAATCAATTAATTAAAAAATACAACCATCTGCTATCTGTGTTACGTCATACAATCCAAAAACATTTGAGCACAATACTTTAATTACGTCATACAGACCAAAACATCTCAGCCACAACACTCTGATTAAGTCATACAGTCCAAAATTATTTCAGCACAATCACCGCTTTGACTGAGCAAGTCAGTAAGTTGTGGTTTTTTTTTTTGTCTGGTGTTCAAGACCGAGGAACATTTTTCAAGCTTTCTTAGACAATGTGCAGCCTTGCATGCGACTGACTTTTCAGGCAACACGTTTCTCAGCGAACGCGGAGTTTTATGTGCATTCAATATCCCCATATATCATTTTCATTGGCGTTTGTAAACTGAAATTAAGAATTCTCTTGCAAGCAAAAAGCTATATTATAAAGTATGATCGACAAATCTTTTTTACACTTTTGTACGGGTTCAGAAATTTGGGGGTGTTTTTTTTCATTTTGATAATTTTGAGAGCTGGAGGAGGAAAAAAATGCACACACACACACACACACACACACACACACACACACACACACACACACACACACACACACACAATGAATTGTTTACTCAGAAAGAAATAAAATATCAATCTTGTTAACCCCTCCAAATCCACCATACGAATATTTTTAACTCCTTCCTTACAATCATACGAACTTGTTTAACCCCTTCCTTTCTATCATACAAACTTGTTTAACCCCTTCACTTCCATCATACTAACCTTTTAACCCCTTACTGCTGCTCGTCGGTCACAGTTCCTTCCATACATAAGTTGAGCTTTACTGATTTTGTGAATTTAAAAGATGTCATCCCCTGATCCCCTCCATTTCTAATGAAGATGCAAATAATTAAAGTGTATCGGTATGTACTAAAAAGAAAATAATGAAATACTATTCAACAAGTCACGTAATACGTGAAGCCTGAGGTAAGCTCGGAGAAAACTACGGTACGCTTACCCAGTGACAAGTTATGTACCGCAAAGTGAATAAAAGCAACGAATAATACGTATAAGAATTGTTAGCATTGTGAGTAAAATTATTACAAAACAATGAGGGATTTTCACCGAGTTAAGGCTATCAGATTAACTCTTTTGTTCAGGGAGGGTGAGTAAAATTATTACAAAACAATGAGGGATTTTCACCGAGTTAAGGCTCTCAGATTAACTCTTTTGTTCAGGGAGGGTGAGTAAAATTATTACAAAACAATGAGGGATTTTCACCGAGTTAAGGCTCTCAGATTAACTCTTTTGTTCAGGGAGGGTGAGTAAAATTATTACAAAACAATGAGGGATTTTCACCGAGTTAAGGCTATCAGATTAACTCTTTTGTTCAGGGAGGGTGAGTAAAATTATTACAAAACAATGAGGGATTTTCACCGAGTTAAGGCTCTCAGATTAACTCTTTTGTTCAGGGAGGATGAGAAGGTTTACCGGTGTTGGTGCTTGTGTTTGAAATACGTTCATCTAATTTCACAACCGTGGGCTTGTTCACATTTCTTTAAGCACTTGGTGCTTTAACGAAAGTGGTCGCATTGAATCGGGTTGTGCTTTTACATACTCGCGTTGTTCGTGTGGCTGTGTCCATGATTTCGATCCGCCTTTAATTTCTTAAACACAAATACATCACAAGTCTGAATAATCATACGATTATTGTCGAGATAAACATGATTATTAAAGAAACGAACATTTCTATGTTTTCCTAACGGCACTAAGCTGCGAGCTTCAAATTTTCTAACACTCCAATCAATCTTACTTCGTTTTTATTTATGCATCATCATAGTGCGTTTTTTTTTCCCTGTTAAAGCCATCTTCATCGGGTTCTATTTGCGCATGGCGCACACTCGTAAAACATCTGACAGTGCGCACTGGTAAAACATACTGGTAAAAACATTTGACTGCGCGCACTCGTAAAATATGTGACAGCACGCACTCGTAAAACATTTGATAACACTTGTAGTCAGCCGATCCTGGTTTAAACCTTGATGACAGCGCGCACTCACGAAACGCTTAATAGCAGTTGAGGGCGAGTTTATTGAATGCGTCTCTTTGAGTCCACCACCACCACCACCACCACCACCACTCATACACACACATACACACACTTTTTAAAATACAAAACTAGTACGGAGTCTTGTCGTTTGACAGAGATGTGCGACACCGTGAAACATTGATGAGAATTTTTTTCTCTGACCTAATTGCTTATTATTTTCAGTATGCTGAAAGTTAATTTACCTCCTCCCCCTTTTTTTTCTAAGCAATTCGCCTCTGGTTAATTACAAAATGTTGAGCGAAAATATATGCACACAAAGGAATAATTAGTAAAAGCTCAATACTCTGAAATATAAGGAGAAGAAAAGGAAAGAAGACATGAAGGAATGAAGGAAAGAATGAACAAGCAATGCAAATAAACACATGAATGAAAGAGAGAAAGAAAAGACAGACGCGGACAAAAGAAAGAAATAATTAATTAAAATGTTAAATATTTTATGAAATTATTACAACTCACGCATTTCCATTTTTTTTTAAAATCTGCTTTCCTTTTCTTTATTTCCGAAATAATAACCTACACGTCTCTTCATATTGAGGGAAGAAGAATTAAACTCATTGATTGAGTTATGAAGTCAGTAATTACATTTTCTTTTAACAATCAACATTGCCTATTGAAAGACAGTTTGTGCTGAAGGGACATTTTAAATAACTCACACGAGTCTAAAGTTTGCTGCTGCCTATTTTTGTGAGTCGTACGACGAAAGGTCGTTGTTCCAAACTGTACCAAGTCGACGGTACCAAAGACCAGATCGAAGCAGTGGTGTATTTCTTTCTAAGCCGTTAGTAGAATGAGTCGAGGACAATTTTTGCCACGGTTGCTGAAATGCGTACGGATCGTGAGCTGTTAACCGTCGCCCACATCATTCATGCGCATATTTTTTTGTTTTGTTCTAAAACATAATATTCGCAAGTCCTCGGGATGAAAGAGTTTCATACTATATCTTATATTTTTGCAGGTCGATACTAATTATTCTGTGCTAATAAACTTCGATGGCAGTATTTATAGTTAGATTTCTGTTCAGCAACCTGATGGCGTTTATCTAGGTCAGACGAAACTTCCCGATGAAAATTTCATGTGGTCGACTGAAGTGTGCGATGACACAAATTTATCTGAAACTGCAATCGAATAATCATTTTCTGCTAAGAGTAAAGCATTGTCGAAATACTTGGTAAAAAGCAAATAAACACAAAAATAAGACGAAAATTTGATGATGACGGTGGTTGTAATGGTTAAGATGATGACGACAATGACTAGCTGTGGCTCTAGGTTTCATAGTCCTGAACTAGAGGCATTTGGGATAGTCGATTGTCCTTTCCAATAGCTAAGTGCATAGATTCACACACACACACACACACACACACACACACACACACACACACACACACACACACACACACACACACACACACACACACACGCGCGCGCGCACGCACGCGAAAACACAAACACATCTCTATAAGGATTTAGAAGAGAGAGTAAACCATAAAGGAAGGCAACAACAACAACAACAACAACAACAACAACAAACGCTAGGAAATAAAACTCACTGACAGCAGATAGCATAAACGATGCTCACAATAATCCAGTATTTACCGTTTTTTATTATTATTATTATCCAGCAGAACCAATTTTAAAAAAGATGAGAATTTTAATTTACACGCGTAGCTTGCATATTTTATTTTTAGTTATTTTTCAATTAAGGAAAGCGAAATATAGTGTGATTTCTTTGCTTTTTATTTTTTGGGGTCAGCTTTTAAAAGTAAACAGTTCGCTGTTGAAGAGAAAAAAAATTGCGTGAAGTAAAAGTATTTAGCAAGTAAGATTCGCAAAACAGTTCCAGACGAAGACTAGTTGAAGGGAAGTTCTTGAGTTGAAAGTTCGGTGTTATTAAAAATAAACAAATGTATTCGCATCTCTGCTATCTTTCTTGTTTTCTAGTTTTTCACCCCCAACAAATTATTTTGCCATCAAAGTTTAGAAGTCCCCAGGCGCATAAATAGCAAAAACGAATAACAATTATAATTACTCAACCCCTAGGATTTGAGATATTATTATTTTTTAAATATTTTTTTTTTACGATACCGAATATTTAGTCATTCAACTAGATACCAGTGATTTTCTGGAATAAGGAAATGGTCACAAGCTACCTGAGAAGCAGGTATTTGGTGTCAGGAGGTAATGCAAGGCAGACAACTTGGACATTTAAGTTTATTTATTTTTTAAAATTTTAAACGTCAAGGAATGTGTGTTTGTGAGTGCGTGTTTGTGTGTGAGTGCGCGCGCGCGTGTGTGTGCGTGTGTGTGTGTGTTTGTGAGATGATTGAGGAAGACAGAAAGAGAGGTCTTATCGAAAACATTATTTCCCTTTCCTTACAAAGTAAAGCACTTTTTAAAAAAAAAGAAAACAAAACAAAAATAGTAAACTTAAAACATTTAAAGTGCAATCCAGTAAGCATGATTTTTTTTCCCAGTCACGTAAACTTCATCAGAGAAAAAGAAACCGTAATCACGTGGTAACTCGCTAGAGTAGTACCGTAATCATTAACGCTACACAATTTCAATAGTATTAATGACGTCACTAGCATAAGATATCCAGAGATTATTAATATAATAATAATAACGATTATTAATATAACATACACACACTCACAATTTCACTTATATCATTCAACTCAACTTCTAGTCAATGACATTACGACCGTTAATAACGATTGAGGTACTTGAAGTGGGAAAACATACTGAAGGATGGAAAACTTGTCCGATTGAGGTACATGAAATGGGAAAACATACTGAAGGATGGAAAACTTGTCCAATTGAGGTACATGAAATGGGAAAACATACTGAAGGATGGAAAACTTGTCCAATTGAGGTACCTGAAATGGGGAGGCCTACTGAAGGGTGGAAAACTTGTCTGATTGAGGTACCTGAAATGAGGAAGCCTACTGAAGGGTGGAAAATTTGTCTGATTATGGTACCTGAAATGAGGAAGCCTACTGATGGGTGGAAAACTTGTCTGTGGTACCTGAAATAGGAAGCCTACTGAATGGTGGAAAACTAAGTCGAATAGTGATGTCAGATCTTAATAGTATGATTGGTCTGGGAAAGACGGGGGATTTTAAAACAATGGACATCTTAAAATGTATTACATTGCGATAGACTCAACTAACGTCTGATGAAATTATGTGCTAAATCGTAAACAAAACAAAACAAACAAACAACAACAAGAAAAAGTGAACGAAACAAGAAACAACAACAGCAACTGTAGAATGCATCATCTCTATTAAAAGATCCATACCTGAACTTTCATAATTCTATTCCAGAAGGTCAGCTGTGCTTCATTTGAAAGTAAGAAGCCATTGATAACCAGAACAAGGAAAAATACTACAGTTAATATATAATGAAATGAACACAACTTTATTAAAGTAAAAATAGAAATCAACTTAAGCATAACTAACATCAGTTTTAAGGGATGTATATAATGATATCCACCTGAAAAAGATAATTAATGTAAATCTAATAGTCAAATAACGTAAATTATCAAGCGCAATACCACCCCACCCCCACCACTTCTTTTCTGGGTTTTCATTATTGATTGGTCCACCTGATGTGGTCGGGGCCCCAGATTACAGTAAAGGGAACCAAATTCATCCGGAACAAGCCAGGACGGAGAACATTTGAATGGAAAACGTCCCAGGAAAGTTCCAAATGTGAAATAATGTTTGCTTTACTTCAACCACCACCACCAACAACAACAATAACAACAGCCACTTATGATAAACTGATAAAAGACAGAAATGAGCAAAGAAAAGACAGATGATTTTACTGGCTAATCCAGACTATGGTAACTCAATCATGCAAACTTTGCTTGGCAATTTATTTCAAGGACACATACTGTCACAGATATGGGGGAATTTTATTTAATTTTTTTCTAAGTGTCAGCATACTCTAAATGGTTAATGAAACAGCCAAACCAATTTAAACATAGGAAGGGCTAAAATAACTATTTTGTCAACAATGTAAAATCTGAGTGTGGAAACGTTAGTTGAGAAAGAGATAAATCTTTTTGATAGTAGTTGTGCCAGTTAATGGAAAATTGTGATTAATTTTTCAATAATGTACTCATTTATCTCTCTGTTATCAGCAATGCCAAAACAATCATTTGTGCCATGTATAGGAAATGTGATGGACCATAGAGATACTAATTTTCTCTGTGAAGAAACCCGGATCTTAGTATTTTTTTAGATGCAACTTGTTTTTAAAAATCACCACTATAAAGTTCTGATACTAGTATTGTTTAAGGTTTGATTGATATTGTAATTGTTAGACTGTTTGTTGAAACAATTTTGAGTTATTTGAAAGTTGAAATTTATATTGTTATAGCTATATGTGTCAGTCTGTGTGTATAACCCTTTCTTGCTATGACTAGTGTACTCTTGCCAGGTAACAGGAAACTGATGTCAATGCTAAAAGTGTAAACTTGAATTCGATACCACACACTAATGGAAAGGGTGAACAGTCAGCAAAATTCGTCATCAAGATTCCAGACTATGTGCAATGCTGAATTGGGGTGTTGTGTACTGAGACAGGGTGTGTTTTCTAGCCAGCTCAGTGAAAATGTTGTACAAGGACTTTGTGTATAAAAGGGGATGACAGAGAAAAAAACAATGAGGGGCACCAAGGGTGTAGTGTTTGGAAGAGAAGTAAGAAGTCCCTCGAGTTTCTCCCTGCCTCGTACCGAGGGTCTCTATGATAACCGGCTCGTAACCAGTTAAGAACTTTTGGACATAGCAATAGAGTGCCAGATGTCTACCCGGCTGTATTTTTTATGGCGTGTTGTTTGAGCCACCCTCAGTGTCAAGATGGACCAGTCAAATGGACGGTCATTTCAGGTTTTCAAAAGATTTTGTGCAAAGACCGCGGGTGTTCGGCCATTTTCCAGGCAGAATTAACTGGTAGAAGTTTGGCATCACAGCGCGTGAGATATGTCGCAGAAGGACATAAATGACCAAGGAGGCTTGTCGCAGAATAACGGCGAGGATGTCCGTTAAGAGATGAGAAGAAATGAGAAATGTAATGAGATGAGAAGTAATGAGAAACATAACGAGATGAGATGTAATGAAAACGTAACAAGAGTTGAGAAGTAGGCCTAATGAGAAGTGTAACAAGAGAATGAAACAGTAGCAGTGGGTTGGCTGTAATTTGGGTTCCAGGGAGCGAACCACATATTGACAGTGTTTTGTATATCTTCAACACCCCCCCCCCCAGCACGAGGGAAAAGTGACAATACCTGTGTGAGTAGAAAAAGAGTAATTAGGGAAAGAATCTAAGAGCACCTAAAACTAAAGATTAGAATCTTAATTATAAATTAAACCTCAAATTAAAGATAAACTTTCAATTTAAATCTAAGTTTGATCAGTGAGGATTCATTCTAAAATTAGTTTGAAATATTGATGTGATTATGTTGAAAAGGACTTGCAAGTCGAATGACATTGTTTTCTTTTTAAACTATTGAATTTGATATAGGGGCAGTGGCTCTAGAACTTTTGAATATTGACTATTATTTTAATTTGAATAATGCTAGGCCTATTTAGTAGAAGTAGTACTGCATGAAGAATTTTTGAGTTTTATATTTCTTTTATTTTATTTCATCATTCATCACTCTTTTCTTTCTTTTCTTTTCCTTACCCCAAGGGTGTGAGTTGTAGATGGCTGACTAACCAACGTTTGAGAGGAAACCCATGGTCAATAAATTTGAACTTATATTTTGATATTGAGACTTCTCCTGTTTATGGTTTTGAAAAAATGGTTGTGGTCATTGTTACACGTTGTATCATCTGTGCTGTCTACACTTCACCCCTACCCGTTCGCAATCACACATGCAAACACGTCGGCAATATGTAACCTACAAGCAGAATAAAATTCAAGCCAAATAACCATCTTTGGTATTCTGTGCATGGATTTGTAATAACATCTATGCGAGTCCTACGTGGCATCGACTAACCACCCACCCACCCCTTTCTTTGGAGAGAAGGGTGGCGGTGACACAGACATTCGCCTGTTTCCGAGAAAGTTCCTTCCCTTTATTACACAATTCTTTTTAAAGCGCATTCGAAAGTGTAACATCTCGTACTAGATAAACGTGCATGTGTCAGTGTAACATCTCGTACTAGATAAACGTGCATGTGTCAGTGTAACATCTCGTACTTGTTAAACGCACATGTGTCAGTGTAACATCTCGTACTAGTTAAACGTGCATGTGTCAGTGTAACATCTCGTACTAGTTAAACGCACATGTGTCAGTGTAACCTCTCGTACTAGTTAAACGTGCATGTGTCAGTGTAACATCTCGTACTAGTTAAACGCACATGTGTCAGTGTAACATCTCGTACTAGTTAAACGTGCATGTGTCAGTGTAACATCTCGTACTAGATAAACGTGCATGTGTCAGCAGTCTAATGTCTTAAATGATGTTGGTGAAATAACCATGCCAGCCGTTCCAGTTTTGTCCAGCTGGTCATTTAATCATAGCTGTCATCATCCAATTTCGTGCTGCTGGTTAACATGACATAGTAGATAGTGAATCCTCCTATTGTACGAGGATATTGTAGTATAGTGTTGTAAGAACTCACCATATTAGATATTTGAGGCCCCTGAAATATGAACTAAACATATTAGATATTACGGTATAGTGTTGTAAGAACTCACCATATTAGATATTACGGTATAGTGTTGTAAGAACTCACCATATTAGATATTACGGTATAGTGTTGTAAGAACTCACCATATTAGATATTACGGTATAGTGTTGTAAGAACTCACCATATTAGATATTACGGTATAGTGTTGTAAGAACTCACCATATTAGATATTACGGTATAGTGTTGTAAGAACTCACCATATTAGATATTACGGTATAGTGTTGTAAGAACTCACCATATTAGATATTACGGTATAGTGTTGTAAGAACTCACCATATTAGATATTACGGTATAGTGTTGTAAGAACTCACCATATTAGATATTACGGTATAGTGTTGTAAGAACTCACCATATTAGATATTACGGTATAGTGTTGTAAGAACTCACCATATTAGATATTACGGTATAGTGTTGTAAGAACTCACCATATTAGATATTACGGTATAGTGTTGTAAGAACTCACCATATTAGATATTACGGTATAGTGTTGTAAGAACTCACCATATTAGATATTACGGTATAGTGTTGTAAGAACTCACCATATTAGATATTACGGTATAGCGTTGTAAGAACTCACCATATTAGATATTACGGTATAGTGTTGCATATAATGTAACCATGTTAGACGTTTTCAATCTCATGTAGTATGCGTAATTGCCCTGACTCAATATCGCCTGCCTGATGAACTAGCTATGCATTTTCTTCCAGTTTTAAAATGCTAATCCATAATCCACCCAATCTAGCTCCCAGAGTTTCTCAGACATTTCTCATTCGTCTATTACTTTAACAAACGCTGCTGGTACGATTAACCCTTTCTATACTAAGTGAACTAGGTAATTATGGTTGACGATATTTTGTCACTTCGCTCCAGCACCAAAAGAGTAAAAATTATTGATGGCTCAGTTACAAATTCATTTTCCTGGCGTTTTCTTAAGTGTCCTTTACATCTCGGGTTTTGCATCATTGCTTTAAGATCTACTCACGTTGCATTCAGATCAGTTAGAATTGATTAACAACGAAAAACCAGGAGGTTTCAGGTAATCTTCAAAGGAAGTCATCTCCCAACTTTAAAAAAAAAACGGAAGTGCATCAGTTACTCACCTGTTTTCTGTTCCATTTGTTTTTCATTCAGTTTTTAACTCTTGTGAGCCAACACAAGGCACCAAACTTCGAGATGTTCAATTCGTCTTAATGACGCTTGCGCCCCAGTATGCACGAGAACATTTTTTTTTAAATATAAACAACCAAAGGCCACGTGGAGGCTAACAGAAAAACAGGACTGTCCTGAATTTGTAGATCTCTCTCTACATAAATGTTCTAGATTTTAAATGGAGAGTTTTTCATTTCTTGTTTCTCATTAACTTTTAAATTATTATTTCTTTTAGTGGTTTTGATGTTTAAACTTATGAGATGTAATTGTATGCCAAAACTTCAGAAAACAGCGTCGGCTTACGATCTCTGAGTTATGAATTACTTCCCCTTCCCTGAAGCGGCCCAAAAGATACTGTATTCCGAAACACAAAGTCTTGTTGTTTTCAAAGAGAGTAAATAAAGAGTACGAATTCTCTTCAATAGGGCCTTCCCAAGTGCTTTTCCAAGACAGCTTACCCCCCCCCCCGTCTTGATCGAAGGCCTTCCTACTTATTTATTGTTAAAAGACAAAAGCATAAGAACAAGAACACTGTCCGCGTGCTGCTGTACACACACGTCAGGAGAGATAATCTGACCTGAAAGGTGGCGCCATAAATCAGTAATGGTAGAAAGTTACTGCAGCAAATGCTTTTCACAGAAACAATTTTGGCAGGTCACCCAATACTTCACAGTGTGTGTGTGTGTGTGTGTGTGTGTGTGTGTGTGTGTGTGTGTGATCTTTTATAAGTTTTGTTGAAAAGTATAAAGTGTGAGGACATGCCTCGGTCAACTTGTTTACTGTGCTGATGCTTTTGTTAACGTTGCTGCATGGAAAAACTGTTGGATGTAGAAATAAGCCAGCTTTAAGTTGATAAGTTGATGTTTGTTTGTTTTAAAATAAAATCCCCAAATCCCTCAGGGTTTCCAGGTTGAACGAAACTGCTTTTGTCAAAGCATTTGTCTTGAACTGTTAATTGTAAGAGAAATATTTTATAACTAAAATTTTCTCAGTAATAAACCAAAGAAAGTTTGTATATGCATACTAACGTGTGTAAGTACACACACTCATACACACGATTTAGTGAATCAAATTTGAAATGATTTGTTTATCTAATTACTATCCCCACTCATTTTGTCATGTCTTTACATATTTTGTTTCAATATGTTTATTTTAGTTGCCAGTCTTTAAATTCGTTTTGATTATATAACTAAATGTTATCGCTATTGCTACAAAAAGAATTCTGCGATATATAAATTTGAAATTTTTAATCTTATTTTCGCATTCCATTTTCTCCTATTTTTCATTTCTGTTTAAAATTTATTGTTTTGTAATTGATTTGGTTTATTTTTTGTACATCTTTATTTAAAAGAATTAATGTTTTCTATGACAGTAAGCATTTTATTAGCTACATGTTTCCGGAGCTAAAAGCAATTCCGTGAAATAATTGTCGACATAAATATATTTTGTCAGGGATCTCTTCTGTATAACCGAATTAGCTTTAACTTCGTTTTGTGTTTGTTTGGTTCCTAATTCTGCCGATCGGAGATTTTCTAAATAGTGAAGCCGAGTCAACCCAGAAAAGTGATCAATCAAAGTTTGGGGCAGCCGTGTGATGGAAAGCATTAAACTCTGCAACAAATGGCCGCCTATCAGTGTCGCTCGAACATGTTATGTCTCAGCCAGCATGATGTATAGTCAAGGGCAGAGAACTCTCGTTAGGAGGTATGTAAAGGGGGTCATTACGCGGTCATTTTTCAAAGTTTACTGGTGTCTTCGACAGGAGAGATTAGAAGATTTGTTAACCATGGATTTGGAGGATTTACTGCTCCAAGATGAACCGATCCGCTTTTCTGCTTTTCCTACCACACTCTGTGCGCCTGGGACGGGTAGATGACCAAAGGAATAGACTGAACTTACTTCAGGAATAAATGAATAACTGTTAGGATAGTGGGAAGAAATTTGGAGAACGAATCGAAAGCGTTACTGATATAGAGGTAACAGGTAACAATCTTAAAACAACATACTAACGACGATCTACCTGTAACGGTCGACAGGTAAGATAAAGAACTAATGCAAAATGAATTCATATATTTATATATCGTTAGTAGATATTTTTTTTAAAAAGCTCTTTAAGAAACAGAAGAACAGATTGCAAACAAAAACAAAAACTTTTCATGATAGTCATTTCGAATGGATACAAGAAACGTCACCTACGACCCTTCACAAGATAGATAGATAGATAGATAGATAGATAGATAGATAGATGAGGAAGGGTGGGAAGGAGGGTTATGGAAATAAATTTGTATTTTTTATTGATCGAATAAATTTTCTTTGAGGAATCATTCTAACAAATGGTATGAAATAAGAAGAGAAAAATTAAAATGCTATGCAATAAATAGCAAAAACACACACGAACGTTCCTTTTTTTTAAATAAAGGAATCAAAGCGACAGAGTTATCCTTTCCGTGCCAGGGTTATCGTAGAAGAATGAAATCTAGATTGCACGAGCATGTAATTGAGATTAAAGAAAAAGATATAAAAGTGATCGTAAAAGATTGAAAACATGGAATTAAAAAATAAATAGAAAGAAATAATTCAAAGACAAGCAAACTTTAAAAAAAATCCCAGACCGATGCACGGAAGTGAATAGAGAATTAACAAGATAAGCGCATTTCTTGCGTACGATTGATAGCTGGAAAGTTAATGTGTGATCTACTTGTGTGTGTATGTAATCGATAAATTTCTTAAGAATAGAAAATTATCGTATTATTTTTTTTTCTCATTATACACGATACACCATTGCCTCAACATTCGGAAGTGGATAAAATACAATCGGTATACTTAGAGTATTTAATAACGGTTATTCTAAAACAACACACTAATCATCGTGACTGGACATAACAAATTTCATGAGATTGACGTAATTATATTATGTTTTCTCTTTGATTAAAATAAGTTTTATTGTATTTATTCTACAAAGAATTTCATTTCATTTATTATTCGCGGCGCTTTCATGTTACTAGCATAGAGGAAATCTGTGTTTCATCATGTTTCATCATGTTCCCCCCCCCCCCCCCACTTCAGATGCATGCAAGTTTGTCCCAACTTTATCTGCACGCTAGTTTGCCCTCGCTTTAGCTGTAGGCTAGCTTGTCTCCCCTTTAGCTGTTTGCTATTTTGTTCCTATTTCCTCTCTATGCTATCCTGTCCCCACTTCATCTCTGCGCTAGCTGATCCCCATTTCATATGTTTGCTAGCTTGTTCCTATTTCATTTATTCGCTAGCTTTTCCCAATTTATCTGTTTGCCAGCTTGTCCTCATTTCATCTGTACACTAGTTTATCCTCACTTTATCTGTATGTTAGCTTTACCCTAATTTATCGGTACGCTATGTTGTCTCCACTTTATCTGTACGCTAGGTTGTCTTCACATAATTTTACGCTAGGTTGTCTCCACTTTATCTGTACGCTAGGTTATCTCCACTTTATCTGTACGTTAGATTGTCTCCACATAATTTTACACTAGGTTGTTTCCACTTAATCTGTACGCTAGGTTGTCTACACTTTAATTTTAACTAGGTTGTCTCCACTTTATCTGTACGCGAGGTTCTTCTTCTTTATGTTGACTTCTTTTCCCCACAGGAATTGCGTGGAAACTTTTCATCTTCTTGATGTTCTCATTTTCTGTAGAGTTCCTGTGGGGCCTTCCTCCTTACTCTGTTTATTTAGGAGGATAGTACAAGTGCTCGACCCCGATCTGAAAATTAAGAAAACCAAAAAGGCAGTCGATGATTTTTGGACGGGAGAACAGGGATGAATAGGTGGGCAAAAGAAAAATCAGCTCTGCATCTTTTCCTGTGCATGTGAAAAGATATGAATAAGTACTACTACAATGAACATGTGTTGTTCAACGTCTTAAAATATCTTTAAATTTTCTTTCTCTTCCTCTTTCTCTTTCTCTCTCTCAGTAAGTACCAACTTATTTTACAAGATGTCATTGCCGACTTCTTGTTTCCCAAACATCATGCAAACTCGAATGAGAAGTGTCTATTTTAAATAATTTTCTTCTATGGATATTTTGTTGAGGCCGTCCAACTGGGTCCTTGTGCTCGAAGGGTGGACGGGATGGCGGTGGTGGGGGGAACCGCGAGGGGAAGGAGTATGCAGAACATAAGCATTGGCGAAAGACGCAACAAACCTGACGTCAGTTCATTCACTTGCATATCCGCCCTCTTGTACGAAATGTAACCCACTTACATTGTAGCAAATCAGAGAGGTTCAACACTACAACTAGCAACCAGCAGGGCTAAATGGCTAAATATAATTTTGTCCCAAATTCCGTTACGCTTATGAAGGAACTCCTAACTCCCATGACGCAGATGTGTGTGTGTGGGTGGGTGGGTGGGGAGTGTTTTCGATAGCGTTGCATCACTGTCAAGGTCTGCTAGAACTTTCTTCGATTGAACAAACCAGTTAAGGTTTGAACTTGGAGGGATTTGTTTCCCCTTACTGAATTCTGAGGTCACTGAACATCAAAGTCACACACCCTACACCCCCCCGACTCAAGAAAAGGTGGTGGGATAAAAAGATGCTTAATAGAGTTTTTCGTTCTAAAAAAATCCACACGTATTTTTGAATGGCGCAGGTGGTGTCTGGTGTGATTATATTTACAGGTGTGTGCGAAGGTGCGGGTGTGTGAGAGGTTCATAAATAGATGTCAATGCTGCAAGCGCATGTGTTGGATTTTTTCCCCCCCCCCGAAGTCTTCAAGTGTTTTTTTTTTTTAATTGTTCTTGTTATCATGTCTCTGCATAATTTGTGAATGAATGTGTGTAAATCGTAGTTTGTTTACTTGCAAGTCCAACGTTCTGTTAGGCCTTTTTAGCAGAACAGCATATGCGGATCTTTCATAAGAATAAAAATGTTCTAATGTAGATTAAATTACACATAAACCTAAGAAACAAGTTCACACACGCACGCACACACATATCAAACAAGAGTAACCCACACATGAACTAAAAGAGAAACCCACACAAAATTCAATAAAGAATACCCGACATATAAAATAAAAAAATCACACTCTAGTCTTACAATCGGAATAGTTTACATAAAAATAATCAACATACTGAAAGCAAATAAACAATAGGTCTCATATTAAATAACGAAGAGTAGCCCACATAAAAATAATCAACATACTGAAAGCAAATAAACAATAGGTTTCATATTAAATGTAGCCCCTGTTAGTTTTGGTATTTATGTGTGTCAGCATCCTGTGTGTATGTGTACAGCCGCATCCCCACGCTTCTTTTTCTTTTACAAGTAGGACCATGGCTGTCTTTGTAAAATGGGTCAGGACCACACCCTTTGTTTCAAATCGCACGCTATATTGGCGCTAGCTGTGTTAGAGTGCCTGCTTTTATTGTTATATACTGTTTTAGGTAGTTAGTAATTGAAGTTGATATTTATATATTTAGAAAGGAGATAATTTATATTTTTAATTGATGTATTTATATGTGATGAATAATGTTATTGTATTTGTGTATTTTGCAATTTATGTGTTTGTGAATGCTTTTCCTAAAGCCCGACAACACAGATTTTATTTTATTAAGGGTTTAATTCTTCAGATTATATATATGAAAAGATTTGTATATTAAAGTATAATTATAGTAGTTTCACTCTATATTTGAATTATTATGTATTTTTAGGCATATAACTATAATTGATAGTTGAAAGTAAGTAAAGAAACACAGAAGTTATTTTTAGAAACCTTTCCACACTAGATTGCCGTTTTCTGGAACCGTGGGCTTCAGGGAAGGATATAAAGAGCGTGTGTGGTTTGAGTGAGAGAGTGTCTACCTGCAAATAAAGACAATTTAACAATTGTTGTCAAATCTGTTGTCGTGCTGCCGTCCATCATCGTTGTTCGTCAGTATTGTCCTTATGTTTATGACCCGGGTTCTACCACTCTGGATCTCCATCTACTTCATAAATAACGAAGAGTGGCCCACATAAAAACTAACGGATAAACCGTGTACTGAAGCGAAGTAAAGAGCAGCCCTCATATACACTAAAGAAACATCAGCATTTATTTACACATTAAATAAAGTTCAGCGTTATATACTCTAAATAAAAATAAAGAGCAGCCCTCATATACACTAAAGAAACATCAGCATTTATTTACATTAAATAAAGTTCAGCGTTATATACTCTAAATAAAAATAAAGAACAGCCATCATATACACTAAATAAAGAGCAGCCCTCGTGCACTCTAAATAAAGAACAGCCCTTATGTAAATTAAATAAAGAGCAGCCATCATATACACTAAATAAAGAGCAGCGCCCCCCCCCATTGTACACTAAATAAAGAGCAAGCCTACTGTACACTAAATAAAAAAAAACAGCCCAGATATACACTAAATAAAGAGCAGCCCTCGTGTACACTATACAGAGAACAACCATTGTGTACACTAAATAAAGCACAGGTCTCGTGTACATAATTAAAGAACAGTCCTCATGCACTCTAAATAAAAAAACAGCCCAGATATACACTAAATAATAAACAGAGAACAGCCCTCATGCACACTATAAAGAACAGCCCTCATGCACACTATAAAGAACAGCCCTCATGCACACTATAAAGAACAGCCCTGATATGCACTAAAGAGTAGCCCTCGTGTATGCTAAATAAAGAATAGCCCTGATATACACTAAATAAAGAACAGCCTTGATAGACACTAAATAAAGACTAGCCCTCGTGTACACTAAATAAAGAACAGCCCTCGTGTACACTAAATAAAGAACAGCCTTGATAGACACTAAATAAAGACTAGCCCTCGTGTATACTAAATAAAGACTAGCCCTCGTGTATACTAAATAAAGAACAGCCCTGATATAATACACTAAATAAAGAGCAGCCCTCATGTACACTAAATAGAGAACAGCCCTGATATAAACTAAATAACAGCCCTCATGTACACTAAAAAAGAGTAGTCCTCGTGAAGACTAAATAAAGAACTGCCCTCGTGTACACTTAAGAGCAGTCCTCGTGAAGACTAAATAAAGAACTGCCCTTGTGTACACTTAAGAGCAGTCCTCCTGAAGACTAAATAAAGAACTGCCCTTGTGTACACTAAGTACAGAGCAGCCCTCATACACATAAATAAAGAACAGCCCTGAAGTACTCTAAATATAGAATGGCCCTGGTATAAAGAAAGAGCAGCCCTCATATACACTAAATAAAGAACAGCCCTGAAGTACTCTAAATATAGAACAACCCTGGTATACACTAAATCAGGGGTCTCCAAACCTTTCAGCCCAAGGGCTGCATTAACTATCAAACAGCAGTTCGGGGGGGGGGGGGGGGGGGGAGGGGGGGCGACTACACACTCGAGGTCCAAATAAAAAAGAATCAAAAAATGGATGTTGCTTTTAATTATTTAATATTATTTTATTCAGTTATTATTTATTTAATATTATTTTATTCATTTATTATTTAATAAATTATTATTTTATTCAGTTATTATTTAATAACACATCGATACACTACACATGAACACCTTTATTAGTGGGAATGGTGAAATTGTTTCCTGGATGCTAAAATAGCAGACATTTCTGGCTTTAGATTTGATGTCTCTAACATCAACAGTGACCTGAGATTATCATCGGACAAGTTTGTTCTCAAATTGTTCTTCACATATTTTCATTCTTGAAAATGTTTGTTCACACAGGTATGTTACTGAGATTGAAAGGCACCTTGATGCAAAGGTTTTGACATTAGGAAAGTCTTCCTTGGGCAAAAACTGGTAATAAACACCAGTCCTTCTTTTAACTTGTCCCTAAGGAGGTCAATTACTTGCAACTCAATGGCTTTGTCTAATAGTCACGGTTGACTGCTCGTATACTATAGACTGGGTGGACTGGATACTAAGAATATGCCTGATTTATGTAACAATCAGTGACCCATTTCAACAATGCTCCTTTATTCCGAATCTGGGTCAGAGTTGTTTGTTCCGTCTCAACTCTCAGAGATTAGAGATAGAAAAATTTAGCGGCGGCTGATCTTGGCAGGATAAACGTATTTCCGTAATTTTTTTCCATAGACAAAATGGTCTCCACGCGCCGCATGAGAGGGCCTCGCGGGACACAGTTTGGAGACCCCTGCACTAAATAAAGAGTAGACCTCATGTACACTAAATAAAGAACAGCCCTGAAGTACTCTAAATAAATAGCGGCCATCGTACAACTGTCGAATGCAAATGATGCTGAAAGACAAGCAGTCATCTTCCTGCACCACACAACAGCAGCAGACTGACTGGAAACAAACCTATGGAACAGCAAGAACTACTGCAGCAACATAAAAATCCTGCTCTCTCTCTCTCTCCCCCTCCCCATTCCCAAGGGCTTCATTTTCCCGGCCGGAGAGCTTTCCCCGATCCCAAACTAGCCACTCAGGACGCAACAACCAAGTACGGCAATGGAAAGACAACTCTGGACCAACGTCCCTATCTGTCGTCCGGTCACCATCCATTCTCTCCGGCATTGTTCTCTTTTCATCCTGCCCGGAGAGCGGCCGTTGGCTCAGCTGCTGCGAAGAAACACTCAAGCACGCTGTTAGACGAACAATGGCGACTTAAGTGACGCACAGATGCCGATATGCAAACGACCGGGAAGCCTGGCACCAAAGATCCGCAGTCTGCCGGGCTGCAGAGATGAGGCTATCTCTATCTCATTTCGCCTGCCTATGAGACGACGTATGTGTTTGTGTTATATATGCAGATTGATGTTATGTGGTGTGTATGTATATATAACTATAAATAAATATATTACTAAGATTTTTGTCTCGTCTTATGGTCTTAAATAATTTTAGCCATAAACTTACAGTAGTCTTGCTCTGGACTGTCAAAATTATTATTGCTTTCATGGTCTTAAATAATTTTAGCCATAAACTTACAGTAGTCATGCTCTCGACTGTCAAAATTATTATTGCTTACATGATCTTAAATATTTTTTGCCATAAGCTTGTAGTAGTCATGCTCTCGGTTGTCAAAGAGTGTAGAACGTGAAACAACTTTTGCACTTGGCATGGAAGCTTTTCTGCAGAAAGGTGAACATACAGCTCATCAATTATTTTGTAGTTTTGCATTTAGTAATTAACAGATCAGCCATCATTTCATATTTTTGCATTTAATTTAATAATTAAGAGTGCGAGTGCCTAAGATGTCAATGAGCCACTGTATCTATTATCAAACACAGAACAAGTTGGAGAGTGTTGTACGTGAGATTATTATTTATATTTTTTGTTGAACACGACACTGAAGGCTTTCAAATGTTGGTAGGGTACTACTTTCTTTATTCGAGAAGTATAGCGAGTGCCAGAGGAGTGAAAAGGTTGGTAGGGTACTACTTTCTTTACCCCCCAAATTCGAGAAGTATAGCGAGTGCCAGAGGAGTGAAAAGGTTGGTAGCCTCGTTTTTGAGATTAAGTTTAATGGGAAATCAATTTAGTGGTAAATGAAATCTCCTCTTTAAACTTAGTCTCCTCGTTAATAAAAATAAAGTAACTGCTTAATTCTGTGTTGGGGACCTAGGTTTCATGGGTCAATATGTCTCCTTGTAATATGTTGATCAGAGTCCTTTACACGGTACCATTTACACACACAAATCCTGATTATCTTTCAAACATAAAGAAAATATTTGTTATTGTTTTTGCGATCCAAAACCGTGTAGATACAAAATAGTTTTCTCTTACTAGAGGTAGATTTTGATTTACATTAAGGTAGAAAAGTAACTAGAGGGATTTGATTTTACACTATGGCAGAAAATTAACGGGAGGGGGTTTGTTTTACACTATAATAGAAAAGTAACTCTAGGGATTTTGTTTTACACTATTGTAGATAAGTAACATTAGGGATTTTGTTTTACACTATGGCATAAACATAACTCTGGGGATTTTGTTTTACACTATCATAGAAAAATAACTCTAGAGATTCTGTTTTACACTGTGGTAGAAAAGTAAACTGGAAAATTCAAGGAGCCTCCCTATACATTCAGTTAGCATAATTCAGTCCATTTGGCTATTAGAGTGGATCAGTTGAGAAAGTAATGACAACTCAGGAAATGGAGAAAGAGATAAAATGCAAGCGACAGAAATAAAGAAATTGAACTGGGTTTGTCGATGTAATCTCGCTTTAACAATCTAACTAACTAAGCTAAACATTGGAATTCCGTTTCCATTATCACCGCCATCAGTTAGAAAATGGCCTGAGACAAACGCTAAATAATACCTACCTACACACAGTGGCATTGTAATGATTACTTTCAAACGTTAGGCAAGGAAACAATTGAAAGTTAACCAAGCAGCCAAGCGTTCGGGTGTAAAGGAGTAACGGAGTAGAAACTTCGCATATGCCAAATGACGAAGTTTGCAAATAGCTTTTTTGCGAAAAACCTTTGAACATTGACTCGGCAGCTAAGGACTTGGTGTTTCGAGTGCTAGAATGCCTCTGCTATATTCTCTCTCTCTCTCTCTCTCTCTCTCTCTCTCTCTCTCTCTCTCTCTCTCTCTCTCTCTCTCTCTCTCTCTCTCGATCGATCGATCGATCGATCGAGCTTTATTGTATCTCAAATGGTACATTCTTTTCTCGGTTGCTGTATTGTGTTTGAAGCGTTACATTCTCTCTTGAGTGTTGTATTGTATCTGAAGTGGTACTTGTAATTCTTTCTTGAATGTTGTGTTCTGTCTGAAGTGGTACTTTCTTTCTTGAGTGTTGTATTATGTCTGAAGTGGTACTTTCTTTCTTGAGTGTTGTATTCTGTCTGAAGTGGTACTTTCTTTCTTGAGTGTTGTATTCTGTCTGAAGTGGTACTTTCTTTCTTGAGTGTTGTATTCTCTCTGAAGTGGTACTTTCTTTCTTGAGTGTTGTATTCTGTCTGAAGTGGTACATTCTTTCCTGAGTGTTATATTCTGTCTGAAGTGGTACTTGTGGTAATTCTTTCTCGAGTGCTGTATGGTGTCTGAAGTGGTACACTCTGTCAGCTGCTATATTGTACTTGAAGTGCTATGTTCTATCCCAAGTGTTACTTTGTTTCTGAAATGCTACATTAATAAATCTTTGTTTCTGAAATGCTACATTAATAAATCTTTGTTTCTGAAATGCTACATTATTAAATCTTTGTTTCTGAAATGCTACATTAATAAATCTTTGTTTCTGAAATGCTACATTAATAAATCTTTGTTTCTGAAATGCTACATTAATAAATCTTTGTTTCTGAAATGCTACATTAATAAATCTTTGTTTCTGAAATGCTACATTACTATTTAAATCCTACCTTGTTTCTCGAGTGCTACATTGCTATATAAGATCGGATCTGTAATAGAGTAAATTTACCTATCCCTATTACTAAACTCAATTGTTATATAAATTGTTAAATGTCAACGTGACCCGACATTGTACACTCCTTATGATGATATTTTTCTCAAAGTTTGAGAAAACAACTTAGGTGGAGAAAATACTAGAAATTTTGCTGATGCAATACAAACCAGTTCCAACTGGAAGTGTAGTTTTTCTGACTAATAGTCTCACATAAGTTCATAGCAAATTCATCCAATGGGGATGGACCAAAAATTACTTTGTTGAAGAAAGTCTCTGTTCTAATCACTTGATTTGAACATAACTCGAGTCCAGTCATAAAGGCGATCATTAGCTTATGATAAGTTAACTGAACTGATAAAGAAAGAATGGACTTGGAATATTTCGTTCATGCTTGCTATTGATGTATGATTTGAATTGGAGAATGCTTATGAAATTGAACCCTTATTTCTGTGTTCACTAATTTGATTACATTGTACATTATACTTGTGAATTTTGATTGATGCTACATTTTATATGCTGAGTGTGTATCAGGCTAATGAAATTGTGGCAGTATTGTAAGTTGAGAATGTTTGAGAGAAAGGAGTTTTAGAGATGAATTTTGCCTGAAATTTAGCGCTGCCTTAATTTGACATTTGCAGAGAAGAGCAAACCTTTCTTTTCACTTCAGGCAACAGTGACCACTGTTTTCTACTTCATCACGTTGGTGTGAGAATCCAGCGTTATCATCAAACGCATCAGTAAACGTTTGCTGTAAGTTGATTCCTGTTAATTCCATTCAACAGCCAATATGGTGAAAATTTGTGGCCTGAGTCTCAAGAATTCATGAAGAATATTTTGAACATTCCACATAGTGTGCTTGAGTAGTGCATACAAACATTGGGAACATTCATTCTATTGTGCTTGAAATGCAAGTGGAATTCTGAATGATTCTCCAGGGATTTGTTGTATGAGTGCATTGAATATTCTCGAACAGTTGTGCAATGTGCCTAGAAGGGGTGCATTGGTCCATATCTAATAAGAAAGACAGTGACTTGTTGCAAACCACTTGATTGTGAACACATGCCAGCAACATCTGCAATCATTGAAAGGTATGTTATATTAACTTTAATTATTTCTATGAAACTCCACTCTCATTTGTGTGATGAATTTAATCCATGAACTTAGATAATTTACCACTGATGTTTATACTAGAATAAACTGAATGATTGTCTAGCATTAACTGAACTTTTTTGTTAATGATGTAAATGTCAATGCTCTTTTTCTTGTATTGTAATCACATCTTGTATATTCGATTGTTGACTTAATAAATTTATTGACCTTCTTACACATAATGGAAGTCATATAGATGAGAAATAGTGGGTGGATGGAGGCTCGCTAAATACAGATTAAAAGACGGATTTGCTTTCTTTAGGAAAAAGATTTCCGCCTACGAAAATATTGTTTGACGTTAAATGGTTGTCCTTAATGTTGTGGAAGAGAGAAAACATTTACAGTGTCCTCAAATCCGCCAAGTGAGAGAGAGTAGTGGTGCCTTCTGGAGAATTATTAATAAAATAAATTAAGACTTTCATTAATTAATTAAGTAAGTAAGTAGTTATGGATGATGAAAAAATAATCATCATAACCGGATGGAGCATAGTTTTCACACTATCCTTGTTTCTCGAGTGCTATGTTGCTATCTAAAATCGTACCCTTGGTGTCAATCTGCCCAGAGACAGATTCCAGACACAATTTTATCGGTCTCCCACTCGACAACGACAACAACAAAGCAAGAAGCAGGAACACGTACACTGACCTGAAGTGAGTTCTTCTCAGAAGACTGGCTGCACTATTGATTACTACATGCAACATTCATAAAGAAACACAATAGAATGCAATGAATCCCTGTCTTCCCCGTTTAGAAGCCAGTTATGCGCCGGTGAGCCTTCAAATTCAAGTGGTATGAGCTTTTTGCCGTAACGTTGTTGAGAGTCCGCATACACTAGTCGTTGTGATAAAGAGTCAAGGTGATTTGATGTAAGGAAAATGCTTCTTCATTTTTTTTCTTTATTCTCTCGATACCTTTCCCTTTTCTGTTGGCCGACCAACTTCGAGTTCAATAGGTCGGAGTTGCTTGTACACCAAAACAGCGAGCACCACCACCACCAACGACGATTCCCAGACTCCGAGTTAGTGATTCTCAGACAAGTAGGAGTCACGCTTTCTGCACCACAAGGCAAATTTAAGCAAAGTAGACACCACCTCTGCTTTACATGGATCCTAGGGTTGGATGGTGGGTGGTGTAGATGCGCTGAAGTAATCATTCCTAGAACGCTCCCACAGCAGGGTAGATCCACCCGTTCATAGGAATGTGTGGTACGTGTTCAACGTGAGTACATTGACCGCCACAAAACAGTTTTCAGAAGAATGAAACCACGACCACCCCACCATTATAAAAAAGATAAAAGAAAAACACAGACGCCAGAAAAGATCAGCTCAAAATCTTTCTCTTAACTATTCTTAGATTTTGTTTTTAGATTTTTTTTACAGTACCACATCGCGCTCCAGTGAGAGTTTCGTCGTCATACATTTCTTAAAACATTTAAGACATTTCCAAAAGTTTACGCCATTTTTTTTCTCTCTATGAGTTGCCCCACTCCCGCACGAAGACGTCAAACAATAGAATGATGATGATGAATGAAAAGATGGGGCAGCAAAGAACACCTGCAGCAATAATAATAATAATAATAATAATAATAATAATAATAATAATAAAGCTCTATGGTAAAAATGAAAGTGACATCACTTTGCTGATCAATACTCTCAAGATCTTTAGTGAGGATATTAACATGAAATTTGGCTTTGAGAAAAGTGGAAGAATTATCGTCCAGAAAGGCAAGGTCAAAACAACAGAGGGTCTACAATTAGACCTCAGAAAAATCAATGATGTTTCAATCTTAATTTTATATAAATACCTGAGGATACTACAACATCAAGAAAATATGCAGAGTGAGGTAAAGTCCGAAGTTAAGAGAGAGTATGAAAAACGGGTCAGAAAAGTCCTGAAGCCCAAGCTAAATGAGGCTAACAAGTCCTTAATGCACACACAATATCTGGAGGTATCATAGATTGGACAACAGACAAAATAAATTAACTGGGCAGAAAAACAAGAAAACTGCTCACAATATATAAAGCCTTACACCCCAAAGCAGACGTAGACATGCTCTGTGTAATCTCGAAAATGGGAGGCCGGGGCCTAGAGGACTACATCTGGACTAACAACAAAGAATTCTGATAGAATCCAAAGCCCACAAACAGACAAACATGGAAGCAAACAACGAAACAGGCGTTAGCAATTACCTGGAACCAAAACCAACCGTACAAAGCAGTGCATCACAGAAACTACTCGCAAACGGACGAAGAATCATGGAAGAAGATGAAAAAACAAGCAACAGGAAACGAGCGGAGTCAATACCCATTCCATGGCCAAAGTGCATGACAACCCAGTGGGCCAGCAAACAACTAGAGACAAAGACCCTTTCCATGGCCAAAGTGCATGACAACCGATAAACCAGCAAGACGGTCAAAGTACAGATAGCTGAGCGAGGTAAATTTAATATCACAAACAGGAGCACTGAATACTGTTGCGCAAGATCAAACACTAAATCTTTAAAAAATCACTCAAACAAAAATAATCCCAAAATGCTGACTTTGTGAGAGCATGAATGAAACTACTGAACATGTATTAATTCGATGCCAGTCTTGTCTGGAACTGATGACACCGTAAGTCACAAAGGCATGGAATACATCTTAGAAACCCCCATTGAGAATTGCCTAATCATAACCCATATAGACTATATGTGCACCCACCAGAGACAGTGATGGAAACAAAGAAATTAAAATACTATTGGACTTCTAAATAAGAAAGCATCGTGTAATGCCAGCACGAAGGCTATTCAATGTAGTTTTCAACAAGTCCAACCGGAACACCAACAACCATCGATGTTGCTATATCTCATGAATGAAATACAAAACGATAGAGCGGAACAAGATTGCAAAATAACGGAATCTCGATTAGAAATCCTGAGATACAGAATGTAAAAGCAGAAGCAACACCAGTAGTAATAGGAATACTGGACTAGAAAGTTACTGATTAAGTGGCCAGGAAATCACAAATCTTGTCCCTGTGCTAAGATTAGCACTATTTAGAAGTGCACACATCCTGCGAGCAACCTTGGATCTCCCAGAAGCCTGGTAAGCTTCCGAGACAAAACTTCGCATCCATTGGCAGAAAGCAGAAATGGTGAGAAGGATACTACGATAATAATGGCGAAAACACACGTGTGTTAACGCTACACATCAACTAACATTTACAGTTCTAAGAACTTTTGCACATTGACACTCCCCTTGAATGAGAGAAAGAGTTATAAGTTGAACAAAACGTGAACAATTTGGGGATTCGAACCTCTTAGCTTCATTGCACACTAGGACAGTGTCTAGATATCGTGTTTCGGAGATATCTGGAAACCGAGTGTTACCGGAACTAGATCTTGTTCCGTTTTGTTTTTTTAAAGAAAAAATTAAAATTCAGAATCTTCAGATTATATTTCAGTCTTATTTCCGTTGTAAATAGCTAATATATTATTAATTAAAATAAAAATGTCAGAAAAGAAAATAGTCTTCCGTCACCGCGGAGACAATTTTGGTTTTTTTGGCTCTTGGTTTATG
This sequence comes from Sinotaia quadrata, assembly GCA_028829895.1. Taxonomy (NCBI): domain Eukaryota; kingdom Metazoa; phylum Mollusca; class Gastropoda; order Architaenioglossa; family Viviparidae; genus Sinotaia; species Sinotaia quadrata. Next base: position 45,859,560 of record CM054184.1, on the reverse strand, counting down.
CGTATTTCTTGAAATCAATAAAAAATATTTTATTATTATTATCTCTGCAATATGATCTTTTGCAATATTTGAACAATTGTTTTTGTTTTATTCTATATATTGCTGTGTTCATTATAGAAATTAATATATTTAATTCGACACTCAAATACAAACATATTTATATAAACATGCATTCATGCATACATACAATCAAACATACATACATACATATTAAACTATGCAGTACGAACACCTTTTGCCTTGAATAAGCACAGGTTCGTTTGTACATTGCGGTTGTTCATTAAATACATTATTATATTTTTTATTAAACTGTGCATTTTAAGTATATTCTGCTGTAAATGAACACAGACGCCTGTATTGATTTATATATTGCGGCTGTTCATTCCATACGATTTAAGTTTTAAAATTAAACTATAAATACAAATATCAAGTGCTGTAAAAGGGCAGAAGGTGTCTCTTAGTTTTGCATCCATTGCGGCTGTTAAATCTATACGATTTAAGTTTTTAAATTAAATATAAATACAAACATCAAGTGCTGTAAAAGGGCAGAAGGTGTCTCTGCTTTGCATCCATTACGGCTTGCTCTTAACTCTGTTGCTTGTGAACAATTGTATTTTTCACCACAACAATTGAATGAGACGTTATACAATTAATTTCAATCCGCGGAGGATCGGCATTTGTCTCAGTTGGTTGCAACGACTTTTTAAAAAAAAATGTTTTGTTACAAGATCATAGCAATTATTTTCAAATGGTGGCAGGTGCTACCTTTATTGTGTTATTGGTGAAATGTGCGAGTTAGTGATTTTGGCTCCAAAAAATATTTTCCTTTCATAAGTTAGTAATCTAATTCCAATGGGTGGTTTATTTTCTAATGGTCCTTTTGCTAGTGGCTACATTGTTTTAGCCAAAATAATGGTGTTATTAGTTAGCAGAATTAATAGTAATTGTTGATGTGTCGACAATTGTCTTAGTCAGAATAATGGTGTTATTAGTTAGCAGAATTAGTAGTAATTGTTGGTGTGTCGACAATTGTCTTAGTAGGATCTTTGTCTGGACAGAAATGTCAGCGTATTACAAATTAATAACATGCATATGGTTATTTGTTACGGTTTTGTCTGAACAGAAATATAAGGGTGTTACGTGCTCATTTGGTACAGCTCTGTTTCAGGGTGTTACAAGTTAATAAAATACTTATTATTAAGTATCATTTTGGTGCATCAGTGATTGTGTCAGTGCCAGTAACAATTGTGTCAGTGCCAGTAACGACATTGTTGTAATATGTAAGCGTTGTACAATTTAATAACATTATTATCAACAGTTGTTGTATCGCCGATTATTTTGTAAATACTTACCGATTGTATGTCTCAGCACAACGTTAGTATTATTTTTACAGGGAAGTTTATAAATAGAAGGAATGTTGTCGGCATGAAACTTGTTGTTTTTTTGTTTGTTTGGTTTTTATTTGTTTTTCTTGGGGGTGGGGAGTATTTTGGGCCCCGTGAAACTTCTGAGGCTGTTTAAAGTGCGTTTGTGGTTTATATTTTTACTGGTTCAGTCCCAGTATAGGAACGGGAAAAAGAAAAATAGGATATTGAATTAGTGTCACATGTATTTTGTATACGACTTGGACATAGAAATAAACTAGTGTATCTATTCTTTACTTTATTTTTGCTCTGTCTTGAGTATACATTTTGGTAGTAGAGTGCGTACGTGGAAAGGGTTAACCATTTTATTTAATAGTGCAGTGAAAGAGCAATCGTGCTGGCCCTATAGCTAGCTACCAAAGAACCGAAACGGAACGCTGCTCAGAACTGCAAAATAACGTTGCGTTTATCCAGGTTCTTAACGGTATTGTCGCCAACTAGCTAAAACGTGAATGTAGATGATGTCATACAAACTGTATTGCTTTTATAATACTTGCCGCGAATTATATTTTTTACTTTACTCGTGCTTACGCCTAATTGTCGCAATCTAAATTTTTTTTTTGGGCCCTCTACACAGATATACCAGACAGAGATATCTCTTTCGGTTTTGAAAATTTCTTTAAGATCTACTTCTGTGGTGCCAGATTAGGATAGGCAATTCTCAAACTTGTTATCTGTTTAAAGATAATTAATGATGTGGTGCCAGATTAGGATAGGCAATTCTCAAACTTGTTATCTGTTTAAAGATAATTAATGATGTGGTGCCAGATTAGGATAGGCAATTCTCAAACTTGTTATCTGTTTAAAGATAATTAATGATGTGGTGCCAGATTAGGATAGGCAATTCTCAAACTTGTTATCTGTTTAAAGATAATTAATGATGTGGTGCCAGATTAGGATAGGCAATTCTCAAACTTGTTATCTGTTTAAAGATAATTAATGATGTGGTGCCAGATTAGGATAGGCAATTCTCAAACTTGTTATCTGTTTAAAGATAATTAATGATGTGGTGCCAGATTAGGATAGGCAATTCTCAAACTTGTTATCTGTTTAAAGATAATTAATGATGTGGACTCAAAGTATTAATATTGAAAGTGTACTATTCAGTCTGATGAAAAGATTGTTTCCACTTGAATCTAAATAAATACTCAAGTGTGCAACCTACATTAGTGAGCACACTATGCTTTTTAAAGGGAGAGCACTCAATCAAAAGGGTTGTTGACGTCAACCAAGTCCACCTTTCGCTACACGAATGATAAATCTATTTTTAGTTGTTGAAATAATAATAATGTTGTTGATGATGCTATCTCTCAATTATCTGGAGGTTTGTGTATTGTGGATTATTCCGAGTGCGTATTATTCATAGAGATATCTAGTGACACTTGACCTCTGTGGCTGCTGCTGGTGCTAAACAAAAAAAAACAACAACAAACTAAATTATCTGTGAGATTCTGACCTACTTTGGAGAACGGACCAAGTTGGTTTCTGTCATGTACGCCAACTGCAGGAGTCTCAGCCCGCCTTCTCGGACGGGATTTTGGCATAAGCTAATTAATAATTCAATTAGTTCCGTTAGATGGATATCTCTGAACACCCACACAGATTCGTTAAAACCAGTTGGAATATGAGAATATGAGTGCTTTTCTAGTACAACGGTTTGCCAAATTATCTAAGCATTGAAGACTTTGTAAGTTATATTCCATTCTGCACTCAATATTTTAATCACCACTTATATGCTACACCTATATTTTAATCACCTCTTATATTCTACACCTATATTTTAATCACCAAGTATATGCTACACCTATATTTTAATCACCACTAATATGCTACACCTATATTTTAATCACCACTTATATGCTACACCTATATTTTAATCACCATATATATGGTACACCTATATTTTAATCACCACGTATATGCTACACCTATGTTTTAATCACCATAGATTTGCTACAATATATTTATTATCACCGCGTATAAATAATATTATATATTATTATCACCGATACTTAATGACCATCAAGTATACATTGCACCTATATTTATAATCACGTATATACTATACCTGTGTTTGCCTTGTATACTATGCATGAAACACACCTTTTAGTAAGTTGTAATTCCTTTTAGATATATTTGTCTGTGCAATTTCATTGCAGCATATCAGTGTGTAATGTCAGTGAAGCGTAACAGTATATAATGTCATTGCAGCATATCAGTGTGTAATGCCAATGTAGCATATTAATGTGTAATGCCAATGTAGCATATTAATGTGTAATGTCAGTGTAGCAAGTTAGTGTGCAATGGCAGTCAACGTAGCAAGTCAGTATGCAATACCAGTATGGCATACGTACTTTTCACCATTTATTTTTCCATACTAAATTTCGAAAAACATTTTGATTTCAAAAACTTCGAACTCGCCCGAAGACAGAACCTCTGCAAATAATACATAATGGCTGCTATTTGCACGTGGAAATGGCAAGTACATTTTCGTCCTCCTTTTCCAGTGATTATGGGGAGGCCAAGAAAACAAAAAACCGCCTTAAGAAAGCGATTACTGAAGGTATTTGATTTCAGCAAAGATCACTCAATAATGTCAAGGGTTTTTCCCCCTGTTTTATCTATATATTTTTATTTTAAACTAAATGCAATGACACCATTTTCGACCATGATAATATATTGCTTAACTTTCTTCACACGCTTGTCTATAAAAATAAATAAGTAAATAAAGCATTCCGTTGCGTACCGTGTGAAAGTAATGTAGTAATCTCATATATGATATATATGGATTATAAATGGAACCCCATAACTCTCTTGTTCTTGTTAGCGTGACGCGTGTAAAGGATTATAAACGTGACAACATGCTAAGTGCTTTAAAGCATGCGCAAAGCATTGTGGTCTGTCGGCGTCCTTGTTCATCTTTGCGTTCCGCCGAAAGGGGAGGCTATTCTAGCCGCAGTTTGTGTCAGGCTTGAAAAACTGCTCGCATTACACCAGAGTTGTTGGGTGAAATTATTGTGTTTTTGGCTTGAGCTCCAGCGACGCATTTACAAACTTCACACTTCCTGATGCCCTCCCCTTTTTCTCGGTCGCTCTCTTGAGAAATGTTTCGCGGTGTTAGCAATGCAATAACAATCGTCCTTCCTAACCGACCAGAAAATATATTTTACATGCTTTTTTGTTGTTATTATTATTATTTTTAATGTTTTGAGGATGACGTGGGTGGCGAGGGATTTCGAAGTGCAAAGTTTCTGGTTTTCAGTCTTGCAGTTGTCAGAAGGCGTTTTCTTACAAACTAATAAAAGACACGTGATGAAGAAACGTTCGAAAACAAAACATGACATCTCTGTCACAGTAAAAGTATTGCCCATCAAGGCGATAAAGAGTGCTGTCAACACTACTGTAAACAGGAAGATATTTGATAACATCACTTGAAAATGAGGTAGAAAACGTTAGTCACAGAATTAACCAATGTATTAATCGCGACAGTCAACGCAAAGGTCCGCGTGAAAATACACAAAATAGTAAATATAACGTTGAAAAGAAAACGATATTAAATACACAAAATAGTAAATATAACGTTGAAAAGAAAACGATATTAAATACACAAAATAGTATATATAACGTTGAAAAGAAAACGATATTAAATACACAAAATAGTAAACATAACGTTGAAAAGAAAACGATATTAAACACTATGCTAAAAGTAGTTGTCAACATACAAGTGCTGCAGTGAACCTGACTGTAAACGTGACAGTAAATGCGAGAAGAAACATTAAAAAGAATAAACACGATGTTAACATGTAAACACTGATGATTGTAAATACGACTGAAATCAATCTGTAAAGTCAAGAAGCAGCATTACGTAAACATGACTGTAAATAAATACGACGGAAGGTACAACTGTAAATTCGACAATTGTAAACGTTGGTGGTCAGCACTCAGGTAAAACACTGGTTTAAAAAATGGTAAACACAATTGCAACATAATAATAAAGGGACGGTAAAGGTAACAAAATGATTATCGCGATAGCAAATGATGTTGAGCAAATATTTAGAAGCTGGTGTTTAAATATTGCAGCAAATATGAGGGTGAAGACTCCTTTTAATACAAAAATAAATAAGACTGTAAACATGAAGACACATTTTGTCCGAAAATATGCAGAATGATAGTATTAGAATGATTTTTTTTTTAAAAAGAAAACTGTACAAGAAAGTGCATTATTGTGGCACTCGTTGTTGGTGGTTGTATCTCTCCCCCCCCCCCCGAGTGTCCTTGCAAGGTATGAGCTTATTGTGACATAATTCAGTGTTCCCTATAAGGTGCGCGGCCGCGCAGTTCATTAGAAAATGTCGCGCAGCAGTTTCAAAAATTCAGCGCACAAGTTTTGGTAGCAATCTCCAACCGCCAGTTCCGCACTCACAGGAAAATTATTAGAGGGAACGTTGTTTGCAAGGTATGAGTTTATTGTGACAAGTCATTGCAAGGTATGTGTTTATTGTGACAAGTCATTGCAAGGTATGTGTTTATTGTGACAAGTCATTGCAAGATATGAGTTTATTGTGACAAGTCATTGCAAGGTATGAGTTTATTGTGACAAGTCATTGCAAGGTATGTGTTTATTGTGACAAGTCATTGCAAGGTATGAGTTTATTGTGACAAGTCATTGCAAGATATGAGTTTATTGTGACAAATCATTGCAAGATATGAGTTTATTGTGACAAGTCATTGCAAGGTATCAGTTTATTGTGACAAGTCATTGCAAGATATGAGTTTATTGTGACAAGTCATTGCAAGATATGTTTATTGTGACAAGTCATTGCAAGATATGAGTTTATTTTTAATAAATGACTGGTATATGACATACATTCTGATAAATGGTGGGTATGGCAGAATGTGAAGTGACGCACAAAGTTATACAGAAATGCTTAATTATGTAGAACGTCCATGTTTGTACATTCACATCATAATATGACTCAATATTATTATTTTTTTTTAAAAAACAGTGTTCCTCCAATCAATTCTTTATGTCTCAGTATTGTTTAAGATGTTTTAGATATTTTCCACTCCAGTAATAATAATATAGTTTTAGACGTTTAATATGCTTTCCTGTTAAGAGATTTAAGATTATTTCCTGTCCAGTATTAATAATATTGTTTAATACGTTTAATGTTTTCCTGTCCAGTATTATTAATATTGTTTAAGACTTTAAGACTTTTTCTGTTCCGTAATAATAATATAGTTTAAGATATTTTCCTGTCCAGTAATAATAATATAGTTTAAGATATTTCCCTTTCCAGTATTAATAATATTGTTCAAGACATTTAGTGTTTTCCTATCCTGTAATAATAATATTGTTTAAGCATGCAATGCGCATATCTCATTATTTTATTTAAGAAATTCAGTTTTTATTATTATTCAGCCTTTTTTTCATGACTTTTGTTGACTGTCGGTTGTGAACAAAGGACTCGGAATCTTACCAAGATCCAAAGTTTTACGGAGGATGTAAGCACTTCTCAAGAGAACTACTTTTATTAGTGGGGCAGTTGCTGTCCAGGTACTTTATTCGGATAGCCATCTAATTCAGGTGTTATGTTTCCCAAAGATCCTATCACTACAGATATTTTTTCTGCTATTACATTCCATAGTCTATGGATTTCTAATCTAAGACCCTGGTATTTTTTACCATTTTGTTCTCTTTCTTTCTTTTTTATGTTTCTATCACTTAAAATGGCGACATCGAAGATTGCTGCTGTTCTGTTAGAATTATTGAGAACTAACAATCTATGGTCATTCACTCAATCATCTCAAAGTCCCACACTATTTTGATTTCTTCTGCCTGGTGACAGCTTCCGATTGGTGCATCCATACTCTTTCTGAGTATTTTACCCCATAGTTCACATTTGTTTGTATGTTGAATTAATATTATTAGTATTAGTATTAAATCAGTATGTGTTTTCAGCCAAGTCATAATATAACTCAGTATAATTTAGAACAGCTCGTATTCGACATAGACCTGTTAACAACGATCAGTGCTTACAATCAATAATGTTATAAATGTCTGAATAAAACTTAAGTAATTAAATTTTGCTTAAAACATTTTTCTGTTTTCATGCAAGTTCTTAATCATACGCGAATTGTTTGAGATAAGCAAGCTTCCTTTAAGTTTTTAAATCAAACAAGGTCTAACCTAAACAAAAGAAGATGAACTCTGTTTAATTTTGAAGTCCTTATATCCGATATGTACTCACTAGAACACGATTATATGTACTAACATTTAAATATGAAGGATCTATGTTGAATTTGATAGACCAGAGTTATTATTTATTGATTTGGTTTTGTTTGATTGTATTGTTTGTTTTAATGTCTTTGTTTTTATTCTGTTGTTTGTTTTTATTGTAGTTTTATGTCTTTGTTTTTATTGTGTTCGTTTTCATGTCTTTATTTTTATTGTGTTGTTTATTTTATTGTAATTTTAGTATCCTTGTTTTTATTGTCTTTATTTATTTTTAATGAGTAAGTTTGTTATTAGTGTCTTTTTTGTTGTTAATATGTTTGACATAAATAAAATTATACTGATCCATACAGCAACAACTACAAACCGGTTATTTTATTGATTCAAAGAAACATGCTGCGTGTTTTCTGTAGTATTTTATAGAAAGTAAAAATGTATCTGTACAGTTTAGAATAACAATACACATACTAACAAACGCACACGTACTCACGCAAACAAGACAGAGCGGTGTCAGTTATTTTACAGAAAAGTGTTTTTGTGGACGTACGCTATACTTAGTCACCAATAACAGTTTTCATATTGCAGCAATTACTAATAACAGTCTTCATATTGCAGCAGTCACCAATAACAGTCGACATATTGAAGCAGTCACCAATAACAGTCGACATATTGAAGCAGTCACCAATAACAGTCGACATATTGCAGCAATCACCAATAACAGTCGACATATTGCAGCAATCACCAATAACAGTCGACATATTGCAGCAATCACCAATAACAGTCTTCATATTGCAGCAGTCACCAATAACAGTCGACATATTGAAGCAATCACCAATAACAGTCGACATATTGCAACAATCACCAATAACAGTTTTCATATTGCAGCAGTCACTAATAACAGTCTCCATATTGCAGCAGTCACCAATAACAGTCGACATATTGCAGCAATCACCAATAACAGTCGACATATTGCAGCAATCACCAATAACAGTCGACATATTGCAGCAATCACCAATAACAGTCCACACATTACAGCAGTATAGACGAGTTAAAAAAACATCAACAACGTGTAATGGATTAACTAAACAAAGAATATTTAAATCTTATCTTGCTAAATTTGCTTTGCTAAAAAACTAAAATGTTAGTGAGAAATTTCTTCTCAGCACTTGGTCAAAGTAAACGCTTCCACAAGAGTGATCAATTACTCTTTCGTTAAGTAGAAGAGGGATTTAGCGATCTAGCTGTGTCTCTGTGCTTGTGTGTGTTCGCATTGCGTGCGTCTCTGTGCTTGTGTGTGTTCGCATTGCGTGCGTCTCTGTGCTAATGCTAGGTCTTTGTTGAGCACGTGGTTACAAGTCTGATGACTTCCAAAACTTCTGCGAAGTAAGGTAACCGCCGATGACGGTTCGGTGGCTGATATGCTGAGACAGGTACGGAGACTGCTCGGGCCGAATCGGACAAAATCTTTCCTCGCTCGCGGCACTAACCTGTGCACCACGCGAGGACTTCAAAGCAGGAGGAGGAGCTGTGTGTACTCGGGATCAAATCCCCAGCACAAAACATAACTGTAACACCATGGCACATCGCATTAGTGGATAACTCGGATTTAACATCAGTCGAGAGATGGGCGTGATTTGGGTATTGTGAGACCAAATAAATGAAAGTAACAAAAAATAACCATTTAGTAATGATCGGATTCGTTTTTATTTTTCACCTAGAAATGTATTTGTTGCTTTTATTTTTTTACAAACCCATTTCCCATCCGTTTGTTTTTGTTTTCTTGTAGGGATCTCCTGTTTCATCTATCTATCTATCTATCTATCTGGAGCAACATGCACACACACACACACACACACACACACACACACACACACACACACACACACACACACACACACACACACACACACACATGTTTGTAAGTATATGTGTAAATACATGTGTTTTGGTTTTGCGAGGATATATTTACATGGTGTGACTAAATGAAGTAGTATTTTTTTTACTCCTTTACATGCATAAATGAGTTAATTACATTGCAATACAATTGTCGTTAAGGTTTTCATAATTCTAATCTAAATATCTAAAGTCCCACAACAAAGCATACGTAAGATGACTTTTATTTATGGGTATTAAATTCAAATTAAAAGTCAAATGATCTGTCAAATAAATACTAATAAATGCTTTAAGTACAAATACTTCTGAAAATATTTTATAATAAATTAAAAATGTTATATCACCTCGTCAGATAATTATTTTTTGTCATCCATATAGTTATCGAAAAATTAGCATCAAATATGTACATATGCCTATGCACAATGAAAGAAAATTATTATATATAATGAAAGAAAATTATTATACATAACTTTTGTTTTTAAATTGCATACACTTGTAGATCGGTAATGTTTTATTTTTTAAATTTATTTGTGTGTGCGTGTGTGTTTGGAAGGGTCACTGCTAAAGCAGATTCACAATTATGGCACGAACGCCACTCTGTTTAAAGGCGCGTTCTAAATGTCATGCGACTGAAAGATCTCTAACTCACATTCTTTGTGTTAAAAAAGAAATAAACAAAACACTTTTCTTTTTCTTCTGCTGTCAGTAAAAGGCAAACAAAGCGACCCGCGACCTAATGCGTACATCAACATTCTATATTTAGTAGCGGTAAGAGATTGACAGTCTCCACACACGTCACTAAAGAGTTTGTGCCTCTGCACTCGGCAGACTCCGGAAGATGCAGAATTTGTAGCTATGCCAACAAACGTTTAGCATAGTAAAATGACATCTGAACTCGCCCACAATGGTCAGTTTTTCATGATGGAAAAAAATATTATCACTGCATACGTACACAAACAATATCATTACACACATACACAAACAATATCATCACACATACACATACAAACACTCGCTTGTACACAGACAACTCGCACGAACACACAAAATTATGTTCACAGGCACTATCACAGCAATAGCAAATGCCAACAAGCGCAAATTAGTACAGCTTTACCACACAGATCGTTTCATTTATTGTGTAAATCCCCCACCCCAGTCACCCAAGGGTGAATGTGTTAAGGATTATTGCAAAGACAAAAACAACCCTACAGTTGTATTCACGGATGAATTAAGCTGGTGGTTCTACATCGCAAGACGATTACCGGAAAAACTGTGAAAAGATTAGACAAAAATTGTGATTAGAAAAATAAGATTTAATCTTTGAAATCTTTTAAGAACTGTTAAATACTTAATTTTTCATTTATAATTATTGAACTGGTAAATTGTTCATTAATTGCTGAGTGAGAACAGTTAAAGTCTTAATTTTTATTCTTCTAAATACTGATTATTTTCCTGAGAAACTTGTGAAGGACAGAATACCATATTTTTATAATTACTAATTCTCAGGAAATTGTTAACTCTTAATTTCATTTTCCAATTGTTGAATTAAGAACTTTATTTGCTTCATTTTAACTATTGACTGAGAATAGTTACTTTCTTAATTCTTTCAAAATTGATTTTTTTTTTGAGAGAATCTAAAGGATGAGTATCTTATTTCTGATTGCTGATTTCTGAGAACTGTTAACTTTAATTTACTCATTTGATTATTAATTTAGAACAGTTCAATTCTTCATTCCTAATTCTTTAACTCTTGTTGAAGGAAAGTATTTGAATTCTAAATCTTATATTATTTTCTGGTGTGGTTTTTTCATAACATTGAATGATTTGAATTTTATTATTATTTCTTTTTTTAAAATAAAATTTGTTATTTCTTTAAAACTATTTACTCTCGTATATGGGAGAGAGGTTCATGTGAAGAGAAGGGATGGGGGCTGCCAATGACGTAATAATGATCTAGTAGACGGTCTACGCACATGATTTAAAATAGTTCCTATTCTCGATGACGAGAGAGAGTGGTAAGGGCCAGAGAGGTGAAGAGACGACTGTAAGATAACGTTGTATAGTTCACTATCTCGACGACGAGAGACAGTGGTAAGGGCCAGATAGGTGAAGAGACGACTGTAAGATAACTTTGTATAGTTCACTATCTCGACGACGAGAGACAGTGGTAAGGGCCAGATAGGTGAAGAGACGACTGTAAGATAACGTTGTATAGTTCACTATCTCGACGACGAGAGACAGTGGTAAGGGCCAGAGAGGTGAAGAGACGACCGTAGGGATAACGTCGTATAGTTCACTATCTGAGACAGGTAACACTTGGGTAAGGATAGTCACTGACTGACGGATTACCCAAGGCTTGACCTAGTCACTCTCAAGACCGCACGACAAGACCCTTGAGGAGATTGTGGGTGTGATTGGGAAAGAGAGGATTAATTAATATACATTAATTGGGAGCGTGATATCGCTTATTAATTAATTACCCAAGGGACACACATAAAGAATCCCCTCGCCGCCACGTAACTGTGAAGCTAATTAATCAAGCATTTACTTGAAACTAACAAATAAACACTAGCTTCCAGAAAGACATATTAATGGTAAAATAGTCAGTGTGTAACTACCCCCCTCTCACACACACATTCGTCGGGTCATTCCCAAACGCGCACAAACAGTGAACAAGTTGACATAACTAATTTGCTGACGCGCAAACACATCCACACAAACTCAAAAGTACTTTCGCGAATCGTCTGTCACCTGCTGTAACCTGATTTACTTTTGATCTGGTTCGGCTCGCTGCCATAGAGTGATGCAAAGTGGAACGATCGGAACTCTTTTAAAAAGTTATCCCCCTTTGTTTGGAGCTCTCGCGCGTGTTGCGAGATCTTGGCTTACAGTTCAAATGATTCTGATCTGACTGCAACTAGGGATAAAACTGGCTTACGTCGGGGAACAAGATCGGACAGTGACAGAACAAATTAAATTGACAAATCAAACAACATTTAAAAAAAACCCAGAGGGATGGGGTTAATGGAAAAATATAGGGGGAGAGAGAGAGAGAGAGAGAGAGAGAGAGAGAGAGAGAGAGAGAGAGAGAGAGAGAGAGAAGGAGAGAGGGGTGGAAAGCAGTTAATGGAAATAAGTTGTGGTGTACGGGCATGTGTTTGTGAGGTACTTGAAAACAGCTGGGTGTGGTCAAAGAAGGGGGAAAACATGAGCGATAAAGGTAAACTATTTTACGACTATTGTGTGAGGAGGTAGTGTGGTGGTGGGTGTAAGAAACTGCGAGATTAGTGAAATTGTGAGATTAGTGAAACTGCGAGCATTGTAAAGAGTTTACTTGGATGCAATAAAGAGGAGATAGCACTAATAGCGAACGTGTGCGTGCGTGTGTGACTATCTGTCTTTGTGTGTGTGTGTGTGTGTGTGTGTGTGTGTGTGTGTGTGTGTGCGTGTGTGTGCATGAGAGAGGAAGACTGAAAACTGAAATAAACTGAATTGAATTAAGTTGAATATCACTATTCATTAAATAATGAATTACACTGGTGTGTCTAATAAGCGTTCTAGTTGACTGCACAGAGAGAGCTTTGGGGTGGGGATGGGGGAGAGGAGAGAGATTTAAAGTGTTGGTGATTGCAAGAGTAAGAGGGGAGGCAATTTATTAAACTAAATAATTATATTACTAAACGATAAATAAATATAAACTTGATTATCCGGAGACACTCGCCTCTACACTGGAAATATTTTGCAATTCCCACGCTGGAAAATTTCCAATGGAGAGAGAAAGTAATGTATTCGTTGTCAGAAACCAATTTGCTAAGACGGACAGTCAAATAATAATAAAAAAAAAATCTTTGTCTCCTTGAGAAATTGATATATGTACGAATTCAGACAAATGTATTTCCTTTTACATTGTGAAATTTGGCAATAAAAAGAAGTTCCAACAGCAAGTGCAAAAACTGAAAAGAAAACTTTATAACGACGTGAGTATTTGATCACAAATTCTCACTGTTGCATTGTGGGATTTTAACACGAAGACTGAGCGAGTATTCTGATTGTAGTTGCTGTCGTTCAACGTACGCATTTGCTTCTTGAGTGTCCAGAGGTTTCAATTTGCCATCGTGTGAGGGGCACTTGGTGTTCGGTCTGTTGAATCTGTCGTTATGTAAGTCACTTGGTGTTCGGTCTGTTTAATCTGTCATTATGTGAGGCACATATTCAATCGTTTTAATCTATCATTTGGGTAAAACGTATGTATTGTGCGTTCAGTCGTTTAAATCTGTTACTTGAGGCACATTATGTCTGTGTTCAGTAGTTTTAATGACATTATGTTAGGCAATTTGAAGTGTGTGTTCAGTCGTTTTAATCTGTTACTTGAGGCACATTATGTCTGTGTTCAGTAGTTTTAATGACATTATGTTAGGCAATTTGAAGTGTGTGTTCAGTCGTTTTAATCTGTTACTTGAGGCACATTATGTCTGTGTTCAGTAGTTTTAATGACATTATGTTAGGCAATTTGAAGTGTGTGTTCAGTCGTTTTAATCTGTTACTTGAGGCACATTATGTCTGTGTTCAGTAGTTTTAATGACATTATGTTAGGCAATTTGAAGTGTGTGTTCAGTCGTTTTAATCTGTTACTTGAGGCACATTATGTCTGTGTTCAGTAGTTTTAATGACATTATGTTAGGCAATTTGAAGTGTGTGTTCAGTCGTTTTAATCTGTTACTTGAGGCACATTATGTCTGTGTTCAGTAGTTTTAATGACATTATGTTAGGCAATTTGAAGTGTGTGTTCAGTCGTTTTAATCTATCGTTGGGTGAAGCTCGTGACTTGTACGTTCAGTGGTTTTAACCGGCCATTAGGTGAAGCGCATGAATTGTGCGTTGTGTGTACGTGTCTGCCTGCGTGCGTGCGTGGATGCTGTTGTGCGCTTGGCTTTTAAGTCTGTTTTAAATATTTTCCAGGCATCAATCAGAGTCTTGTGTGTTAACTAAAGTATACGAACATCACCAACATCTTCCCAAACCGCTAACTTGACTTGCACTCGCACATTAAACAGCAACTGGACCGACAAGATCTATTGCTTCTGACAGTTATCGTCTACGACTCTACGTCTTCACTTCATGTTTTCTCAGAGCGTTAAGAAACTGTGCAGCTCTGAACTGCGACAGCCACACTCCATATCAACACTCACATGTTAGTTAATATGTAGCAGTTAACACACGCGATCACATGCGCATACGTGTACATACAAACAAACATACACACATACAACACGCATATAATGCACACATTCTCACATGAGCGAAAGCAACAAGCTCACACAGATGCAAACACACACACACACACACACACACACACAGACACATTTTGAATAAATGATTACATTCGTGTGCATAATAAAACATGGAAATATGAGTCACCACTGTCTGTGTCAGTGAAGAGCGACAATTTAAAATTCAAAAATATTGTCGATAAATCCTCAGATCAACAGGAGGAAGAAGAAATATCTGACTGGAGAATTATAAACTAGACTTGAATAGATCCAAGTCATCCTCAGGTCGGGAAACACGCACAGCTAACATGACAAGTGAACACTCCTTTTTTTTCTTTTTGGGTTCGGAATAAAATTGTAATATTGTAACAATGTCACTAGGGGATTATAATTTTAAACACAAAAATAAATGCATTCAATTTGACTTTTGATCTGCACGCCATTCACGCTTAATTAAACTGCACAATCAAGACAAAATCGTCTAAACAGCTCAATCAAAACATCATCAAATGAGCGCCGCTTTTGAACAGTACCAACTCAATAAAAGAGCGTCACTTAAACAGTACCAACTCAATAAAAGAACGTCACTTAAACAGTACCAACTCAATAAAAGAGCGTCACTTAAACAGCACTAATACAACACCCCTCAAAATAGCGCCACTTAACAGCGCATTAAGACAATAATTATCATCAAAATGAACAAATAGCTTATTAACGGTGACCCGTCAAATGCGCGAACGACAAATGCGCGATAGTGTTAGGGTTAAGTTATGTTTAGGGTTATGGTTAGGATTAGGGTTATGATTAGGGGTTAGGGTTAGAGTTAGGATTAGGGTTAAAGTTAAGGACGAATACGTCGTCGCGCTTTTGTCCGTCGCGATTTTGTCGGCGCGCATTTGTCGGTGAAGCTTATTAACAACACCGTCAAAGTATTGCCAACAAATCATCACCACTGTGATTAACAACAAGTCACACATTAAATAATAAAATTCTTTGGTACGGCTCGGCATTCACAAGAGGCATATTTGAAAACTCCTTACAAGACGCAACGGGTTACACCAATAAAATCCTCTTGCTAGAATCGCAAGTAACCCTCTAGTTCCTCTCTCCGTCCCATTTGACCAGTCCTTACCTATCCGAGAACGGATTAAATCTAGTTCGACTCCGAAAAGCCCACTGCCATTTAACAACGTATGACTCGAGAACATACGGAAATCTATTTGTACTTTTTGATTAGGCAACCACATAGTAATGTTTTTGAAAACAGATCTGTCTTCTTTAACCCATTACATTTAACAGCTTTCACAGAATTAATAAAATGAACTGTACAGTTGGCAACATCATTCGTAACTATGGTTCAGGATTAATTAAAATCTGTTATGCACTTAACACTTTCAGCAACTTTGGCTCAGGGTCCTTAGGTGAGGGGGTGGAGTAGGGGTGATTGTGTGGTTGGGTCTGATGGCTAAGTCAACTTTGGTTCGTTATTGGGAAATTTTTGAGGCGCAGAGGGCCTCCATGCTGGACGCATCGATGCTGTGTGTATTGTTTCTCCTCTATGCGCTACAAGCTCTTACAGTTGGTGTGTTCGTTTCTTTTGTCTTGCAATGTTCGTTTTGTCTGGTTGATTGCTTTTGGATGGTAGTGAAGTTTCTGTGATAGCCTGAAATCTAAGTGCTGACAGTCTACGAGTAGAGTAATTACTGGCAATCTACGAGTAATATCAGTATTGACAGCCTACGAGTAGAGTAAAAAGCGTCTGTACCCGAAGAATAAGAACCGACAGTGTACGAGATGAATAAATACTGACTTATGTACAAGTTGAATAAATACTGATTTATGTACGAGTCAAAAAATATTACTGATTTGCGTACGAGTAGAATATTTAATAATTTAAAAATAACTAGTGGTGCGAGTAGAATAATAGATTTGCTTTCAAACAGAACAAGAAGAGTATCAAGTGACCACATGTAATTGTAAATGTTAATATTTGTAAGAGCGTGTCAGATTGCTAAGGGTACAAAAATGCAAAACAAAGTGAAACAAAACAACAACAAATTGTAATGTTAGGAATAGCTTGTCTGGGTTCTTTTGTTGTAGTTAATATGTGGTGTTATTTTAAAGAGAACACAAAGCGAAACAACAAGAAATAGGTATGCTGGAAACAGATTGGGTTCTTTAATTATTGCTTGTAATGTTATAATTTTATTTTTTCAACAAAAAAAAAAAAAGAAACAAAAAACGAAAACAAAACAAACAAACAAAAATAACAACGAACGAAAGACATGACAATATTTAATTAAAAATTTATGTATTGGAGAAGACTGTTTGTCAAACAAAAAGAAGGGGAGAGCATTCTTATACATTTACTACGATCATCTTTTCTTTTGGGTTACGTTAGGAACTGAATGCTTTGGTTTCTTATTCAGTCTAAGTCTTGCAGCGTTCATTCATGTGTTTGTTGAAAGAAAAAAAGAAAGGAAGGAAGAAAGAAAGAAAGAAAAAAAGAAAGAAAGAAAGAAAGAAAGAAAGAAGGAAAGAATCGTAGCTGCAACCTTCTCTCTATGTGTATGTATAAAAGTTTGTCCGGTACATTGTTTGAAATGTTTGTACTACAATTTATGGTGACTGTTTGTGATAGATCGTAAAGCAGTTATGCTTATAAATGTATTATAACTTTGAATTCTATATGCGCGTTTGTTAGTGTGTGATAAGAGTACTGCTAGTGTGTTTTGTGTTTATGAGTGTTGATGTATTTGTGAATGAACATGAGTGTGTGTGTGTGTGTGTGTGTGTGTGTGTGTGTGTGTGTGTGTGTGTGTGCGCGCGCGCGCATAAGCATCTGTTTCCTTGATAAAACAAAACTTACTAATTTCCAAATCTAAAATTCGTTTCCTGTTCCAAGTGTTTGCTCTTAATTCAGTTTCTGTTACCGTGCAATTCTGTTTTGTTTCACTTTAGTGTCTTCAAGAGATTAAACTGATGTATTCCCGGCGACAAGCAATGCAAACAAGAATTTAATCTCACTTAATTTTATGCAAACAACAATTTCATCTCAATTTTATTTGAAATTCAGCTTATTATTGCACTTTCTCATCAGAATCAGTTTACCACCACTAAGATTTTTCATTCTTTCCTCCACCTCCACCCATCTCCTACCCCTCCCTGTGTGGGAGGGGTAGGAGATGGGTGGAGGTGGATGTGTTAGAATTAATCTATGCGTGTACTTTTGTCTGCGAAGGTGATTGAGAGAGATTGAGTGTTTTTTGTGAATGTGGTAGTGGGTGTAATACTCACTCACTCACTCACTCACTCACTCACTCACTCACTCACTCACTCACTCACTCACTCACTTCACTAGTAAATTACTGTGCACTCATTAAATGTTTTTTCCTTCTTTTTCATCTCTTTATTTAGTGTGTGTTCCATTATCCCTCCCATTGTGCATTCGTTTGTTCGGCTCTTTAATTTATTAAGTATTTTTCTTGAAGAGAACCCCACCCCCTTTAATCAACGCCATTCCAGATAGTTTCAAGCAAGCACGCGCACACAAATATACTATACACACGCACACGCATACATACACACGCAATCACACACTCAAATACCATACAGGCATAATCTCTGATAGCATACTCTTAGACAAATTAATATTCATCGCTCTCACTCACTCACTCACACACACACACACACACACACACACACACACACACACACACACACGCGCGCGTGCGCGCGCACGCAACCACGCATGCACATACGCACACTCTGAAACATTCACACACAAATATACATATTTATGCACATACCTTGAAATACGCCATTTAGGACATTCTTTCATGTGTCAAACACGGTAAACATCACGGAATATAGGAACTCACTATTGTTATTTTTAAAAAAAAAATATGATACAAGATAAATCCCATAAATCAGAAATACACAGAATATTGCAAATCACACTGAGAGAGTACAAGTGTTTGCGAGGCAAAACAAAAATAAAATTAGCACGAATCGAAACGGGTCGGCAGCAAATCTTATGCATGAATTTTTCTTCTTCATAAAAAAAAATAATAATAAAATTTCTTTGGGGCCAGCGGCTTGAACGCTTTAGCGGACTCTGTGAATAGGAAAAAGAATGCGAATTTTTCCTGGCACTTCCTAATTTATTTCTAAAGCTAGGGGAAGGGGAATGAGGATGAGGAAGGAGAGTGGTTAACTTCCAATCAAGAAACGATTTGCGTCAGAAGGAGCATCTCGCAAGATGCATGACTTTCTGTGGACAACCTATGGCAGGTTAGACGTGGAAGGGGTGGTGGTGGATCAAATCCACATTCTAGAAAAGAAAAATTAGTTTAAAAGAAACAAAACAGAGACCTACGGAAAGATAAACAAATATAGAGGGAGACAGAAAGAGAGAGAGAGGGAGGGGGGAGAAATTAAGAGAAGAAAGGCAAAGAAAAGAGAGACAGGGACAGGTCTAACTGATTTAACGCACGGTGAGATAATGCATCAAATCTGTATATTTACAAAATTACAGTTAATTTTAATTTTAAAGAGTCTTTTAATACTAAATATAACTTCGACGGTCTTGTCCGGAGACTGGAAATCTTGCCTTGGAACTGCGTTTGCTGTGAGGACAAGACTGTACTTTTCTAACACATCGTTTTTTGCGTTTTTATTTGACATCATTCAAAGGTTGTTACTCTTTCAGCAAAGACGGTACTTGTATTTTTCAACCTGTACATGGGTTGTCTTTTCTTACTTACAACAGTACGTGTATATATGACATTTTTCAATAATGTATTATCGGAGCAAACTCTTAAGCTATAAGAGTCTGGATGTAAATGTTTGGTCCGAGAAAACAAGAACGACTACTCGCTTTCTCCAGCAGAGTATAAATATGTGATTCGTTTTGTGCTGTACAACTTGTGGCGTCGTTATAAATGTGGAACAGACATATATTACCTCGATCTGAAATCATCAACACTAGATCATACTCGGCCGAATCACCTCTTTGTAGCACCCATGGTGCCATAGTAAGTAATCCCTGTACAACCATGCACACTACTTGGTGCTGGTTTTAGTTACACAACCGCTTATAGATATTATTAAACATTGTGTCGAGTTGTCAAAGCCCTCCACGGTTTATCGATAACAATAACATGGACGTTACAAAGATTACAGAATGAAGTTACATAAAGAATAAATGACAAAAACTGTAACAAAGAGAATTACGAAGAAAATAGAAATTATTTATTTAACACAAAGGTAATGGGTACTACTGAACATGTGGGACACGTCCCAGTTAACATGTGGGACACAGCCCAGTTAACATATGGGATACGGCCTAGTTAACATATGGGATACGGCCTAGTTAACATGTGGGACACGGCCTTGTTAACACGTGGGATATGGGCTAGTTAACATATGGGACACGGCCCAGTTAACATGTGGGATACGGTCTAGTTAACATGTGGGACACGGCCCAGTTAACATGTGGGATACGGCCCAGTTAACACGTGGGACGGCCCAGTTAACATGTGGGGCACGGCCCAGTTAATATATGGGGCACGGCACATTTAACTTTAAATCGGAGTACTAGTCATAGTCTATTCCTGAATAATTCAATGAATATAGTTTGTCACTTTTATTTTTAACTATTGTACACAGAATATAGTTTGTCATTTTTATTTTTAATTACGGTATATTGAATATAGTTTGTCACTTTTATTTTTAATTATTGTACGGAGAATATAACACTATAGTTTTTTAAAGTATTTTTCCTTCTTGAATTTTAAATTTAATCTTTCGTAAAAATCATATATCTACAACTCGTTTACACTGTAAACATATTTATATGACTTCAGATGGTATAATTGTACAACTCTGCAGAACACATGAGGGCGCTATCTTTCACCCTTTATTTGTTTATTAAAGTAAAATTTATATAATTTGGGGGTCTCATATAATCCAAAGATGGGCCTATACTAGTCCTCAAAACTGGACTCAAGCAGTCCACCAGAAAATACTAGAAAAATCTTGGGATTTGAAATACCAGCAAACCCCGAAAAGTTGACATACCTGACAGCCCTTAAACTTCCAAGGATTTATCAAACAATCTCAACAGCGAAATTAAAATTCAATTACTCTTTCTCTACGCCTTTATACAAACAGTCACACTTTTCTCTATTCTTTGGACTCACTTTATACCATCACACTCCTCCATTCTCTACAGTCACTTAATCTCTACAGTCACTTAAACTCCACAGTCACTTAATCTCTACAGTCAATTAAAGTCGACAGTCACTTAATCTCTAGTCAGTTAATCTCTACAGTCACTTAATCTATACAGTCACTTAATCTCTACAGTCACTTAAACCCGAGCCACTATATGAAATATAATTGCTAAGACAGTTGATCGCATGACAGTTAATCGTCTCAGTTAAACGTGTTTTGTCGCAAAAAAGTTTTTTAAAATCACGTACACAGGAAAAAATGATAAAAGTCTATAAAAAAAAGTTTATAAAAACGAAAAAATAAGAGGTCTTTCATAGCCTCCTGTCGTACTATTATACAGTATCCAAGAAATTCGAAATAAGAAACTTCTATGTACTGTCTGGAACTGGAAATTATGTTAAGAATGCGAAATGAGAAACTTCTATGTAGTGTCTGGAACTGGAAATTATGTTTAAAATGCGAAATAAGAAACTTCTATGTACCGTCTGGAACTGGAAATTATGTTAAAAATGCGAAATAAGAAACTTCTATGTACCGTCTGGAACTGGAAATTATGTAAGAATGCGAAATAAGAAACTTCTATGTACTGTCTGGAACTGGAAATTATGTTAAAAATGCGAAATAAGAAACTTCTATGTACTGTCTGGAACGGGAAATTATGTTAAGAATGCGAAATGAGAAACTTCTATGTACTGTCTGGAACTGGAAATTATGTTAAGAATGCGAAAGATGAGCAATAGAACGTAAGTAAACAAGTATTTCTGATTGTAATGACAGCACGGACAACACGTTCATTCAAAATGCGGAATTTACGACTCGGTTGATATACATGTAAACAACGGCTAGCCTATTGGACCTGTCGCCTATCACCTGTCAGGAGCGTGGAAGTATCAAGCGATTAAAAGTACGTCCGTTTAGTTGTCGTGCGGTCAACTGTCTTAGTGCTGTACTGTCTCTGCGGTTATCTGACTGCACTTAACTGTCCGCTATTAAGTGACGCGCGATTAACTGTCCGCTATTAAGTGACGCGCGGTTAACTGTCCGCTATTAAGTGACGCGCGATTAACTGTCCGCTATTAAGTGACGCGCGATTAACTGTCCGCTATTAAGTGACGCGCGGTTAACTGTCCGCTATTAAGTGACGCGCGGTTAACTGTCCGCAATTAAGTGACGCGCGATTAACTGTCCGCTATTAAGTGACGCGCGATTAACTGTCTGCGCACCGCAAGTTCCTGACCCACCCCACCACGGAAAAAGTTCTGTATATTCTTATGTCCCTGTGTGTGTGTGTGTGTGTGTGTGTGTGTGTGTGTGTGTGTGTGTGTGTGTGTGTGTGTGTGTGTTTCTATCCATCTATCTATCTATCGATCCATCCATCCATCTATCCATCTATCTACCCATCCATCTATCTATCTACATTGTAGCGAAAACAAAAAAGTGTATCGCGTAGCATGCCAGATTTTATTTTGCTGTTTTTCCTTTTCCGCTTTACTAATATGCGTGTAAGACGCAATTTGAATTCGTTTGTACATAAAGGACAATGAAGTGTGAGCTGCTGATTAAAACGTTTAAAGTGTTTATCGCGAATTCTCCATCCAAATAATTCAGATTTATATTATATATGTATATTTGCTTGCTTGTTTGTTTATTAATTAATTAACAAATTTAATCATTTTGATCTTTAAAATAACGGTTGTCAAAATGTGAAATCTGTCTCACACAAATGCCGTCAATCGATAGAAGAAAGAAAACCACTTTCTTAGGAACTGTTGTCAAAATTCAATATACACTTCTTCGCCCTGATGCTGTTTAAATAATTTCATTTTCCAATCGACAGCCCAAATTTCTAGCAAATTTTCCACATCCAAATGAAGAATATTTACAATTTTAAAAAGACAAAATAGCTTTAGTCCAAATTCGCATTAATCTTTTCACCCTACCAGCTTAACGTCAGAGATGAGACACTACGATCTCATAGTGACGACCTGACTCAACTGTGTACAAATACAGACTATACGATCTACACCACAAATGTTTCCAAAAAATTTTTTTAAAATAGCTTCTTTTTGAATTGCTGGGTTATTTCAAACTTTTAATCACGAATTTTATATATGTACGTAGTATATGGACCACTCAAATAAAGATGAAACCTAATAGCCAATCAACATTCGTGTTCTATCCAACTGCAAATCAGTACTGACCTATGAGAAAAAAGTAAACCAAAAGTATTAATTAAATAGAAAACGATGTCTCATATTGGCTTTATTCAAAGTAAATAGAATGTTGACTGCCTGTAAAGTAGATTGATCTCGATTCTTAGAATGAAAACTATACACATATTACTTGAAATTTAAACATATAGAGAGTAAAAATGTATCTTCAGCGCCACTAATATATATTTAGTAATGAGTTTTATAAAGTTTTATTTATCGATTTGCATTTTACCCTAATGATTAAATAAAAGAAATTTAATTACACATTGGAAAAAAGAAAGCAATTAGAAACTTTATTGTATATGTAAAATTGCACGTTTAAAGCGTCATGTCGATTTTTTTTTCGTCTGCATTTTAACTAGATGACGTCATTTGAGTCTATTTTCACGTCAAATAAAGTGAGCCAACTGATGCAATTTCTAATGATGCAAAAATGCCACCAGCTGTAGAAAGGCTGTTGCTATTGGACATTTGGGCACCTGAAGGTAAATTCACTGATTACATCATTGTTTAGTGTACACCAGATGAGAATTGGGTGGGACGTGGGTGGGCAATTATTAGCACAGTTATTTTACTATTTTTGTGTTTCGTCACATCCTACAAGCAACACGCAAAGGTTATAACGCTCACACACCTTCTCGTGTAGGCTTTGGATTAGTCGGTGAGTCTACTGGACTCTGATGTCTACAATAAAAGTTTTAGCTTGTTCAAGTTGTGTCGAACAGACTCCTGCATCTGAGAGGTTATGGGATGCAAGAGGAAACTTTTTACAAATCTGGAGGTGGAAAGGGGTTAAAGAAAGGCTTTTTCCATAAGCCTGAAGATGGAAAAGGGTTTACGAAAGGTCGCTTTACAAACCTGGAGGTGGAAAGAGATTTAAGAAGCTTCACAAACCTGCAGGTGGAAAAGGGTTAAAGAAGAGCTTCTCCATAAGCCATGCTCAAGATCCACTGGCAGTATCAGAAATTGAAACTTGCATGCAGTTGCCCTCTTCTTCCTAAATCTTCTTCCAGAGAATCACACAAACGCTTTCAATCCTTCATTTGTCCACTTACAGAGTTTGATCTTAGCAATATGCTTCACTCCCCCCCCCCCTCCTTCACAATCCTATGTCTCTCCTTTCTAAAGCTAACTCCTTCAGTACTTCACTCTTCTCCTTAACCATCCTATATCTCTCCTTTCTTGACAAAAGCATTCAATCTCCTCACTCACATTTCTACGTCTCTTCCTTCTAAGCAAAATCCTTTTTTTTTTAAATATAGTAAACACTTAGAACTTTTATCTCTTCTTTTACGCAAAATCCCTCAATTAATCATTCTCCCCCAATCACAGCATTATTTTTCTCTTTGTGAGTCTTCACTTTCCACATTCACAGCCCTTCTTACTTTAAATCCTTCAAACATTTAACCCTTTCAGTGCATATCAACTATATATGTCCTTATTCACGAAATCTTTCAATCGTTCACTATGCACACTATCATCTAATTCGAATACAATTTAAGATCAATCTTGAAAGATCATTTGGAATCTTACTGCTCGGGGCAATTTTTTCATTTTTCATTTTTTCTTCTTGTTTTTGCAGGGGGGGGGGGGGGGGATGGAGAGAGCGCTATTAACCTTTCTGCAATTACTATTTGTGAGATCGACATAGAATGAGCATGATATTTTTCTTTGCGTGATAATCAATGTATTGTTGAGTGAACGACAATCGACGATGAGGAAATTCAGTTAGCGAAAAGACAATTCCCTTCCTTCTGCTGAGCAATGACAAAGAAAGAAATGCTAGCGGGTGTACTGGCGCGTCCTACATTAGGCTGGCTACAAACGGGCGTGACCTACATTAGGCTGGCTACACACTAGCGTGACCTATATTAGGCTGGCTACACAATGGCCCAACCTATATTAAACTACATACATACAGGTGAGATGGCGCGACCTACATCAGGCTACTTACATTTACACAGGTATACCGGGGTGCCCTATATCGGGCTACACACTAACAGGTGTGCACAGTTAGTCTGTATAAAGCTACACAGGTAGTATGTATAAGGCTACATAATGACAGGTGTGCACAGTTAGTCTGTATAAGGCTACACAGTCTGTATAAAGCTACATACATAATGGCAGGTGTGCACAGTTAATCTGTATAAGGCTACACAGTTAGTCTGTATAAGTCTACACATGTAGTCTGTATAAGGCTACATAATGACAGGTGTGCAAGGCATGACACGTTAAGGTGCGCATGGATAGGTATGTTGGGTAACTTACAGCAGACTACTACTTCGACATTTGGGCTGTTGTAGACTATATTATGACTGTGTTCACTCCCTTAATTTGACTCTGAAAATGGTAACGCAACACATTTATCTTCTTTACTTATTTCGTTTTCGTAAAGTTTGCATTTTTAGCTCAGACATTGTAAAACCTAATCACACTACAATGTTAGACTCTTATGGTGTGGACAGTAAAATTTACTTACTGGGTCACGCGATATCACTTTGTATTCGCGGAAATCGAATTGTTCATTTTCTTGTTTCCAAATTTAATTTTATTGTTATTAAATTTTATTGTTAATTCTCCTATTTGTCATCTAGTTATTACATAAGTGTATGTAATCGACCGGAAGAGATATGCCAACTGGGGGCCGAGCCAGAAATAAAGGAATAAAGAATTATATATATATATCAATCTATAAATAAAGGAGAGATAACATTGTTGGCAAAGAAGTCAACTAACTTATCCGACTAAATGTCTTGAACAATCAGGCTGAGATTGTGGTATCTGAAGGGGAGATAAGTTAGGCAAGTCCGTCTGTCGCTAATGTTAAGAATCATCTAAATAAACTCATATTGATAACTAGTGCTAAACCTATGACAGGGTCGTTAAATGAAAACGGACATGTGACAGTGTCTAATACTAGTGAAAGCTTATTGTTGTTAATATGAATATCAGTGTTATTTTTAAAAAAAAATTATATGTAAATTGCACGCTAGAGCTATGGGAGACAGTAGTCGACACGCCATCAAATTGACCTTGAGAATGAATTGAAACGTCATGAACAAAGCTAGGTACAGTTATATAGATTATATTTTAAATGTAACAAAAATTAAATGGACTATCAGAGAACGGACTTTAATTAATTCATTTAAAATAATAGATAGATATCTTAAGACGCTGATTTTCTTAAATAAAAATTTAGGTAATAAACAAATATATATGTATAAGATAAAGTACGGTTCCATGTATCTTTGAACGTACAAATTAAAATAAAAGTAATCGCTATTAAAAGAGAGAGAAAGAGAGAGAGAGAGAAAGAAAGAATGAATGAATGAAATATAACATGTATCACAATTACATTAAAGACAACAAATATAAAAAAAAAAAAATAGCACAGATAAAATATTGTTTCCCATTGTAGTAAAAGCGAAACAAAAACTGGAGTAAATATCAGGGAAGTGAAATCGGAACTTCTGCATTCACAAGCTTTCGGCACACCTGTAATCTCATAACTAATGTCTGTGGATGTGGTGCAGAGCTCTTGGCGAAAGAATGTCAGGCAGCAGGAGCAGAGAAAAGCGTGATGCGTTAGAACCAACTTGCCACAGGAAAACGCCACTCTTGGCGCTCTTCTAGCTACGCAACACAATTAATTCCCTTTGAAATATTACTCCGGTCACATTAAACCCGTCTTACGAAGTGCAATCAAGAAAACAAAACGGTGTTCTCGTATTTCATTTAAATTGTGTAGTGAGACGATATGTTTTTAGAAAAGTGGATTATTTTTGTCAATTAGCGTAGAACTATTCTGTAGGAAAATGTCTGAAATAAACTCATCAGTTTCTGTTGTTTGTTGTTTTCTTACGTTCATTTCAGAAAGAGTATATAGCTCTGTTTTATGACCTGAATAATGTGTTGTTTATTAACCGAACTGTGTTTTCAGAGAACACAGAAAGAGTCTATAGCTGTCTTTATTATCCGAACTGTGTATTTTGAGAAAGAGTAAGGAACAAATTTCTATAGCTGTCTTTATTATCTGAACTGTTCTGAGAGAAATACAGAAAGAGTCTATAGCTGTCTTTATTAACCGAACTGTGTATTTTGAGAACGAATAAGGAAACATTTCTATATTTGTCTTTATTATCGTAACTGCGTTATGAGAGAAATACAGAAAGAGTCTAAAGCTGTCTTTATTATCCTAACTGTGTTTTGAGAAAAATACAGAAAGAGTCTAAAGCTGTCTTTATTATCCTAACTGTGTTTTGAGAAAGACTAGGGAAATAGTTCTATAGCCATCTTTATTAACCATACTGTGTTTCAGAGAAATAATACAGGAGTCGATAGCTTTCCTTATTAACTGAACTAAAAATAAAAATTTAAAAAAAGAGTACAGAAAAACTGTATATTTGTCTTTCTTAACTGAATAATATGTTGTCGAAAAAAAGAAAACAGAAAGAGTCTATAAATGTCTATATTAACTGAATAATATGTTGTCGAAAAAAAGAAAACAGAAAGAGTCTATAAATGTCTATATTAACTGAATAATATTGTCAGAGAAAAGAATACAGAAAGAGTCTATAAATGTCACTATTAACTGAATAATGTTGTCAGAGAAAAGAATACAGAAAGAGTATATTTTCTCCAAATATACAGTTCAGTTAATAAAGACAGCTATAGATTATTTCTGTGTTCTTTGTAAACGCAGTTTGGTTAATAAAGACAGCTAAAGAAAAGAAAAAAATACAGAAAGAAGCTATAAAAGGTCTTCTTTATTAACTGAACTATTTTCAAGGGTAAAAGAAGCACTGTGAAATAGTTTTAATTAAACAAGCCACGATCTATTAAAGAAATATATACGGCAGCAAAATTTCCGAAACTCGACACTGATATATATATTAAGAAATATGCTTAGCGAAATACTTTATGATGAACTGTATTAACTTACTCATTGGTATGTAACGACACATACTATACCGAACTGTATTAACTTACTCATTGGTATGTAACGACACATACTATACCGAACTGTATTAACTTACTCATTGGTATGTAACGACACATGCTATACCGAACTGTATTAACTTATTGGTATTTAACGATACATACTATACCGAACTGTATTAACTTACTCATTGGTATTTAACGACACTTACTATACCGAATTGTATAAATTAGTTTTCGTTATATAAAGATATATACAACAGCGAAATACAGAGAAATGTGTTATACCGAACTGTATAAATTAGTTTTCGTTATATAAAGATATATACAACAGCGAAATACAGAGAAATTTGCTATAGCGAACTGTATAAACTAGTCATTGATATACAGAGAAGTAAATATAGCAAACTGTATGAAATGACAGTATGATGTAAGCAGAATTATACTTCAACTATTTTTACAAATAAACTCTCCACTGTCTAACAATTCTGAAATATGCATTGATAAAATTATTGAATCATTGAGTGTGTGGGTGGGTGGGGGAGGGGCAATCGATACATTGAAAATAAAATTAATATCCGTATATTAGGATTGACGGTGAAATTAAACATTATTAATACAATATCGGTCTACATTTTTTAGAATGGTCCAGAATTGAATTTATTAAAGAAAAGACATATTGTTTCTCTAATTAAAAATCTTTCAAAATTATTTCAAGTAAACTGTTTATAAATTAATCGGATAAGTAAAACTAGATATATTCATTTAATATTTATTATTTTTGAAAGAATATATTCTATACCAAACTCTGTGCGTTAAGGATTAGAACTTATTAAATAAAGATTTCTAATATGAGAGATATTTTTTATATTAATTAAAATATATATCTTGCATAAACAGAATATTTTTGAAAATAAAAGATTATGAATTTAAGTTGTTAATTTTGATTTTTTTTTTTTTTAAAAGAAACTAAGTGCACTCTTAATCTCCTTCTAAAGCCATTTCTTTTCTCGAGAGAGACATTTGCCATATGTTTCTCGACCTAATTTTTTCCCCTCACAGATAAAACCAAAGCAATCGATCTAGAACAGCAGTATCTACCCTTCTTTTGAAAAAAAACAAAACAAAACAAAACAAAACCCAAACAATGGCATTCCGGAGTGAAAGAAATACACGTCTTTATCAATATGCGTTTCGTCTAAATACCCTCGGGTAGTTTGCGCCAAATGCACACTGAAGGTTGACGGCAATAGTCAGGTGACAGTTTGGCCAAATTGTTAAGTTGTGGTGCTGGATATGTCTCGTCAAACTGTCCGAGTCTGCAGAACAAAACATGCAATGACTTTGCGACACCGACACTCTTAGAAAAAGTTGCGGTTTAAAATTTCTCAGAAAGACGCCACTAAGTCGATGCATAGCTTAATGCATGCACAAAGTATCGTATATTTAAATATGCAGATTTTGCTCATAAAAACGTAAATTCTTCGTGTAAATTTAACATTTGTTAAAATTTTCTTTCTTTCTTTGTAAGTGAACACGATGAGATGTAACTGTTCCAGGAGCACTTATTCGAAAGCACGATTTTAGCGAACGGTTGGAATTTTAAAAAAAAATTAAAATTTAGAAATTTTAAAATAATTTACTTTGGTGTCTAATCGCTTTGGGTCCTTAGACTCTTCTTCGTCATTCTTTCGCACGTTGCATCACCGGAGAGAAAATTGAAACCGATAATCTTTAAACCTACTTTGCATAATAAACTCTTTCACTGACATAATTCATTCGATGTAAGATTGGTTTGCGATATGCGACCACAAGCCCTGCTTAATGCACTTAAACAAAAATAAAAAATAAAGATGGAATTTTTTTCTTACCTGAGGACGAAAACTAGAAACTTCTTCCCTGGAACCGTGAAGTTTATTTAGAGAGCCGGTGACGAAGCCGCTTGTGTGAGCAAAGTGAGCGTGTCCTGGCAAAGGACGGGCCCTGGTGATGTGAGAGACACGGCAGCCAGTCGGGCGCGCGCTATATACCACACCGGAGGGGCCACACTGATCGATCGTGTGCACCCGTCTATGACGTAGGAGTTGCTTATCGCTACGTCACCGCAGGAGACCAGTTTTTCTTCAGTCTCTTTCTCTTAACCACACACACACACACACACACACACACACACACACGTACGCACATATTCACATATACACATCTTCCCTCCGTCTCTCTCGCCGAAAGCGAGTTCTTTCTCAATTGTCGTAATAAGACTGCTTCCTAAACCCCACCCATCCCATTTTCCGCTGCCCGACATCTCTACTTCCTTTACTCTCCCCCCACCCCCAACCAGACATGTCCCATTTGCGGGATTCCTGTTAACCGTATCCACTTTACTGCCCTTTCGCCTTCCAGGCCGACTCTTTCTGCGCCTGCTTTGTTTGAAGCGAAAGGGGAGCGTGGGTGCACTCCCACCAAAGCTTTGAACAAATCACCGCCATCTTATCGCTTTGGCCGTCCAGCGTGCAGTGAATGTAAAGTTATGCAAACCGAAAAGTAAGAGATTGTTGGATAATTTATATTAGTACTCAATCGTAAGAAAACCAAACAATAAAATACCACCAGACAGCCGCAACGACAAACACAATCTCGGCTTCTACCATAAGATCAGACGCAATCTCAGCCATTAAGCACAGACAACAGCAACAATTATAACATCTAAGCAGTAACGTCATCCATTTCTCTCCAACACAAGAAATGTGTACTACTATCATTATTACTACTACCATCATTGTTACTACTACTGTTTTTGATAGATAGATAGATAGATAGATAGATAGAACCAGCTCTGAGATAAGCAATACAATCTCTGAGGACTGGATGGCGATGATTTCGAAAATAAATAATAGTAGGCAGAGCATAAATACATCTCACACCCAAAAGCCTAAGAATTTCGAAACAACTCTATTAAAAGAGCATCTCATGTAAAGACAAGAAACAAGCCATCGGTGCGGCTAGTCACGTGATCAGGCAAAAATGTATTGGAAAAGGCGTAGTGAATAGAGTAGAGAGATAAACACAAATCAGATTAACATCTTTTGGTGATAATTCAATACACTACAGCAAAAGATTTCAAGATGCAAAAATGCATAAAGAGTAGAGGTTTATCGGCTGTAAAGTGATAAAAGTTATTAAAAACATAAATCAGTCCGGGTATTTTAATTAAGATGTGGTGGTGACTGAAATCAGGACTTTTCCTGATAGACTCTCCTGATCACTTCTGGCAGCTTGGAGTGATTCACATCTTCAAAAGCAAATTCAAATGTAGTGCAAATTAAAGGGAGGTTTTCTCCCTTGTGTCAAAATTTGGTGTCTTCCCTTCAGTGAAAACTGTTACTGAGGGTGGTCGACGAACCTTATTAACCTTCCTGAGGATGATTGACCTAAGACATCAATAATCCTATAATAAAATTTTATTAACCTTACTGAGGATGATTGACCTAAGACAGCAATAATTCTCTAATAAAATTGTATTAACCTTACTGAGGATGTTTTACCTAAGACAGCAATAATCCTATAATAAGATTTTATTAACCTTACTGCTATATCTTATATATTAAGACGATTTAGATAATAAATATTATTACTACTAATAGCCCCATGGATTATCTACTTCTCTAATCACTATATTAATACTTGTTTCAATAACTTAATAAGGGAATTATTCAACTTATTATAATGACAATCATACCAGTTAACGTTGCATATAGGGTAGATGAATAGTATCATACCAGTTAACGTTACATCTAGGGTAGATGAATAGTATCATACCAGGTAACGTTACATCTAGGGTAGATGAATAGTATCATACCAGGTAACGTTACATCTAGGGTAGATGAATAGTATCATACCAGTTAACGTTACATCTAGGGTAGATGAATAGTATCATACCAGGTAACGTTACATCTAGGGTAGATGAATAGTATCATGCCAGGTAACGTTACATCTAGGGTAGATGAATAGTATCATACCAGGTAACGTTCCTCCTTTTAACTAATTAAAGATCAGTCATCCAGTATGCAACTCACCTCAGCCAATCCCAGTTAACTGTCATGCTAAGAATTAATTAAGACATGGAGAAAGATAACAACAGTTTAATAATAGGAATAACTAAAAATAAAATTACAAGTTAAACGAAGTAAAGAAAAGTGAACACACATAAACAATCACATTCCATGCTATCCCTATCACTCAGTTTGTTTGAACAGATTGTCTATTAATTCACAATAGTCCCGTGAGTCTTAACTCTCAATCCAAGATGGCGGTGACAGATGAATGAACAACGTGGTCATGTGGCGTCGTCCACTTCTGGCTTGGGAGACGAGTGGTGTCTTCTGAAGAATTATTAATAACATAAATTAAGATTACCAATACTTGTAATTAGTTATAGGTGATTAAATTATAATATTTAATCATAACCATTAACTAGGTGGCGTTAGTGTCACCGACAGACAGATAGATGTAATAGATAGATAGATAGATAGATAGATAGATAGGTAGATAGATAGATAGATAGATAGATAGATAGATAGATAGATAGATAGATAGATAGATAGATAGATAGATAGATAGATAGATAGATAGATAGATAGATAGATAAATAGATACACCATTTATAGATATTGGATTAAAAAATTGTTTTAGTCTTTAATCTTTCTCATCAGTCTGCGCGGTCGAGTATCATTGTCTGGTGCTAAAATTACCATGTGTTTTGCGTTCCCCATTTCTACTATGTCATACCATGGAAAGGAATTGACCATGTATGGTACTCAAACAACCAGTTAAGATCCCCGTTTTCCGTAACCTAGCAGTTCGCTCCTGCATAATCACGAGTCAAATCTAAAGACTTCTGTTATGGCTTTCATTATAGCTTAATAAGTTGGAAATGAGAACGGCACGGTTGACTGCATGGCTGGACAAAGAATGCTATTCTGCACAAACAGTTTATATGTAATATACACATTACGATAATACTAATTCATGAACGAATGAAGACGAAATGCAAACATCCCCCCCCCCCCCAAATAATAATTTGTCCGAGGATATTTATACCCTGACACTGAGAGTGAATTAAATTGGACAGCATTATCCACATGGCAATGTTTAACAAATCTTACTGAGGATGAAGGATGTATGAAAGCATTAGCCACATAATAATGTTTTAGCAATCTTACTGAAGATGAGGGATGTAGGACAGCTTTGCCATATGATAAGGTTTTAGCAATCTTACTGAGGATGAGGGATGTAGGACGGTATGAATCACAATTGATTGTTTAAGTTACGACCTTACTGTGGATGTTTCAAGATTGGCAACGTTACCTATGATTGCTTTCAGTAAAATTACTAGTGATGATTGGTGAATGTTACCATTAACCAAGATAGACTGGCTTTACTCACATTACTGTGGATGATTGATGAATGTTACCATTAACTAAAATATTATTATTATTATTATTATTATTATTATTATTATTATTATTATGCTAAATTAGTTCTATAATTCCTACAATATGTGAATCGGACCATGAGTTATAAGAACTACAACTTAAATAAATAATTATATTGTTAAAACTATCTTCTCATTCTTCAGACATAGCAATTCTGCAACGAAAATACTTGAATTAAAACTATCTAACCATTCCATAGATACAGCAATTCTCAATCGAAAGAATATTAATTAATTCTCCTTCTCCTACAATAGCTACAGAAAGTTTGAAGCAGGATATATTTCAAACTGTCTAATCAATCTATCTTTAGAACAATTCTGAAAGAAAAATAATTCAATGAATTACATACTCTATGGAAAGAAAGTATACAACATAATGTATTAAATAAAGCAGGTTTTGCATATAACAAAATTAAATAATTAAAGTATTTATTGCTCAAATATAAACACAATAATTCAGTGAAGTCAAAAGCAATAATCAGCATTAATTAAAGTAATACCTTTGGTTCTTTGAGGATATTCTTGCGCGCTGATCTCCTAGCTGAATGCCGATTTGTCGATGACTGAAGCACGCTGGTCTCCTTGCTGACTTATCGACGACTGGAGCGCACTGGTCTCCTAGATGAATGCCAATTTGTCGATGACTGAAGCACACTGGTCTCCTAGCTGAATGTAGGTTTTTTACGAGGTCATTCATATATGCTAATTTCCTAAATTCGAGGCTGTCCTTAAAACTTCTTTACTTCCAGAATAAGAGTTCTTCAAGGTAATGCACTGTCACCTGTATGGTCATTGTAGTGCGCTTGACAGAAATTTACTCATTACGTCCTTGTCAGAGTCGTACATAAAGCTAAAATGTCGACTGAAGAACAGCATAAAGTGAGTGTTGCGTTTGAAGCAGTTCAGGAAAGATGCGCGTAAGTGAGTCACAGCCTTATTAACTAAGAGAAGTACTTCAACAGTCTGCCCCTGGACAAACACATCACTTGGCTTACAACCACCACCTCACCTCAAACTCAGCTCATCCTGTTTCCCTCAGTCCTTCCGAAACGTTTCAGTATAAATGTGATTGTTGCACAACGCGGCTGTCTGTCTGTCTATCTAGCTATCCATCCATCCATCCATCCATCCATCCATTCATCCATCAATCTATCCACCTATCTATCTATCTATCTATCTCTTCGTCCCGTCTCTCTAGATATCTATCCTTATATCTGTCCTTTTTATTCTTTTCCTATTTATCTATCGACCCTTCTATCCATCTCTCTGTCCGTCCGTCAGACTATTTATCTATTTGTTATTTTGTAATTCTGAGGTAATCTCTCTCTCTCTTTCTCTCTCTCTCTTTCTCTCTCTCCCTCTCTCCCTCTCTCTCTCTCATTACATACTTACATACATAAAGCATATACATCCACACATCAGATACTTTATTTATCTCAAAGAAAGGTTATAACAAATTTAAAAGAAATAATTTTTCTGGAAATATAATTGTATTCCAAACGTCGAATATAAATAAACTCAAGAAATAGAGGTGGAAAGGAAATTGTCTCCTAACCTTACCCTTTCCATTAAAAATAATTAAATTATTACTGATTATTTATAAATTACAAGCAAGCCCTCGAATCATTGGGATTATAACACCGATATTCAAAGTCTACTTAAATTTGTTTTCCTTACAAAATTTTCTCACTTTCTTTGAACGAAAGTCAGTAAATTAGTAACGTTTGCTGTTTGTCTTGCATATTGAAGTTGTTTTCCTTCTCACGTTAGAATCTGATATTGATTTTATTTATTACTAGCATTAAAGTCATCACCATAGTAACAGCTCTCTCTCTCATCATATTCGTCATCATTGGTAGTATATGATAACATAATCACTGCCAATTTCTTCTCACCATCGATTAATTATCGTTCCTTGTTTTCTTTGGTTATCTAATATTGTTCTGATGGCTACCGCGAACAGTGTCAGGTATGAGCAGCAAAGGACATCGAACAGTTAATCATTTC
Source organism: Sinotaia quadrata (assembly GCA_028829895.1). NCBI lineage: Eukaryota > Metazoa > Mollusca > Gastropoda > Architaenioglossa > Viviparidae > Sinotaia > Sinotaia quadrata. Next base: position 45,823,852 of record CM054184.1, on the reverse strand, counting down.
GAATCTATAAGAGTGCTCTGCCCTTGCCTTCGAATTTCCGGGGGATTTTTTTTTGCCTTGCTTAATTAAGCACGAGGTCCTCTGTGACTGATACAGTGAGGCTGTCACAGTCTCACCTTGTCGCTTTCCTTCTAAACTGAGATACGTCTTACCTTGCGGCTAATAGCTTAACCGCCTTAACGCCTTCTTGGTGAAGTGAGTGAGATACATCTTACCTACCTCGTAGTTGACGGCTTGGAGATGAATTAAATTATATTGTCTTACATCTCGGTTTGATGCCTTCCAGGTGAAACAAGGTAAATTGTTTTACATCATGGCTTGACAACTTTCTGGTGAACTATTTTACATCAAGTATTGACAACGTTTTGGTGAACTATGATACATTGGTCTATATCAAGATTTGATAACTTGTAGGTGAATGTGATGTTTTATTTTATATTAATGCTTGACGTCATGTTGACTCCTTCACTGTGGTTTGACATCTTGATGACGCAATGTGAAGAGTTGTCATAAGACTTGTTGGCTAGCTGATACAATGAGAATGTTGTCTTACATCAGTATGACGCACTGATGGTAAAATATGATTTTTTTCTTACATGAAGTCTTCATGCCAAGTCTTGGCATTTTGCTGACACAGTATAACACGTTGTCTCAAATACGACTTCGGGACCTGTTAAAGCAGTGTGATATGCAGTTTTGCATCATTTATATTACGTCTTCTTGACACAATGTAAAATATGTCTTACATCATGGTTGATGTCTTGGCTATGTTGTATGCTGTTCCGTTATCGTGCAATTATACCTTGACGTTTTATTCTTGAACTGATACACTGAATCATTTGAGATTTGGGGTGAGGGAGATGGATCTGTTTTGTCTGTTAGCATTTCACCTCAGTCACCATAATTTTGTCAGTAATTTTAAGCAATTGTCGCCCCTATAACTGGTGAAACTGCTTACTTTTGAAAAAGTTGGCCATGGTCGCCCCACCCCCACCCCCGCCCCGTGTTACATGATACTTAGATGAATATTCTCCCATTGTTTTTTTCTTATTTACAAGCAGCCTGACTCTTCTGACCAAGGTCAAGTTCTCCAGCATGTTTTTGGCGTCTTCGTCACTGCTGTAACTTGGCTTATATCATATCTTTCAGAGAAAAGAAAAATTCCAGTTCAGTCAATAAATGGTAAACATTCCAGGCGGACGATTTTTCTTATGGTGTTTTTCAAGGTTGTGCTATCAATCCCATTCTTTTTTATTCTGTACACACAGCCGCTGTCTATTGTGTACCAATTTATCAGCTTGTGTCGTCACCATGGAAAAAAATTGCTTCCTAACAGAGAGTTTGGGATGGTGGTTAATAAGCGACAAATATAAGGATAAAACTGAAATCATTCTTGTTGCATAAATGAAAGGATTTCTAAATTCTTACCTTTTCAAAATTAGTGAATATCAGTAATACTCACAAAATATGGAGTCAGTCACCTAGAAACCTGGATACTATTTTTGTTAACTCTCTGGAACTGTAGAGCACTACAGGTCTGGAGCTGCGATGAATCACAATAATCACCGGTGCCTCAGAGTTGATGCTATGAAATTCTTTCTCGCTCTACTTGGCTTCTTTAATTATCTTTTCTCTGGTCTACCAACATATTTTAAATGGGACACAATCTGCAGGTAGGATCTGACTTTGAGCTCCAAGAAAAGATATGTCACTCCATTTCTCCAGAATCTTCACTGATTACCTGCCCAGAGTACAAGATCTATTTCCTATGCTATGCTTCGTTCTTTGATTACAACTCTAAACACATGTCTCTCACAAACCTATTTCCCACTCATACTAGAAGCTTGCGCTCAAGTTCAACTACAAGCAAAGTACAAGGTTTTACAGTCGTCCCTTTGCTATATCGGAATATTCAGTCTTGTGTACAGACAAAGAGGGCTCTCAAACCACATCTTTTGCAATAACAATAGAAATACTGTCTATTCTGAATCGTTCTTTGATAATCAAATTGCACATTGGAAATTTATTTTAACTTAGAGTTTATTTTGGTAAATATATTTACTTTTTTAATATTTTCTCGTGTCTTTGCTTAATGAAACTATACATTTGTACATCCATATTCCTGCTGAACAATTACACATATTTATTGTTGGTACAGTTGTGCATGTGGATTCATCTTTTTTTATATATATTGTTAAATTGCATTTTCCCTTGCACTTTCCATGAAGATTTTATTGCGTATTTTGTGTAGATATTGTAAACTCTTCATAAGCTGTCTTTTATTCATCATCATCATCATCATCATCATACTGTCAATCACCAGTATAATCACCACAGCTAGTGCATACTGAGGTAGTAGGACACCTGATCTAATATTGAAGGTGTGATGATTTGCTGGTGAGCTAAGGACACATTGCGCCACCGGTTGGTGTTGTGTGGCGGCAATGGGATACATTATCGAACATCCATCGTTTAATGAGTTGCTGATGACCTGAGATACAGTGAACCAAAACAGTTAAAGCGTTGTTATGTCACAGATACGTGATTTTACATCCAATGTGTGATGCATTTTATCACGGCTTGGTGTCTTCCTGAGACATGTCTTACATTCAGATCGTGACGTATTATGACGTATTATTGATCAGTGAAATACTCTGACGTCCTGCAAACACAGCAAGAGACACTATGATGTAATAATGATCAGTGAAATACCTTGCGTCATACACTCACGCCCTGTGGACATGGGAAGAGACACTGTGAAGTATTACAGATCCTTCACACATGCCAAGAGAATCTATGATGTTTTAATGGTCACTGAATATTCTTGCCTCTCGTCAAGCTTGTCGCTCTGCAAGTATTCAGCCACAGTTTCGAATCGGTGGTTTTCAATCCCAGAATCCCACTGTATTCCGGAAATCACTGCATGCGTACTGACACGCAATCCATAAAAAAAAAATCAATGACGTATTACTTCCTTTCCCCTTTTCTTTTCTAAAATAGTACTAAGGTCTTAATAACACAGTGGGGTCCAGGCAATTTATTAAAAATTGCTTTCGGTTGTTGACGAACAAGGCGCCAGACAATCTTTGGTGTTAGCTTGATTCCGGATGTGTTCATTTTGGTCCCACCAAGCGGCACTCGACTCTTTAGCGCATGTCTGTTAGCAAAGCCAGTCTCTGTATGCAGTCGCTTACACTTTTTTAAAATGAGCCGGAAGTAGGCATACTGTACCGGAAGCGATCCTTTTCTACTGTTTTTATGTAGTCCTTAATTGTTTCACCCGTGTTTTATGAGGTTTTTTGTGTGTGTGTATGTTCTGAACAAATTTTCTCCGACTATCAAACATCCAAGGTCGCTGAGAAGTCTGCTTTTCCTAATTTTCTATTAATCCAGTAGTCTTTATTTGTTGATGTTTTATTATGGCACTTTAAATTGTAAGGGGTTCTGTTTTTATTATTGAAAATTAGCAGAAAAGTTAAATTTAAGCTTAGCCTTCCCCATACTGCTCATATATTTGCTATTGATACTACGTAATTTTTCTTGAGAACGAAAATACATTAAAACAAAACAATACGAACAATAGGTCAAGAAAAAATAACCTTTAGAAAAAGGCATGTTGTTTTCGTCAGAGAGTACCGATGTAAAAGGAGAATGTATGCAGATCTGCTTCATAGAATATTCATCTGGAAAACTTTAAGATATAGTTTTTACTGTGTTTTAATAAATTAATGAACACTTTAGTACTTCTTCAGATTTATGTTTATACCAGAACGGATATTTTAAGTTGTAAAATATTTTCTTGGTTGGATATGTTTAAATTATATATATAAAATCATTGCACTTCAGATAAGCAAATTGGATGGATGGATGGATGGATAATGTTATACAATGCCACCCTAGTTATTGGTTATTATTATTATTATTATTATTCATCCTCTTTCCATGACTTTCTGTTCGACTGTCGGTTGTGATCCAAGGTATCGGAATCTTACCAAGATTCTGGGAGATCCAAGGTTTTACGGAGGATGTGGGCACTTCTTGTGGGCACGAGGAGCGCTGCTTTGAGTAGTGGAGCGATTCTGTGGTTTCCAGGGAGTTTATTCAGATAGCCTTCCAGTTCAGACGGCTCCTATCACTATAAGTATCACTTCTGCTTTTACATTCCAGTCTCTGAATTTCTAATCTGAGGTCTTGGTATTTTTCTATTTTTTCTCTTTCTTTTGTTTTTATGTTTCTATCACTTGGAATAGCGACATCAATGATTGATACTGTTCTGTTGGACTTATTGAGGACTACAATGTCTGGTCTTCGTGCAGGAATCACCCGATCTGTTCTTATCTCGAAGTCCCACAGTATTTTGACTTCTTCTGTTTCGGTGACTTCTTCTGCCATAGTTCTCACACAGATTTCTATGTTATGTGTTTTGCCACTTCATTGTGTCGTTTGGTGTATTCTGTTCCAGCCAGAACTTGACATCCAGATAGTATGTGCTCTATTGTCCCATCCATGGATTTGCAGAGTCTACATTTGGAATCATTTGAAATTTTCATGATTTTCGTTTTGTGTGATTTGGTGTTGAGTGCTTGATCTTGTGCAGCTATTATGAGTGCTTCTGTTTTTGCTTTCAATCCTGCCTCTTTCAACCATTTGTACGTTGATTGCTTTGTTGATATTTCGTCGGCTTGCCGTACATACTGGCCATGCAGAGGTTTCTGGTTCCAGGTATGTGCTAGTTCTTGCTTCGTTGTTTTCTTCCATGTTTCTTTGTCTGTTTCTGGGGGTTGGAATAGTCAACTCATCTTTACTGCTTCTATCAGTGAATCATCTTTGTTGTTATTCCAGATGTAGTCCACAAGGCCACTGACTTCTCCTTCAATGACATGTTTGATTTTCTTGAGACCTCGGCCTCCCATTTTTCGAGATACATAGAGTCTGTCTACGTCTGCTTTTAGGTGTAAGGCTTTATGTATTGTGAGCAGTTTTCTTGTTTTTCTGTCCAGTTCATTTATTTCATTTGCTGTCCAATCTATGATACCTCCAGTGTAGCTTACTACAGGTATTGCGTATGCATTAAATGATTAAAGGCTTGTATTTGTTTGCCCCACTTAGCTTGGACTTCAGGACTTGTCTAACACGTTTTTCATATTCTCTCTTGACTTTGGACTTCATTTCTCTCTGCATATTTTCTTGATGTTGTAGTGTCCCAAGATACTTATATCCATTTTCCATTGAAACATCATTGATTTTTCCGATGTTGAATGTGTGTGTGTGTGTGTGAGTGAGTGAGTGAGTGAGTGAGTGAGTGTGTGTGTGTGTGTGTGTGTGTGTGTGTGTGTGTGTGTGTGTGTGTGTGTGAATTTGACTGCTGATGTCTATGCTAGAAAACGATTGAGTGTCTAACATTTAATCAAATATTGTTGTGAAGTGATGTAAATGTCAATGCACTTGTGATTATATTCATGTAATGTATGTTTTATCGTTGATTTAATAAATTTATTTTTAAATTCATTGACCTATCTATATGTTGGATTAATATTTGGAGGGTGGAGGCTCATTAAATATAAATAAAAGATGAATTTTATTACTCCTTTAGTAAGAGTTTCCAACTGCAGAAATATTATGTGACAGTAAAATGTCTCTCTTATTATTGTGTAAAAGTAGACTTTTACGATACCCATATAATCCGCCAAGTGAGAGACATTTTGGTCTTGTGGGAGAATTATGAATACCTATAAATTAAAATTCTCGATCACTTGTAATTAGTTATGTGTTATTAATTAATAAATAATATTCATAATGTGAATGGGTGTTCGTATGTGTGTAAAAGTACGGACCTTTGTTTCTCTGTAACGGTAAAACTAGGTCATCGCTTGCTTGTGCTTGTTTAAATCACGTGGTGCGGTAACGTTGTCAGTGTTTAGTTAATGTGTAATGCTGTGTTGTTTTATTGTTATACATTTATTAACTAAAGTTGATATTTATGTATTCAAAAAAGGAAGTGGGTTGTAGTTTTGTATTTATATAATTCTGTATGTTGGTTTATACTATTTTATTAGTGTATTTTATGATTTATGTATGTGAGCATGGTTTCCCCTAGCACAGGAATATAGTTATTTATTTAATTTGATAATTTATCTTGTAATTTATTTGGTAAATATGTTGTATTTAAAGAGTAAATAGTGTAGTTTTCTTAGTAAAAGCATAATACAACTCTAAGTAGTTTAAAAGAAATGTATATTATAACTCAAGTGAGATAGCACAGAAGAGTTAGCGAGCACCGGTTTCAGTCTCTGTGTTTGAATTGTTTAGTAGAGTCCCCTTTGCGGCCAGGACTTTCAAGTTATATTGCATGTTAGGAGTGTGTAAGGGTAGGAAGGTTTGGTTGTATGTGAACATGGAGTCATGTAGCCGAACAGAGAGAAAAGCTTGGTTGGCGGTATGCGGGGAGAGCAATGTGGACGGAGAGAAAGACAGACTGTTTGGCGGTGTGTCGCCATGAATAAAGGCCTCATGTAAATATAAACACGATGTTGCGTGTGGTCATCTCTTACTGTTGCTGTCGTGGAAGGTTGGGCGTATTGCCTCCATCATCGTCATCGTTTCATCTCGCATCCTGGGGTGACCCATAACAACACAACCACAACACTACGTCATACCCCATAACAATAAGGAGTGAAGGGTGCCCAGAAAGTTGTCACACTATATTACGTCAAAGATTAACTTCAAAGAAAGTCCAAAATATAAGAGCAATTGTCTTTCCCAGGGACACATTTGTAGTTAAATCTGACGTCTTGCTGCAATTTCTTCTCTCTTTTGTGTCCTAAAGTGAAAAATCTCCGGAAACATTCAAAACAGAAACACGAAATAAAACTAAAATGAAGATCAATTGAATGAGAGCTCAACGAGCACAGGAAACTCTACACTTACTGCCTGGAAAAAATAATTTGATTTATTTGACACCTTGTTTGTTTATTTTTATATTTTACTTCATTAAAATCGAACCTCGTTGGATGAATGTGTATATGTGTGTGTTATTGTTAGTGTGTGCATGTGCATATTAGCTTGGGAAGGGTATGTATATATGTATGCACATGCGTTTGTGTGTGTGCATGTATGTGAATATTTCTTAGTGCTCCTTAATTAAATTGTGTGTCTGTGTGAGTAAGTGTGCGTATGTTCTTGTGTGTGCTTATGTGTGTGCATGTATGACTGTGTGAGTGAGTTACTTACATATATATTTAGATTAATTTTATTAATTATTAATGATCCTTCAACAAACCCCACTCGTCTGTCACTTGGCAGATATGCAGGAGCTATAAACGTTTTCTCTCTTCCACAACATAAAACATCAACGGTCACATAATATTTCCGTGAGTAGAAAACTTCCTACTACAGGAGAAGACAAACCCGACTTTAATCTATATTTAGCGACCTCCATCCACCCACTTTCTTCTCCAACATAAGATTATGAATATGCGTAAGAAGGTCAATAAATTAAAAAAAAATTATTCAAAGAACAATCAAATATGCATATTACAACTTGACATCAATATTCGATGAACTCATGTTTGGATAATTTTATATTACACAGTCTTTCTCTGTATAAAAAAAAGTATAATTACAATTTAATAATAGAGTCAATACAAATCACAGATTTTTCCTGTTTGAGAAAAGAAATGGATTAAGGAACTGAAAGATTGCCTACGGACACACCTCAGCAATGAGACGTCACAACAACTGAGAAAGATATCAGGAAGGTAAGAAAGAAGGCAAACTGGAGCACAACTGACCTAGACCAAGTACAAATATTCTGGTTGAAGCGTCTTACCACCTTACATGGTAGAATTGCTGAACAACTGCAGGAAACAAACCAGAAACCTTGCCAGCCTGACTGGTAGAAGGAAAAGCAATTCTGATTATGAAAGATCCACAGAAAGGCACAACATTAAACAACTATCGTCTATTCACATACCTGTCAACTACCTGAAAATTAATAGTAAGAATTATATCTGATAAAATCATGATTCAACTTGAAACAATCTCCTAACCAATAAACAAAATACTCCTAGATCAAAAAATACTCCTAGACTAAAATACTCTAAGTCATAGACCAGGTAGCAGAGGAACAAAGAAACAATTGACAATTGATAAGGCCAAAGTTATTAACAACAAGAAACAAAGAACAAATCTTGCAATGGCATGGATTGACTATCAAAAGGCTTAAGATTCAGTTCCACATCCATGGATACATGAAACAATAAAAATATACAAGATAGTACCATCAGTACAAATTCTAATCCAAGAATCAATGAAAAACTGAATGAAATGACACAAGAACATACGCACACTTACTCACATAGACACACCCTAACATGCAACAAGTGGACATACAAATAAACTGTGGAATCTTTCGAGGTGATTCCCTGTCACAACTGCGGTACTGCATTGCCCTAAATTCTCTTAGTCAAATAATATAAGAAACAGGATTAGGATAAAACTGAATTCTGGTAAGGGTAACAGCCATTTACTGCATGTAGACGATCCAAAGCTAAAAATAAACATGGCATCACCTCGCTGATCAAATATTGTACAAATCGTTCGTTAACTAGACTAGCATTACTTTGTGACAAATGGTGCGTGTAAACATTTAGCAGGGGTATGCACACGTGCATGATTAGACGTATTTAGTGTTCAAAACAGACAGTGAAGTATGAGGTAAAAATTAAGTGAGCATGTCTTCCATTCTGCTGTGAAGAGTTAGCCAGTGAAGAGTGCGAACTGATAATCAGTGAATAGTAGTCAGTGAAGACTGAGCAGGTAGCCATTGAAGACTGTGGATATGTGAAGTAACATGAGTGGTTGTTAGAACTCTGAGAGTAATCATAGCTGCTTTTGTTTAACCTTACTGAAGCCTCTTTACAAGACACAGTTGTAGGTTATCTCTGTCTGTCTGTCTGTCTGTCTGTCTGTCTGTCTGTCTGTCTGTCTCTCTCTCTCTCTCTCTCTCTCTCTCTCTCTCTCTCTCTCTCTCTTATTATGTTTGAGCAACCACACTGGAGTACGATAAGCTATGTTCGAACCTTGTTCATGTACTCTGCAGTTTTCAAGTGTAGTGAATGAATCGACCGTTCAATAACAAACTGCTAACGAACTTGAAGCCACTTAATCAATTAATTTTTTTTAAAAGCAGGATAATTATAACTCAATAATTCCAAGCTACGTGTGCGTGCCTGCGTGCGTGCGTGTATGTGTGTATATGTGTGTATATATGTGTGAATTCAGTACACTTCGAAGTTTCTGTCTGTCTCAGATATTCTCGATATAATTTTTTTCAAAATTTAAATCTTTTGCGGCGAAATAAAACCTGACACCATTTCGCACCAAGAAAATATGACTTGGCATAAAGATTGGTTTATGCCAAAGCGTGATGAATGTTTAATTCACGTTCGATAAAATAATTATTGCACTGACAGCAAAACATAAACGCACCGCACTCTACTTCAGACGAACAGCTTCAGACAACAAGTCTGACGAAAGTAGCATGCATGAGCTGCGTTCTAACATTGCTATTGTCTTTCTCATCATCCGTTCTCGTGAATTAAATTCTTCATGCATGCCATTGGTCAAGAACGTCTTTTCTCCGTTTCTTTTGTCAGAAGAGTTGCTTTTCCTTTAGTATTTGTACGTGCCGGTTTCTAAAAAAAAATGCGTATTTACCTGACGTTATTTTTAAAACAACATATTTTCTTTTGCAATCATTACGGTTGGTTTGCAAGTTTTAATATAAGCATTTTGCGTTACTTCAAAGTGCTAACAAAGCGGTTTCGATTTCTTGGTGCATAAAACAAAGAGAAATGTATGTTCTATGCGCGTGAGGCTGCATGAATAAAGCCCTCGTGTAAACTGTCAACACGGTGTTGCGAGGTCAAAGTTTGCTGTGGCTGTCATTACGTGTGTAACGCATTGTCCGTCATCATCATCATCATCGTCGTTGTCTTGCATCCTGTGGTGACCCACTGCATGTCACAATAATTTAAATTGTAAATCAAGATGGATTTAAGTCCTCACAGGAGCCGTCTAAGATTGAGAATATCTCAGGATGAAGAATCTACTGCGGCTCTTGTGAGGACTTCCAGAAGACAACAAAAATAACAAGTAATATAAATTCTTGATGTAATGTTCATTTATAACATGTATATAAATCAAGACAGACTATAAATTCAGGATTTAATATTCTTATAATATGTACATAAGTCAAGATGGACTATGAATTCAGGATGTAATGTTCTTATAATAGATGTTGAAAGTCAAAACGGGCATATATTCATGAACCACAAACGCAAGTGACTGAAAATTCACAATGACTGTAAATTGAGATTGACTGTAAATTCAAAATGTAGTTTGTAAAGCAAGATTCAAAGAAGCACTATAAATAAACATTACTTAGGATACAAGATGAAAATTTTGAATTCCAGTTGCACTGTAAAATAACGCCTTAAAATAATCAAAAGATTTCTCAATGACAAATACAGACGCATTTATCATCCCAATAGAACTCCAATTTATATCCCATAATTTTTCACACGATTTTATCTTGCACACGTGTACTACTATCATGCATTTAACAGCCAGTGTTTATCTTTGGACACAGGTTAACTTAATTGTGACATGCATCTACAGTTATAAATGTATATCTTTGGACACAGGTTAACTTAATTGTGACATGCATCTACAGTTATAAATGTTTATCTTTGGACACAGGTCCACTTAATTGTGACATGCATCTACAGTTATAAATGTATATCTTTGGACACATGTCCACTTAATTGTGACATGCATCTACAGTTATAAATGTATATCTTTGGACACAGGCCCTGTTTAATTGTGACGTGTATCACCAGTTTAGAAAATTTACCTCACAGGATACAAAAACAGTTTAACTCTGTCCCTTACTGCAAATTTAGCACACACAAAATATCTACAAACTGTCTTGTTTTACACGGGTAGCTCTCTTGATGTTGATGAGAATTCACCTGCTTGTTTATCCTGATCTAGGAAACGTAATTAACACGAATTATGAAAACGTTCATTTCGAGCTTGAGAACGCTATAAATCATTTCCACAAACACTCTAGTCACGTGATTGAGATCTCACAGTTTTACGCTCATTTTTGAAAGTCAAAACTATTATATTTGCGATTTCTTTGCAATTAATTTTAATTACAGAGAAATACGAAAAAATTTAAATAAGAAAAAAGTATAAAGTGAAATGTGCTTTGATTAAATTCCCAGAATTACAGAAACTCTGAGCGTTAAGAATCAATGCTGGTTTTAATGTGCAGGAATTGTAAAACTTTCGGCCTCGGTTTTCGTGAGTAGACTAAAAGGTTTACAATGTAGGCCACAGTGTATACACTATTTTTTAAGTTCAAACCTTGCCAGAACTAGAACCAATAAGATGTTTTGTTGTTCTTGTCCCCTCGCTATATTAATCTTGTGATGTTTACCTCTGTGGCTTCGTGGAGACGGTAATGTAATTTTATTTTATATAAATGGTGTACCATTGAGTAGTTCTTAGTTTCTCAATGTATGTTATGAAATATTACTTAGTCAATAAGGTATGTTATGAAATATTACTTAGCCAATAAGGTATGTTATGAAATATTACTTAGCCAATAAGGTATGTTATGAAATATTACTTAGCCAATAAGGTAAGTTATGAAATATTACTTAGCCAATAAGGTATGTTATGAAATATTACTTAGCCAATAAGGTATGTTATGAAATTTTACTTAGCCAATAAGGTATGTTATGAAATATTACTTAGCCAGTAAGGTATGTTATGAAATATTACTTAGCCAATAAGGTATGTTATGAAATATTACTTAGCTAATAAGGTATGTTATGAAATATTACTTAGCCAGTAAGGTATGTTATGAAAAATTACTTAGCCAGTAAGGTATGTTATGAAATATTACTAATCCAGTAAGGTATGTTATGAAACATTACTTAGCTAATAAGGTATGTTATGAAATATTACTTAGCCAGTAAGGTATGTTATGAAAAATTACTTAGCCAATAAGGTATGTTATGAAAAATTACTTAGCCAGTAAGGGTATGTTATGAAATATTACTAATCCGGTAAGGTATGTTATGAAATATTACTTAGTTTACAAAGGGTATATTATTAAGTAGTCCTTGGCCTGTAAAGGGCATATTGTTAAGCAGACCTTAGCACAGTTGCCGTGCTGTGTATCCAAGCAAAACGTCTGTCACAAGCAAACACAGCTCGATGTGTCGTCCAAAGTAGCAGCCGCACTAACTCTCGACAATGACGTCCTTGAATAATTGCACCTGTATATCGATTTTAAAAAATATATCCTTGTTAATTTGCAGTGGGTTGTTTGAAGTGTTAAGAAATAAAACGCGCTTCCTTGTGACAAATATAAATGATTTCATTCAAATGTTTGCACTTCGGTTAGAACTGTCGACCAGTTGATTGTTCTTGAAACTCTGACTTGCCAATTGTTTCTTACGAAAGAATATAGAAGAAAAAAAGACAAAAAACGGAAAGAGAAAAAGACAAATTAAAAAGAAAATTTTCAAACTCGAATACAAATAGACAAAATAAAACAGACAAAACGTCCTATGTGGGCGTTTAAACGTATTTCTAATTAGTTTTTCTTTCGTTCGCCCGTTTTATAATTTTGTCCTCTTTTCTTTTTTTGATACCTTTCTCTACGCAGATGCGAAATGGTGCACTAATCTTGCCCTAACTTTTAAGTGATGAGAAATGAAAGGTAGTTAGGGTCTTTGTATAAACAAATACACAGTTTGAATGTTTACTCGACATTTTAAATATATTTATCCAAAAGAACGGCTGTTTCCCAAAGAGGGAAATATAAAGACAAAAAGAAACAAACAAACAAAAAAAGGTGTTCTGCGAGTTAAAGGTCAAACCATCATTTGTCACTTGACATGATAAAAAACAACTTGCAGTTCTGTGACACACATTGCTCAAGGTCACCACAGCTCTACATGAGAAGCGGGTGTTTGCTCTAAATAAAACACTCCACGAACGTGTTCTTATGCAAGCAGTAGTATTTTAAAATTAAAATGGTTGGAAAAAGTAGGTGGTATCATGGTATCAACCCACCGTGTGGCGGTTATGCTCGAATATATTGAGGACAAAGATGGCGAATGTCAGCAAGGCTCTGCACTAGTTTTATAAAGATTAACTGGCGCAAGGTGCTGTGCAAAGGGCCGATGCGACCAATGCGTTTTCCCACGGCTACAGCAGCTTTCAGAAGGCTTAGCAGCATATTGCTGGACATGTGAATCAGAAGCCAGAGACAATTCATGAAGCCAGATGTCTGCTAAAAGACTGTCAAAGAAGGAAAATGTCACCATAGCCGGCTTTGGGGCTGTAATCCTTGACCGGATCAAGGGAGACAGCAGATCTCTACTAAAGGAAACAACAGAACTTCAAACGGCCGTCGATCTTCTGAAATCACTGCTCGAGATTTTAACATCACAAAGGGAAATGCTTGATGACGATAAGAGGAATGCAAATGAGAAAAAACGTTGCGCAATACACTGATAAAAGCAGGCGTGTGTGACGTAAGAAAAAGATATCACAACGATGGTGACGCACCAGACGCGGAGGAGGTTGTGATTCGAGGAAGAAAAAAGTTCAAGATTGAAACTTACCCATCAATATTGGATAAGTCATGGGTAGAGCTTTCCTGTCCTCTGGAAGCATATAAGAAAGTTCTTTCTCTGTTTGGGTTCCTCGTTGTATTCCCATCGAAGACAGACGCCGAAATTAAGGAAGCTGCCCTAAGATGTAGTGAGAATTATTCTGAGGACATCGAGTTGGAGTGCAGATGAAATGGTTCATTTCAAGTATTTCATGACACAGAAGATTGTGATGAATCAGTACAAGTATTTCATGTCACACAAGATTGTGATGAAACAGTACAAGTATCGCAATCGTACAAAATCTTTTTTGAAAAGATGGTGCAATCAACGATCAAAAATGTTATGACAGCGTTAAGAACTTAAAGGTGTGTCATGATCACGAACTCTACTGGTGAACGAACCTTTTCGAAGTTAAAAACTACTGAAAAATTGTCATCGATTTTCAATGACACTAGAACGACTGAACTCACTTGCCATTATGTCCACTAAATACGACGTCATCAATGACACAAGAACGACTGAACTCACTTGCCATTATGTCCACTAAATACGACGTCATCAATGACACAAGAACGACTGAACTCACTTGCCATTATGTCCACTGAAATCAAACGTTTTGCTAAAGGTAGACTTCCAAGATATCCTGAAAGATGTCACAACAAGCAAATTGAGTAAAGTGAACGTTTAAAGTTTTGCTGATTTATTTAAAAAATTGTTTAATAATATTGTGTAATATTGTTTAATAATATTCACTAAGATTTGTTTAATAACATAATGTGAACGTTTAAAGTTTTGCTGGTTTATTTAAAAATTGTTAAATAATATTGTGTAATATTGTTTAATAATATTCACTAAGATTTGTTTAATAACATAATGTTAATTTGTTTAATCACATTAAAAATTGTTAATGTTGTTTTGCGTAATAAAATTGATTAATAAAATTGTTGGTTGTTAAAATTAAAAATGTAATACGAGATAATTTGGGAGGGGGGGGGGGGAGGGCCGAGATCTCGACTGCCTAGGAGCCTCCACAGGGTTTAATCCGGCACTGGATGACAGTATAGGAGCTGTTGAAAAAAACAGTCCAAAAATGTATCCGTCCTATTTGCTATTCCTTGCTCAGCTGGATTTGCAGTCTGCGTCTCTTATTCATTTCGGTTTGTTTTAGTGACGGTGTTGTAGTTGTTGTTTGGTTTGCTTTTCATTGGTGGTAGTCTTGCTGGTTTGCGTGTTGGCGATTTGTAGCTTTATCCTCTCCACGCATGCGTATCGTTTCTGTTTTCTCGGTTGCTTACACTTTACTTCCAGTTCTTGTTGTTTTAGGCGTCTGTGAACAGATTTCTTTCGGCTTAGTTATTGTGTAAAATTGACATGAGTTTTGGCCGGAAGTTTTGCACATTGTTTGTGCATTTTGTTTTTGCAGGTGCTGATGGAGTTTGATTGAGAACCTTGTTCGGTTGTTGCTGGCTTTGTTTAGGTCCCTTGTCCTGTGCCTGCATGTTTTTCTGACACTCGTAAGTGTCCTTAGAGGATGTACCACAAAAGCTCTATATGCCTTATAGGTGACTCGTCACTGCAAGTGAAGATTGAGAGGAGAATTACATTCCAAAAGTGTTGCAGGATATCATTGTCGGATTTTAAATTTCAGGCTCTCTGGTGACATCCATAATTTTGGAAGTTTAAAACCCATATTAAATTCGGCTTTTCTGGCAAGATCATGACCTGAAATCTTGTCTTGGTTTTCCAGCCCTGAACAGGGCACAGGAAGGGTGGTAGTTATTCTGACTTCACCTCGGTAATCCGTTGCAGTGAAGGATGAACGTGACCTATCTCTGAACTGCTCAAACTTAAAAATAAACACGTCATTATTGAGAATGCCCGAATGCAGGTGCGGTGACACCCGAGAGAGAGACAGAGATCAGGTGAGAATGAAACCAACCATAAATCAGCACTCATTTGTAGCCAATCATGCAGCATGTAAATTAATATATGTCAGAATTGTAGCCAATCATAAATCAGCACTCATTCTCATATGTGAATTGTAGCCAATCACTCAGTCTGTAGATTAATATACTTCAGAACTGTAGCCAATCATAAATCAGCACATATTTGTGAAATGTAGTCAATCAAACCGCGATGCGCAAATGAAAACTGGAACTTATAAATAATAACTGTGACGGTCTCCCGCCTATTTACCATCTAACGAAGACCGCCTTGCTCGTACTCCAAAGGTGTTTTGAAATTTCAGAAGTCGAATATTTATTTGCACGTGAAGCCTTGGTGCACTTATCTGTACGTTGGTTTGGTGGAAACATATATTTCTGCCAGGAAGTCGCGCCACTATATTCATGGTCAACGCTGCAAGGTATCATTGATGTTTATACAAATGAAAACAAAAGTCTCACCCATTCACGGTCAAATCTACAGATCCACTTAGACTGCAAACATTTGCTACTGTATTTGAAGTTCCGAACGTCATTTGCGTTGTGACGTCAGTGTGATTCGCTTGGGGTTCGACGTACAGTACTCTTGACGCGTTCATGGAGTCAACACAACAAAACACACACGAGCACATGCGTGCGTGTCTAAAGATGTTTAAATTCAAGAGTGTACAAGTCATCACGTATAGATAGCGTGTTTCTCCGAGAGGGGGGAGTGTGAGTGCGCATACATGCAGTGTATCTGTGTGTATGTGAGTGCATGTGAAAGTGATGTGTGGGTGTGTGTGACAGCATGTGTGATGTTTGTGAAATAGGGTTTGTATGTAGTGAATGTGGGTGTCTGCCAGTGTGCATATGCGTCTGAGTGCATACAAGAGAAAAGAGTATGTGTTGCGTGTTTGCGCGCTTCGCGCGCATGCGTAACTGTCCAGTTTACCAGTGCCGATCACAATCACACCTTTCTCATTGAAATCTGTTTCTCAGTGTAACGTTCACAGCTATTTCACGTGCTCTCACAGCGCATGACGTGATGTCGAATCACAAGAGACAGTAATTTTCCGAGCAATTATTCAACTCGACTTTCTGCCACGGCAGCACAACTAAGAAAGTATCGACTTGTGTTTTCTTCTAACTGCAATTTCACGCTCCAAGCGCAGTGTGGGCTTGTTAAGAACAATATCCCCTTCTCAAAGACTTTGTGAATAATGCAGCACTTCTAGGCAGCAAATAGTGCGCATACCGTCGTCTTTCCACGAGAACAAATAGTTCCGGCAAATGGCGGGAAAGGGCGACCAACAGCTTTTCAACAGACCCACAGTCTTAGGACCTGCTTCTTTTCTGAAGAATCGCGATGAAATTGGAGAGTGCGACAATAATTTATTAATTAGGAAAACAAGCCAGATCACTTGAATTTTATTTTTTTATTTTATTATAGTTTTTCTTTGATAATGTTGGGTAGGAGGACTGTTTGTTTCTCTGTGGTCGGCTAGCGCTGTACTGATCGCTTCAGAGTTAGCGAGTTTTTAAAAAAAATCTGGTACATTTGTCCTTCCATACTTTGATGTCCTCTTCTGGTAAGCACTGTGTTGACTGAACGGGTTCAAAGACATAAAAAAAAAAATGATTCTGGATCGAATGCGTTTTGCGTACAAGCACTTTGTGAATCAAAGATCCCTTTGCAGTTGTCACCAAACTCTCATGTGCCTTAGTAGGTTCCGTTCAGCGTCACATTAAAATTATAATTGAATGGGTCATTGTGCTAAAAAATTAAAACCAACTGTACTAATTAATGGATTTTAATAAAATTTAAATTACTACTTTTTATAGACATATTGATTAATTTAAGAACACATGTTTAATTCAGACTGATTGGTAAAAATTAGAATATCAAACTTGCTAAAAATAAGCCTGCCCATGGGCCCCGGCCTATTTCATCCCAACGACGCTGAACGGGTTTGTGTCTCCGTCGTCTCTAACACGTCTCAGCAACACGCAACGTGTCCCTACAAACTTTAGTGTGTCTCAACATGCTTTCATGCGCCCTAGCAATCTCACAGTATCTCACCGATCTTAATGTGCTTTGTCGATCTCTTCTGTGTCTCTCACAGATGTGTCCTCTCTCTCACGAGTCGGCTCTGTATCTCATTTCCTCCCTGTCTCGCCATTCAGTGACTCTGTTAGCAAATATTAGGCATTATATACTGAGGTGTGTTGCGTTGTCTTGCAAGTGTGTGTTTGTGCGCGTTTTATTTTGTAATGTTCCGACACGTGCGAACAGAAGAAAATTCATAAAGATCATTGGTTTTTCGGACTTGAATAAAAAGAACAAACGATGCTTATTCAACTGGTCATACCTAAATATCTAAAGAAAGAAAACAAATGTAGAATTTTAAAAATTCTTTACTCAACACAGTTCCAGTAAGAGAAACAAAATAATTGATCCCTACTTCTATAAACGACGATATACGACACCCTGCTTTCCCTAGGGTACAGCGCTAGATGATATTTTGCATTTTGATGATACTATTACATTTAGGTCTTTTACTGTTTGTTGTTGACATTTATTTTAATTTTAAATTTATTAAGGAAGACATAACTGGCCTTTCTATTTTTATTTCTGGGAGTCGTTAAACAGTTGTGGAACTGTTTTGTACAAAAGGCTTGATTTGATATGGCTTTTATTCTTGTTCTTCTATCATAAACTTTTCACATTATTTGGCTAAACAATGACATTTTTCTCTCCCCTTCTCCCTCATTTATCTCTTTTTTTCTATTTATCAATAAATCTATCTATCTATCTATCTATCTATCTATCTATCTATCTATCTATCTATCTATCTATCTATCTATCTATCTATCTATCTATCTATCTATCTATCTATCTATCTATCTATCTATCTGTCTATCCATCCATAAATCCGTCCGTCCATCTGTCTGTCTGTCTGTCTATCTATCTATCTATCTATCTATCTATCTATCTATCTATCTATCTATCTATCTATCTATCTATCTATCTATCTATCTATCTATCTATCTATCTACTCGGCTAGCAAAATAGTTACATGTCAGTTATAAAGTATCTAATAATATTAGCAGCATGTTTAACTATTATACAATATCCTATAATACAAGGCAATAGTATACTATATAGTAATACTTAGCATAATGATTACCAGATGGGCACACACAGAGAGGCAATCATCAGATTTGCTCTACCTAATTACAGAAGTATAAGAAAGGGAAGAAGAAAAGATAAGTATGCTATGATGTTAAACGGGAATCTAATACTATTAAAATACTATGAAACATAAGTGCAGAAGTAATACCAACAAAATAATAGCACTACCATCAGAACACCAACAATAAAAATAGCAGTGCCATCAACAATAACACCAACAATAAAAATAGCAGTACATCAGAACACCAACAATAAATATAGCTGTGCCATCAACAGTAACACCAGTATTAACAAGAACCGTCTAAAACTCTAAACGTATGAACTGACCTTGACAGTCACCTGAATAAAATGCCAGGAAACCAAAGACCTGCCCCAGTGCTAAAAGCAACAGCCATATGAAGTGCCCAGATACTCCGGAAAACCTTGGGTCTCCTGGTACAAAGCCGAGATCAAGGCTCATTTATTCACACCAACAAGGCGACAGATTAAAAGGCAATGATGAGAAAGGACAATAATAATAATTACAATAGAAAAGTAAAATTAATAATTATAAATAATCTGATGATGATGAGGCAGTGGTGGTGGTAACAAACTAATACTGTTTAGTAAAGGAGGCAGGTTTTAGTTTTATTTCTAATTTGTCTCTTGTCTGTTCCACTGCTTTGTTATTGTTTTGTTCTTTTAAAAAATGTTGCTGTTAGCTGTTATTTTCTAATTTTAAACTACGACAATTTGAGAAAATGTAATTAGTGAGCAATCTTTTATTATTCTTTTTCTTTTCTTTAAAAAAAAGCATTAAGTTGATGTGTGTTCGCTTGTTATTTCTAAGCTGTTTGATTATGCTAAAATGGAATCTGCTAATTTATTTATTATTAATTTAATCATATTTGTTCGCGTGACTATTCTGGTGCACTATCACGTTCGCTATCAATAATTAAGGGAAAGTGATTGATCCATTTTTAATAACAAATAAATGCAGAAACTTGATGTTCGTATATGTCATATGAATTTAAGTGAAAGTATTTTACTTATTACAACATAATCATTTTGTATTATTTTATCCTTGTATTATGCGTGTTCCACTAATGTTATTTTATTGAAAGAATTTCTTTTTCTATTCATTACAAACAGCATCACAACACTGATGATGATGTCGATAATGATGATAATGATAATAAAAACATCGATACCGACGATGAAGATAACTAAAATGATGGTGATTGTGATAATGAATTTAGCTTGAAAGAAATCATATTCAAAGTGATTATAAAAATAGAAAATGCCATATTGATAGCAATGATACAATAACAAATATGATCATGACGAATTAATGGAGATTATGATGATAACGAAGATGACGACAAATATTAAATTAATAATGATGATGATGACGACGACGAATTAATTAAAGATCCTTGTGTACAATTGTCGTATGTATAGAGATCTCATGATACCTAAGTGGCTAGAAGTGTTAGTTTAAGACGAAATTATATACAACACATTACAGAAACTAGGTTGCCATGCAGTGCAGATACCTCATTTCCTTCTCCATCTAAACAAATGGGCAAATAGGAAAGTTATACAGCACATAGTAGGAATTTAACTTCACCAGTGTTGCTCATTAAATGCTGCGTGCAATATAACGCCACCCTAGTTATAGGTCATTACTATTATTATTAATAATAATCATCCATAACTAATTACAAATGATGATAAACTTAATTTATATTATTAACAAGTCTCCAGAAGACACCATTCGTCTCTCTCACTTGGCGAACATGAGTGTACTGTGTGTATTTTCTCTCTTCTACAAAATTAAAGACAAACATTTAATGTCATGCAATATCTCGTTATCAAAAGAGAAGATAAATCCTTCTTTAGTTAGCAATCCCCGAACCATCCAGCATAAGATTATCAATATCTGTAAGAAGGTCAATAAATTTAACAATGAATGTATTAAATCATCAATAAAATATTCAAAATATAAATATAATTAAAAGGAGTATTGACATTTACACCACTTCACAACAATATTTGATTAAAGGTTAGACACTCATGTAGTTTATCCTAGCATAGACACAAATAGTCAAATAATATATATATATATAGTTCATCACAGAAATGAGAGTGGAGTTTTAGATAAATAATTATAGTCAATGTACATAACCTTTTCAATGATTTCAGTTGTCAATGGCATGTGTTCACAATCATACAGTTTGCAACAAGTCACTTTCTTTTTTATTAGGTGACAGTGTAATGTACCCTTCAAGGCACACTGCACAACAGTTCCAGAATCTGTGATGCATTCAAAAACACACTGTGGAGAATTGTCCAGAAATTCATATGCACTATCAAAACACATCATGCAGAATGTTCTAGAAGTTTCATGTGCCCTACTCAACACACAATGAAGAATGTTCAAGAAACTTTCATGAATTCTTGAGACCAAGCTCAAACCTCAAAATTTGATGCATTGGCTCTCGAACAGAATTAACAGGAATCAACTTACAGCAACACATTACTGATAAGTTCAACGACAATGTTGGATACACACAACGTGATTTGGTAGTCATTGCAGTCTGAAGTGGGTCAAAAGCATCAAATAGGAAAGGCACACTCCTTTCTGCAAAAGTCAAATGAAGGCAGCGCTAAATTTCAGGCATATTTCATCTCTAAACTCCTTTCTCTTTTTACACACATTCTTAACTTACAAAGCTTGCAACAATATTCATTAGATCAAATCATAGAACAATTGTAAACATGTACAAAGTAGTCCATTCTTTCTTTATCAGTCAGTTAACTTACCATAAGCTAACAATCACCTTTATGACCAGACTCGAATTATGCCAAAATCAAAATGATTAGAATGTGGGACTTTCTTCATCAAAATAACTTTCAGTCCATCCCCATTGGATGAAATTGTTATGAACAAGTTTGAGACTATTAGTCAAAAAATCTACTTATCCACTTGGAACTGGTTTGGATTGCTTCAGCAAGTTCTAGTATATTCCTTACCTGAGTTGTTTCCTTCAACACTTACAAATATCAGCATAAGCAGTGTCCAAGGCCGGGTCACTTTGACATTTAACAATTTAAATAACAATTAAGTTTAGAAATAGGAATTTACCTCGCCTCAATAAGTATTTTAACTCTTTAAATTATCTAAGGAACCCCAGTCCATAATAATAAACTGTTTGTTTTCCTTGTTTCTCTGCAAAACTTCAAAAGTAAATTGTTCTAAATCGTCCACCCACAGTATAGACTAATTCTGTTCAATATATGATTTTATAAGCATCTTTGGTCATAGCTATAAAGATAAAATGAGACAATTAAATAAGACAAGTCAAGATAAAGTAAGACAAGCCAGATAAGACAACACAAAGATATCACAAGGCAGGCTAAAACAAATCAAGAACGAGATCAAAGAAAACGAGATCAAAGAAAACAAGACGAGAACTAGATCAGAGAAAACGAGATCAAATAAAACAAGACGAGAACTAGATCAGAGAAAACGAGATCAAATAAAACAAGACGAGAACTAGATCAGAGAAAACGAGATCAAATAAAACAAGACGAGAACTAGATCAGAGAAAACGAGATTAAATAAAACAAGAACAAGATAAGAAAGGACAAGATCGAATAAAACAAGACAAGAAAGAGGTCAGAAGACAATATAAGACAAGAAAGAGGTCAGAAGACAATATAAGACAAGAAAGAGATAAGAAAAGATTAATGGTACCCAACAAGGAAAAGATAACACAAGACAACAGAGAATTAAGATGAGACAAGGAAGATATCAGATAAGACAAGATAAAATAAGACATCAAGTAAGATTAAAGCAAGACAAGGAAGATAAACACGTTAGGACAATAAAGAAGAAAGACACATCATGATTAATTAATCTAGAGTAACAAAAAGTTAAGATTAGACAATACGAGACAAAATTAAATAAGACAAGTCATGAAAGGTATTCAAGACAAGGAACTTAAATAAGACAATACAAGACAAAGGGATGTAACACACAATAAGAGAAAGACTAATTTTTAAAACCTATTAAAAAAAATATGGAAGAGGAAAGACAAAATAAAATAAGACAAAAAAACGAAATGACAGTAGAAGCAAAATTGAGATAAGAAAAACTAGACGAAAAAAAAAAGAGATTTTGCAAGACTAGAACAAGGAAAGACAAAACAAGCTAAATTAAGATAAGAAAGACATGACAAAAGAGATAAGACAATACAAGAACACGAAAAGCCAATACAAGCTATTTTAAGATAAGAAAGACATGACAAAAGAGATAAGACAATACAAGAACACGAAAAGCCAATACAAGCTATTTTAAGATAAGAAAGACATGACAAAAGAGATAAGACAATACAAGAACACGAAAAGCCAATACAAGCTATTTTAAGATAAGAAAGACATGACAAAAGAGATAAGACAATACAAGAACACGAAAAGCCAATACAAGCTATTTTAAGATAAGAAAGACATGACAAAAGAGATAAGACAATACAAGAACACGAAAAGCCAATACAAGCTATTTTAAGATAAGAAAGACATGACAAAAGAGATAAGACAATACAAGAACACGAAAAGCCAATACAAGCTATTTTAAGATAAGAAAGACATGACAAAAGAGATAAGACAATACAAGAACACGAAAAGCCAATACAAGCTATTTTAAGATAAGAAAGACAGGAGCAAAGGAAGATTAAACAATGAAAAGAAAAAAATGCAAACTAAATTAGATAAGACTACAAGAGAAACAGGGAAAGTACGATATTTTTATTGCTTTGTAACGTTCTCGTTGTAGAAATCTTTTTAAAAGTCTGTACATTAACACTCACACCTTACACCCATTCTCACATCTACACCGTGCTTCCATGTGTATACTCACGATACACCTTACACCCACATTGGCACCCACATTAACACACGCACCTACAACCAACCTTACACACACTCAATTTACACCCACTTTTGCATACACAAAATTATGCATATATACAGGTGTGCCTACGTGTAATCTCACTCATCAATTCCCTCAAACTCGATATGTTGACAGCACTCACTCACTCATTCACTCACTCACTCATTCACTCACTCACTCACTCACTCCGTTTGAAACTACACACCTAAAGAGTGAATGAAGATTATACAGAAGCTACAGCAGCAACGGCGATATTAAGAAATACAGCATTTGAAATGTAGAACACCAATCAAGACCAGCAAACTTTCTTTATATGCAGACAGTATATATGTATCAAGAATCAGACCATCTAGTGAAATGGACATGGAATGCAGGTGCAAATTGGGGTCCAGCTAAGGAGAATGGAGATATGGGTGTCATCCAGTGAATTGTAAAGACCGGGGATGGTTAAGTTCCTTCTTGAGAGTCCAACGCATAGATCTGATGATGGATGAATGAGTAGATGGGTAGATGGATGAATGAATGAATGGATGGATTAGCTAGATGCATGCAGGAATGAAGAAACTAGAAAAACAATGAAAGAAAGAAGCAAAGTAGCTAAGAAATAAAACACAAATACAACAACCAAAAATACATACAAATAAATAAGAAACAAACATACAAGTAAGCAAGCAAAAAAATACACGGGCAAACATGCAAAGAAACAAAAGAGATGAAAAAAAAACAATGAAAGAAAAAAATCAAAGTAACAAAGAAACAAAACTCACAAAAGAGAACAGATAAGCAAATAAAGAAACAAAACATACTGACCAGAATCAATCTTCTTCACGAAAGTCAAGCGCCCAGGTCTCTCTCATCCCTTACATTAGTAAAAGAGATCGAAAGAAAGAAATAATAACAAGAGAGAGATAGGAAAAAATAATAAAGAATCAAACTAATAAACGAATAATGAAAAAAGAGAGAAAAATAAGAAAGAATCAAACTAACAGAAAATAATTTAAAAAAGAGAGAGAAAAATAAGAAAAACTCAAACTAATAAACGAATAATGAAAAAAAGAGAAAAATAAGAAAGAATCAAACTAACAAAAAATAATTTAAAAAAGAGAGAGAAAAAGAAAAAATCAATCAAAAACAAACCCTGCATCAATGACACAAACGCAAAAACCCCACACCATACGACGAAAAAAGAAAGACTGAAGGAAAGAAAGAAGAAATGGAAGAACAAACACGAAATCCAAAGAAACAAACAAAGAAGAATAGGAAGTAAATAGAAATGAAAGAATATTGCAAATCAATTCTTGTTCTAGGACAGCTGTGTTCAATACATTGGCCACTAGCTGCACGCTTTTGTTTGCAGTAAAGTGAATATTTGAAATGAAAACAATTACAAGTACATAGATTTTTAAACAACGCAAACTCGCGCATGAATAAATAATACTTAATATTGTTGTCTTTCATATTTTTGCTGTAATTAATATTTAAAGAAAACAAAACACGATTTCAAGACAAATATTTTAACTCGACTACTTTTAACCGTTAAAATCTAACGATATTTCAAGTCAGTTTCTGATGACGTGGTGTAAAATTACAACAGAGCACAGTATGAGTTAGCAAAGGGATTTCTTGTGGCAATCACCGTTGTAGGATTGTCCATAGATGTAGTCGTGTGAAGGGAGCTACCGAGTGATAGATGAATGGAGCAACCAGTATTTAAAACACCACGGAATTCTGGCATCGCTCGCTCGCTACATCGCGAGATTGCTACATCGATCGCTTGCTACATTGCGAGATTGCTACATCGATCGCTTGCTACATCGCGAGATTGCTACATCGATCGCTTGCTACATCGCAAGATTGCTACATCGATCGCTTGCTACATCGCAAGATTGCTACATCGATCGCTTGCTACATCGCGAGATTGCTACATTGATCGCTTGCTACATCGCGAGATTGCTACATCGATCGCTTGCTACATCGCAAGATTGCTAAATCTATCGCTTGCTACATCGCGAGATTGCTACATTGATCGCCTGTTACATCGATCGCTTGCTACATCGCAAGATTGCTTCATCGATCGCTTGCTACATCGCAAGATTGCTACATCGATCGCTTGCTACATCGCAAGATTGCTTCATCGATCGCTTGCTACATCGCAAGATTGCTACATCGATCGCTTGCTACATCGCAAGATTGCTACATCGATCGCTTGCTACATCGCAAGATTGCTTCATCGATCGCTTGCTACATCGCAAGATTGCTACATCGAGCACCATGCGTACAATACTGATGAAATACATCGGTTTCTGTAAGGCGTCGGGCATCACAGTTCTGCAACAGTAATCCTGACGAATTTCTACGGGCTAGTACTCGGCCAAGCACCACCGGTTTTTGTGCTTTTGTTAAAATTTGTCTGCATCAGAAAACATCTGCCTTGTTCTTATTGTGTGTGGCTAGTACTATTCTTTATTTCACAGTTTAAAATGTACAAACTAAATGTTGAATTACCACAAAGGCAGGATGTAGTGTTTGACAACGCTATAGTGTTTCAATATTGTATTTATTTTTTAAAGTTATCTCAATAATTCGTGTGTTCTATGCAATCAAATAACTAAAACTCACTACTATCTATCTATCTATCTATCTATCTATCTATCTATCTATCTATCTATCTATCTATCTATCTATCTATCTATCTATCTATCTATCTATCTATCTATCTATCTATCTATGTCTGTTTGTATGCATGCCTGCCTATCATATATCTTGACAAGCTAGCCTGTAATTTTCTATCTGTCAGTCACTCCGTCAAACTCAGTAGTCTTTTGTACCTCCGCTTGCTTCTCCGTACGGTTTTTATCTTCAGTCCTTCAGCTTGAAAGCAAGCTTGCTATCGCCTTCACACAGCATTAGGACTGATTTTCCGAGCGAGACAAAAAAACACCTCTTTGTTAAAAAAAAAATAAATATTCTTCCCGTCAAAACTGATACCAGTACGGTTTTCCATGAAAAATAAATCCCAGATTGTGCAAGACGCTTCTTGATCGAGCTGACCGGTTTTTGTATCACGGACCGTGTTTTGTTTGACTGACCGTGTTTTGTTTGACTGACCGTGTTTTGTATCACGGACCGTGTTTTGTTTGACTGACCGGTTTTGACCAAGTACCGTGTTTTGTCTGACTAACCGTGTCATGAAGCAGTGGTCCTGCCTTACTGTAAACAATGTTTGTGTATTCCTTTCTTGACGGACTCGATATATTTCCCAAACAGGGAGCTGAAGTTAAGATCATTTGCTAATGTTCCATTGCATTCTCGTCTGTGAATACTTCAGCAAATGATTAGTACGGCTCGTCTGCCTGTTGAGGCGTCAAATAATTGTAGACCAACAAACTGTAAACTTAGCTGAATTCGCGCGATAATTATTTGGTGCGAAGCAGAGAGGTACACTGAGGGGAGGGGGAAATTTTAAAATGTGTGCTTTAAGGTCACGTACAGTTACTTCCCTTTATAGTCTACTGTTTAACGTTTACCAGTGTCAAGTTCTTCGATTCCGAAAATAGATTACAATCCTATACAGCACACAAAGGAACTGTTTCGATTTTGTATTTTGTGCTCTTTTTGGAACTCGTGTTTTGTTTGCTTTTCTTCCATCAGGAAATGATCCGCCTTATTATTCAAGAATAATCATGATCATTATCACTATTGTCTTCCGCATTCGTCGTGTTTATTTTGATCATGTTTTCCATCATTATCATAATCGTTATTATCGCCATATCCAATTCAGAAGCAGCAGTATAATCAGATTGATGATGAGAGTCGTCTTAATAAGCATCATCATCGATGTCATATTACTCATCAGTGATGTCATAGGCATCATTATGGTCATCATAGACACGAGTGATTAAATGCATTATGATCCTCATCACCATTGTCCTTGTCACGTTTACTGTTCCTATAAATAGTCTTGAGTTTTTGCCTCATTTCAGAACGAGGAAGAAGCTTTAATCACTGCTTCCTGGAGTAATCCTTGATTCTGTCGTGACATCCCCACTCAGCGATTCTTTTTGGATTAACTCAAGTTCTACGTAAGCTAAGACAATCGCCATAAAATCCCTGGCGAAAAATACCATTTTTCAATTCAGTCACTAAAAAGAATGAGACAATTATCGATTTAGGTTAAAAATCTCTATTCTCAGTATACTTAATTCATCGGAGGAAACGAAAGAAAACATAACCTCATACATTTTTACAAAACGATTGCCTTTTGTTTTTTTTTTACCAAGTTTGTGCTTACGTCATAAAGATGATTATTCTTAGGAGTGGAAACAAGAAAATCCATGAACATTGTACTTATGATCAGTATCAAAAGTGGATGCTTTACACACACACACACACACACACACACACACACACACACACACACACACACACACACTCGTGTGCACGTACACATATACATTTAAACAAAACAACAAACAGACATATAAACGTCATATCATATACATACAAACACAGGCGCAGGCATATTTTATATACATACACACTCACAAATACACATTCACATACACAAGTACATTCACATACACATGCAAAACTATCTCCTCGAGAATGACTGGATCGCATGTGAAACTAGCGAGATGCTGAAATTAGTCGTACTGAAGTGAAAGGGAAGAGGATAATTGGGTGTCCGGTCGCCATCTTGGTATCGTAAGACGCTAAGGGGCTTTAAGGAACCAGACTTTGCCAACGGGACAGGATATCAGTCTTCTGATTGTCCGTGGTGTAAGCGCTGTGGAATCGATTAGAGTAATCACACACTAATTCTCATTATCACCTCGCACAGAGAACTCACAGGCAAGGGTGCAGGAGTCTGCTCGGAGTGGGGACAGTCTAGAAACGGCTTCCCTAGCGTCAGACGCCGAAAGGTTCATATCTTCTACGAACTAAAAAAAATGTTTGCAGCAAAGCACAGTTCTACGCATTGGTCGCTAGCTCTGGTACCGGGTAGCTTGTACAAGTGTGGCGCTCATCCAATTAGGACTTAATTGGTTGTGATCTTTCGCGCTTCGCTTTCCGCTGTCGTTAGCTCTGTGCAGGCCACGCGCTTCATGAATTAACGACTTAAATATCCTAAGTGGGTCGGAGAGAGAGAGGGAGGTGCAAAGCCGTGAGGGACACGAGACGTTCTTTTGTTGTTTTTGACTTCTCGCGTTCACGTGCTTGTATCCAAAATCAGCTGATAGATAGATAGATAGATAGATAGATAGATAGATAGATAGATAGATAGATAGATAGATAGATAGATAGATGGATAGATGGATGGATGGATGGATAGATAGAGATAGATAGATAGAAAGATAGATATGTGTATTTCGTGCATATTTGTTTTTCGTGCATATTTATTCAATATCAATCCTGTTCTTTAACTAATAGAATCTGTTTCATTTATAACACCATCTGTGAGATGTTTATGCTGCAAAATAAATGACGAAGGTGACTCGAGTGTTTACAGACATTTACATTCATTTAAATGAGTGAGCGAGTGAATGAGTGAATGAGGAGAGAGCAAATGAGTAAGTGAGTTTTGCTTTATTAGTTATATGTTAAAAATTTCTATAAGTAGACCAACATAGATGTATCTACATGTAAACCTTATGAAATACGTAGCGTACCACATATAAAGGTCTGTCTACATGTAAACCTCTACTAAATATGTAGCATAAGTGAGGTGTGTATATCTATAGGTAAATGTATATCTAGAATATAGTTTTTAACCTGTGCAGGGAGTATTCAACCATTATTTATATAATAATACCATTTATTATTTATTTATATTCATTTCTGTGTGATAGGGCTCATGAGTAAATGTCCTTCCATTATTTTCTGTTACTGATCATTCATTTTTCCACTTGAATTTGTGGCCAAAATATCCAGTCCCTAAAGCTTTTTAAAAACAGAATCGACTTCGCGAACCCCTCTGAGAAGAAAATTATCTTAATCAAATTTGCGATGAAACCAAATACTCGACACTTAGCGTCGCAAACGGCGCCTTGGATAATAAATGTAATCAGTCGCTAAAGAATTGATACAATTCGCCACTTGTCAGCTTGCGTCCCCTACCTGACGTCACTCGAGCCTTGCGAAGTGCTTCCGAATAAACATCTCTCGTCATAGAGAGAGAGGAACACAAGAGACGATAACTCAGTCTTTCGCCCATTCTTTATGTATTAACTGTATGTGCGTGTGTGCATGCGAGACTCCGTGTGCATATGCGCGTGTGTATGTATGTATGCATATGCGTGTTTTTGTGTGTGTGTGTGTGTGTGTGTGTGTGTGTGTGTGTGTGTGTGTGTGTGTGTGAGTGTATGTGTGTGTGGTTTCTCTGTAGCGAAGAAACATGATTAAAACACTATTTTTCACACATTGACCAAAGTGTCCCCTGCTTTGAGAAACTGAAAAACTTCAGATCTTGTCCTCTGATGAACTGGACGAAGTAGGCCTACTATTGCCCGCATGGGAGGTAATTTAGGGATATGCAAATTAAACAGAGTGAACGTTCTGCTACTTATACTAAGGAAGTCGTTAGGCTTTTGATGTTATTCGATTTTCAACCGGCGATCTTTCAGACTTATGAAACAGCTTAAGAGCGCAATCACGTTTGTTTAATGACTGCACTTTTCTGACTGCAGTTTGTGGTGAACAGACGCACAGTTTGAAGTCAGTATGCAAACGTATCTTTCTCTTTCTAGTCGAATATAAGGACTCGCACAATTTGAAGTCGAATGTAAGGACTCGCACAGTTTGAAGTCGAATGTAAGGACTCGCACAGTTTGAAGTCGAATATAAGGACTCGCACAGTTTGAAGTCGAATGTAAGGACTCGCACAGTTTGAAGTCGAATGTAAGGACTCGCACAGTTTGAAGTCGAATATAAGGACTCGCAAACTTTGCATTGACATTTGAAGGTGCGATACTGGTCAGTTCATCTTGCAGTGTGCGTCATTAAGATCATTTTCAAAAGGGCTCCCCGGACGCAGCTTTCTTGTTGTGAAGAACAATACTCCCTCTTCTTGTGTCAATGTCAGCTTAATTCGTGACCTTTGTAAATTAATTTTGTTTTTGTGTGTATCATTTTGTAAACACAGTTATTGCGATATACAGTCATTTTGCTGCGAATTGATTTTTATTTAGTATATTAAGTTTTGCTTACGTGTTGAAGAATTGAATGTAATGGTGATAAAGAAGAATGAAGAAAAATGCATTTAATCTTATATAGTTTTTAGCTCTTTATCATAATTGTACATCAGTAAGACATTGACATGAAGATATTTTGTACATCTCTCAAGATAACATCCCGAAATAGAAGTGGACCAAATGGAAAATGAGTTTATACAACAAGTAGCTGTATTCAAGCCAAGAAAAACAATATGAGTCTATACGACAAGTAGCTGTATTCAAGCCAAGAAAAACAAAATGAATCTATACGACAAGTAGCTGTATTCAAGCCAAGAAAAACAAAATGAGTCTATACAACAAATAGCTGTATTCAAGCCAAGAAAAACAAAATGAGTCTATACAACAAATAGCTGTATTCAAGTCAAGAAAAACAAAATGAGTCTATATAACAAGTAGCTGTATTCAAGTCAAGAAAAACAAAATGAGTCTATACAACAAGTAGCTGTATTCAAGTCAAGAAAAACAAAATGACGCTATACAACAAGTAGCTGTATTTATTAGTTTCAATGCTGTGTAATCATTTTGACTTGACTTAATTTTTTAGGTTTCAATACAACGTATTTATTTTGATTTGACTTATTGTGTTAGGTTCCAATGCTGTGTAACCATTTTGACTCGACTTATTTTGTTAGGTTTCAGTGCAGTGTAGCCTTTCTGATTTATTAATTATATTTCCATGCAGTATAGCCATTTAGACTTGATTATTTAGCCTTCAACGCAGTGTGGCTATTGTGATTTGATTTATTTAGTTAGGCTTCAACGAAGTGTAACTATTTTCACTGAGAGAATATAATAGTCTCTTGTTAACAGACATCCTATAATGTGCGTTCTCTCTCTCCCTCTCCCTCCACACTCACATACAATGGCATTGCTTTTTTCTGTCTATAGAGATATTTAGAAGCTATTAATAGGCCTGCGGCAATTGTTATTAATAAAGAAAATTGCAACTGAGTGGCGAAACTACCAGAAAGTAGAGAGGGCTAAGAAAGACACCAACAACCAAAACATCTATAGAAAGAATGCAAATTCTTGAAATGATCGGCGATGTTGGCACTTTCTCATAGGATCAATTCCCTGCCGGGTGAGAACAAAAGACACTCATATTGGTGTCAAGATCAGAAAGTCCATCACTGTAAACGCACATCGTTTTTTTTCTGTCATTTTCATGGATGTCATTCAAAAGTTGACAAAAGAATGGCTAGGGAATGAAAAATAGGGGAGTTAAGGGGGAGGGGTGAAAGGTAATAGGGAGAAAAATACTTTTCCTGGCTGATGTCCTAATTTCGAATTACGAAGAGGTCGACTTAGTATCCAGGTCGCCAACAAAGTCTTTGCAAAAATGACTTCAGCAAAAAAGTCTTCGCAACAAGTCTTTACCAACAGTCTTTGCAATAAGGTCATTACAAAAAATCTTCACCAACAAGTCTTCGCAATAAGTCTTTGCAGTAAGGTCTTCGCAACTCCTTTACAAAATCTCTTCATAGCAACAAGACTTTGTAATAAGGTTTTCGCAACAGTCTTCACCAAAAGGTCTTTGCAATAGTGTCTTTGCAACAAATCTTCACAACAAGCCTTTGCAATAAGATCGTTGCAATAAGTCTTCACTAACAAGTCTTTGCAAAAAGTCTTCACCAACATGTCTTTGCAATAAGGTCTTTGCAACAAGCCTTCACCAACATGTCTTCGCAATAAGGTCTTTGCAATAAGTCTTCACCAACAAGTTTCCGCAATAAAGACTTCACCAACAAGTCTTTGCAATAAAATCTTTGAAACAAGTCTTCACCAAGTTTTTACGAACAAGATCTTTACAACAAGTCTTCACCAACAAAGTCTTCTTTGCAACATATTCACCAACAAGTCTTTGTAACACGTTTTCAGCAAGTCTTTGCAACACGTTTTCAGCAACAACAACGTCTTCAGCAACAAGTCTTCAAGAAAAAGTCTTCTCATTCATGTAGCTCTTTTCTTGGCGTTAGTTCATCGCCACTTCCACACTATAAAAGAAAATAAAAAATAAATAAATACAAATAAGCAAACAAATATACAACAAAGCGTGATGTGGGTGGGGCCTGTGGCTCTAAATGAAGAAATTGCTCAACGAATTAGCACGGAACAATTTCAGGCTAATTTTAAAACGTGCAAGAAACAACCAGAGACAAACGCCCAACAGCTGGAAAAGACATTAATCAGGTTGTTTTTGCTGCTTTCACTAAAAAAAGTGCATTGCAATGAAAAAAAAGTTTGTATTCACAGTATATTAAAACTACTTATTAATCGAAGAATCTGTATATAAACATGTAAGATTAATAATACCAATTGTTATACAACGACAACTAAAACCTAATGGAAGTAGAATATAATGTCAAGTCTACAGAGATAACCACGAAAATGAAATTGGTTCGACAATCTTGTGCCACTATTTTGCCGATCCACAGTTTTACAATATCCTGTCGGAAATTCCCAGAATGAACCCAACAAGAGCAGGAAACGATTAGAAATTCGCACTGCTAGCGGTGCTTTTCTGTCGCTCCGGCAGATGAGAGTGTCTTTTCAAAACTAGATAACCCCTGTCTCTCTCCCTACTCTGTCCTTTGACAGCGTTATTCAAATGTTGTCATCCTGCGTTCCGACAAGAGTCTCCTGCATTCCGTTTCGATGGCAATTGCTGCAGTTGTCTGCCCTTGTTGAAGTTTCGTGAAATATCATTTAATAAAATTAGAACATGAGAAATGTTGCATGATTATGTGGAATGTTTTGACGAAGATGACAGGCCGACGATCACAGTATGTTTCTCCTTCCGAACGTTGTTCGATTAAATGAATGAGCTTAACGTTTCGGCTAATGGATTTAATCATATTTTAAAATGAAGCTGTCCTAACTCGGATTTAAACTATCCAATCGTATTTTAGACTAATGCTGTACTAAGTCGGATTGAAGCATTCCAATTATATCTTAGAATGAAGCACTCCTAACACGGATTGAAGCTAAGCAATTATTGAAAGCAATCCTAACTTTGAATGATGCTAAGCAATCATATTTTAGAATGAAACATTCCAAACTAGGATTGAAGCTATCCAATCATATTTTAGAATGAAACATTCCAAACTAGGATTGAAGCTATCCAATCATATTTTAGAATGAAACATTCCAAACTAGGATTGAAGCTATCCAGTCATATTTTAGAATGAAACATTCCAAACTAGGATTGAAGCTATCCAATCATATTTTAGAATGAAACATTCCAAACTAGGATTGAAGCCATCTAAGTTCTAGGAAAAGGTCTCTCTCTCTCTCTCTCTCTCTCTCTCTCTCTCTCTCTCTCTCTCTCTCTCTCTCTCTCTCTCTCTCTCTCTCTCTCTCTCTCTCTCACACACACACACACACACACACACACACACACACACACACATACAAACAATATTAACCTGCAGCTGTTGCTATTATATCATGCCTAAATGATGTATCAGATTTGGAAGTGAAAGGCTCGACATTCTCTGAGGGAAATATTTCGGATCCCTCGCGTTTTGCAGTCTTTCTCCTCGTGCACTTAAGTGAAATAAATGTACTTACCACTCCACACAACTATCTTGGAGTTGTACATTTATTTGTTATGTACTACAAGTGTAGCTTTATAATCATGTAGCCTGCTGTCTCTAACCAACTTTCTGCCAAACAGAACACAACCGCCCACCATCACCTCTCTGCCCTGGTGTTTGACGTTAACTTATGTTGCTTGCTACCAATAGAAAAGCGGGTCACGTGGTCTGGGATATACGAAAAACAAAGTATCTCTCGCAAGGTCATTGTACTCCCACTCACTCGCCGCTAGATTGGTAAAGCTTGCAATTATTTGCAGTATCCAGGTTGGAATCTGAAACTAGTCTTAATGCTACTTATTGTAAGAAGCACATCACCTCTCTTTAAAGTAGGGAAGTTGCAAACAACGCTGCGAACAGATTATTATATTTAATCCCTAATTAAATTTTAAGAGTGCATCACTTTAACTTCACAGTAGCAAAGTCAGACACAAACCCGCAAACAGGTAATAAACAAGCTGTACATCCTCTAAATTTGCTGGGTTGGAGGGAGAGGGTTTACCTGCTAGAATTTTCGAGCTATGCTTCTCATCACGTGACCATTCCCATTAGTTTGCAAGGAACAACAAAGAAATAGTTCGTGTGACTCACTTTACTTACACAAAGTCAGTAAATGTAATATATTCCCAGCTTATTTGCAACAGTACAGATTTCCTTCAAACCCGCATAAAATCCTACTTCTAGAGACGTAATTTCAGACAATGCGCGCTTTATTGTAAGTCTACATAATCGTTTATCCGCATAAAATACTTCTTCTAGAGACGTAATTTCAGACAATGCGCTCTTTATTACATGTCTACATAAAATACTACTTCTAGAGACGTAATTTCAGACAATGCTCTCTTTATTACATGTCTACATAAAATACTACTTCTAGAGACGTAATTTCAGACAATGCGCTCTTTATTACATGTCTACATAAAATACTACTTCTAGAGACGTAATTTCAGACAATGCGCGCTTTATTGTAAGTCTACATAATCGTTTATCCGCATAAAATACTACTTCTAGAGACGTAATTTCAGACAATGCGCTCTTTATTACATGTCTACATAAAATACTACTTCTAGAGACGTAATTTCAGACAATGCTCTCTTTATTACATGTCTACATAAAATACTACTTCTAGAGACGTAATTTCAGATAATGCTCTCTTTATTACATGTCTACATAAAATACTACTTCTAGAGACGTAATTTCAGACAATGCGCGCTTTATTATAAGTCTACAAGTTAATCGTTTATCCGCATGCAGTCCAGATATTGATTTCTGGGTTACAATGTCGACGTTTCCGGATTATGGAAGTGACTGAAGGTGACCGCCATTTACATGAAAGAATAAAAGTAGTTCATGGAGCAAATACATGAAGATTTACGAGGATTCACGAGGATTTATTCTGATCCTGTTTTTATGCTTATAGCGAATTTAGAAACGTTTGTAGTACACTTAAAGGTGTCTTAAGAAAATGCGTCATGGCAGACAGAGAGTATATGTGGATGGAATTATAAACTGGCTGGGATATATTAACAACACTATTAAATAAAGATCGATGGCTTATGTTAAAAAAAAACCAATAACATTTAAACAAGTAACATTTAAGCTTCCTTGCAATACTATCCTCTTAAAATTTCTCTTTCGTCCGGAGAGAAAATGTCCAAATGATA
The DNA here is from genome assembly GCA_028829895.1 of Sinotaia quadrata. Taxonomy (NCBI): domain Eukaryota; kingdom Metazoa; phylum Mollusca; class Gastropoda; order Architaenioglossa; family Viviparidae; genus Sinotaia; species Sinotaia quadrata. The sequence continues at coordinate 45,787,609 of CM054184.1, read as the reverse complement.
ATTCAAACCAGAATGATTTCGTACTGTTTACATTAGGAGTGCAAATAGCCAAGCGTTTTGTTTGGATAGCCATTTCAAAAAGTTAATAAATAGCTTACTTGTCTCCTTAACCGATTGTGTTATTCTCATATGTAAAATCATGCAAGCGAATAGATTACACGTGTAATGAAGGAAGGTCACATGACCACTCTTACAGTCAAATCGAGGACGGTATAAAATTATTTGTAACAACAAGCCGTGAATAGTTTCTCGTGTGAAAGAATCTTTAGGCTGGTGCAATAAATACCACGAAACAGAAAGAAGGAATTGTGAAAAGGATTTCTAATTTCACTTAAGTGACTATGTGAATCACATGCAAGCCCAAGTGAAGTAGGGTATTTCTTTGTTTGAATGAAAGGAATTGCTTATAACTTTATTTGTATGTGTGTGAAAACTGATGTTCGAAATCATGAAATATGTAATACAATTGTATAGTAAGATCCTTTAAAGCTGTTTAAATATAATACTTAGAAGCATTTCTGGAACTGAAGTATGCAAGTTTCTGGATTCCTGAATTCAAGTTTTGATGAATATTTCAATTTGGAGACGATTTGGCTTAAAGACCAAGTGAAATGGAATCTAGGTCAAACATAGTTTGTGAACTGAATTTGCCCCGTTACTAAGACACACAATCCCAAGCCCTCAAGGTAAAAACAAGCAGAAGTGACGTCACGAATAGGAGTCAATTAGGCCGCCAAGGTAATTTTCTCTGGTACCGCGGACCACTTTGATCCAATTCGTGCTGATGAGAGCGAAAGTTCGTCTGATAGTAGTTCGCATACCATTTCTAATGATGAAGGAGATATTCAGAAAACAATGATGGATGATGACTGTATCTGGTGAGTTATTTTTCTGATGATATATAGTAGCCATACGTTTGTAGACATCGTTAAGCTCATATTTCTAATTATTATTAAAATTATTTATGAATGATTTTTATATGAAAGACGAAAGTTTTTTTTTAGTAGTTTTGTAATTGTCATTTTATTTATATACATTCTACTGATATTTATTACTATTAATGAAAGTATTAAGGATCTGTATTAACATTTAGAGAATAGCAGTATAGTTATTTTTAAATAAATGATAATCATTTTCTCTATATTTTTTAATTACTTTATTTTCTAACGAAGAAGAATGGCAGTATAGTCTTGTTTTTAATTTTAAATGACTGATTATATATTATTCATATTAGAGAGAGAGGGAGAGAGAGAGAGAGAGAGAGAGAGAGAGAGAGAGAATTTTTAATTACTTCACCTACTAGAAGTTTCCTTTACATTTCTCTCTCTATATTTTGCATGTTTGTGTAAGAATGTCTGTATAAGTGTTATGTGTGTTTAGTGTGTGTGTGTGTGTGTGTGTGTGTGTGTGTGTGTGTGTGTGCGTGCGTGCGTGCGTGCGTGCGTGTGTGTGTGTGTGTGTGTGTGTGTGTGTGTGTGTGTGTGTGTGTGTGTGTGTGTGTGTGTGTGTGTGTATTAAGTTAGTATTGTAAATCAAAAGCTTGTAAATTTAACGATTTATTTAATATTATGTTATATTAATTTTAATAGTTATATGTTATATTAAGTTAATAGTTGGATAGTCTTATAAAACTTAAATATGTGCATTTCTACTTATTACTATTGCAGTTGTTAGTATATTGTGTATAAATGATCTAAAGTAACAATCAAGTACACTAACCAAAATAAAAGGTTATAATTCTAGAGGGGAAATCCCAGTTTTTGCCACCTTACCCGTGGTGGTATAATTAGTGCAAAAAATGTTATAACTTCACAATATGCAGTATTATGAAACCATAAACTGTAATGTAAAATATTTAATTATGATCAAGTTATTTCAAGTATTCATTTGTACACAGGTAATTTTGGCAGTTGCATAATAATTATGATAAATTCTAATGGATTTACCATTTATCAAGTTAATAGCAGAAAATAAAGACTTCAGTTTTTGTCCTGATACTGACTAGAATAATAAGGTTATGGATTCCAGAAAATATGTCATATACATTTATGTTATGAATAGTGTTAAAAATAATTCTTCAGTATATAAAGTGAAATATTCTGGTGCAATTAACACTCAAGAAGCACTGCATTCATACAAATTCAGATTAAAAGAAGATGATAGGGACTTGATAATATATAAAAAATAACATCTTATTCATATATTATTTTTATTAAATCAGGTATTGCAAAGTAATTATACAAACAGGTGATTAATTGATAGTTAATTAATATACTAATAGTCGTGTTAACAACACCTATCTAACTGAAACTACAAGAATATTTATTTTAATAATTCATTACAAGTACAACTGTTTTTAGGCACTTACCTACTAATATTCATTATTAATTTACCAAGAGTGTTTTTAATTATTGCATGAACACTGTTTTCTATCTTTATTGTATAGGTGTAAATGTGGAAAGAGAATTTAAATTAATTTTAGTAGGTGTACATAAATCAAAAATGAATTACATGTCTACAATTAAGAAAAACATTAACACATCAGAAATAATAGTAAAATTTTCAATAAATTTTCTGTGGTTGCTTATAACTTCCCAGGTACAAGAATATTCACTGAATGAATGGATTTAAGACTTATTCAATTAACATCACACACTGCATATTTACGACAGCTATCTTTGTAACTGTAAAGAACTGATTGTATGTAAAACTACAAATCAATGTCAATGGTCAAACGATAGAACTATAACTAACTGTGTAAGTGTAAGACTGATTTTAAACTGGTTAGGTCTAACTTTTGGCACCTCAGCGCCTGTTATTGCTAAACTGTCCCGAAAAGACTGTCTGCTTTGCATTTCACAGTCTTCTTCTTTGAAGTGCTCGCTACACAATACCGTCTGTGCTGTCGGATTAAAGTTTTCTCTTTTCAGCTTTGTAATCCACATTTTTCGTAACTTGTGATCTTTGGGAAATGTTAAAAAAAAAAAATTTTTTTTGGTTTGTCTGCAGTTTGTGCAGCCATTTGCATTGCAATATTTACCCATGTTTTAATTTTTCAAACCACGCATTTAACGCAGTCAATAGGTCGGACAGCGCATGCGGATTGTTGTTTCCTCTCGTGACGTCACGTGTTATATGCTATGGTGAGAAGTCTGTTTCGCAAATGAACGAGAGCTCTGATTCCAAAACCTCCCCTCCACCCCCACCCCAATCCCAAGAAGTAAACAGTCAAGGTGTATAGTGCTTTTCTACAAAAACAAATTGGCCGTCAGCAGTAAGAGCTACGTCCCTTTCATTAGCCGTCAATAGTCACAGTTATGTCCCCTTTATTGACCCTCAACAATCACAGTCATACACCCTTCAATGGCCCTCAGCAGTCACAGTTACGTCCCTTTTATTGACCCTCATCAGTCAGTTATGTCCCCTTTATTGACCCTCTGTCACAGTTACGTCCTCTTTATTGACTCTCTGTAACCACAGTTAAATTCCTTTCGCTGGCACCACTGACAGCACTGCCTCCTATAGAAGTTCCGATATTGACGCCCAAAGACAAAGAAAGTGGCCTCTTGACTTTTGTCGGCTTTTTTTTTTTTTGGTCTTGTTACCCTTCAGTTTTCTTTGGAACGGTGGCTAGGTGGCTATCGTGTGTTAGACAAATCTCCCCCTTGTAATTCCAGCCACTGATGTTGCTGTTATGATACGTAAAATGACACGTTCAAATGGACAAGCACTTTGATCATCACGTGTTGCTGTTAGAAGTGGCGGTAGTGAAATGTCTTGATGTTAAAGCCCTTGTAGTCGTTCTGACGTCAGAGAAATGAAGAGCACGACAAGAAGCTTGAAAGGAAATGGAAGTTGAAAGGAATGCCGGGAACGTTTGTGATCGCGCCGCGCTCGTTAATTAATTATTTCTTAATTAAACTAGTCCAGTAACTGGGTCATTAGCTTGAGAGAAGGCGAGAGGTTATTGCCGTGACACTGCTGAAGCAGCGAGTAATTAGCAAATCTGTTGAATTAATTGTCTGTGGAAGATTCCATCTCTCTCTCACACATCCTCGCGCTCTTGCTTTGGCCAGTTCTATTTGACAGAATTTTACTTTTTATCGGCAATAACAGTGGTGTGTGTCTGTCTGCAAAGAGAACTGTGTCCCATCATTTCATAATGACGACAAGAATAATGCTGTGTCTGTCTACAGAGAGAAGTGGTCCCGTCATTTCATAATGACGACAAGAATAGCGTTCGGGTTTTATATCGTGTTTTATTTAACTACTTCAGCAGTAACTTCAGTTGAAAAATGTTTTTAAATATATATAAATCCAATGTTGCAACATTTTTGTTTCTAAAATGATTGCATAAGATTTAATTGCACCGAAACGTTTTGATATTTTAAAAATATCTTTCTCAAAATTACGTTTTATGCTTAGAAATGTATAAAATCGAAGTACCTATATTCCAATGAATCAATAGTAATAAAAGAAGAAGTATACCCTTTATTTAAGCGTGACGTCATAGACAGAAACATGTTTGAGGACAAAGAACATTGTCTCAACTTTCATTTATAATTCACGTTTTCTTTCTAAATGTTCGTCTTCGTGAAATGAATTTTTAAGCGTTTTGCTAATTTAATTCCCATTCTTAGTCTTTGTCTAGCCATACGAATTATTTGATTTTATTTATTTTTATTTTTAACGCTCTTTACTTTTCAAAACTACTATGAACCATGTCTTTTGTTCTGTTTAGTGAATACCTGTACAAAGACGAATACCTGATAAATATATTGATGTCTGTTCATAAACCAGAAACAAATTGTGGATACATTTTAAAGTCTTGATAGATCAATGACTGTTTGTTTACAATAACTGTCATCCAAGTACTGAGACTGTTCATATATCAATATCTTTCCACAGACCAATAACTATTTATAATCAATTCTTTCATCAGACTATTGAGTGTTAGTATATCTGTATCTTTCCACAGACTAAAAACTGTTTATTATCAATGTCTTTCACCAGATTATGGAAACTGTTCATACATCAATATCTGTCCACACACCGATGAATGAAATATAAAAACAATTCTATAAAATGGGTTGTCCATAAATCGATGCCTGTCTACAGACTTCGCCAACATATCAGTAAGCAGTTCATTAAAAAAGTTTGTAAACAGTTCATTGAAAAAGTTTGTAAACAGTTCATTCAAAGAGTTTGTAAACAGTTCATGGAAAGAGTTTGTAAACAGTTCATGGAAAGAGTTTGTAAACAGTTCATGGAAAGAGTTTGTAAACAGTTCATGGAAAATGTTTGTAAATGTAGAGTTACTTTTGTTGTCTTCTTACGAAAGACGTCAAGCTAAACACCCGCGCCGCCTGTCTACAGACACTTGTATATCAATATATATGTTGATAAAGTCTATGGATCTATACACACACATACACACATAGATAGATAGACAGACAGACAGACAGACAGATAGATAGATAGATAGATAGATATATAGATAGATAGAAAGTAGATAGATAGATAGATAGATACATACATGCATAGATAGATAGATAGATAGATAGATAGATAGATAGATAGATAGATAGATAGATAGATAGATAGATAGATAGATAGATAGATAGATAGATAGATAGATAGATAGATAGATAGATAGATACATACATACATACATACATACATACATACATACATACATACATACATACATACATACATTCGTGCATGCATGTGTGTGCTTGAATATGCCTGTCCTTAAAATAATTACTGTCAGAACTATGAACTGACAATAAATGAATTACTGCTATAGTAAATGAGTGTGTGTAGGGGGGAAGGGGGTGTCGCATAATAAAAAGAGCCACAAAATGTACGTTTAAATAATATTGAGGAAAATTAAATCTTTATTTAAAATTATACGGAGATAAACAATTCATTGCAAACATTTTTTTTTATAAAAGTCCTGTAATAAGTCAATGAACTGGCTAACATAAAACATTAGAAACTTGTTACAAGTAACACGCAGAAAATTTAATTGCGATTTAACAGAAGTATACTGTCAATGGAGCGAAATAAATTTAAATGCGACGTGAAATATATTTAATAAGGGAAACAGAGAAGTTAAATGCGATGTGAAATATATTTAGTAATGGAAACAGAGAGAATTTAAATGCGACGTGACACCTTCTAAAGAGCTTTTTCACTGGCATGGAATCAAAATGGACAACGTTATGAAACCTTTGTAATGCTTTAAATTATTTATTAGTACGAGAGTATAAAAGAAAAGCTTTATGATTCATGTAGAAAGCTTTGTAAGAAAGCTTAGTGCAAAGGAAATGAGTTATGACTCCCTTAAATTGCAAGAAAATGGTCGTGTGAATGTAAGAGAGAGAGAGAGAGAGAGAGAGAGAGAGAGAGAGAGAGAGATTGTCTGTGAGTATGTATGACTGTGTGTGAGAGTTTGTGTGTGTGTGTGTGTGTGTGTGTATGTGTGTGTGTGAGTTTGTGTGTGTGTGTATGTGTGTGTGTGTGAGTTTGTGTGTGTGTATGTGTGTGTGAGAGTTTGTGTGTGTGTGTGTATGTGTGTGTGTGAGAGTTTGTGTGTGTGTGTATGTGTGTGTGAGAGTTTGTGTGTTTGTGTGAGAGTTTGTGTGTGTGTGTGTGTGTGTGTGTGTGTGTGTGTGTGTGTGTGTGTGTATGTGTGTGCATTATTAGTTATATTTTTTGTTTGCGATTATTATTATATTTTGTATGCGATTATTGCTTGCGCGAATGTGATCCTGTGTATGTAAACAGGGGGAAGGGTTGAATGTGTATTAGTTTCATACCGCTCGAGGCCCGTGGGATTTTCACACAAAACCCAGTGACGAAGTGAGTAACTCAATTTTGAATTACCAAGTGAGTAAGTCAATGTTGAATTACCAAGTGGAGTCACAGTAAGCATGCAGAAATATTAAAACTGAGCGTGTAACAAACATAAAATGAAAAGAATCTATGGCTATTTTAACATTAAAGTTGTCTATAGAGACAGATAACTCAGCTTAACATTGCAAAAGTGTTCCCTGCCTTTGCAGTTAGCCAGACCATAACTTTCGACCTTGGCCCTTAGTGCTGTCATCTAGAATCTTTGGTAGTATTAACCGTAGAACAACAATTAGCAATTAGAAAACATTTCATAGTAAAAGGAACTGAATATTAAATATTACGAAACTTGTATTAACAACCGGAAAACAACAATTAGCAATCAAAAAATGTTTTATAACAAAATGAACCGATTATTAGCTAATACAAAACTTGTATTAACAACTTTAACATGTATATTGACAATCGGAAAATGATCATTAACAACAGGATAACGCGTGTTGACAACCGTGAAAAGTGTGTTCACAACTTCATTCATATGTTAACAAGTGCGCGCTTGTGTTTCACAAATAAACTGAAATTGTTTGCCTGGAAACGCAAAGTATAGGCTAACAACAGAGAAAGAAAAGTGTTTACCTGGAAACGCAGTGTAGACAAACAGCACAGAGAGAAAGGTGTAATGGAAAAAATGTTGACAACGAGAAAACTTTTTGTATGGTGATGTAAACATCGAACAATTTTGTGTGATTATGTAATCGTCTAACGCCCAACATTCGCAAATGCTGTGTGATGATGTAAACCCCTAACACCCAGAGTTGTGGAAAACACTCGAGTTGAGAATATGCTAGAAATTTCTGATGTAATGCAAAACATCCCAGCTGGGTGAGTAGTTTTATTATCCAATGGTTATGATTTACAAGAGCAAGACCAGCCAATGGGCTGAAATTACAAATTTTTACCTGATATAGAGAATAATATTGTCTGATCACTTGAATTTGAAGTGGCAAAGAGTCCGGTCTTGAAAGGCGGCCATTAGCTGATGGTTAACTGACTGATTGAAAAAGAATGGATATAGAAATATTTTTGCATTTTTACTATTGATATGTTATACTTGTGTTTTATGTAGAGATATGGGAGTAGACTATTGTTTCTACAAATGTATGAACTATGATGCTTATATGTAGTGTGCTAACACTTGACATTGTTCTAGTGAAACCACTCATAATCTATAATGTTGTATTTATTATGCTCTGTGCGTGTATCAAGCTAACAAATACTGTTGAAGAAAACTGTAAGTTAGATTTGAATTTTTGAAAGAATGGAGTTTTAAAAACATAAACTGGAAACTTAGCATTTGCTCTCTGATTATATTTTTCAGGATAAAGCAGCCTCTCTCTCCATGTATTATTTGAATCTCCTGGTTTTCTGGTTATAAACCTCTACGATTATGGTAGATGCGGGGAGCCTCTTCTGCAGTGTAAGTGTAAGAATACACTACACTCCATGGTGGCAAGATTTGCTGACTACATGAGCAATTTCTGGTACAGGGAAGTTACTAGAAACCATTACAATTGTTATTCTGCTTGAAAGAGCTGTACAGTGAATGAACGCCCATCTTAGCTTCAAGATAGCAGCGAAACAGTGTTACAAAAGTGTACAAAGACTATTGAGACAATGCCTAAATCAGGTTACAGGAATTCAGGAAACTATTATCACTTATCTCTAATAACTCCATATCTGTTCTCTGATATGAACTATCTTGTGATTTGCCTTGACACTATTGTTGAATTGTATTTGGGGGATATAAGATTATGTAAGACCATAATGCCCAGCATTGCTAAGACTGTGTGATTTGTAAGCCCTTAATGCTTAGCATTGCAAACACTGTGTGATTAAGTAAGCCCCTAATGCCAAGCATTGCAAAGGATGTGTGATTATGTAAGCCCACAAAGTCCAGCATTTCAAAGACAGTGATTATAAAAGCCCCTAACGTCCAGCATTGCAAAGGCTGGGTGATTATATAAGCCTCCACTGCCCAGCATTGCAAGACTGTGTGATTATGTAAGCCCCTAATGCCCAGCATTGCAAATGCCATGTGACTATATAATCACCTAACACCCAGCATTGCAAAGGCTGATTATGTAAGCCACTTACGTCCAGCATTGCAAAGTCTGTGTGATCATGTAAGCCCCTATTGCTCAGCATTGCAAAGACTGTGTAATTAAGTAAGTCTCTAACGCCCAGCATTGCAAAGATTATGTAAACCCCTTAACGCCCAGTATTGCAAAGCATGTGTGATTTTGTAAGCCCCTGACGCCCAGAATTGCAAAGACTATGTGATTATTAAATCCCCTTTAATGCTAGATTTTCAAAGACTGTGTGATTATGTAAGCCCCTAATGCCAGCATTGCAAAGACTGTGATTATGAAAGCCCCTATTGCCCAGCATTGCAAAGACTATGCGTTAGATTATACGTTATGTAGGCCTCGACTGTATGGCGATGTAAACCTCTAATATCCAGTATTCACATAATATAAAAGCACTTGGAATTGAAAACCCGCATTTTTGAAAACGGGGGAGGGGGGGGATTATAAACGTAGGAAATCAGTAGTGTGTGTTATAAATTCAGGACAAGCGCACAAAAAGATGAAAGTTGGCAAGACGTTTTGTAGATGTGCATTAATTACTTAAGCAGAGGTCGATAGGAGATTGGGAGGGGGTCGTGCCAACAATCCATATGCAAGTACTACAGTGACCAACGGGGGACTAGATTAACATCGAAAGGAATACTAGAAAACTGTCTGAGACTTGAAGACGTCATTCTTGCTGTTTAAACCAGTTCCCCACGAGAATCGACCGCAAATTTCATTCACCAAAACGTTAATTGGTCGTCATTGTGTGGCGACCGTGGATCCGGCCGATGGTATGTGATAAAAAAAAATTCCTCTCACTAATCTTTTATCTTAATATGCTTTGTATTTTATTTTTGACGTCTAACAATATGATTACCTGCATTTCTTTTTGTCGTGAGCAAGTGTGTGGTGTGGTTTATTGTTTCAGGAAATGGAATGACAGTAATAAGAGATTCGCTGTAAAGAATTTTTTAAGGAGTATGAAGCAAATTCTAGTGATGATAAACTGAGCATACAAGAAAAAGCTAAACTAAAAAAAAGCAAGACAGCCAAATAAACTGTGGATAAATCATTTGCACAAATAAGAGAAAAATGCGTGACAGCCAAATATAAACAGTGGAGAAAACAACTGAGCAAGAAAGAAAAAGGAAAACTAGAATAGAAAATAGAAAATAGAAATAGAATAGAATAGCCAAACAGATTGGAATAGTCCAATGAACGAAATGATGAAAGTAAACAAAATTGAAATAAACTTTAAATGAATGAAATATGTTAAATCGAGAGAATTCGACTCCCTTACTGTTGATGCATTAAAACTAAACTAATAATTATAGTGGAAAATGTCCTTTAAGATAAGCTTTATACATAAATGCTACTGTAAAATTATCACTGTAATTTAAATTAAATTTTGAAACAACTCTGTATAACAGCAACGCTGCCGTTACAAATGACTTTCTTTGAGCAACTTTGCCTGTACGTATGTGTAAAGATAAGGAACTGAAATGCTAAAACTAGTTGTTAATATTTTTCAAATGCTATTAATTTCATGTTAATAATTATGTTTATGCGCTATCACGATGCAGGCCAGCAGAACTGTAGAAATGGCGATACTCACTGGATATCCTATTTGACACTGAGCTAGTTAAGAAAGGCAGCTTGTTCAATCAGTGATACTGGCTGTCCATCTCTTGACACTGAGAGGGTTAAGAAAGACTATAAGGACATTATGCGTTGCTTGCTAGCCGCCCCTTGACACAGTGCAGCTAGTGATACTGGCGTTCCAACTCATGACACTGAGAGGGTTAAGAAATGCGACGTTTATTATATTCCTGACTGACACACGAAAATATGACATTACAACTGAAGCAAAATAAATAGTTTCTTTTATTCAAAAAATGGATGGAAGAGGAATAAAGTAACCCTCGAGTTACTGTACAAGGGTTGTTTATTTGATCTTGAGTGTGTAGTCACAAGAACATAAATGAATAATGTAACATCCTCCTTTTCATCAAGGTAAGAATGGTCAGGTCTAATATAAAATAACAAAATATAAAGAATATAAAGAGATAGATCAAGCGATAATAGATTGGATAAATTCGAAATTGAGGATTGAGTGTCTGTTTCATTTTGAGTAGATAAAGTCTTTCATTGTAGGCACTTCAACTTCGCGACCACACCTAGTTCGAGCAGGGATTTTGATAGGGCTTTCAGCAGCAGTCTGCAGAGGGTTGGTTCGTATCTGGTGCTGGATAGGGGTCGATGATGAAAACAGTAATGAGTTTGCAAGGGTCAGTCTTTCAGGGAAAGGAGTCTTTGGGACCTCAATGTGTTGGACATCAGAAACAGCTATCGGAACATCAGCGGGAGCATCAGTTGCCATGGTAGTAGATGGCAACACTTTCTTCACGTGCACTCGATTGTGGCGATATATTGCGTCACCTGACTCGACATCATAGGAGCGTTCGTCAAGTCTTGTAGTGACAGTACCACTTGTCCATTTCTTTGAGCCCACTGTGGACGGCTTCGTCATCACTATATCTCCTTCTTCAAGGGACAGCCAAGTCCTTAGCACCGGTTTAATAGTACTCAGCGGGTTTCTTCATCAGCTTTGCTCTGTAGTTTTCTAGTTCGGCTTTTCTAGATTTAATGTTCATGTAATTCCTTTTCACCAATCAGTCACTCAAACAAAATGTGAATGAAACTACACACGCACACAAATTAACAGTACAAATTTTTGCTTTACATGTGAAATTAGCAATACAGTATTAACAGTCCCAGTGTTATCTTTAATTCATAAGAAAATAAAAAGAGTATAGCAAGGGTTTTGTTAGTTGTATGAATTATCTTAAAGCGAACACTTGAAAACAATTAGATTTATTCCTCCAGCACGCTGCTATCAAAGTACGCAATGACCTGAGTGGGTTGTGACCCGCCAATAAAAGATTGAGGGGAGCAATAAGGTCAAGCGTGGCTAAATGTAATAATAATAATTAAAAAAAATTATTCGTTGAATTTTATTCCCTCCTATATTTTTTACAGTGGCCAGCCAGAATATGTGTTTAGGGGTTTAGCCTAAGGTTATGGGCAACCCAAGATGGTGGAGAATTAACATCTTGCCCACATTGCCAGCAAAACATCGCAATCACCAACTTAGCTATATCGAGTAATATGGAACATCACCACCTTAGCGATGCCAAGTATAATGGGGCGTCACTGCCTTAGTAATATCGAACAGGATGGAGTATAACCAATTTAGCGATGTCGAGCGTGGTATAACAGCGCCACCTTTGCGGTGTCGAGTATGGTATAACAGCGCCACCTTTGCGGTGTCGAGTATGGTGGAACAGCGCCACCTTAGCGGAGTCGAGTATGGTGGAACAGCGCCACCTTAGCGGAGTCGAGTATGGTGGAACAGCGCCACCTTGGCGGAGTCGAGTATGGTGGAACAGCGCCACCTTTGCGGAGTCGAGTATGGTGGAACAGGTCTACCTTAACGATGTCGAGTATGGTGGAATAGTGCTTTAGCGATGTCAATTATGGTGGAGGAGCGCTACCTTAGCGAAGAATTAGTTAAGTACACAGAGTAAAGCCAAATGTGACTGGACTGGTTGGATAGGCACGGAAATGAACAATCATCAACCATATACGTTCAGGAGATTTACAGTGTAAAGATCTCCACCCAGTCTGCGATGAGAACTTTGCAAAAATCTGTTCCATATCTTATTCTTCTTTATACTAAATTTTAATTGTAATTGCTAAACTCTTTTAATTTGTTGTTAGTGTGTTGTTAGTGTGTTGTTAAATGTAATCGAAGTTTAGCTTCGCATCGTAATGTCTAGCGTCGTTGTAACGTAATAGTCTGTGTTGTGCATAACGTATCAGTAATTACTGCGTGGGAGTGTGACAAATCAAATACCAGACCGTCGCATCGCAGTCGATTGTCCGCATCGGCATCTACGGGTAGATTAGTGTGTGAAGCCAAAGTGTATCTGAGTTAATCACATGAATACAAATTACCCATGTAACTTTGTGCTTTATTATGTTGCGTCTCTAACTCTCCCTCTGTCTTTGTCAGTGGATTAGCATTTCTGTCTGGGTTCGGAAGAATGACATTGTGACACAACGCCACCCTTGTTATTGATTATTATTATTATTAATATTATTATGATATTATTATTATTATGCCTCTTTCCACGACTTCTGTTTGACTGTCGGTTGTGATCCAAGGTCTTACCAAGATTCTGGGAGACCCAAGTTTTTACGGAGGATGTGGGCACATCCAAGGAGCGCTGCTTTGAGTAGTGGAGAGAGTCTGTGGTTTCAAGGGAGTTTATTCAGGTAGCCTTCCAATTCCGATGTTATGTTCCCCAAGGCTCCTATCACTATAGGTATCACTACTGCTTTTACATTCCACAGTCTCTGGATTTCTAATCTGAGGTCTTGGTATTTTTCTATTTTTTCTCTTTCTTTTGTTTTTATGTTTCTATCACTTGGAACAGCGAGATCAATGATTGTTACTGTTATGTTGGACTTATTAAGAACTACAATGTCTGGTCTTCGTGCAGGAATCACCCGATCTGTTCTTATCTCGAAGTCCCACAGTATTTTGACTTCTGTTTCGGTGATTGAGTCACGCAAAGACATTCGTGTAATACACAAGGATTAACTCGTTACAACTCATACAGAGATTGACCTAATTAAACAGAGATTTGTACCCAAAGTAGCGTTTGACTCATTTAGTGAAAAGCATAAGGATTTATTCATTCACTGCACAACATAGGTATTGAACCGTTCAAAGCCAACATAGTTATTGAACCGTTTAATGCACAACATAGGTTTGAACCGTTTAATGCACAACATAGGTACTGAACCGTTCAACATACAATATAGAAATTGTCTAATTCAATGCACAATACAGAGATTGATTCATTCGGCAAAGAACGTAGGGCATATATGACTCATTAACTGCAAGCGAAAGGGAACTGCTGAGGTCCGCCTCCATGTCTGCAGCGAACGGGCGTGAAAGGCACAATAGTGGAATTTGGGAGGCAGTTATTTTCCACTTCGTTTGGACGGATCTTTTCCTGATAGGAATTTGTAATTATTTCGTGTAGCGGTCCTCTGTGAACAATGAAGACAACGTTTGGACAGACCATCATTTTTCATTGAGACAATAGTTCCCAGAAAATGGCTTACGGCTTTAATAAAGGACTACATTAAGTATAGATAGATAGATAGATAGATAGACAGACAGACAGACAGGTAGATAGATAGATAGATAGATAGATAGATAGATAGATAGATAGATAGATGGATAGATAGATTGGTAGGTAGATACGTAGATAGATAGATAGATAGATAGATAGATATGTATGTAGGTAGATAGATAGATAGATAGATAGATGGATGGATGGATGGATGGATGGATGGATAGATAGATAATGTACAATTAACTACCTAGGTACAGCATTTTTGGCATGAAATTTCATCGCTTCTCCTTCTTCAGCACCCACCCACCATCAAAAAAATTGAAAAAGCAAACAAACAAGTAACCCATGATTTCTTTTTAAACTTTCTCATCAAACCTCTAGTTCTTTAATTCAGGACCAATGAGTACTATCTTCCTATCTTCACCACAATAACGTAACTGCTACGATGCACAAATTGATAAAAGAAATCTCTTTTTCGTCGTCTTAGTCTTCGATAATAAAAATCATACCGATAATGGAGATGTTTACAACATTTAATCTTCCCATTAATTCAGATCTCTAAGCGCTTTACAGTTGCCAGTGAACATCACCTCGGCTATGACCTTTTACCAACCGATAGGCCCTCTTCTTTCTCGGATTGGTATTGTCGAGCCGGCACCCTGGACCCCCTCCCCAATACTTTCCGCACAAGCCATTTGATGCAAGAGTGATGGAGTTTTGTGTTTTCTTTTTGTCTCTTGTTTACTATTGATTGCATTAATGAGCGACTAGTGTATATATGTATAGAAGCAATTCCAGTGATAGCAATCGGAACCTGCTGTGGGAAAGGGAGATAATGAATGGCAATTGTCAACATAAGTAATCGACGCTCGTTCTGAGCTTTACAGACAAAAACGAAATGGAGAAGATATGAAAGAAAGAAAGAAAGAAAGAAATGAAAGAAAAAAATGAAACAAACAAACAAACAAACAAACAAACAAAGATAGAAAGAAAGAAAGAAAGAAAGAAAGAAAGAAAGAAAGAAAGATAGAAAGAAAGAAAGAAAGAAAGAAAGAAAGACAGACAGACAGAAAGAAAGAAAGAAAGAAAGAAAGAAAGAAAGAAAGAAAGAAAGAAAGAAAGAAAGAAAGAAAGAAAAAAAAGAAAGAAAGAAAGAAAGAAAGAAAGAAAGAAAGAGTAGAGACTTAGAGATATATGAAGAGAAAGATACCGAGAGAAGAAAGAAAAAAGAGAGAGTACAGAAACAGAAATATAAGGAAAAGAAATAGATGGAGAAATAGAGAGAGTGAAGGAAAGGGAGAGATAGAGAGATTGTGAGAGTGTGCTGAACACTCGGGGAACAGGGAGCAGATGTCAAAGTGCACTAATTAGTATCGAGCTTTCTTGATCCTTGCCGCTTTATTTTGCTGTTCATCCAATTTTTGTTTTTAAGTTTGCGTTTCCATTTCAATACTTTGATGAAATATTGTGTCCTTCCATATTTTTGGTTCATTTAAAGCTATTTCTATTTCTATTTTTCCTTATGAGTTTCAATCTTCGTGCATCCTATTACTGCTATTCCTTATTAGTTTCAATCTTCTAAAATCCAACACACGTGTGGCAATTCCCTCAGAAAACTTCAGCACAAACAAGATTCCTGAGAGTAATTCAGCCGGTGAATGAAGTTTGGTCTAAGAGCCTGGATCAGTAAATTTTGTTGCTGTTTACCAGTTTGCATGGAATGTAGTACATTCATTCTACTTACACACTACAGTAGACACTTCTTACATCTACCATGGTCAAATGCATTTTATATTCAGTCAACCAAGAGATTCAAATAAAACAAGGAAAGCCTGCTTTTTACCTGTAAAATATACCCAGGGAAAAATGCTAAATTTTCAGTTTATTCATTCTTAACTCCATTCTTTTTTACATTAAAGTTTCAACTTACAGTTTCCTGTAACAGTATTTATTAGTTCAATACATGCATACAGCATAATAAATACAGCACAATAGTTTTATGAGCTGGTTCACTAGAAACAATAACAAGTTTAGCATATAAACATCACAGTTCACAATTTGTAGAAGTAATAGCCTACTCACATACATTTACTCTTATTACACTCCATTGATGTATGGTGGCAAGGTATGTTGACTACATCGAGCAATTTCTGGTACAAGGAAGTTACTGGAAATTGCTACAATTGTTGTTCTGCTTCAGGTTGCCAATCAATAAAGGAGTGCCCAGTTTAGTCTCGAGAGAATAGCAGAGAATCAGTGTTTTACAGTTTGAGGAGGGAATCACGAGGAATTGACAGTAATAATGTGAACAATAAGCTTGAGGCTTTGTTAACAAAAAAGTATGTGAAAGACTTTTGAGTGTTGTTAATTATTGTTCTTAGATTTTCAAGTGCAATTGATGCTTGATTTATTATTATCTTAGTAACTGATTTAATACTTAGATTTTTCATGTGCAAATGATTTTATCTTAGAATTCATATTTTAATGTTAATTCATAAAGGTTGTTTTGTTACTTTTTCTTGCGCAATTAATTCATATTGCATATTTTTATGCGTAATTAATTTGATTTTTTTAGATTTTCATACGAAAATTATTGTAAGCTTAGATTTATATGCATAATTGATTATATTTTAGATTCCCCTCCATAGCTGATAATATTTTAGATTTTCTTGCATAACTGATTAAATTTCAGATTTTCATGCATAAGATTAGATTTTTTAGATTTTCATGTATAGATTGTCATGTTAGAGTGGTGTGCGCAATTGCCAAGGATAATGGATTGCAAAGTTAGACTGGCGTGCACATTTGCCAAGTGTAATGGATTGCAAAGTTAGATTGGCGTGCACATTTGCCAAGTGTAATGGATTGCAGTTAGATTGGCGTGCGCAGTTGCCAAGCATAATGGATTGCAAAGTTAGATTGGCGTGCGCAGTTGCCAAGCGTAATGGATTGCAAAGTTAGATTGGCGTGCGCAGTTGCCAAGCGTAATGGATTGCAAAGTTAGATTGGCGTGCGCAGTTGCCAAGCGTAATGGATTGCAAAGTTAGATTGGCGTGCGCAGTTGCCAAGCGTAATGGACTATCATGTTAGATTGGCGTGCACGATTATTTAAAAGCGCAATGGATTTTAAGTTAGATTGGCGTGAATAATTTTTAAACGAAATGGATTGACAAGATAGACAGGCGTGAATAATTTTCAATCGAAATGGATTGCTAACTTACAGTATCCTGAGAAACTGATTATTATCTTACATTTTCATGCGTAACACATGAAATATTTTCAAATGAATATTTTAGAATATAATCGTTACACCCATCAACTATCTTTATCACTACTTCTCGTGTCTATCACGGTCGTAACTGTTTATAATCAGTAAACCAGGAGTTTCCGGTAAAACAAGGAAACGACTTATACCCATGAAGCTAATGGCTGCATTTCATGGCTTGACTTCTTGCCACTCTAAACTCCAGGTGATTAGACAAAAGAATTCTCTACATTGGGTAAACTTTTAGTCTCAGCCCATTGGCTGGTCTCATTTCCGTAAATCTTAACCATTGGACATTAAAAACTGATGATCCGGTTGGATCTAGTTTGGATTGCATCAGCAGTTTCTAGAATATTCTCGAGTTGTTTACTCCAACTCTGACACTTACAAAAATATTATCATAAAGAGTGCCCAGGGTCGGACAATTTAACAATTTATATAACAATTAAGTCTGGAAATAGGGATAGACAAATTTAAATCCACCACAGATAGCTATAAATAGCCATTATATTTCCTATAGAAACTATAAATAGCCATTTATTTCAAAGTGTAACTATAAATTGCCATTATACTAAAAAGGGGAGCTATAAGCAGCTACTGTATTTCAAACGGTAATAGTAAATAGCCATTTTGCTTCAAATGGTAATTATAAATAGTCATTTTATTTTTTTTAAAATAATTATGTTTAAGCACTGAATTTTCAGAACCTTGTATAAAATAAACAAAATAATATTCAGATTTAGTTTAATGACCTTCTTTCTACTTATTTCTTTGCCTGTTTCTCGAGAAAGGGACGAACAATTATTAATTGTATTTCTTCCCCAGGATTGGAACCCGTGATACTTTAAAGCAAGGAGCGAGAAAAATAATTAACTCCGAGAAGTTAACTCCTATAGTCACTACGTACCAAAGTCTCTCTCTCTCTCTCTCTCTCTCTCTCTCTCTCTCTCTCTCTCTCTCTCTCTCTCTCTCTCTCTGTTTACACGCGCTCCCTCTGCTCTCGACAACGAAACAAGCCAGGCGTCTGAAAAACACACAGAAGTAGACAAAGGGGGTGGGGCCTGCACAACATTACTAATCGCTTGTGCCCAGTCCACTACAGACAGGACTGGTACGTAAACGAAGAACCTTTGAAGGCGGGTCGATTAATTGGTCAATCGATCACAAGTGGCCGGGCGATAGTGGTCAATCGATCCCGAGTGAACTGGGTATGCTATAGCACCCACACTCCGCTCTCTCGTCGGTCGGTCTTAAAACGGGACGGCAGTACATCTTCACCGGCTTCCGGATGTAGTAAGTGCGCTACTGTGGTTCTGGTAATGACAGACACAGCTTTTAAAAATTATTTGGGGATTTATAGCACAAGAATGCGAGATAGATAGATAGATAGATAGACAGACACACAGAAAAATAGATAGATAGATAGATAGATAGATAGATAGATAGATAGATAGATGGATGGATGGATGGATGGATGGATGGATAGATAGATAGATAGACATACATAGAGAGATAGATAGATAGACGGATGGATGGATGGAAGGACGGACGAACGGACGGACAGACAGACAGATAGATAGATAGATAGTGTGGTTCTTGTGTGTGGACAATATAATGCATATATTGCATAGAAATTTGAAGTATTTTTTCTATTTTAACTCTAATTAATGTTAATTATAAAGTCATGAATTTGAACACTCAAAGAAGGAATAACAAACCAGCAAGAGCACATCTTACAATAGCTAGCAAAAAGCAGGAGTAGAATTGAATGAGAGAACGAGAGTATCGAAAATATAAGGATAATTGATTTTTGTGGAAGTTTTAGGCCGATGTAAATAATATTTTGGAAACAGTTTTGTTTCAGAGAAAAAACATTGAAATAAGCAAACCACTTTCTATCTCTCTATTTGCGCATCGATATGTGTATCTGTTTGTCGCCACACATCTCAATCTTCATGTATTTATAACCCATCCATTAATTGCGTGTCTGTCTATCTACCTTTCATGTTTCTATCTACCACTCATGCTTCTGTCTGTCTGTCTATATCTGTCAGTGCACTTATCTATCTAAATAGTGTCTAAATGTAAGTATGTCTGTTAACCTTCGATTATCCATCATATATAAAAAATAATTATCTATATATCCGGGAAATCATCTATTACGCATATCTAATAAACATCCCTTAATCTATCTATCTATCTATCTATCTATCTATCTATCTATCTGTGGTGGAGTAAATTTGCCTATTCCTATTTCAAAACTTAATAATTATATATTTGTTGCCAATGTCAACATTATACAACCTAGGGCACTGCTTATGATATGATGATATGTTTGAAAGTGTAAGAATTGGAGTAAACAACTCAGGTGGAGAATATGCTAGAACTTGCTGATGCAATCCGAACCAGTTCCAAGCAGATTAGTTTTTCTGATTGATAATATATGACTGATAGTCTCAAACTTGTTCATAACTTCATCCAATGGGGATGGACTGAAAGTTATTTTGTTGAAGAAAGTCCTTTATTAAAGTCACTTTGATTTTAACATAACTCAAGACTAGTTATAGAGGTAATCTTTAGCTAAAGGTATGTTAACCGGCTGATAAAAACAAAATGGACTTAGAGTATTTCGTACATGTTTACTATTGATCTATGATTTGAATTGGAGAATGCTTATGTAATTAAACCATTATTTCTATGCTCAGTAATTCGATTATGTTGTAAATTATACTTGTGAATTTTTGATTGATGCTAATTTATTTTGCTGCGTGTGTGCCTTTTGTTCGTTTGATTTGCTTTTCATTATTTTGCATTTCACGTTAAGTTTTATTTCATAAATTTGTGCGAATCGTTTAGCAATTTTCAGTGGATAAGTAATGGATAACTAATGGATAAATAATGGATATGTAATGGATAAGTAAGGGATAATCTAATGTTAGTATTTCTGCTACTCTCGATAATAAACTCTACCTTTATCTATTTGAACAATTTTATCTAAGTTTCTTTCTTTCTTTCTTTCTTTCTTTAATCATAACTATAGTGCACATAAATTAATTTGTTAACGACTAATATCATAATTATATATATATATATTGTAATTAGGTGCTGAGGTAGTCTCGTTATCATTAATTTCGTTTAAATTACAACCTCCAAATTCAAAATGCTTTTCACCTGGAACTCCCTCGTAATCCGACGAGACGAGTGTTACAACCATTCGATTCGCTCGTCTACTTTTAGGTTCCCTGGTTTAAGTCCAGTAATCCTGTACAATGTGTGCGAAGTAATTTCCCCTTTTCTGCTCTTATAATTTTAAGTCTGAAATACAGTCAGCATTAAATCATGCTTATTGGCGTCTTGGTCGTTTGATTGAGTGATTACGTAGTTTTCTTTCTATTTAAAGTGACAAGAACAATAACAATCAATGTACGTTGTAAGCAGAGCGACACTTCCATTGTCACAGTTTTAGAGGGATTACTTTTTAAACTGAAAAGTGCTTTTTAAACTTTAATTGTCTTTAAACAATGATTCGACAGTTAAATATATTTTCCATTAATTTCTGCTGCCGACTGAGTAACAAAATCACACTTACACAGGAATGTAAAGTTGGGATTAGCAATTGGGTCAATAGCGAGAAAGAGAGAAATGTAGTTTTGAACAAGGATGGAATATACACGGGCAGAGAAAACTCCCATTGTTTTATAAACGCATTATTTTAAGTTTACCGGTTTCGCATCACTGAAGCTTGCATCGCTTAGATTAAAATTGTGTGTGTGTCTGTATGCGCATATGTATGCATGAATGTATTTGATATGTGTGTGGATGTATGGGTGAGTGTGAGTTGTTTGACTGGTTGAGTTATATTCTCTGAGCTGTCTCAGTCGACTGGCGAAGTTCATTTCCGTTGGTTTCTAATTCCTGTTCAGTTCAAAAAAGTATTTCTATAGTTTAATTTTAAAATTTATTACAAGTATTTCATACTTAAAGCAGTTCTAGCAGTATACTACTCCTTTTTTCCAAAGTACAATATGCTTTTGCCATTCTATATTTCTGTCACTAAAATAATCATTTTAGAAATCTATACCTGATAGAGTAACGTACCAGAAATTGCAATTTCTAATCTACTACAACTGTACAAAAATCTTACCAGTATTACCTGTAAATGTGCTGAAATACTCGTTTTCGTCTTCTATACCAGACCGTTACTATTTTACCAATTCTGTTACCACTGTTTCAATACTTCTAATACAAATTATGTGGACTTTCGCTGAACCAAACAAAATCTCTGCTGCACAAATCTTTCTCCCACCATGCAAATCCTTACAAGAGTGAGTAGATCCTGTTACCAGCTTTTGTTGCACCATACAAATTCTTCTACTTCTGCAACTGTGTCCATTCACAACATCGACATAACAAAACAATATACCACTTTGGAATGATAGGATACTGTGTCTGAGCTGTTGTTTGGTGGTGGTGGTGTGTGCACGCGCGTGTGTTTGTGTGTGTGTGTTTGTGCGTGCATATATGTGTACGCTTGTGTGTCTTGAAAATCATTAACGCAGTGTGTGTGTTTTGCTTGATGCTTCTTCGGAGTTTGTTTTTGTTACTTATAAAGCACGTGGTTCTAAATATTTTAAATATTTGCATTTTCTATAGTATTGCATGATACCTTTTCATCATCATTATTATCATTGAGGACGAGGAGGTGAGGAAGAGAATTCACACAACTTATGTGCTTGTTAATCAGTTGAGAGACTTGGTTTTGGAATCACTCTAAGGTCCTGGGAGACCCAAACATGTAAGCACTTCCAAGGAGTGCACTTTTTGGAAGTGGGCCAGGTCTATGCTGTACTGGAGTGTATTTAGGTACCCTTCCAGTTCTTATGTGTTTCCGGTATACCGTGCACTGCTTGTATACTTCTGTTGTAACAATCTAGTGCTTGAATTGATAATCTGAAATCTTGCATTCTAATCCGCCTATAGAGTGACTACGAATAGTACAGGTCTTCTTGCTCCACCCATGCCCTTGAAGAGTTTGCATTCTAATCCAGCTATAGTTACGTATGAATAGTATGTCTTCTTGCTCCACCCATGCTCTTGCAGAGTCGACACGTAAAAGGTTAATGGCTTTCACCATGGAGAAATTTGTGTTTAGTGTTTGGTCTTGCGCAGCAGTGATGAGTGCTTCTGTTTCGACTTTCACACTCCCCTCTCTCTCTCTCTCTCTCTCTCTCTCTCTGACATCTGTATGCTGGCTGTATTGTCGGCATTTCATCGGCTTTATCACACATGTGGAGGGATTTCTGGCTCTACTTTCTCGCTAATGCTTGTTTTGATTTCTTCTTCCTTGTTTTCACTCTCTTGAATTGTTTTGTATTTGTTTGTGGTAAGTGGTACAATCCAATGCTTCTATCAACGGCTCAACTTTGCTTTAACACCAGACGCATTAGGCAAGGTCTACGACCTCTTCCATTTGTCCCAGAAACATGGCGTCTGTCTCCATCTCTTCTTGTGTTTAGACTATAGAGCCTTGTCTCCTTCTCTTCTTGTGTTTAGACTATAGAGCCTTGTCTCTTTCTCTTCTTGTGTTTAGACTATAGAGCCTTGTCTCCTTCTCTTCTTGTGTTTAGACTATAGAGCCTTGTCTCCATCTCTTCTTTACTAGACTATAGAACCTTGTCTCCATCTCTTCTTGTGTTTAGACTATATAACCTTGTCTCCATCTCTTCTTTTCTAGACTATAGAACCTTGTTTCCTTCCTTACATACTCACATTCGTGCAAACACAGAACATATGCACCTCACCACCACATTAATTAATCTTTCATAACTAATTACAAGTGATGAGAATCTTAATTTATTTAATTAATGATCCTCCAATAGACACTACTCGTTCCTCACTTGGCAGATATTTTGGCGTTGTAAACACTTTCTCTATTCCACAGCCTAAACAACGTGTACAGTCACATAATCTTTCCCTAGGTGGGTGGAAAAAGTCTTACTAAAGGAGAAGACAAATTCGACTTTTAATCTATATTTAGTGAACTCCCATCCACCCACTTTCTTCTCCTACATAAGATTATCTATATGCGTAAGAGGGTCAATAAATTTATGAAATCAACAATCAAATATACATATGACAATTACAATGAAATAGATTACTTGACATCAATATTCCTTGAACTCACATTCAGATAATTTTTACACAGTCTCTCTATATAAAAACATATAGTTACAATTAATTCAACAATAGAGTCAATACTAATCACAGGTTATTCCTATCAGAGAATAGAAATGGAGTTATTAGAGGTAAATTATTGCAATTTTGGCTCCCAGTTTTAACAAAGCATAATCATACTACTAACCTTATCACCAGTTATCAACACAGAAGGAAATCATCCTCTGTATATATTACTGCCGAATGTTTTGTGGTTTTGCTTGCTTGTTTTAAAAGATTGCCATTTTGGAAATGTCTTCTTTTAAAACTGTATTTATTAGTGTGGGTTTTCTTTGCTTTTTTCTTTTTTTTATTTGGGGGGTAGTATGAAACGAAAGTAGTAGTATGTTTCTGAAACGAAATTCACAGCTGGAGACTCTGGCCTTTAAACGATCTTTGCACCCTGATAAGGAAGATAAGTTCAAGCGACGGAGACCGGTCGATTTGCAAAGACAGGTGGACTCCTGTTTGGACGGTATCAGTAAACAGATTCCTTCTGTCTAGAGCTCGTGTTCTTAAAATAAAATGAACACTAATAAAGTAATAGCTAGCAAGACACTCTGATATTTGCGGTTTAACAAGCACATCAAAAAAAAGAATATAAATTAAGAACAAAAAATTTAACACATGCACACCACCCACACACACTTCTAATCTTTCAACCACACACACTTCTAATCACTTTCTCCCACACACACTTCTAATCACTTTCACCCACACCCACACTTCTAAATAACTCTCTCGAACTCGTTCCTATCCCTAAAACTTTGCGCCGTACGGTTTCGCGAGCTAGTTGACAGAGGGCGCTGAACGAACTGTCGGTTGAACGCCGTGACGTGTGCGCTAATACTGCTTCTGTCTTTTCCGGGTGCTTGCTTGCTTGCTAATGTAGGGGGCGCTTTCGGCTTCCGCCGCTTTCGCGCTGTTATCGGGGTGGGTCTGGAAAGGGGCTTATGTAGGTGTGAGATAGTGTGTGATTATTTTGTGTGTGTGCGGATTTGGGAATGTTTGAATATATGCGTTGTATGTGTGATTGTGGTGTGAATGTATGGACGGGCAATTCTGTTGTGTGTGTGCGTGCGTTTCGTGGTGTGTGTGTGTGTGTGGGTGGGTGGGTGG
The DNA here is from genome assembly GCA_028829895.1 of Sinotaia quadrata. Taxonomy (NCBI): domain Eukaryota; kingdom Metazoa; phylum Mollusca; class Gastropoda; order Architaenioglossa; family Viviparidae; genus Sinotaia; species Sinotaia quadrata. The sequence continues at coordinate 45,762,812 of CM054184.1, read as the reverse complement.
GTGAGTTAAAACACAAGAAAACATGAGCCTCACCAAAAGACAGACATCACAGTGTGGCGGGCCAGACACCGGCTGTTGGAGGGAGAGACGGGACAAAACTAACTCACTGGTTACAAAACTTTTTCTGTCGGGATTAGAGTGACGGATGATTCGTTGGTAATGCTGACATTTTCCCAAAAAAAAAATTTGTAAGGGAGCTTTTGTTTCATCAAAAGAATACGTTTAATTCTAATTTATGTACATTTTTAATTTGTCCTTTTATGTTTCAAGTGGCAAAGAATCGAACAAAGTATGGCGAGTGTATTACTGACGCGAAATCAACTAATTTTGAAAACGGATAACAAGTAGACATCAATCAGAGCATCAAGTGTGACAGTAAGCCTAATATATGGGATTTTTAAAAGCACAAACTAAATTTTTGACCATTAATAGTCGCCATAACTTATGACTTTTTTTGTAAATAGAATACAAAGAAATACGCGCGCGCGCGTGCATGTGTGTGTCTGTGTGTGTCCTGTGTATTTGTGTGAAACATTGTTAGCAATGTTTTAATTTTACAAGCACAAATGCGCGCACACAAATAATCACCAATAATATATACATAATTAAATACACACCACACACACACACACACACACACACACACACACACACACACACACACACACACACACACACATATAAGTATACACAAATGTGCAGGCATGCATACTTACAGTCCTACACACCTTAATTTTGCGCCTTCCCTTACTTCCCTTTGCGGCACTTTGTGACATCATATCGTTCATTTGCATAGTAGAAAGGGCTTGCAGTTCGTTACAATTTACACTCAACGATTTATTCAGATGTGAATGCTCGGCATTTTCTTCATGACTGTAGACATTTTTTTTAAAATAAACAACATATATAATATTAGTGTCGATTTCTATAGCATTCAAACCTTTACCAATAACAGCATCTGAAGTCGCTTCATTTCCCGGGCTGTACGTATAACCACAGAATACAATCTAAAAAGAATCTAACTCTGTCGGTGCGTAAAACCTACTTTAAGGAGTCAGCGGACATCACCAGTTCACCGAGAAGCATTCAGAAAGGTGTACAAAGGGGGGCGGGGCGGAGGAGCTGCAAAGCCGTCCGGTGCTTAATATCGTTCGGCCCACAAACGGCCAATGAAACACTGTAGAATGGAATCTTCAAGATAAAGGGGAGGAGAGGGTCAGTTGATCTCTAGAGATTAAAACTATAGAAGAGCAAACAAAGACAAACCTCCAAACTTTAGGTCTAAGAGGCAGCAAACGTAAATAGAAGAAAAAAACACAACAAAAACAAAAATATAATATTAATGCTAAAAATGTACAAGTTCATGATTACAAGACTTACACTATTTATTATCAGAAGTTTTAGAATGAATTTGCTCAGCTAAAATTGTACAAGTTCATGATTATAACAATTATACTATTTTTTATCAGAAGTTTTAGAATTAATTTGCTCAGATAAAAGCTGCTGACGTAAATGTGAAAGGCAGGTGCCAACTTATTCACAAAGTACCCCACATTTTACTGTATTCAAAGTGTTTTGTTCCTGTCGGGTTCCCAGCACAGATTTTGTCATGAGAATATGTGATGAGAAAACTCTTGGGTAACTGCAAAATTTAATCACGTGACGAGAAGTAAATCGATACAGTTTCTCCATTGGGACTTTATTCTCGCATCGTGTCACATTTTTCTTGACTGAGGAAATCGAAATTACTGGCTGGGATATTCAAAACAGTAATTGTTGACGTAGAAACCTTAAAATAATATACCATTTTAAATTAACTATGAAAGCAAAACTAATTCCTAATTAATCATTTCATGTAATTTTATCATGCGAAACATAAACGTCTTTTATTTTTAGTTGCTCTTTCTTCCTGACTCGTTGTGTTTACGTGAGGCTGTGGAAATGAAAACTCTCAGAGACTGAGTAAGAATTATTTACTCAAAATGAGTTCATACAAATTATGCATTCAGGTTTAGATTAAATAAATTTTGAGTGTGTTGGGCGGACGAGAAGGGATGCGTGTTGTTGTTGTTGTTGTGTGGATTGAATAGTGATGCACTGATTAGTATTTAAAAATTTTTTTAATGCTTTTTGCGTGTTTTTTCGTTCATTTTGCTGATTTTCTTTGGCTTTTTGTTTGGTTGTTTTATTTTTTTTGGTACGAATTCTTCTTTTCGAGGAAATCTGATCAAAGTACAAACCACTTTAGGATTGTGTTCTTTAAAAGTGAAGATACTGTATCTCTTAAAATAACTTCTATCCTGTACAAGACTGTAATTCGAGTAGTTTATTGTCAGGAAAGGGGTCGTGACGTTACAGAAATCCTGGAAGCAGGACCATATGGCAAACAGAATATTCGTAGCAGCGAGCGACTGTGTCCTTTATAACAATATAAGTTTCACCAGACTGGCAGAGAGCGATTGTGTCCCTTGTAAGTTTCACCAGACTGGCAGAGAGCGATTGTTTCCCTTGTAACATGTTTCATCAGATTGGCAGTGATTAAAGTCATGAACGCGGAAAAAAAGATAGTGCTTTTCTGTATTCTGCAAAAAAGGTCTGAAGTACTTTGTTGCTGGTAATGTTCTTGACTGTATTTCATTTTGATCATTGATCAATTTTTGTTATCATTTGTGTGGATAATTTATATATATTTTTACTCAGTAAGCGGATTTGTATAGTACTTCTCACAGAGTTGAGTGTTATGCAATTCGGTTTTAAAATGTTGTTCTGTAATTTCCAGGAACTTGATTCTCAAGTGAACAGTTCCATACTTGAAGAGGAATGAGTTCAAAATTGCTATTTTGCGTGTGATGAAAGAAAAATCAAAAGCCTGAACTGTAAATAGCTATGTATAGGGATACAGATCTTTGCCACCTATTCTTGTCATCCGATCAGTTAGAGGGATGCAACTCCTGCCATCTCTCAATCTGAGAAAAGCAATTGGCGTTTTTATTGGCGGATTCTTTAATGGGCAAAGTATTGAATTACAGGAGCTTTAGAACTGCCCGCGACATTTATCGGTCTGTTAAAGCAAATGAGGAGACAAATGCAGAAAACTGTGCAAGAGAAACAGACACTGACATAGCTACGACATAGATATACTATAGCAGTCATTTCAGTCGTTATTATCTCCCTTTTCTTCTTTCTGAAGAATACTGCTATGCATGAAAGAATTACGCAATAACTTCAAGTACAGAGGATATTTGTGTGTGTGTGTGTGTGTGTGAAAGCGGTTGAGGAAATATTCTTGAGCTCTTAAAAAAAAAAAAAACAACGAAACAAACAAACGAACAAAGGTTCTGTTCGTATCTTGCCTGCCGTCCGCGCTTTCTCAATGCCCGGTTAAAAGACCACCTCCGTGCGGTGTTGTAGATAACGGACACACAGACTAATAATTTGGCTGATAAAAATCGGGAACAGACTCGAGAACCCCCATGGTTTTTTTTTTATAATCCACAATTAACTTTGCAAGATAGATTTAGAAATGAGATGATACGAATTTAAGCTTAACGAAACAAAATAAAATAACTCTGTACATGGATAATCGTTGTCTCTTATGTACAAATATTACAGCTCCTTATAACAAGCGTTAATTAACCATTGGTTACTGGCATTCTCGTGAGTGTGTGACCAATGTTCATAGTTCTATATACTGCTCTTGCTCTCAGCCGTTTTACTATAATAGAGTCACTGGATAATTTCTTAGCGCTCCCTGTTTTTGATTAAATTTTACTGATTAATTTTATAATGTTGCTGACATACAAAAGCAGTAGAATCAAATATACAGTAATCACAATTAAATGAGTATTTCACATCGAGACAAATCCTGAATAGAGTATCTAATAGGACAAGAATTTGCAGTAATCACAATGCCACAATATTTTGCGTGTAAGCTTTCTCAGCTCTAAGCATGAGAACTAGTAATTTGAGGTGTTATTCACAATTACTCTACCCAAAAATGAAAACCCCTTTTCCTAATTGTTTTGATTCACAAAATGAAGGAAATAGATTATTCTTTTGTTATCTGTTATCTCTTAGTCCAAAACTGTCTATATAGGCTTTATCATTGTTTCTTTGTGATTATGACTTCAACTTTGGCTTTCCTCTCTATAGACATTCTTTCCTGGTCTAGGTTTAATAAAAATTGTGATTTATATTTGGTGTTTTGATCTAACCTCCTGTCACGTGACAGTCTAATTCCTCCCCTCCTCCTATCGTACCAAATAGGTGATAACAAACTCTCTTTCTTGCTTGCTGATGAAATTTACGCACTTTGGTGAAATACAATCTAGTCCTATTGTTTTCATTACATAGTCTGATGCACATGATTAGGTAAGCAGAGACTGTTTACCTTTCACTTCCGTCTGTCATGGGTTTTCTCCCTTCTACCTAAGAACAGCAACTTACTACTTAGATCAAATGTCAACATTTCTTATATTCATTTACACCTTTTCCACGTGTAAGCAGTTGTACTAATCTTCAGGACTGTCTTGCACTTTGAAAAAAAAAACTGGAAGTTAAAGTAAATGTTCAGATATTAAGCATCTGAGTTATTGTTCTACAATGTTTCTACCAGACCAGGTTTTATACGGGTGTATGGCTTATATTAAATACTGCATGTTTGTTGAGGGGAATGCACCACAATTGGTTGTAATCTTTGTAATAATTATAAGTAATTATGACAATTGTTTCTGTTCATTAATGAATTTTATATTACGAATTTCAATCTGGTAGTATCTCTCATCACACCGGCAGTGTTCATCTTCTTACAGGAGGCATGGTTCATTTTCCTCAGATGGGTGGTGTTCATCTTCAACACAATATCAGTATTCATTTTAATTAGACAAGTGCAGTATTTATTTTTATCAGGCTGGCAGTGTTCATTTTCATCAGGCTGGCAGTGTTCATTTTCATCAGACTGGCAATGTTAATCTTCATCAGTCTGGCAGTTCTTATCTTCGTCAAACGTTGAAAACATCTACTTATGCACGGTACAGATAATTTTAACCATTAGAAACATTTACAAATGTAAAGAACGAAAATTAGCATTTCAAGCATAATACGCAATACAAATAGTCCACATTAGCATTTCAAGCATAATACGCAATACATATAGTCCACATTAGCATTTCAAGCATAATACGAAATACATATAGTCCACATTAGCATTTCAAGCATAATACGCAATACATATAGTCCACATTAGCATTTCAAGCATAATACGCAATACATATAGTCCACATTATGCGAGCGTAAGTAAACATTGTAAATAATAATAACGGAAATATACTCATTTAGCTAAATTCAGTGAACAAATATTCAAAACATTGTTTGACTGTTCATTTCTTTCCTTGGGGTATTATGCTCATAAATTTATTATCTTCGAGTCTTTTATTTTGTTCTTGTTTATATACATAATTTGTGTTTATTATTTTTCATAACAGTAATTTTTAATATAACAGTTGAAATAATAATAGTTCAGCAGTCTGTATTTGTACGTTTGTAATGTGACAGGCAGTTAATCGCAGAGAAACGAAAGAGCAAGTCTTTGAATAGAGAAAGCGATGTTTAAAGTGTTATACTAATATAGAATAGTTTTAGGGCTTGTTCGTTAATCTCTCTCTCTCTCTCTCTCTCTCTCTGTTGTTGATCAATCATATTAGGTTGACTTCTTCTCATTGAGGAATTCAAATCATTTATAAACTGTAAAGTAAAAACTCGCGATAAACACTAATTAAAACCAATGTTTTACTTATATTTATTTGGATGTTGTAGAAGAAAATACTCTTTTTTATAAATCAAAACATTTATAAAAATCACTGCCATTAAACATGAAATATATTTTTCTCTGAATTATCCAGTTTGAGTAGATCATTAGAACCTGGATTATTGTTAGCGCCATAAAAATTAGTTAAAGAAATATTTCGATTGATTGATAGGGTCCAACTGACAATCAGGATAGTCTGAATTATTTCAAAAGTGGTGACTGAACTTGCGAATAAAAACAAAAGAAAACATTACAGAATGTCGACCTCCAATTTAGTAAGCTTCAAATACAAACTGTCTGTTGTCAATCGGTACCATGCCTGAAAATAAAGAACCCGGTGGTGTGACTATAGCGTCAATTTGCAGACTGTTGGGCCGTTAAACAAACGATATGTTTACGACATGGGTGCATGCGATTATTCGATTTTTTGGTCCTCTCAGATGCAATCAAGTAATTATTTGTTCGCATCTCGCTATGAAGAAAGATCGACTGTGAGATCACTGGTTAATTATTTTTAGAGTGACCTTACGTGATTGAAGACATAAGGGGCAGACAATTGGCCCTCGGTAAGCAGCTCGAAAAATACGCCTGGGAAAGATCATAGGCATTCACGCAAATGGGAGTCGGGGAACGTCGGGGGAGGGGGGAATAAAGAAGTAAATTGTGTTTCCGTACAGTCGGAGGTAGACTGAGATGCGGATGAATGCTAGACTTGAAGAAATTAAAAAGTCAAAGGTCATGGTCATGCGCATTCCGCAGCACATTTCGGTAAGGGAAAGATCCGAAGTATCAGTTCGGATGGAGGGAAAGTCGTTGACAAATCGTTTCAAGGTCTGCGCGGCCGGTCATGGCAAACTGAAACGGAGGGGGGGGGGGATGGGAGGAGTGGGGTATTCATTGAAAAAATGTCTATCATGTCTAAAGGAAAATGAAAAGTGAAATAACTTTTAAACTGTTAGATTATTATTTTAAAGCAATAAAGTAAAATATGTTAAGGAATAAATAAACTATGATTTCCAATTATTTTTTTTTAGTAGCTGAAATTTTGAAAAATTACAATCATAGCCTAATTGTTGACAGATTTTGAAACACTTGCTTTCATTTACTAAGTACGGATTCTTAAGTATTATTATATTTTATGTAGTTATTTTTAGTGTTTGATCTATTGTATTTTTCTTTTTAATTAATTATTTTTTATGTTTATTTGCCCGTACATACTAAGTTTTATCGGGATCATTTTGATCATCATCAGCGTTCAGCCAGGCACACAGCACTACATTTTCGACGGTCTACCGGAAAAAATGGGGAAAAGACGCACAAGAAAGTCTGCAGCAACATCAAAGCCCTTATCAGGGCTACAGGAAGACAGCTCCAATTCACCCCCCCACACCAAAGGTGCGAAGGAACGAGCCTGGTCTAGCATACCTGAGTGATGACGATGAAGATCTGTTAATATCAGACGGGTTCAAAATTAAAGATTACACCCGAGAACATCAAATGAGAATTAACGAAACAGAGGAGCTAAGCCGGGTGAAGCTAAACCCGCTCTACTTCCAAATCTACACCCACTCCACTAAACTAGACGAACATTTCGAGCGGATGACGTGGCTCATTTTTGAAAACAAAAAACCAACGAACACAACGGCTATCATCGACTGCTTGCTAGTAATAGTGGAAGAATTGAAGAATCACTTCTACGAATACCATGGCAAACAAGATAAGCAAGACAAAGAAACTAATACAAAGATAATATGGACGCTGCCGCCAAACAAAGCAGACAAAAAGACTCAGACGGAAAAAGAAAAAAAAATACAAACGCCCGAGCAAAAAAAAACAGGAAAAATAAAAACGCCAGCGCACAACGCAAGCGAAACGAAAGGCACAACAGACAGCTCAGAGGAGGAAAATGGAGAAAAAAACGAGGTAGCCATCGCCGAACTGAACAACATGCAGGTGGCCCAACTTCTCTCACCTCTACCAGCAACACCACCTTGTGCCACTACAACGACAACACCACTAGCGGACAAGCACAAACGACAGACAATGCAACAAGCAGACAACACTACAAGACGACGCCCACCTCCATACGTAAGAAAACAACAAAACCAGCAACAACCGAAACCACAGCCACAGCACCAACAACACGACCACCGACAACGACAACATTGGCGGCGGCAAAGGAAGCAGCAACAACGCATGCAATGGGGATACTTCAATCACCCCATAGCAGTATGATACAACTGCTCCTGGACCACCTCTACTGGCCACCAGCACCGTGGTACCCATATCCCAACGGACACCGGGGACAACATGGACGACAGCGACACCAACAACTCCAACAACAACACAAGTAAAAAGGACAGGGGGTTGAACAACCTGGGCGCATGTACACGCTAGATACAGACTTGGTGTGATACCAGCCTGGGCTCTGTGAGACCCCCCCCCCCCGCTTAGCTTAAACAATGGAGGCGCCAGTAACAACATGGCACAAGAAAGAGCTAGTCTACGGATTACCGGACTAAGGCATGCCCCACCGGCCAACCAGGACAGACGACGAAGCACCCACCAACAACACCATCACAGCAGCAGCAACAACCACCACAACGACAGGAAAAAAAACAAAAACGGACAAACACACTCTCGAGCAGACACGGACATCCAAACACGACACCAGCACCCTCTCCGAACGCCACAGAAGAGAGGAAGGCCCCACAGGAATCTACCAAGAACCGAGAACATCGAAAAGATGAAAAGTTCTAATGCAATTCCTGTGGGTGCATTGTTAGCGGACTACTACTACTACTGAATGAGTGTCTAGTCACTGTTAGATGAGAGTCACTGTTAGCGGTACTACTACATTTGAGTGAGAGGATGTCTATCTACATGCAAATAAAGACTATGTAACAACTACCAGGCGTTGTCAAATCTCTTGTCATGACTGCCGTCTATCATCGTTCGTCAGTCTTGTCTCTATGTTTGTGACCCGGTTCTACCACTCTGGAACTCCATTCACTACATTTAGATGGGAGATGAGTTTCATGTCTCTTTTAACAAGTCTAGTTTTGTTAAGAACCCTTAACAACTGAGTATATTTTTGTTCTGTTTAATAATATGAGAGTGATGAGGAATATTTTAATTCCAGGTCATTAAGATTTTACCTTTATCACCAATTAACCTGCTTGATTTTCTTAGGAATTCAAATCTTATAATCTTTTAACCTACTATTGTGTATCATGGTTCTGAATCATTTATGTACCATCTCAGAAATGGCTGAGTGTCTTTGTCATTTTATTTCAAATGCATATATTTCAAACAAAATTTTGCATATTATTTTATGTACAAAGGAACAATGAAGTGATTGGGGTTGCAATTTTAGTCTGATTTAGTTTTAAATAGAATTTTAATATTATACTCTCTTTTAAGCATGTTTTAATTTTTACCCTAATCTTTAAAAATTAGTAATTTGGCCTGTTGAGGTTGAAAAACCTATATGGCTGAATCTGCTTATACAAAATAGCATAAATTTTGATAAATGTTGATTTAAAGTGATGAAATTTTATATGCACCATTTTTTCTCTATAATCTCAACAGTATATGCTTGTGAACAACATTTGCAGCTCTATTAGTAATATTAGTAATATGTTATTCTACTGCTTAAGAAAAAAAAAAGCCAAGTGTTTTATGGTGTTTTGTTTCTATTTTTTTAATTATAGGAAATGGTCTTTTTACTCACTGAACACTACAATTATAATTTTTATTTGGTTTTATTTCTTATGTATCAATGATATTGATAATGTTTTTATCATTACTTTATTTTTACTAGTGAATGCCTAACAGCAAATTGACAATGCAACTGACTTTTAATTTTGTATAGTATAGAGTTCAACATATGTTTTATTTTAATATCATCTCCCTTTAATAATAAATGTAAGTTTTTGCAGACTTGTCTTTTACAATGTCCAAAATGAATTAATTTTTAATTTTCATCAACATTATTATATAATATTTTTCATTAAATATTCAGACTAATTTATTTTACTGAAATGTATACTGAAACATTTATAAAAATAATTATAATTATACAATATTTTTTTTAAAAAATAAAACCAGTTAAAAATTATTTGTACATTACTCGACTGACAAGGAGAAATGACCTGCAAGGTTCTGTGCTGTTCAAAGCACAACCGATACTTGTTTTCCACGATGTGCTACCACAACCACATGCAGCCAAACGACACTGGACTGTGTGAGTGAAATAAGTATAATCCAACAATGTAACAACATTGAATGAATTCCAATTGTACATTTAAATAAAAGCATAGAAAATATGCTTTTCTGAGTTTTTGTTTGTGTCTGTCGGTCTGACAATGTGCGGAGGAAGTATGTAAACGGTTTATTTAATTAAGAAAAAGTGCAATCAATAAAAGAGTGTTGATTATTAAAGTGACCACAAATTTAAATATATATATATAATTATTTCTTTTGACAATTAAGAAAGGATACTTTTCAAATTTTAGTGATATATTAGTCTATGTTCTTCCTTGGTAACTCACGGGAAGTAATCCACAAGTAAAAACTTGTAGAAAAAATGCATACATACGGCCCTAGAGATAAAATAATATATAGTAATACTCTAAGCATGCACTTTTGTAAACTCTGTCAAATCTGATATATCATCAATGAGATTGGAAATGAAAGAATTTTTACAAATCTAATTAAGTTTTTTATGGTTGTAATGGTTATCAAGGGAGGCTACTCAGTTTTAATATCTAAATTCATCACTAGTTACCGTTCAGTGGCGGGAAACGTTCGTTCGGAATTCCGAATCTCTTTACCCATACAAAAGAGAAAAGAAAGATAGGTTAATTTTCAAGTTTTATCCCAGAAATCATATTCCTCATTATTTGTATTCATATATTTATTATTCTTAAAGTAAAACAAAACTTAGATTATAATTTATGATTTCTCTTTCAGAATTAATCAGTCGATTACCATTTAGTACAGTAGGTCCTAATTGTTTAGTTGTACCACTACTACTATTAGTACTAGACGCTTAGACTTACATTTTGTGTTTTAGGGTCGTCTGTATGTGATATCATTCATTTTGGGCTAATTTTTAAACAAAGAATTTCTCCAATTTAAATTAGGCCTATATTATAAACTGAGTTTCATCAGAAAAAATGGCTGAAAAGTGAAATTCTGTAAATCATGCTCACATTGTCAAACTGATTTCACACATCACAAAAATTCACATATACATGTATATCTATTCCCATTTAAATTGTGTTCTTCATTCTGGTAATGGATGCATGTAACCCTTTTGTCATTGTAATTTGTATGCATTCTGCTTCAGACATAGTAATATATGTGAAAGATTTTATTTTTATTTTTATGTCTTCTTTTGCAGATTACAAGCCACCAGCATATTCACACACAAAGACAAGAATATGGACAAAAGGCGCATCTTTAATTCCCAAACCCCAGGTCCTCCATTAAAGAAGAGCCGGTATGCAGAGTTTGTCATAGGCATACCAGTTTTTACCACTGTCTCAGTTTTTCTGTTGTAAAGTTACTGTTTTACTTTATCAGTTTATGTTTTGATTTTAATTCTTTATAATATTACTCATCTTAATACTAAAATTTGAGCTTAAAAATGTAAGTTAATAATAGTCTGTAAAATATTTTCTTAAATCCACACATACTATTTTCTTCCTTAAACACATATTATTAGTTTTAATTGAAATAAAAAAACATCAACACATACAAGGAGAAATTTATTCAATAACAGAAACATGCAAATTATTACCCACAACAGTTGTAGATTAATCATTATATATATATTATTTCATACTGTTGTGACCTAAAGCAATTAAAATCTGACCTCAGGTCAACTAAAGGCATGGATTAAAACCGTTACCTTGAAATCATTAACTCCTTCACAGCAGTAGAACTATTTAAAATATAATGCAAAACTCATTGTCTGCTGCTGTCAATGCTAAGTACCAAAATGAATACAATCCATTAATTTAGTTTATTGCATCCAATTGAGAATGTATTGTTTTGTGGGTTTATTTTTTTAATAAAAAAAGGAAGATGCTATTTTATATAACTATTTGACAGTTTAACTAAGCATTAACACATAAGTGTCACTTCTCAACTTGCCTGTTTTCAGACTGGCAGATGAAGATGATGATGATCCTTCAGCATTTGAAGCAGAGCTAGCTCTGATGGATGAAGTTGAAGCTGAGTGTCAAGGTCTAGACGATGATGGTCAGGAAATTGTTGGTAAGATAAATGTTAAAAAAGGTCTTTCACTCCTTTTAGAAAATGCATCTTAATCAATCTTTTTTTTTTCAATAAAGAAGGAGATCTTTCTTATAAAAAAAGTGTAGTCTCATTATCTATAAATAATGTTGTAGCCATAATTGAGTTCAAATTTTTAAAAAATATTTTTGGTTAATTTAAGGTTGTTCTACATTATTAAATATCTTCTTCCTCAGGATTTCACGTTTTTAGAAAAGAAGCAAAGTATATTTTGTGCAAATGTAGTTTTTCAGACCCACTTAAACATGATAAGCTCACAAATGTATTTTTATAAAGTTATAAGTCCAAAGTTACTGATATTGTTTGTTTAGTATTGAGCAGTAAATTTTCATAACACTGGGCAACAACAAATTTGCTAAGATTTTTTGACGGATTTATGACAGTTTTATTGTGCTGGATCCAAAAATGACATCGGTTTTGTTCAATCAGGTCAACTTTTTGAGCTATTTTTGATCAACGTTTTGATCTATTGTGACATTATTTTGTTTTTCTTTTTTTTTACATATAAGGGTATTTTCTATTTATATGATGTAACATTTTTTCTTATTTCTTTAGATAAACAAATTATAATTTGTTTTAAAGATTATGAATCTGGGTCAGAGTTGTTTGTTCCCTCTCAACTCTCAGAGATTAGAGATAGAAACATTTAGTGGTGACTGATCTTGGCAGGATACACGTAAATTTCCATAATATTTTTCCATAGACAATAACTGAATAACTCAATAAGGTCTCCATGGGCCGCATGAGAGGGCCTCGTGGGTCTTAGTTTGGAGACCCCTGATTTAGGTTATTAAAGAAAATATATTCTTGTAATGAGATGATTATACTGCTTATTAATTTTTTTTTTACCCTGGTAAAACACATCTCAATTTTACTTTCTGTTGATAAAAACATATCCTTTTTATGTATTTCAAAATTCTTCCAACATTTTTGTAAATTGTTTTTTATTTGTATGGAAACGATGTGAGCATTAAGCTATGTTATAGATTTTAATATGTAAAATAATTAGATTTAATCCACTTTATTTCACAATATGGTACACTCTACAGGGAATGACCCATATATACAGAAAAAATAGTCTCTGATCAACTGCTTTGAAAATTAACTGATTTTGGGTTGAAATATAATTTAGAAAAATTTAGGAAAGTATTTAGTAAATAATTAGAGATGTATCAGGGACATGATGCTGAATCAGTCACTGTTTATTTAAATATTTTAAATCGGGGTTTCTCAACCATGGTTCCATAAGAAGTCACAAGGGGTTTTGAAGAGATCATAATTTAAAAACATTGTAGAAGTAGTAGATATAATAATTGTTATGCAGGGGTTCCCTGAGATCTGAAATTATTATTTCAAAGGTTCTTTCAGGGTAAAAAGGATGAGAAGGGCTATTTTAAAGATTATATCAGTTTCAAATAGTTGGTACATATTGCAAAAAGAATCCATAGTGTTGAATTGTGAAATATTGACAACCCCACCTAATGGTCTTTTAAAATCAGATTGTGTGCTAAAGTTGTAAGAAAATGATATTTAGTTGATTGAAATGGTTGTTAAAAATTGTGTACACCTCCTATGGGTTCTTTCGAGTATTTTCAGAAATTTGTTTTCTTTGGACGGAGCAACTGTGTGTAAAAATGTTGCTACAGTTATGGTAATGTCTATGTTGAGATGACTTGACTGCTCATTTTGAGTTTGTTACTAGATCAGACGATCACATTCCCAGAACAAGCATGTGAGAATCATTTCTCTTCAGACAGCATCTGTCTTGGTGATCTGTTTTTGTTGGCACTGAAGGCTCTTAAAGTTTACCTGTGACATTTCATTTCCTCCATTGTCATTGTTTTGCTTTCACCAGCTTGAACATATATATATACTGCTGGTTCCCATGAGATACTCATCATGCGAACTGTCAACTAAGACTGTAAGAGAGGGAATTCTTTATTGGGTTTATTTTTTTAAATTTTACTGTCCAAATTAGAGCCACTTTTACGTAACAATACACGTGGTTGCAACTATTTTTCTTTGGGAGTTATTGCACTTACTGGAACAAAATTGTTATAGACAGATTAAGATAGAAAAAGCACTCATGACATAAAAAATGTTTATATGAGCTTTTATCTTTGCAAATAGAGAAAAATTCTACAAAATATGAATGCAAAATTTATATTTTTATGTTTTTAGTTTGTTTTTTAATTGTACTTTACTGATCCAACTCAAAGAGAGCTATCGACAACAGCTTTACATGCAATTGCATTTTGTTTTGAACAGCATATTTCATATATGCTTTAAGTACGGAATCAAGACCTATTGTGTGTTTATGTTGTTTCTCTGTATAATATTAAAAAAATATATTGTCTATGCTGTTGTGTGTACACAAGATGTGTTTATAATTATCATTGCTGCTATGGTAAACAGGTCCAGGGTTTGAGTCTACAAGTGTGAAGTGGTCCCGTCCTCCTCTTCCGTCCATTGATCCCATGAAGGACAACATTGAATTTCAGCAGCTAGAGATAGACCACTACATTGGTAAGCATGGCTGGTTATAATGTTATTCATACAGCACACTCTTCAGATAGTAACAAAAATATATAATTTGTTGCCATTTAGTAGGTATTCCAAACATCCTGAATGGCTGATTGGGACCTTGTTTAGTCAATTTTTCTACATTTTCAACACTCGTGTTCCCTCTGTATATTGAAGTTTTGTAAAATAAAAGCACATGAAACAGAAAGTTTGTTCTCTGTTCTGTCTTTCTGTGGTTTTTGTTTTAATAAATAATTGTGAAAAAGTAAGAAGTTACCAACCGAGTGACTTTTTGACAAAGCTGCCATAACTTGTCCAGCGGTAGTGCTTAACACATGCACTCTTTCTCGGTCAATCAGTACACGTGCGATACAGTAATCTAAAAATAATAACTGTTTTCATGTAGGGGAGAGAACAAGGTTCATTTCCATACTAAATAATGCGCAGGAATTTTAAGATAAAGTGTGATTAAAGTTACATTTAAATTTTCTTAAACTATGTTCATGGTGATTTCGATAACATAGCAGCCTTAAAAGATACCAAAAAAATAGGAAAATTCTTCATCTATAAATCTATATAATTTGAGTGAGACTACAAACTACTGCACGCGTACTAAATTGCATCGAAAGAACTGTGGTCATTGACCGAAATCACCGAAGATTGTCAACAACAATGGCGGATTGTATCAAGTACCATTGCATTCCATTAGGCGATGTACCAGTTTCCACTTTGCATTCTCGTGCATCACTCTGAGGATGTTAGTTGATAAGTTAAATCAGTTATTTTCAGTTTTGGGTGTATATTTTTTTGTTTAAAGGACTAAACTAACTGATAAATAAGAATTTTCTGGGTCTGTAGGCCTACAGTAGCATTCATCTTGATGGGTGAATATGGAAAATAACTATGAATTTATGCCTGCCTTATCCATAGCTTAAGTTCTGAATCATTCAGTAGGGATAAGATTTATTTTCAATATAATGTATTTGGTTTATTTGGATCGCGTGTTATTTGTTTTTAATTTTTTTTATTTTCTGGTCATGTGACCACTTTTTTTGTCCATTACTGCATTAGTGCTCAGTGTAAACAATGAGTAGATCACTGGATGCATTTTTTAAAATTTTTCGCAGATTTTCTTTTCTTTTTTAAAATTCTGATAGACACGAGTGAGTTATATATTTATTGGCTGTATTTTGCAAGCTTATTTAATAAATATAAGAGTGAGTTGATGATGCAAACACTATTACAAGGCCCTCAGTATAGAATTTATATTCTTTATCCAAAGCTTAAGGTGGTGCATCTAGCTGAAATCTGCTAAATATCAACCAAAAAAAAAAATTGTATTAAATAAGTGATGGAAATTTTTATTCAAATTTTCAGAAACTGATGTAAAATGGTTAATGATTCAAAATATATACTCACTTTTCTGATGAAATTACTAGGCTTTGTATCAAAATTATTTATTTAATATAAATATATTTTCCTAAACTTAAAATTTGTTGATTCTTTTTGACAAGATTGTAAGAAAACCTTAAAATATATAGCCAAAATATTTGGTAATCAATTAATATACTGTATTATTTGGCCTCTGGTTAGTATGTAGCAATCATTCAGCTGATGGAGGACATATTTTATTTAAATTATATTTTTTTAAAAATATTTAATTATTTATAATTCCATATCTACACTATAGTCAAATATATAAAAAAAATTAGAGGTTCAGAAGCCAGCTTATGTTGTCCTTAAACTGTGTTCAATTCTGTGCAGATATCTTTAATAGTTTTTTAGATATCCTGCAAAAACTGAAATTAACAATTGATTTTCAGTTAACTTTTCAATCATAAACGTCTCCCATAGTATACTCCCATCTTTGAAAATATCTTCAAAACTTTTGTGATTTGTCCAAAAATAAAAGCAATTTCATAAAGTTCAGCCATATTTCTATCAGAAAATACCAATAAAATTTTTGTTGTTGATTTTTTTCATTTTTTATGCTTTTTCAGCTAGGTGCCCCACCTTAAGTGTTGTACCATTCAAAGATTTATAAGGTACGAATATTTTTTGTAAGCAGGTAAGTGAAAAGACTAGCTGAGAAAAGATGATGTAGAGGTAATAAATGGCTGTCTTTTACTGCAGCTATGAGATTCTGTCCATGTCCAGTGAAGGAAGATTGTGGAATAATGGTCTACCAGTAGATTACTTTGCTTATTTAGGTTAAGCACCACAACATGAAACATGCTGTTGTGGAAAGCATATAATTGTGTGCATACAGCCTATAAGAACATTCCCTGTGGTACCAAGCTAGACTGCACTAGAATCATTGAACTGAAAAGGCATTAAATTAGATGAACACTTGGTATATGTATACAAAATATGAAGATTTCTTTATTGTGGTGAGTGCCTTCTTAATATAGATCTTTCCAAACTGAATCCAATGATACCAAAAGCATTTCTGTAGCTCAATTACAAGCAGAGTTATTACAGTTTTAATGTTTATAGCAATTTCGTCCATTTTGTGTTAACTGCTTTAGAGCTTTTTCCAACCCAAAAATTAATAAATTGCTAATTTTGACCGACAGTATATTTGCAAATAACATTACATAGCCTCTTGAAAAAATTCAGCTATATTTGTATGTTGGATACTACTTATGTGAAGAGTCTGAACTATATTGTTTATCATTTCTTCATTTTGTGGACCTTCAAAGTGAGCTATTTGTACAATTTCACTTTTTAGCATAAAAGTTTGAGAAAAGTTAAATATTGAAAATTTTGTCACTTTGGTTCTAATTGAGTTACAAAATTGATTTTAGTATCATTGAAATCAGCAGAAAAAGTTCTATCTGTCTATGTACTTTTAAATTATTAGTAATGATTTTGAAAAATATGTTTGTAATACCTACATTTAGTTATTCATTCATCTACTCCTTCCTTCATTCCTTCAAGTAAAAATTTCTTTTGTTAGGTCGCCCATTGCCAGGAATGCCAGGTGCTACAGTGGGTCCAGTACCGGTCATTCGAATGTTTGGCATCTGCAAGCTGGGGAACAGCATTATGGCACACATTCATGGCTATACTCCTTACTTCTTCGTACCTGCCCAACCAGGCTTCAAAGCAAGTGACTGTGGACAATTTAAGGTTTGTGGCTTCGCAAACTGGAGAAGGACTCTCAAGGCCTTTCATTTCTTTTTTGAATTTTACTGTCATCCTCACAGTGAGTGTTGTTGAAACTATTCCAATAATTTCAGATAGTATTGTTACACCATCTGGATGTTTTACGTAAGGATTAAGAACTTATGCTTCTATGATTATATATGGGTGTTTGTGATGCCAATGCCACTTAGTTATGTTTATGATTTTTATTAATTAATTAATCATTCATAACTAATTACAAGTGATGGGAATTTTAATTTTAATTAGTGGTGTCTGCTAGAGAATTATTAATAACATATTCTCTAGCAGACACCACTCATCTCTCTCACATGGTGGATATGTGGACACTCAAAACGTTTTCTCTCTTCCACCACATTCAAGACAAACATTTACTCGATGTAGTCAGCATACATTGCTGCCATACATCAATGGAGTGTAGTGTATTCTCCACACTTACACACTGCTCCCCACCTTCTACTACGGATGGTCATATCAGTTTACAATCAGTAAACTAGGAGGTTCAAATAACATACAGAAAGGTTTCTTGTCCCTGTAAAAATATAATCAGGGAACAAGCACTAAGTTTCCAGTATATCGCTTTATAACTACATTTTTCTTACGTTCCAGTCTCAATTTACTGTTTCCTGCAACAGTATTTATTAGCCTGATACATGAGCACAGCATATCAAAACAATAGTCTACTCGCACAACACATCTCTACATAAAACACAAGTACATGTATAACACATCAATAACAAAAATTGCATGAAATATTTCTAAGTCCATTCTCACTCAAATAATCAGTTAACTCACCATTAAAGCTAATGGCCGCCTTTCAAGACCAGACTTCTTTGCCACACCAAATTCAAGTGATCAGACAATAGAATTTTCTACAGCAGGTAAACTTTCAGATCTCAGCCCGTTGGGTGGCCTTGTTCTCGTAAATCTTAACCATTGGATAATAAAACTACTCACCCTGTTGAACTAGGTTGCATTACATCAGCAATTTCTACCATATTCTCAACTCGAATTGATTACTTCTACCTCTGACACTTAAAAAGTACCATCATACGGAGTCCCAAGGCTGGGTCACTTTGACAATTTAACAATTTATGTAACAATTCAGTTTAGAAATAGGGATAGACAAATTTACTCCAGCACATAGTTTGATGTGACATTTATTTCTGTTTCAATTTTTGATTATTTCTTTTTTAGAGGATATTAAGAAAGTTGTTATACTTGTTATAGGATACATTGGATGCCGCAATCAAACGAGACATGAGGTCCAACAAGGAGGAGATTGTGCATGCCATCTTAGCTGTTGATTATGTCATGAAAGAAAGTGAGTAGTAAATCAGGACTTTGTTAGTTTTTTTACTGCTTTCTGAAAAATAATAATTTCATCCCTTTTTTGTTGAGGGAATAAACAGACAAGGACATGCCGAGTCTATTATGAATTCTTTTTGCAGGCTGATTGATGATTATATTGTGTTTAAACTTACTTTTTCATGGAAGTTGATTTGATCTGTCAGAATTATTCACTTAATTCTCCATGCGTAGGAAGTGAGGTGGCTTGATTTCTTACTTGTCCAACATTTAGGTGTGGAAAAAACGTTGTTCTTGTAATTCTTTTCTCTAAATGTATGTAACATTCTAGACTTACTGCTTAGCTATATCTGGCTGAAGCACTGATGTCAAAACTCACTTTTCCCATCATTCTACCTGATAAAAAAGGGTGTATGAGTCTTGCATATGCAAGCTAGAGCCTGGGATCCACAATCCCTAAGGGGCAAGAAGACAATGAAGAGAATCTTCCACCCATCTTACTCTAGTTTTTATATAATTATAAAATTATAATGAGTAACTTAGAGACCCTTCCTAAGTGAAATTTCTTCTCGAACCTTGTTTCTAGGTATACTAAGGAGACATAACTTATGGAACATGTTGAATAAGCTTTCTTGCTTATCTTCCCCTGTCCCCTTTAGCTGAGCTTGTTTGTATGATTCCTATAGCATACTCGGTCAGTATTGGGAAAAGTTTATTAAACATAGAAAAGTCTTGCACTAAAAGTTGTTATTTCCTCATAGACAACTGACTTTAGCAAGTATGGAGATAATATTTCTGCAAGCAGAATTGTCTCATTGTCTCATCACACATTCCCCCCACCCCCTTCCCCAATCACTTTCTATATGAACATTGTTACTTGAACAAAACATTGAGTAAAGATATGGTTGTTTTCCCTGGTACTGATGTATGAATCATGTAAATTTTGCTACAATGAGAAAAACATGTTCACATATTTTGTAGTTTTTGTGAGTTGAAAATTTCCAGCCAGAGGCTGATAGTTTCCGGTAATGTTCTAGAAATTTAAAGACATCTATTAAAAATGTTCAACTCCTTATTTATGATATAGTTAAAAATAAGTCTTTCATAAAGAGAGAAAAACCAGTAGTATTTGTTTTTAAATGATAATAACTACTATCATATTCTCAAATTATTATAAATGTGGTTCGCTTTGTGGTTCTGATGACTGTTTGAATTAAATTCATTATAATATTTAGAATGTATTTTGCAAATAAAAGTGTAACTTTTAAAGAAAATTTAATTTTGCAATATTATGTTTTTAATTGAATTTTGTTTTAAATTTGTTTCTACACACTTTTGAATAAATTATTTTTTAAGGTATATATGGCTTCCATAGCAACCACAAGATCCCATTTCTGAAGATCACTGTGGCAATTCCGCGGCTTATTGCACCAGCTAAACGTTTACTGGAGCAGGGTTTTGTCTGCCCTGGCTATGCTCAGCATGGCTTCCAGACCTACGAGAGTAACATTGACTTTGAGATCCGGTATGTTCTTACAACTGGTAAATTTATTTGGAACATGCCATAGGGATTTGTACGACTGATAAGTAAACATTGCTTATCTGCATTACCTTATGTATTACCTTAAAGAATGTAATTAATGGTGTCTTTTCTAATTATTATTTGATGATTAATTCATATTTTATTAATATTCATTGTTTAATATTTTATACTTTTTGGAATGCCATCTATTTGTGTAAACTGATGGCTACTATTGAATTCCATGTAGTTTTATTATTCTACAGTAAGTGAATTGAGCGCATTTAGTGCACACAGAGATTAAACCAAACTTTTCTGTCCATACTGTCTGTGTGTGCAAAGATGAGGTGTGAGCAAGCGTTGAGAGTAAAGAGGTCGATATGCGGTCAGCCAGTGAGCCATTAGTCAAGATGCCCATGAAATGGAGAAATCCATGCATCATCATTATTAAGGGCCCCATTTAGGCCAGACTAAAACTATATATGCCTCAGCCCAAGGTCAATCACTAGAGTCAGTTGGTGAGGCCAGCAGAAATTGGCAAAAGTAACCTCACAGATCTCTGAGGATTCTATTAGGAATTGCACTGGGGTTGAATTTTGTCAGAGTAGGATTTCTATGTGCATCAGATTCCTGGGAGTGAACGTTGTTAAAATTGGATTACTGTGGGCTGTACAAATCACTAGGTGTAGATTTCAAAGTCAGATTACTGTGTAAAAAGTTGTAGTTCTGTCCTGGCTGTTCGTTTACTGGGAATGAATTTTGTGTATAGTTGGAATTCTGTGTCTGGCTGTAAAATTCACTGGAGTGTAGGCCTGTTTTATATTCTCTCTCATATCTCTACACCCTTGAAGCCAAGGTCTGGTGAGTTAGAAATGATTATATTGCTAATGTGATCAGTGGTAGGTTACTGATTATTATTTGAATATACCCAAGTCATTTTTATTTTCTACTTTGAAAATAGTGACATTAATGAACTTGTATGTAGGTTATGGAACTTTGAATTAGGCAACTGAATTTCACTTTACATTTTATTTGTAGATACAATTATTTTCGCATTTGTTTTGTTATACTATTTATGATGTTATTGTATTTAATTAAACTATTAACATTGAATCATTATGATTATTACACTCTGTTAACTGTGCTTCATGTTGGGAAGTTCACTTGTTCACCCATTACAAAATACTAGCCATAATATTCCTAGTATCACTGCCTAGTTAAATAGAGAGGGTTGGGGGCCCAAGCCACCAAGCCACACAAGACTTAGGCATAGAAAGAGATTTCTCCCCTAGACAATGGCAGGCCTGTAAGTCGGGAATTTTGGGGTGACATTATTAACCCGTTCGCCGGCCCGCTACCGAGTTAGGTTAGCGCATGCGCACACTTTTTTAAATCGATAGCCACTTAAAAAAAATAACAATCAAGTCAAGCAGACGATATGTTTGGGTTCAGCAGCCAATCTGCTCTAATTTTATCATTGGTTAACTATTTTTAGAAAGGTTTTTTCCATTACAAAGTTCGGAAATCCCCAGACACCTCACGTTTATCGAAGCTGAGCCGCCATTTTGAACCTAAGTTTGTACTACACATGGCTCGTTTCAAGGACCATTTTCAGTTGTTTGCTTGATCCTACCTAACGAACTTAATTGTGTAAATAAATTTAAGATATTGTAGATGAAATTCGACAGGCCTACTGAATTTTTGGATGTGACCATTTGATAATAAAAAATAAAAACCGATCGCTCTCAAACCGAACCCTCGTGGACGTCGTTATGACGTCGTTATGATACTATTTTTATCGATAGCCACTTTTAAAAAAATACCAATCAAGGTCAAGGAGAAAGATATGTTTGTGTTCAGCAGCCAATCTGCTCTAATTTTATCATTGGCTAACTAATTTTAGAAAGGTATTTTCCATTACAAAGTTCAGAAATCCCGAGTCACCCCTCGCTTGAAAAGAAGCTGAGCCGCCATTTTGAACCGGTTTGGAATTATACATTGCACGTTTCAAACACGATTTTTAGTTGATTGCCTGATCCTACCTAAAGAACTTTATTGTGTAAATTAATTTAATATATTGTAGATGAAATTCGACAGGCCTACTGAATTTTTGGATGTGACCATTTGATAATAAAAAAAAAAAAACCGATCAGTCTCAAACCGAACCCTCGTGGTTTTCATATGACTCTTTCGTTTTGTTCAAAATCAACCAATTTCCCCAGAATAATATTTATTTACACAAGATAAATTATTATTTATACCATATATTCAAATGGCAATCAACAAAAATCGTTTTCTTTCGGATTTTATTCAAGGAAACATCTAACAAATTGACGAAGGTCAACACAAGAAAAAGGTAAGAAAACTTTTTATTTATTTATTTATTTTTGAATTTAAAATAATAATAAGCAAACGTTAAAAAATTAAATAAATATTTTTAAAATGTCCCCCATAATATTTATTTTGAAAATCATTTTAGAATTGTACGAATTATGCTTGCTTTTAATTATTTAGTAGACTAGTAAAAAAAAAAAAACGGTGAAAATGTTCCCAAGTTCAACAAAAAGATCAGAAATCTTTGTATTATTTCTTTGTTTTTGAATTCGAAAAAAATTTAAAAAATACTTTTAAGATTCCTTAGTATGTCTATAATAGGTAGTAATTTAAATTTTTAAAATCCATTGATAATTACAGTCGCTTTAAATTTTTTAGCACACTGACCCATTCAGTTATCGTTAAGCGTCAAAACATGGCCGCCGGCGAACGGGTTAAATAGAATAATTAACTTTACATCTGGAAAAAACCCTTTGCACTGGGGCCGTCGTGGAGCTAGCATTATAACGTCTTCATAGGCTTTCAGATATATTTGATGATTTGTCAGTTTAACTCTTTTATTATCATCAGAATTTATAAAATTAAAAATATATTTTTCAGTGTTTGTAATTTTTTGGACATCTCGTTGCTTTGCCTTATTTACCACCAAAATCTGTTGGTGACCAGAATGTGTTTCTCTCCGGTCCCTGGAAACTTATAAAATTTAAAAAAATAGAAACTAAGTCTGTGCTTGTTGTAGCTGAACTCAAAAACATTTTCTCCAGCTATGGAGCCTCTAATGTCATGTACTGGAATTGATTAAGTATATATGGCTATTTAGTTAAAAAATATATGTATTATGTTTTGCTCGACGGATTTGTACAAAATTACTTTTGATCCTTGAAAAACAATTTGCATTTATTAATAAATTTTTGGTTTTCAAGTTTTATGGTGGACACCAACGTACTGGGGTGCAACTGGATCAAACTGCCTGCAGGAACTTATTGGATACGAGAAACTCTCAACACTACCGGCAAACCAAAACCAACTGCCAAAGACATAGGGAAGCCCCCGCCCATTAGCCGGTGTCAGTTGGAAGTGGATATTTCCTGGGAGGATTTTGTGTCTTATGATCCAGAAGGGGAATGGTCCATGGTTGCACCTTTGCGGATTCTCAGCTTTGATATTGAATGTGCAGGGAGAAAAGGTTTGTGAATGAGTTTGCAGAGCTGCATCTATTCTATATTATCTGAAATTATTCCATTTTTAAGATTTTGAACTGCTTTTTTACAAACATTTACCAAATTTTGTTGTTGTTTTTAGATTCAGTCACTTTACTAGTTTCCAAAACCGCTTTGTGTTTAAGGTATAAAAAATCTTGAACTGTATATTGGAATGTTTGAAACAGAAGAGAAAATTTATATCATCATCCTGTCAAAAGATTTAATTATTAAAATAACAAAAATAAAGTCTTGTGTATATCTTCCACTTTCTGAAATTTCATGTAATATGGAGTTTTTAGTAATATTTTACTTCCGTGTATTGGTGTAGTTCATTGGGGCAGCCATCAGTAAAAACCAGTGTAAATAATATTTTCTTAATGAATTGATTTCTTGTTGTTGTCATCTGAAAAGTCTGTTTGCAGTTGACAAGACTGATTTTTATGTTAAGTATTTATTTAAATAATTGATTTAACATTGCAATTAAGTGTCAAAGTCCTAATTATATTATTCATTTATGGCAAACTGTATTGAGTTATTGTAATAAAGGGTTCATAAGTTATGAAATGTTCTTTTTTAAATTCATCTCTCTTTTAGTTACGAAGGCTGCTAATTCATTTTCAGGCTGTCAACTGCAATTGTTGTATTAATTGTCCTTTTTAAAAAAAAATAATCTTTGAAAGATATAAAATTTTTTTCTTTATTTTTATCGATACAACTGGACATGCAGCCTGCACATTGCTCCAGTTCCCACTTTTTGGTTAAAATACATGTATATGTGGATTTTACTTCTCGTTAAGTAATGATGTTTCACACGTTGTTTTGCTTAAAAGTACACCTCATCTTTTAAATAAAACACCAAGGCATTCACACCCCAGGCTGGTTGAAGAGTTCTTGTGTGTTAAAGCAGTAACAAACTTCCACCCTAGACTGTTATTTTAATTTGCTACTTCTTCTCCATATGGCAGGGATTTTCCCAGAAGCTGACAAGGACCCAGTCATACAAATTGCCAATATGGTTCTCCGTCAGGGCGATACAGATCCTTTCATTCGTAATGTCTTTGCTCTCAACACCTGTGCTTCTGTCGTCGGCTCTCAAGTTTTGTCTTTTCCTAATGAGAAAGAGCTGTTACAGGTTGGAGATTTTGCTTTATTCTCAGGCTTTTTCTATAAATAGTGTTTTATGCTTAAAGTGTGCTTTTTATTAGACTGTATGTTATAGCGATGCAAAATTAAATAAATATCAAGTAAAACTGTTTCCTATCATGAATAAGAAGTAATCTGATATGCTTTGTTTATTTGACCATTATTTGTAGTTATAAATAATAAATTTAGAATGAAGTGGAATGTATTGTTGCCCTTGAATATATTTATAATGTTCACTTAGTTCTATTATGTTATTTCTCCTCTTTTCTGCTACGTCAATAAGTGCAGATATTACAAACACTTAGGTCTTTTTCAAGTGACTTGGTGATTATATAATTTTCTTCACTTGCTATTGTTTGTCATTCCATTCCAGTTTTGATCAGATTTCTTTGACATCAAATCATGGACAGATCTTGGGAAATGGAGTTATCAGCAGGCAGCGTTGTGTTGAGTCAGCTAGGAGTGTTGTATTTGCTTGATCAGCAACAAAGTTGTGTTTAATCTGCAGACAGCATTGTATTTGGTTAGCAGGCGGCATTTTTTTTCTTTTTTTAGCAGACTGCTTTGTGTTTGGTTAGCAGGCTGTGTTATGTTTGGTTAGCAGTCTGTGTTGTGTTTGGTTAGTAGGCTGCATTGTGTTTGTTTGCAGGCAGCGTTGTTTGATTAGCTGGCTGCATTGTGTTTGTTAGCAGGCTGCATTATGTTTGGTTAGCAGGCTGTGTTGTGTTTGGTTAGTAGGTTGCATTGTGTTTGTTAGCAGGCAGCGTTGTTTGATTAGCTGGCTGCATTGTGTTTGGTTAGTAGGCAGCGTTACGTTTGTTAGCAGACTGCATTGTGTTTGGTTAATAAGCAGCATTGTGTTTGTTAGCAGGCTGCATTGTGTTTGGTTAGTAGGCAGCATTGTGTTTGTTAACAGGCTGTGTTGTGGTAGACTACTAGGCTATTATGTTTGGTTAACAGGCTATGCTGTATATGGTTAGCAGGTTGTGCTGTTTTATCAGCAGGCTGTGTTGTGTTGTATACAAAATAACAAAATATCAGATGTAAAAGCAGTTTAATATCTCATAGAAACAAGAATAAGAGTAATAAATTCTTAATAATAAGTAATAATATTTACTTTTATAAACATCATTGTTTCTCTTTATTGATGTTTAATATCAGAAATGGGCATCGTTTGTTCGAGAAGTTGACCCTGATATCATCACAGGTTACAACATACAGAATTTTGATTTTCCCTATCTACTGAACAGGGCACAACATCTGAAGGTATTTGTTTGTGAAACTTTTCCCATTTTTTTTTTTTTTTTTGTATGTTGGATATAGGATACATTTGGTTGGAAAGGGTTTGTTTTGCTTGTTGGATGTAGGATAAGAGAGATGGGTTGGCAAAGGGTGGGGTGGGTGTTGTGTTTTGGATTTAGGGTAGGAGAAATAGGTTGGGGTTTCGTTGTATATGTATTGGACACACACTAGAATAAGACGGATATGTGGAGGGTTCACATGTGTTGGACATAAGATAAGAGATAGAGAGGGTGCATGCATGCATGTAGTACCAGTTAAAGTATGTGACAGTGTAGTGTCTGTAAAATCTTGCTGAATATGTTATTTGTGGTGTTACCTTTATTGTGAAAATGTCACTAATGTTGGGCCTGTTTATGATAGTAAAGAGGAATGAGACTGGCTATAGTGCGGCTTTTTTATCAAGGAGTCTTGGCATCTTGGGGTAATTATTGTGAATTGAAAAGAAAATATTTGTATAAGATTCAGTTTTATTTGTCATGCAAAAAACAGCATTAATTTGGTACATATTTTGTATAGCATTATTAGGTATTTTTTCCTTAGCAATTAAGCTAATGAGAGTTGAAATCCCTAGGAAATAAATGAGTCATAGATTTGTGTTAGGATCCGAGTATTTTGTTTTCCTGTACTCTGTCTTCTAAAACTGATACAGTAATAAAATAATAGGTGTAAATTTTTCTTATGTGAAGTATATAAATTATTATTCCTTCACTAAAACAAAACAATTTGTTTTAATGGCACTTATAACAAGGTCTAGTAAAAATGGTACAGAGGAAATCCAACTCCAATAATGTCTAATAAGAAGCTCAGTGACGGTTTATGTCATAAGATATAATAATGAAAAGAAAAAACTCTACATGGAATGCACTTGTACTCTGATCTCCATATAAAGATAAGCTGTCATGTGACATTTCTGAGGCCTTGCAATCTTGGGAGTTACTAATGTTTTGAGTTCATTTGCAAGGAGTTCAGCTCTTTCTCATGGTACCTTATTAAACAAAAAAATAATTCAATTTTTTTGTCAATTAAGATTTAGGCTCCACAGCAACAAAAAAAATATACACTGAATTAACTCTGTATAGATATGTGTGTGTGTGTCGGGGGGGGGGGGGGGGGGGTATCTTTTGTCTTTCCAGTTAATGTTTGCTACCATAGACATCAAGACATGTGCACATATGTGAATGATAGCAAACTCATGTAATAAACAGTCTCATCTCATTGACTTTAGCTTATAATTGTTTCAAAGAGATACATATTATATCTTTTACTTGTATCTTGATGATACTGTGTATATCATATCTAAATATTTAATGATCATTAGTTTAGCTCAGTTATATTAGATGTTTAGGTTTTACATTGGTTTGATTTTGCCTTTTAAAAATTGCTATTTCAGGTATCTGGTTTCCCATTTCTGGG
Organism: Sinotaia quadrata; assembly: GCA_028829895.1. Lineage (NCBI taxonomy): Eukaryota > Metazoa > Mollusca > Gastropoda > Architaenioglossa > Viviparidae > Sinotaia > Sinotaia quadrata. The sequence continues at coordinate 45,734,773 of CM054184.1, read as the reverse complement.
TCGTATTATGAAAATGCAATCTAAAGTAAAGGAAGCCTTATTTCAATCCCGCCAGATGGGAAAACGAGAAAACAAAGTTATTAACATTGAAGGACGAGTACAGTTTGATCTGCTTCAGGTTTGCAATTTGTTCAAGTTCATTTACTTAATTAATTAACTCACATTTTGAGAGTCATGCAAGCCAGAAAAAGAGAATGTTTATTTTCATTTATTAGGGGTATAAAGAAGATAATGTAATAAAATAATATTTTAGGATTTTCTTTTTCAAATTAGGTAAACAAAACAACAAACAGTGGAAATGACTTCATATTTGTAAATGTTGAGTTATATAACTATTTATAAACATTTTGTTATACCATCATATGTGCAAATATTATATGACCAAATTTTGTAAATTATTTATTATAATTTGTTTGTTATATGACAATATTTGCAAAAATATTTTGTAACTCTTTTCCTACAGGTCTTGTTGCGAGATTATAAACTTCGATCGTACACGCTGAATGCAGTGTCATACCATTTCCTTCAAGAGCAGAAAGAGGATGTACAGCACTCAATCATTACAGACTTACAGGTATCCATAGAGATGAAAATTAAAGTAAAAAAATCAATGCAGAGTGAATATAAAAGTAAAATTCAAGGTACACTCGAAATGTTTGCTTTGGTTCATATCTGGATCCATCTTTAGCTGAGTTTGTAACTGCCAAGGGACTGTTACCTTAATGCAGCCTTTATCACAAGGGATATGACTTACTGTCCAATCCAACCACCTAGACATCATGTCCACCACCTTGTTATCCACAGTAGTTATCAAACTCTAATTGCTTGAACATGAAACTTGTGTTCTACTTTCCACCACCTTGTTACCCACAGTAGTTATCGAACTCTAATTGCTTGAATATGAAACTTTACGCACTATCACCCACCCAAGTACACTAGGTTGTCTTAGAGGCTAAATAATAATAGTGCTGTGCAGTAATTATACATAGAATGCACAAGATTTTAATATACAAATTACTTGAACTGTTAGAAAAGTGCAAATAACAAAACAACAATGTAATGAATCCATATACATAGTGATAGCATATAACAAAAATATTTACGAAGAGAAATGTAAGTGAATATGAGTGAAAACATAAGTGAAAGCTAGAACAAACTACAACACTAAAGAGTTAGTGCAATCTTGAGGGCACTCTAAGAAATTCCTATGGTCTCTTAATGAGTGTTGCAGTATCTAGATTTAAAGAAAACCATTTAGGTGTAAATAAACAAAACTTTATGCATACAAAGTAAATATTTATTTATACCATGTACAAAGTCCATACAGGTGGAAAATGCTAGAAGATAAAAGGTAGAAGTTGGTCAGATAAAATCAAGAATAAAGTTAATGCCTTACAAAACATCGCCACTAAATCACCAAGACCACTTTTCTCTAATATACCAAATTAAATAAAGTGATTGATACGAGTTCTAACAGAATTTGGGAATACTAAAGAATGTTAGAAGTTTCTCTAATGACTTTCCTCAGCCATGGTGTCTAAATGTGACTACAGATATCACCAAATGTAGGAGGTGTGCAAAGAAATAGTCTGTTGTTTTGTTTTGTTTTTACTTCTCTGTGCGTGCCTTGCCTAAGGAAATCCTGTTTAAATATGCTAAAGTTCATAGCTAAGCATCTCTCTTTCATTTATCTCCGCTTCAGGATGAGTAGTGGCTGGGCCGGTCCTTTTTGCTGGCTTATATGTCATAAGTATCCTGTTTATATTCTTGTGTTACACACTTGTGTGGCTGTTTGGAATAAGAACATTTTTCATAGTATTTTTTCTGAGTACTTATAATAGGAATTGTTGCATAATATTGCTCAACAAGGAATGTCAGGATTAATGTCAACCCTTAGTCTGAACTGAAGAATGAAAGTCCATTCACTTGTCTACCTCTTGACCAGAGGTCAAGGCCTTAGTGTGAAAACAGTTTGAAAATAGCAGAGATAGGGACAGTGAGTACATGCATCTTATAAGTTTACAGGAAGAACAATAATTGGGTCGGGTAGAATAGTTGAATACTATAGCAAGAGTCCAATAATTGAGACATGCCAAAGAAAGGGTCCAGTAGAAAGAGCCAAAAAACAGTAAGAAATGGGACAAGTGGAATGGTCTGAAAACTAGGTTAATAACAATTTCTATTAGCAAGAATCTAGTATTTGGTCTGTAGCCAGATCCACCAGAATGGTCCATAAGTCTGATTTGACGATGGTACAGTGGCTAGCATCAGTAAAAAGGTCTAAAAGCTAGGTTAGTAATAAGATTCTTTAGCAAAAGCCAGTAGCATATAGCTATATCTAGAAGACCCATGAACAAAGTCCAATAACTGAATACAGTAACCCAATTTAAAGCACATTTTGTGATATATGGTGTTTTTTTCCTGCTGAGCTGTTATCTTCACCCTTCAGCAAAATTGTCAAAGTGCTTTGATGATATTTCAGAATGGAAATGAACAAACACGTCGTCGTCTGGCTGTCTACTGCCTGAAAGATGCCATTCTTCCATTACGTTTATTGATGAAATTGATGTGTGTTATTAACTACATGGAAATGGCCCGTGTCACCGGTGTTCCTCTTTCATATCTGCTGTCTCGTGGCCAGCAGATTAAAGTCATGTCACAGCTATTACGCAAAGTAGGTTGTGCATAATCTTGCTTATAATTGCTTCATTTTATTTTATATATATATATGTTTGTGAACGAAAATGCATACATCCCCATTTGATTTTTTTATTAAAATTGTTTTGGATATAAATTGTTTTAAAATATTTTTGTAATGCTCTCTTGTTAGAAGAGGAGTATAGTTAACTAAAAGTTTTATTCAGTTTTGAAATAATTGGGTGGGGGTGGGAGGATCTCAAATTGTTTTCTGATGCAATTATGTGGGATTTTCCTTCTGTGCCTATATATATGTATATTTGTATTTTGGTATCCATGTTAGAGGTGCAGCAGGGTCACGTAAATTTGTCTTTCTCACACCTAGATTGTCATCATAAAAGAGCAGTTATTTGGTTCTCTTTTTTAGAAAAAATTAACAATAGCCATTTTAGAAACATTAAAGTTAATCTAAAATGCAGAGTCCCAATTTCAGGCAAAAGAACAAGATCTGGTCATACCTGTACACAAAATTGAAACTGGAGATGAGTATGAGGGTGCCACTGTCATCGAGCCAGTCAAAGGGTTAGTTTTATTATCTTGGTTTTCCATAATAATTTACTGAACACAAATGTACATAAGTGATTTTTTCCTGCTGTAAACTTCTTGTACATATTTTACGTTTTCTTGCAATATTACAGATACTATGATGTGCCTATTGCCACCCTGGATTTTGCATCTCTGTATCCATCAATTATGATGGCTCATAATCTATGCTACACATCTCTTCTGAATCCTCAGACCATACAGAGAGAAGGGTGAGTTCACATCATTATAGTGAAACATAGTTTTGTTTGAAAGTGAACGTGATTGTTTTAATTTATTTATTTGTGTGTGAAACCACCCTAACCTAACCACAGAGCTTTGCCCCTGGATGCTGAGTCAAACAGTGTGATGGAGTTTGAATTAATAATATGGTTTGAAAATGTCTTGAGTAATGCTGTGACAAAAACCAATTCTTGAAACAATTGAAAGTTTTCCATATTCATTTCATCATTCTGGTAGCACTTTGAAAGTGTTGAATTAAGCATGCTTAATCAAATGGTAAAACTATAGAATGATTATTTGGTATTTGAGAGATAGGTGTGGGCTATTATTTTTGTAATTTTAGTTTATACTGTATTATTTTTTTGTGTGTAAAGCAGGTTTCTTTTTTCCAATATTTTTATTCCAGCATGCTTTGCTTTACTTGTATTACTATATTACTATGAAGTTAAAGAAAAAATTATAGTTTAGAACAGCTGAATGAACAAAAGATTTACCATCTTCTCTGTGTTGATGTTATTTACTGAAAAATCATGATTTGGAATTTAATCTGATACTGATTACAGCTGATTATTGTTTCTGTATGGCTTGCTGTCATCTACAAGTAGTGCATTTTTAGGTACTGATTACAGTTTACTACTGTTTACATCTTACTGTCATATACAAGAAGTGCATTTTTAGGTACTGATTACAGTTTACTACTGTTTACATCTTACTGTCATCTACAAGAAGTGCATTTTTAGGTACTGATTACTGTTTACTACTGTTTACATCTTGCTGTCATCTACAAGAAGTGCATTTTTTAGGTACTGATTACAGTTTACTACTGTTTACATCTTGCTGTCATCTACAAGAGGTGCATTTTTGACACTGATGACTGTAGACTACAGTTTACAATTTGCTATCTTCTACAAGAGGTGCATACTTTGACTGATTACCATAGACTTTACAATTTGCTTGTCTTCTTCAGGAAGTGCATTTTTGGGCACTGATTACAGTAGACTTACAATTTGCTGTCCCAAGTGCATTTTGGGGCACTAATTACAGTAGACTGCTATTTACAACTTGCTGTCTTCTACAAGAAGTGTATTTGGGGGGGTCACTGGTTACTGTAGATTGTAGTTGACAGCTTGCTGTCTTCTACTTACGAGTGTGTAAACAGAACCACGAGTAATTTCCCCTTGCAAAATCATTCAGTAATGAATAGGATTTCATGAGTGATTTCTCCTTGCAGACTTACAGCAGACCAGTACATCAAGACACCCTCAGGCAATTTGTTCTGTAAGGCTTCTGTCCGGAAAGGGCTTCTACCAGAAATTTTGGAACATTTGCTCTCCGCCAGAAAAAAGTAATTATGTCAGAGGTGTTGTTTGAACATATTTATGTTATTTACATAAAATCAAATTATGTTTTAGTTTTGCTATTTATTTATTTTTGGGTAGGGGGTAAACTTTTTACCTTAATTGTGGGGCTTCATTGTTCAAACTGTCAATAAACAATTTTCAGTCTCTTATTTTTTAATTTATCAATTAAATAGGGCCAAAAACGACCTGAAGCTAGAGATAGATCCTTTTAAGAAGCAAGTGCTGGATGGCCGTCAGTTGGCTCTGAAAGTTAGTGCCAACTCAGTCTATGGTTTCACAGGTGCACAGGTGGGCAAATTACCTTGTCTAGAGATTTCCCAGAGTGTGACCGCATTTGGCCGGTTCATGATTGAGCAGACAAAGCAATATGTGGAGGATCACTACACAATTGCCAATGGTTACATGCACAATGCAAAGGTTAGTCTTTACATTTTAATTACTACAACAATTTTCTTTTAAATGAAATAAGCAATGAATGTATAAATTAACAATTTGCTTGTAAACAGTAACGAGTTTAAAGATTAACAATTTAATAATAATTTTTAGGGGTTGACCTTTGCCAATCCAAAGCAAGCAATGCTGGCAGGGTAATATATTGTATACATTATACACCTAAACTTGTATCTAGATATTCTGCCCACAGCTCTCAAAAGTTAAAAAAAAATAAAATTAGTTATTTTTTAATTTAATTTGAAGGGGTGTGGAAGGAAGATAATTATTAGTTGGTACCTTAGCCACCCACAGATCTAATATAACTCCAACTCTTTAAAAACCACCATAAGAGCTTAAGGCCACACTACTAAAGGCCAAGAAGGAAAAAATCTATTTTATCAACCTACAGCCTTCAAATCTGGAATATAAGTTACTCTTTTCTATATTTCAAAAATTAGTAGAAATGATTAAAATAAAAAAAATATGTAAATGTTCATGATTATGTGAATTACAATCAGAAAAGGTTTGATTCCAGATCATTCCTCTATCACTGATGAATTTTTTTTTTAAACTCATGGCAAACATATTTTTAACCCGCTGAGTGTCGATGGGAAGACTGCCTTCCCATGGAGAAAACATTTTGCTTCTGCTGGCAGGACGGGAGCCTTCCCACCATTGCACACGCTCAGTCTCAGATGTGCCAATCTTTCTAAATAACTACTCCCAATTTTTTTAATGACAACCTTATATTAAAATTATCCCATTGAATTAACAGATTCAATTCAGGGGATTTCCAGTTAGTTAGTACCGTGAAACTAAACTGTTTATGCCCACTGTTTAATGCAGTATACTGACAAAGTAGCATATTGAAATAATAGTAGTATGTGTTATAAAGATAATAAGACAATATATTGAGATTAGATCCATGAAATAATAGTAATATTTGGTATAAAGAGGTAATTACAGGATACAGACAGAAAAGCATATTGAAATAGTTGTAGTATGTGGTTTAAAGAATAGCATATTGAAATAATAGTAATATGATAAAGAGATACTGTATAGTGTGTTTCACTGTTTGAGAGGGAGATAAGCAACATACACTTTGATTATTTACAGATAAATAGTTAAAGTTCATTTCAGATAATACAAACCCAGCTAAGTGTTAAATTTATATTTCAGGTAATATATGGTGACACTGACTCTGTGATGTGTAAATTTGGTACTACCACAGTGGAAGAGACCATGAAGTTAGGAAAGCAGGCAGCTGAGTACATCTCCTCAAAGTTTGTGGAACCCATCAAACTTGAATTTGAAAAGGTAATACCATCATCCTATTAAATCCAAGATGTAGGTAAACTGCCTAAAATTTCCAAGTCAGAATTAGTCCAAGTTTAGACTATTGTTTAAAAATTGACTCCAGTTTGATTAATCCCAATTAGGAATTAATACTCTTTGGGAACATGATGGACTCTCTTCAAATTTATATTACTTTTATTTTTTCCAAACATTTTCTGTTGTGAAGACAATATTGACATGGTTGTTTCTTGTTTATATTTTTACTGTTCATGTTTTGCCCAAATGCTGGGGCTTTGTTTTTTAAATTGATTTCTAGCAGATTATTTAAAAGAAGTTCTTTGTAACAGGTAAAGATTGTATTCTAAAACATATTTGCTATACAGCAAAGTATTTTTCAGTGTTTTGCTAATTGTTAAAACAATACTTTGCTTTAGGTTTATTTCCCTTACCTATTGATTAACAAGAAGCGTTACGCTGGGCTCTTCTGGACAAATCCAGTCAAGCATGACAAAATGGACTGCAAGGGCATTGAGACTGTGCGTCGAGATAACTGCCCTTTGGTGGCACAGCTCATTAACACGTGCCTGAAACTGTTACTCATTGACAGGTTTGAAAAATTCTTTACCTGTGTTTGCATTGGATCCAGACAGATGATTTTTCAAAATCGTTCAAGTTTATGCACACAGTATTAGCGCTGCGTATGAGGAGTATTCATATTTATTTTAATAATTTAAACATTTTTTAAACTATTTATTTTTTTAAATCTGCTTCTTTTTAGATTGATTTTTTTTTTCTCCTTATTATTAACCTCTTCATAGCCATGAACATTACAATGAATAGAGAGGACAGAATATGGGGATCATATTCTGTTGGAGTCAGCCCTGCTGAATTTGTTTTAAATTGTAATTTACTTGTTTATTTATTCTGTTTTTAGTATTTTCATTTTATTCTGATTTTGAGTCATAGATTATTTGGTTCAAAAAGAAAAAAAATAGTAGTAGTAAAAAAATGTTAAGTCTTTAAAGCTTAGCACAAAGAAGTTCAGATGTATTCCCATAGACAATGAATAAATTAATTTTTTTCACACCTTATTCAGAAGTAGACTATAAATATACTAGCAGTGAATAAAGTAATGTTTTGCACACCATAGCCAAAAGTAGACAGTGAATAGAGTGATTTTTGCACATCTTATTCAGGAATCCAGATGGTGCTGTTGAGTTCACTAAACAGACTATTTCTGACCTCCTGTGTAACCGTCTCGACATTTCACAGCTTGTCATCACCAAGGAACTTGCTAAGTCTGATTCTGAGTATGCTGGCAACAAACAAGCCCACGTTGAGCTGGCTCACAGGTATGCAAAAAAAAATGCTATCTTTAACTTATTGTTTCTTCATTTGAACTGGTGTACAGTTATGAAACAAAAAATCAGATTACAGAAAGGACTTCCCATAGACATTTTTACTTAGGATGTTTTTCAATGGTTTTTTATGCTCAAAACTTTATTCCTATTGTGAAAATGGCAAAAATTGCATTATGGTTCACAAGTTTTGCCCTAGTTTGTACAGAGGAGTATGGCATACGGAAACAGTCAGCATTATCTTCCCTACGTTATAGATATTAAAAAGTTTCTAATCTTCTTTAATAGATAGTTTTCCTGAGAAACCTTGAACTCACTTAATGACCCGATATAATCATATTCTATGCAAAATGTTTCAAAGGTTCGATCTGAATGGTTGCAACAGTCATTCACTAAGTACACTTTAATCAACTAGTTCACTTGATAAAGGGAAGTAACTTATCATCTCAGTAAACATAGCAGACATCAACACAGAAATCTTTGGTTTTTCTGAAAATTATGATCATATTTTCTCCTCACCCATAAAGTTCATTTGACCATGAGGCCTTGACCCTAACCTTTGCATGGTAGGGCAAGGAGAGGGATTCAGATACCCTACTCTGGTGATTGCTGGGGATTATTGAACTGTGCCCCTCCTTTTTACCAACTGTTTTGGTAAATTTATGAAGTTTTATTGTTATTTTACAGGATGAGGAAAAGAGACCCAGGCAGTGCACCTCAGCTAGGAGATCGAGTTCCATTCGTCATCATTGCTGCTCCCAAAGGTACCCCAGCCTTTATGAAATCTGAGGTGAGTGAGGGTTGTTTTAAATTTTTTTTTTTTAAGTGTATATTAGCTTGATGTTTCAGTTTAAATTAAAATAATAAAGATGGGTGTTGGATCGTGTGTAAAATATGTGTCTTTTCCTCTGCCTCTTGGCAAAATTGTGCAAAATGTAATTTTGTTTCCATACTGCTTTGAGACAGTTGTACTGTAAATATACTAGGAACCTGTTAGTTTCAAATTTCCAGGCACTGTATATATTTAACTGCGTAAGTTATTTGCCTTTGGTTGCTATGTCTTGGATGCAAAAGTGTTGTCAGCAAGTATGACAGATTAGCATGGTAAACAGAATATTTCATCAATCTAGTTCACACGTGCCTGGCGGGAAAAGGTGACAATTGCTCATTTTTTTAAAACAATATTTTTTTTGTAATTGTGCACATGCATTTTTTTCAGGGGTATGTCCCCAGCAACTAGCATTAAGTGTTGATTTTAATTTACACTATTTTCTTGACAAGCACTATTAGGAATTTTACATTTATTTAGTAAAAATTAGAAAACGATTTCACAGATGTAATGATTGATTTATAGCTGATGTAATTGTAAAAAGTTTTGTAGCTTGGAGCTTTAAAAAATACTGTGAAATGGAAATGTGGGTTGAAAAGTTTTGCAGGATTGTTATAAATATTCCTCTCACTGGTGACTAAATAAATTAGGGATCGAAATGGGATGGGGTGTAGTGGGGCTTGTGTCATTAAACTTTTATTTTGAGTTAATTAAATGTGTAGGTGTATTATTTTTATTTCTTTAATCTTGCTAACTTGTCTAATTTTGAATCCTAGCTAAATGATTGATCAATCAATTTATTGTCTTATTTCACTTTCTTTTTTAGGAAAATCTTGCATCTTTCCCTTGTATCACGATTCAATTGTTCATTTTAATTTTATTCACTACTCCCATCTGTTTAATCATATACAGCTTGTTGAAGATTCAGGGATTGTTGTAAGTCTGCTAAAAGGTTTCAGTATGGTTGGGTAAAATATATAATTAACAGAATTTTCTTGAACAAAAGATACTACACAAAGTGCCCCCACATCCTCAGGTTTATGCAGGTAATCTGAGCTATTTGCTTTATGTCCTCAGGCACTCAACATATTGCATGTAAGTGTCCCATAAGGATTTCTATGCTGTCTTTTATGATATATTTACAAATGTGAATATGTCCCATTAGGCTCCATTTATACCTTTTTCTGTGACTTGATAATTTACAAGATCCTGATTTTGTTTCTAGTTGTAAGACTGTCTTTTGATTTCCTTTGCACTATTTTGTTTCCATTTCCAAAACTATATTTTTGTTTTAATTTACAAAGCATAGTTTAATTTCTGGTTGCAGAACTCTATTTTTTTTTTCCTTCTGATTTGCATTTTGCTACTGATTTGGGTTGTTTTAATTTTTACTTTTTAGTATGTTTATAGGACTCCTGTTTCGTTTATTTTTAGAACCACAATTTTGTGTGTTTGCAGGACCCTATTTTTGTGCTGGAAAACAGCATACCTATTGATACTCAATACTACTTAGAGAACCAACTCTCCAAGCCTCTTCTACGCATCTTTGAACCCATTCTTGGAGAAAAAAAAGCGGAGTCTGTTTTGCTACGTAAGAAACCATGCATTTTTTTCTTTATATATATATATATATACTTGTATTATTTTCAGACTTTTGTGATTGCACATAACATTATACACCCATGCTAGAAAGGTAGCTTTTTATTTTTATTTAGGGGAACATTTCTTTCAGCTTTAGACTGCCAGATTATTTTCAGAATTATTTTTCTGCCACACATTTATTTTTTGACAGTTTTTCAGTGAGACAAATATCAATGTCATTATATATAAATTTGTTAATTATACATCTATCTTGACACAATTTTTTTTTTGTTTACATAAAAGAATAGTCAGTTTTCTCTTTCCAGTTTGTGACTTCTGGTAATGACTTTTTCAGGAGGAGATCACACTCGAACGAAAACTGTGATGACATCAAAGATTGGTGGTCTCTCAGCCTTCACTAAAAAGAAAAGCACTTGTATTGGCTGCAAAACTCCTTTAGACAAAGAAGGTTGATATTTTGTTCATTAAGAAACCTCTCAAATGATAAGCAGCGTGTATAATTAAAATAAAACTTTGTTAAAATGTTCTTTTGAATTTACTATTGCAATTTCTGCTTTGTGCATTTTGTTCATACATTCTTGGTAGGTGCATATTTTAGTTATGAAAATGAGATTATTTTCAGCCTATCTGTGTGTGTGTGTGTGTGTGTGTGTGTGTGCACATGCACACACTTATACATATTTGAGAAGCTATTGAATTAGCCATTTTCTTTGCTATGTTTGCAGGTGATGCTGTATGTCGGCACTGCAAGCTGCAAGTATCTGAGCTGTACCAGAAAGAGATTGCCCAGTTGCAGGTGCTAGAGGACAAGTTCTCACGCTTATGGACACAGTGCCAGCGCTGCCAGGGCAGTCTTCACGAGGATGTCCTTTGCACTAGGTTTGGTGTTTTGCTCACATTTTTTTCAGTGTTTAGTGTGCAGGATTAGTTCCGGTCGGTTGGCTTCATTAAATGTTATTCTTGATTTTCCTATCCTTTATTTATTTATTAAAAAGAAACCTGTCATTCAGTGGGATCAGGTGCTGCATATGTTTTTATTTTAAGTTTTGATTTGTTGGATTTCATTAAATGCCAGTCATATTGGCTTTATCTAGTACTTAGTACTTTCTTTGTAAACCACAGTTTAGTGAATGTTAAATCGTTACTATTAACCAGTTTTCTTTTTAATTTTTGACATTGCAAGACTCAAACTCTTGAACAAGCAGCATATAATTGGTATGGATAAAACCAGGTTCAGGGAGATATACTCCAACTTTGAATGGACAGTGCACTAAACATAAATTCGGAAACATCAGATTAGCAGAAGAATATGTGAAGTAGTGGATAAACCTGGTTGAACAATTGTGCATTCAGTGTGGTGCCTGTTGAACAATGATGTCGACTTCAGGATCGGTAGATGACCTAGCACTTTATATAGTAGGATTATATTGATTTAGTATCTGTGTGCCAAACAAAGATATGCTTGATTCTTTTGCAAAAAGTTTGATGGTTCCTTTTGGCATTGTTCCTATTGGGGTAATGATTGTATTACTTAAACCCTTCCTGTCCTTAGGGTGTGTAGATAAGTTATAATGAAATGACATCCGTACTGCTGTTTTCTTATTTTATAAATTTGAATTAGAGAATAATATCAGAAATTTAAATGTATAACTTTATTAAATTATGTGTTATAAGTGTTTTGTAATTGTAGGTAAATAATTTCATTTATTGTAATTTCAGTGTTTTCTGTTAAGGGTTAATATTACTTTGTCACAATGTAATAAAATAGAATTTATAAATATAATGTAGAAATCTGTGAGTACACCCTGACAGACTACTTACTGCCTGTTTGAATCTCTAGAACTGTTGAATGTATTAAGAAGCATATTTACATGTTACTGTGTTTCACATTATAGGTTGCTTACAAACATGAGTAAGATCTCAGTTATCTGATGACTCTTTTTTTCGGGGGTGGGGGTGCACTGACCCTTATAAATCAGAATAGCAAAGGGAAGGAGAACAGATTTATATTTAGGCCTTAGGTTTACAGTTCCAGACCAATGCTATTTCTGCATACGTAGACCTTTTTTTTTTTCTCTTTGGGTTTTGAAAAAGACAACAGCAAATGCAAAGAAAATTAAGAAACTAAAATTGCAGTTGTTCATTTCAGCAGATAAAAAAGGGAATTAACTTTCATCACCCTGCTTACCAATGCAAAATATCAAAATCTATATGTTAAACATCTGTTGGTGTTTTAGATAAATGTGCATAGAGATGATAATGTTAATTTGAGAACATCCTGTTACCCACTCTTTGATAAACAATTTTAATAATATATATTCCAACATATAAAAGTAACACTGCATATGACCTCAGTTAAACATAAATAAATTAGCTTAAACAAATAAACAACTCTACCTTGTCTATCTTTATTTTTAAGCACGTTACCATAAACCAAAAGAGTTTTTACTTGTCGATGTAAGCCTGAGCGAAGTTGTTAAAAACAAAATATTAATTATTATAATTACTGAAATACATTTACTCTCTATATATTACTGTCGAAGATTGACAGGATAGCCATTTATTCCATGAAGTTCTGCTTAACCAAGGCTTGGTGATAAAGACCATTCTGATTAGAATATATGCTGGATGAAGTAGGAATCTAATGAGTGGATAACCAGGGTTTCACTGTACTTTATATTCTCTAGATTTTATTTTCCACATTTTGAATTTGTAGTCTGTATTCACCATGCATTACCTTCCATGTTTGAATTGTGCAGAAGAACATAATGTCTATTCATTTGTTACTGTGTTGCAGCCGTGACTGTCCTATCTTCTATATGCGCAAGAAGGTTCAAAAAGAGCTTGCAGAGCACGATAAACTGGTTCAGAGATTTGGGGAGATGGACTGGTGACTAACTTCATACTCGTACAAAAACTCACAGTAGCAAATATGATGCTGACTACAATACTTTGTTGGAATAAAATCTACCACGTAAAATATTTTTTAAGAATGCCACCAACAAAGTACTTCGTTTGGGCATAATCTATCATTTAAAAGAAAAATACTGACTACAATACGTCGTTAGAGAAAAATTTACCATGTAAAATTTAAATACAGCCTGCCTTGGGGTTTGATTTTTTTCTTCTTCAAACTACATTCTTGACAAAAGTTTTGAAAAATATTTTACTAACACTTTTGGGTCTTTGTCTTCCATCTTGTTATTCATGTGAGCAGCCTGATGATTAAGAAAGTCTGAACAGTTTTGCGGATCTTAGAGCTCATCAACAAGACAGTTACTTTGCTTGTAATTATGATTGTGATTGCGATCTGCATTCACCATGGTGTTGATCAGCTTTGTTGTGTTTGAACCTGCATTCACAGTTGTAGATTTGCAACTCGCATTCACAATTGTAGATTTGTGATTGGCTTGCATTTATGTTTGAGACTGATTGCATTCACAGTTGCAATATTTGTGAGTGACTTCAAAATGTAAAATTTTCAAAGTGAATCATTTATCACTTATGCATAGTTGAATTTCAAATAAAATTCATGTTATCCAGCGGAGTGATTTTGAACATTGATTCTATTTTTAGTCTTACCATGAGTAAACCCATTGGAACTTGGCTGCATCATTAACAAATGGCTTTGTTTTGTGTAATTTTATGTCTATTGTATCAAATAAAGACAAAAATCAATGTGTAAATAAATTCATAAGAATCAAATATATTTATGAATAGAAATGTACAAATAAATAACTTGTGTTCATGGTGGAAGTAAATTATTTTTTTTTGATTGACTGTCTCTTGAAAGAGTTTGAAATTCTGAAATTCTAACCAAAGAAATAGTGAGCTCTGATCTTTGTAAATGTTTCAGTTCGTGTCTTAAAATGTAATAGATTCTGCTGAATTTGAACTTAGATTAAAATTAAGTAAATGAAGTTCTCTAATGGTGTTTCTTTATTATTTACCTGAACATAATCTCCCTTAATTCAATCAAAAACATTTCCATTTCGTTTATTTCTTACATTTTCTCCAGTTTCTACTATGGAAGAATGGGTTCCATTGTACAAATATCAAGCCAGAGCAATCCAGCATGTCACTACACTATTCACTTACATCACTGCTGATCTCTTTTCAAACTGCAATAACGACTGCACAGTGCTTTTATACTTTTACAAAATGGGATCATTTGCCGGTAGCATTCTACAATGGAGTTATTTACATTCGGGAACAATTACTTGCCTTGCTGGTTTAAAATCAGGTTTTGACGTAATCATTGTTTATGATTGTTTATATCTTTTAAACAGACTACAATGATATATACTACTCATTCACATTGTGAACATGACAACACTATTGCCTAAGATTCAATTTAAAATTTAGAACATGACGATAGTTTAAGGTTCAGTCACAGTGTGAACAAGACAATATTATACCGTTCAGCAATGGGCATTTTCATCCTTTGGATTTGTCTTAAATTAAATCGACGTGGCACGAGATGTCAGCGCCTTAAGTATTGACCCCTTCATTCCATTAAAGGAAAGCCTGCTTAAGTACTGACCCCTTCATTCAGTCAAGGAAAACCTGCTAAAGTAGTGACCCCTTCATTCAGTCAAGGAAAACCTGCTTAAGTACTGACCCCTTCATTCAGTCAAGGAAAGCCTGCTTAAGTACTGACCCCTTCATTCAGTCACGGAAAACCTGCTTAAGTATTGACCTTTAGTCAAGGAAGGCCTGCTTAAGTACTGATCCCTTCATTCAGTCAAGGAAAACCTGCTTAAGTACTGACCCCCTTCATTTAGTGAAGCAAAGCCTGCTTAAGTACTGACCCCTTCATTCAGTCAAGGAAAACCTACTTAAGTACTGACCCCCTTCATTTAGTCAAGGAAAGCCTGCTTAAGTACTGACCCCTTCATTCAGTCAAAGAAAACCTGCTTAAGTACTGACCCCCTTTTGTTCCCGGCAAGGAAAATCTGCTTAAGTATTGACCCTTCATTCAGTCAAGGAAATGACCGTGGCTTCATTCACACTATTTCGTACATATTGATATCGAGTGTATTACTCTTTATAGAGCGAAGTCCTTTGTTCGAAACATTTCCAGTAGGAACATGTATTCTCAATTTCGTGCATATTAATATCGAGTGTAATACTCATTACATTTCAAGATCCTTGGTTAGTAAACATTTCCAACAGGAACATTTCGACTATTCTCAATTTCGTTTTACAAAAATGTATTATATAATGGTACATGCAACTGAAGTATAAATAAACTTCTATGACACATGGAAACTCTTATCTAAAGCGTTATAACTTTGTATTTCAAAATATGTCATTGTCCAGTCGTCAATTGGTCATTTACTGTCTAAGAACTCAAACGGAACAAAAATTATGAAATGTGTTTTATTATTTATTCAAAGATTATTTGCATTTTATCTTCCAGTTTAAGATGGTCAAATATTACTGCCAGTAGGCCTAAGTCTCTTTGGCACAAGTCGACACTTAAAGGCCTAAGTCTCATTGGCACAAGTCGACACTTAAAGACCTAGGCTTGGGCGTACCTGTGTTAAAGTATATCAACATTCAGATAATGTCTATATTTACGGTTTCTCCTGCATTGGATAATTTTTATATATAGGTACTAAAGACAGGAGACTGTCATCGGATATTACCCAACACCTGGCTGGTTAAGTTTTTCTAGGTGCTGCTTCCCAAGGGTGAAATGACTTCATTGCTAGTTTAAATTGTGCCAACCTTTAAACACACTCACACAAACAAAAACAACAAAACTCCGGTCACATGGTTTGTGACGTGGAAACTTTTTTTTTTTCACGGTGAATGGATACTTTCTCTTTAAGAAGCCATAGTGAGGATGTATTTGATCTCAAACGCGGAATGCGACCTGTCAAAGGCGACTGGTGTGGCTTGTCAGATGAAGTCTAGCGGAACTCGTTGTTCTGTGACAGTACCGAGGCCGTGTAAGTATTCTATTACCCGTGGGCAGACATTAAGCGTTCTATTGATGTGCATTATAGCGTCAGGTGTAGTAGACCATACAGGAAGCTGGACCAAACCAGAGTTGAGTGACGTAAGCGACAGGTTCAAGGCTCATAGTAAAGATTTGTATAAATAGCTGTTTTCGCTGTTATTATGTTTGGATTGAAGTCCCTAACCACTACCCCCCCCCCCCCCCCAACCTCATAGGAATTATCGTTTTTCTACTAAAGTTAACTCGGAGATATTTTCAGTCCGAGAAAATGCAAACTTAAATCGGAAATGGTGCGTGTTTTCTTATTTTATTTTTTACAAATCAAGCTCTGAAACGTGTGGTGAGGGTGGGGCACATGATTGTGGACAGTAACACCTAATATTAGATTGAAGCCACCCGTAAATAGGTTTAATTGCTTGATTATATGGAAAGTAAAGTGCTTGTTTTTTTTAGATGCTACTTAATCTGGTAATATATTTTTTTTGCAACTTAAAACAAAGGGGGGGGGGGGATAGAAAAAGAGAGTACGATGCAAATTACGGATCTATTTTTTGTGTGTGCACAAATATTCAGGATCGCTCCATAGTTCACTTAAATATATACACGCAGTGTTTGTAATACTTGAGTGGAGCTAGGTTTTGTCAGTATCAAAGTATCCCTGTGCTATTGTTTGAATGGTCGACTATTTGTTAACGTTAAAAAATATTTATCTGATAAAATTTTAATTGCGAAACACTGTGTCACTACTACATAATCTATCCGGGGCACTCACAGTCAACTCGGCCAGCGCGAAAGCCGGAAGCGCCCCCTACACTCAATCAAATCACAGTCAACTCATTTTTCAGTCAGGCAAAAGCCATACGACTTTCATTAATTGTAACGAGTCACGCTGTGCTAATATCGTGACATACAATTATTTTATATACTTTTAGTTCTCGTTCAAAAGTAATAGAAGCTTAAGGCAAAAAATAGCAGGTGACGTTCAAATTCTACCGATCTATTACACAAAATATTGCAAAACTACCTCTTCTCTATCTTTCCCTTTCCCCAATGGTTAAAAAAAAAAAAATCTTTTTAAACAGTCGCATTTATATTGGTTAGCAAAATCAAGATTGCATATTGTTGCCGTATCCTAGTGAACTATGTTCACAGTCATTCGGATAGAAAGGTTAGTGATAAAAAAAAAAAAAAAGATCAAATTTCAATTGGATGCACTAACAAAGTATCATGATCTCAAAGCGGTGTCATGTCGAGCTGGCAGTCCTTTGACAGCGTTAACATTATGTAATTCAAGTGAGCAACATGTTTTGTTTTACAATGTGTAGCGGAGTAAATTTTCCTGTCCCTTTGATTGAATGTAGGGGACGCTTCCTGTCCCTATTTCTAAACTTAATTATTATATGATTTGTTAAATGTCAACGTGACATAACCTTTGGGTACTGTGCATGATGGTATGTTTTGTAAGTACCAGATTTAACTAACAACTCAGGTAAACAATATGCTAGAGTTGCTGATGTCATCCAAAAATAGTTCCAAGTAGATGAGTAGTTTTTCTGACTAATAGTCTCATGCTTGTTCATAACAATTTCATCCAATGGGGATAAGACAAAAAGTTACTTTGTTGAAGAAAATGTTAAATTCAAACCACTTTGATTTGACCTAACTCAAGTCCGGTCACAAAAGGCGATCGTTAGCTTAAGAAAAGGAGCGTGCCTTTTGATGTTTGTAACCTTGTAACTACTTCAGACTACAGTGACTCCAGATCACATTGGTGTGTATCCAGCATTGTCGTGGAACTTATCAGTATAAGTGTTACTGTAAGTTGATTTTTGTTAATTCTGTTCGAGAGCTAATACGACAGAAAATGAGGTTTGAGTTTGGTGTAGAGAATTCACGAATATTTTTTTTTTTTTTTTTAACATTCCTCGTGCTGTGCTTTGAAAGTGCATCGAAGTTCTGGACGATTCTCCGTGGTGTGCTTGTGAGCTAATCGAAGGTTCTGGAACGGTTGCGTAACGTGCCTAGAATGGGTACATTGGACCATCATCTAATAAGAAAGAAAGCGACTTGTTGCAAACCGTATGGTTGTGAACAAGTGCCATTGATAGCTGCCATCATTGAAAAGGTTATCTGTACATATCTGTATAATTATCTCTCTAGAACTCCAAACTCATTTCTGTGTTGAGCATAAAAGCTATGAACTTGATTATATATATGTTAATTGAACTGCTGATATCTATGCTAGAATAAACTGAATGAGTTGTCTAATGTTTAATCATTATTGTGAAGTGCTGTCAATGCTCTTTTGATTATATTCATATGTTATATATTTGATTGCTGATTTAATAAATTTATTGTTAAATTTATTAACATTCTTACGCGTAATAATTAAACTTATGTTGGAGTAATAGTAGGTGGGTGGGGTGTTCGTTAAATATAAATAAAAGACGGATTTTTATTACTCATTTAGTAAGTAGTTTCCACCTGCAGAAACATTATGTGACAGTAAATCGTCAATCTTATTATTGTGTAAAGAGTAGAGTTTTACGACATCCTTATAATCCGCCAAGTGATGGACATGTTGGTCTTGTGGGAAAATTATTAATAACCATGCATGAAGATTATCGATCACTTGTACTTTAGTTATGTGTTATGTTATTTAATAAATAATCAAAACGAATGAAGGGTGTCCAGAGGTGTCACACAATGTAACCGTCTGAACTGAACAATCTCTCACATGGTACTTCTTCTTCTTAATGTAGGGGGCGCTTTCGCGCTGCACATGGTACTAAAGTTGCCGGTATATTAAAAAAAAAAACAACTAGTCTTTTCCAGCTATGCCAATCTAGGAAATTCATTCGTCTTCCACCATAGCAGTGGATCTTTGCATGGATCTTTGCATGGATGTTGCATGGATCTTTGCATTGATGCTGCAATCTACTTTGCCAGAGAACTATTGATATCGTGTTGTAACTGACAACTCACTGACCACTCACTTCGGAGCAAAAACTGACTAACTTGACCTTGTTGTGCAGTAGATGAAGCCGACGACGTTTTACTGGACGATGTTTTGTCCAGTACTTTTTGATGCTAGATCGGGTGTACAATTTGCAAGGTCAGATCGGGTGTACAATTTGCAAGGCCAGATCGGGTGTACAATTTGCAAGGTCAGATCAGGTGTACATGTTGCAAGGTCAGATCAGGTGTACATGTTGCAAGGTCAGATCGGGTGTACAATTTGCAAGGTCAGATCGGGTGTACATGTTGCAAGGTCAGATCGGGTGTACAATTTGCAAGGTCAGATCGGGTGTACAATTTGCAAGGTCAGATCAGGTGTACATGTTGCAAGCGGTAAATGAGCGAAGAGTTCGATTCATGATATGCAAAGGACTTAATGCACACAGCAAACGTATTCCTCAGTTAAAACAGTACCATCACGAACTTAATTCAAAACCAAAATATTCTCGTAAACGGCCTAAAAAAGGCCTCATATTCACAGTCCATTTTCTTGCTGTTCCCGCCGATTAACGATTAATCGATTCATTCATTGTTTAATGCTGCAGCTCTAAAATAAATATATCCGTAACAAGAGACGGTCATGAAGAACATACAATAGGAGCAATAGTTTTTAATTTATTTTTAATTTTATTTTGGAAATGACAGGTAGTATTGGTTTTTTTTTATTTCGTTTAAAAAACAAATAGTTGGTAAACGAATTGTTTTTCCATTTCTTCTTTTTTTACAGAATAGAGCAAACAGTTCAATTGTAACACTAAACAAAATGCAACAGCGCCTAGTTCTCGGCCCTGTCACGCGAGGAAAATGACTGACTGGTTCTCAAATCATCAACAGAACGTTTCGAAGAGAACGCAGTTGATGCGGGAGAAAGGTTTGCTTTGTGACATCGATGTACACGTGGATGGAGCTGTGTACCGCTGTCATCGTTTGGTGCTAGCAGCCAGTTCCGACCTTTTTCTGGCCAAGTTCACAGAATCATCACCGACCTCTGCAAACAAAATCATCGTTGGGCAGCGGCCACCTGGCCTTGTCACGGTCCCACTGTCTGACACTGAAAATTTGACTGATTCGGTTCGAGAAACATGCCAGTTGGCGGACTTGAAAAATTTTCCGAAAGAGAACGAAAAGATATCGACTATACTTTTGAGAAGCGCAGAGGTGACCTCTTTCCATGAGGTGACCTCTTTCCATGACAGCCCCAAGTCTTCGGAAAGCTGCGTTCTTCGCGATTGTTCCGTAACCACTTTGTACATTGATCGCGTCTCAAAGGGTGCGTTCAGTGCAATTCTGGACGCTCTTTACACTGGCAAGGATCCCGTCACAGCAGAAAACGCAATCGAACTTTTCAAGGCAGCGGAAGTCCTTCAGATAGCAGACATCATCCAGCTGTGCGAAGTTAAGATCGTAGATCTGGTACGTGAGCGGAAAATTGATCCGATTTGTCTGATCTTTGACCGTGACGTCACTTCCAGCGTTATTTTGGCTGCAGCAATGGAGAACCTTCTGTGCACGTTCAGGCCGGAGTCTTCCAAGAGCGAATGGTTTCTGAATTTGCCTCTTGAAAAGTTGCTGTATCTACTGGATGACGACAGGCTCAACATCGCCGATGAAGACGAAGCCTATCAGGCGCTAATGAACTGGTATCAGCATGATTCTTTGTTGCGCGAGCAGTACCTGGAAGAGGCCCTGTGCAAGCTGCGGCTTGCGAACCTCAGCGCGCGCACGCTGGTTGAGAAAGTGCTGACGAATCCCCTGTGCTGGGACACAGGAAGTCACGGGGTAGGGGATGTATTGAGCCGCAACAGCACGTGCAGCTTGAAGCAGCTTGTACAGAGAGCACTATCCTACCACCTTCTACCGGATACGCGTCACAGCGAGCGCTTGCGTATAATGGACTTCCGGACGAGTCAGGTTTGTTGGTTAACCTGTGAAATTGATTTAAATGTTCATGACAAGTAAAGGCGTTTTTTATTTAACTGCAGTGATAAATAGCTTTTGCCTAATCTGGTGATCTTTACTTTTGTTTTTGCCTCAACGACCTCCACCACCACTTTTTATTTGCCTGTGAAACAAAATGGTGTAATTAGTTGTATTAGGGGAGCATGGGGTAAGACACCCACCATCTGTGACATTGGTCAATAAAAGAAAAATAGTCATTCCATGGCAACTATAGCGTAGTTTAATATTTAAGTGTCTATTTAGGTGTATCTTTTACAAACTTTTCTCTAGAACAGGGATTCTTAACCTGGGATCCACGGATCCTCTAGGGGTCCATGGGTGGGCTTCAGGGGTACGTGAAAATCAAATAAAAATTGCTTGGAAAGTTCTGCTTATTTGCATTTTTGTATGGAGGGGTTCCATAGCTTAGAACAGATTTTCAAAGGGAGTCCGTGACTAAAAAAAACGATAAAGAGCCACTGCTCTAGAAATTCTGTCTTATGGCAAAAATAATCGTGAAAGTAAGATAAAAGAGGTCATCTTACCAATTAAAAAATAAAATTAAATATCTTTTACAAGCGTCACGTTCCCCTAAGAGTTGTATGTCTTTCACAAAATTTCCTCTATGAGTTCTAAATCCTTAACAGACGTTCTTTAATGAGTTCTAAATCCTTAACAGACGTTCCTCTATGAGTTCTAAATCCTTAACAGACGTTCCTCTATGAGTTCTAAATCTTAACAGACGTTCCTCTATGAGTTCTAAATCCTTAACAGACGTTCCTCTATGAGTTCTAAATCCTTAACAGACGTTCCTCTATGAGTTCTAAATCCTTAACAGACGTTCCTCTATGAGTTCTAATTCATTTACAAACGTTCCTCTTGAGTTCTAAGTTGTTTTTTTACGAACTCCACGTCCCTTTGTGAGTTCAGTATCTAATCTAAAAATAATTGGGAGAGTAGCACAGAACAAGTCATACTAACAGCACAAACTGAATCTTTTATATAGGGAAATTAAAGAAAATTAATGCTAAAAAATAATTTAGTTTAAAAGGAGTTTTTTCTTTTAATACTTGGTTACCTACTTCACACTCCACACACACACACACACACACACACACACACACACACACACACACACACACACACACACACACACACACACACACATCGTCTTTTCTTTGTCCATGTTTTTCTCTCTACCAGTGACCACGTCTCTCCACCCTCATCACCTCCATATTCCTTCTTTTCCTCTTTCAAGTTCCTTTTCTCTTCTTCTTTTTTAGTTTCTTCTTTTCTCCCCCCCCCCTCATTCTCATCATCACCTTTCTTTTCCTTGTACTCTTTCTTCTTCCCCAATATAACATTTTTTCCTCCTCATTCTTTTTCTCCTCTCCATATCTGAATACTGTTTTGTCTCCATTGCATTCTTCATCTCCTAATACCTTTACTCTTCATCATTTTTTCTTTCTCTTCCTCCTTATTCTTTTTCATCTCATATTTTCCCCTTTTCTCACTTAGGTTATTAATACATTTTCTTATCATGATTGTTTTTATTGCTTATATTTTCTCATCATTATTATTATTTTTTACCACCCCCGTCTCTCTTTTACTCCTTCTTGTTATCCTTCTCTTTTAAGTTCTTATTGTTTGCCTAAAAAGTATTGCTCCTGTCTGTGACGGCTTCAGAGATGATAATTATTGCCTCTATCTGTGACAGCTTCATATATCATAGTTATTGCACTTATCTGTGATGGTTTCAATAAGCAAAATCTCAAATATAGCTGCAGGAAGTTACGATCTAGAAACTCAAAGTATTTTCATTTTATTTATTATTCACCACCATCTGAGATTTATAAAAACAAAACTGTCTTATTCTTTTCTTTTCATATTTATATTTTGAATCATTTAGCCTAGTCACTAGCGAAATGTGTGACGTCTTTTTCTTGCCACTAACGTATACTGCATTCATTATTATGGTCTCAAAAATTACGTCCCTTTAAATTTGCAAAATCTTTAGCTTTCACTAAGTAGCCAGAGTTTACGAGTTTCTGTTATCGTTTATAGGAAGTCTCAATCTTATTAATTTCTTAAAGTATTTTTCTTATTGCTTTCTTTTGTTTGTTTACTGACGCTAAATATAATCTCTTGACGCATTATGTGTTCTTACTGAAGTTAAAAACCATCTTTACTGCTTTCTTCTGTGTCCTTACTGAAGTAAAGTAGCCTCATTGTCTCGTTGCTGTCATCTTACTTAAGTAAAACCCTCTCATTGTCTCATTGCTGTCAACTGCGCGTTTCCTTACAGAAGTAAAATACCTTTCTTGTCTCGCTGCTGTCACCTGCTTGTTATTTTACCGAAGATAAATATCAAATATTGCTAGTGTCAGGATTTTGTCACCCATCCGAAAGAGACGAAATCTTGACAAAATGCTGGCTTCATTCTGGAACAGGCTCAAGAGCGCGTGCTGCTTGTGATGGGCGACCAGGCGGACAAACTGTATGCCTTCAGTTTTCGGTATCAGATTTGGTACAAATTGGCGGGACCTCCGCAACCCTTTTCGCTGGGCATGGCCGCTTGCGTGCACGCAGATGACTTGTACGTATCCGGAGGAGAGAAGACGCTGACGTCATTTTGGAGGTAAGTCAGGTTTCGCACGGTGCAAACATGAGCGTTATAAAAGATGAACAGAAAAATATATGAATGAATAAAATGGGAGAAAATGAATGGATAGGGTCCAATATCATTCATGAACCTTTCATTTCTTTTTCTGTTTAATAAGAATGGAGTTATTTAACCTTTAACGTCATCGGCGATGAAGAAGTTTTCGTTGATTTTTACTTTTTTTATCGTTCACTTCCAGTTTTCTTTTTATTACTGCGAGCACACTTTAGAAGAAAAAAAAGGGAGGCATTTGGCTTTTGGAAGCAAAAAGATACGATATCAGGTAGTCATGGAGAGCAGAGTTCAAAATAAAATTCCTGGTATAAAAGATTATTTTGTTTTTCACAAATTCTTTTCAAATATTCTGATCAAGATGAAATAACCTGCAAGTTGTAGAAATGTTGCTTTGTGGTAAAAAGATCAAACAAATTGCACAAATGTTGTTTTGTGATAAAAGCATGAAGAAGCTTGTAGAAATGTTGCCTTGTAGTAAAAGATGAAGCAGTTTGTCAGAAATGTGTGTCAGATAAATGATGAAAACACTTGTAGAAATATTGCTAGTAGTAAATTGATAAAGCAACTCGCAAAAATGTTGCTTTGAGGTAAAAAGTTGGAGCCCATTTGTAGAAAATTTGTTTTATGGTAAAAGGTGAAACTAAACAACATCTTTTGGCAAACGAGGAGTGCTTTCACATGCAATGGAAGAAGCACAACAATGCCAAGTTTAGATTTCTTCATAGCTTATATCAATTCCTTCACACTGGGACAAGCACTAAGACCTACTGAACTGTATTACAGGCAGAGGACACAATTCTTCTACAAATTAACCACGCAACGTCTAATAAAATATTTTAAAAATAAATATAAACTTGTGTTGACGACTTCTGGCTGTAAACCTTAAACTAAGGGGTGCAAAATTTAAGATACGTTTAAATCCTGAATGCAGCCAAGTGAAACTCATTACTTGTTCAAGTTGTTGACGATAATAGCGGTTATCTGTAGTTGTGCTTTTATCACATAAACATGGCGGCTAAAGTATAATGTCTGATGTGTAATCAAACCGTTCGGAAATGGAGAAGATGTGATGACAAGTGACGTCGAACTGACCCAGAATTCGTTTGACCTTTCAGCGGACGATAAAAAACTTTCAACATTCTTGGTATCTTTTATAATAGAGCAGTATCTGCCCGATGACCCTTTAAGATAGACACCTTCCTTAATTACGAAATACCCCCTAAATGACCTTAGAAGGAAAACTAAGACAGACAAAAAGTATTTCACAGGAACATCACAACAGAAAGACATTATTTATATTTAGATCTTTGATGACAGAAACTTGGGAGTTTGGGGATTTTAACTCTGTATAAAATTTTACATTTCTGCTTTTTGGTGATACGATAAGCGTAAACGGGAAATAACTCTGCTAAATTATCTTGAAAAACTGAATAAATTAAATCAAAACAAGGCTGAATGCTAAATATATATGAAGAAACATACTTAATGGGTAAGACTTGACACATTTCCACATTTTCAGTATATAACTTTTGAAATTATTTTTATCTGTAAATTATAATGCGGAATAAGAATAACCGAATTGAAGTAACGTTATATACAAAACAATCACTTCGTTTAATAGGGACGGATAGTAAATAAGAAACTACAAAACATTGATCCAGTTACCACAACCCACAAAGCTCATCAAAGTTCACCGAAATGACCTTAGGAACCACAACTCTTGTATATAAGCGGCATCAGTGCTAGATGAACTGCTTCATTTATTCACTTCGTGCTTCTTTAGCCGGGAAGAATCAGACGGTAAAGAAAATGGCTCTCAAACAACAAAACAGTTCCCAAACCACCCGATGGAAGTGTAAATCAGCCGTGTATTTTAAAGGATCTCGTTTACACATGTTCCACATCTTTAAACAAAAAGCGATTTAAATATTATTTACATTATTACGTTCTTCGATTATTTGTTTGAACTTCAGTTTTTGGAGTGAAAAATAAAATCAAAACGGTCGCGTCATTTGGCTGTATAAGAAAAGAATATAGTAGAGCACCTTTTTTAAAAAAAAGTTCTCTTCGTTAATGTTAGGTTTTGTTTGTTTGTTTATTGTTTTTTGAAAATGCAACATTCTTTTTCCTAAGTTATTGTTTTGCCATTGAGTCAGACGATTTTTCACTGTAGGTTATCGACCACCGTGAACTGGGTTGATAAGATAGCTTAGTTTCAAAATCAGATGTTACTGTTCGGAGATTCTTTATTGTAAAAACTATTTTTCCTTTAAATGTTTAAAGCCTTTATTCGATTTACGAAGACTCAGGTAGAGCCTATTTCAGTGGTTTGCAAGCTTGATTTTTATGCACGTTGCTGATTTCGCACAAAGCATAATATAATTTTATACTCTACTTTTAAAATTTAGATTGATGGATCATTTCACACACGCACGCACGTACTTATACAGAAATACACACGCACACATATATACATACTACATACACACACACATAAACATTAATACACGCACACATACATGCACACATATATACACAAATACACACACTACTTGCACGCACATATGCGCGCACACACACACATATATATAACACTCTCGCACATACACACACGCTCGCATGCACACACACACACACACACACACACACACACACATCTTAACAAGAGTTAATGCCTCTATTGTAACCGTTCATATATAAATGTCTTTGGCCGTTTATTTGTTCGGTGAAGATACTTATATACATATAGACACAAACACACACGTATGCACACATACATACATACAAACACATATACACACATACTCAAGCATATACACACACAGACATATACGCACACATATACATACATACACGCGCGCGCATGCATATGCAAATATACGCATCATATACACACACACGCACACATACACACATATGCATGTATACACACACACGCACATGTACAAATTATATGCACACATACAAACAAATTTTAGCAAGAATTAATGCCTTATTGTAACCGTTCCTATATAAATATCTGTGACCGTTAATTTGTTCGGTTAAGGTACCGTGCGAGAACTGGGAAATGGAAACGTTTGGCTGACATGAAAGTCGGGCGACGTAGTCATTCCTGTGTTGCCATTGGCGACACTATCTATGTCGTGGGAGGAAAGGACGACCGGCTGCACGCGACGAAAGACACGCTGGACTCGCTGGAGAAGTACACGGTGTCCGAGAGTGATCAGGGATGGACGTTGCTGGGTGGCGTCAGGCTGACCGTCCCTGTTCGCTCCATGGCGACGGCCGCAATCAACAAGAAAATTTATCTGATAGGTTCGTATTGAGGCATTAGAGCGATATTGGCGCAGCCCCAGTTAAAAGTACACTGCCTGTTATTTATTGTTTTCATCCGGGCACTTGCCAAGCAGTGACAGAAATCTGTGACATTTGCCAACCAGCACCAGCAGCACCAGCCTTTGAAGCTTTGTTTGCCAACCACACAATGATTGCCACGTAACCTGTGACGTCGGAAAGCTTCATTCCTATCCACAACTTTCCCGACCTTACTTAAAATGTATGTCAAGGTCGGTGACCTTTGTAAATCCTCAAGGCTTTTGTGGTCAGCTGCAGGTTTTGTGAATTTGTTGCTGAGAAAGTATTTTTCTTTGAGTCGCTCGTTAGAAGTTAGTTATTTTTAGAATGTCACATAAACATGGATACTTTGAAAGAAAAATTGGATGAACAAAAAAATATTTTAAGGAGACGATCAGATGTGTTAGAATTGCCGCATTTCTTTTTTAACTTTGACTGGTGTGCTTTGGCATTTGTATTTGCAGCCGACGACATTGTCGCTGAATACCGTATCAGTACTTGGCACATTTTAACTGTTTTTCTCTTATAACCAAGATATAACTCTGGTATAGGGATGTCAGTGGTACGATATTTATCAGCAGACATAAATTCTGTGAAGTATTTTTCAGCCACAAGCAGATAATCACTGTCTCTTGCGGTCTGGCCCCCCAAATGCATTTGATGAAAGGAAGTGTACATCACATTGACAGTAAAATCGTTTGATTAAACTTTTCAAAACAAGATTGATTTTGAATTTCAAAAAAATTCTCTAGTTGTTTGTACATACAATCACTACACAGTGCGTTCCAGTTCTTCTATTTATATCTCATAGCTTAAGAAAATATTAAATTCAAGTGATTGGTTGTAAGATTAAAACGTGAGCAATGAAAACCGGAATTTGGCCACAAAAATCTACTTTTGCAACAGCTATGGCAGCGCGCAGTCTACTTGACCTACATGTTCAGGAAAGTTGTGGATTCTGACAAACACTGGTTTGGTTGGTTAGGTTAGATAAGGCAAGGCCGGAGACCAATGTTTGTTAGAGATGTTCATTTAAGTTTTCAGGCCATTCAAAAGAGACACATACGTTTACATGACTTGCAGGGAGTGTTTACCAAAGTGCCGCGGCTAACTGACGGGGTGCCTCGGGATATTCCAAACTATGCTACATAAACACGACTGGTAGGAAGTGTTTTCTGACTTTGGGCGCCGAGGAAAATGTTCCACATTAAGGGCGCTGTGAACCAAGAAAGTTTGGGAACCACTGCAGAAGGGTATATTGACTGACGTCTTTGTAAGACGGAGTACATCGATAGATATACACATACACACTCATATACACACAAACGCATGCATTCAAGCGCGCACGTGTATCAGAGTACATTTGGGAACAGATGAATTTCTTTTAGTTTGGTGGGAATCATAATTAATCTAAACTTTATTGAAGCACAACACAATTAAAAACATGATCCTTAGTGTTTAACAAAATCTCACATAGCTGTTTATACCCCCAGCACATAGTGTTTGACAAATTAGTTAAATAGTTAAAATGATTAACATTCCCCAGTCAGAATGAGTTAGTAGTGAAATCCGAGGCTCTATTGCGGAAAAAGATGCTTTAATTTTAGGCCTAAAATCAGCCTATGCACATTCTTTAATAAGAAATTATAATTAAGCATATCTGGCTTTGACCTAACTTTAGTTTTTTCAATAAATTGACTTATTTGGGGATGTATTTTGTGTAATGAAATACATTGATATATAGAGTTTATGCTGGCAACGACATGGACTGATACACAGGAATTACTATTTTTTTTGCAATAATATAGACTGATACATGGGAATTACTTTTTTTTTCAATAATATGGACTGATACATGGGAATTACTTTTTTTTTGAAATGATATGGACTGATACATAGGAATTGTTTTTGCAATGATATGGAGTTTGCTTCTGCATTGATATGGACTGACACATGGGGATTGTTTCGGCAATGATATGGCATGATGTGTCAATTGTTTTAGCAATATCTAAGACTCTTTGTTGGATTTTTATTATTGCAAGTCAGTGATTTCTTTTAGATGTGTTTTTACAACGTTATGGACCCAGCCTTTGCTTTGGTTGTTTGTTTCGTAGTATAAGTAGACAAAGATGGGGGAGGGGGCCTCTTTCACCAAAGCACAATGAGTTGGGATTTATTGACCGACTATAACGTTGAAAGAGAGATTAACAAGGTTGTTTGTTATTTACAGTGATACATAGTCTGATTATAAGGCTAACTCCAATAGGGGTTGATTTGTACATTTTTGTTTTGTTGCATTAATACAGTGGCTGTATTTGGTGTATGTTTGCGGCGAAATGGACTTTATCATTTTTTTTTTAATGTCTGGAGTTGGCTACATTTCTCTAAACAGGTTTTATCCCTAAATTTTTAGGTGGAAGGACAAACGGCTTTACGGAAACAGTATCCATTGTCCAGTGCTTCGACACAACCACCAACCAATGCTCGATAGTCAGTCACCTCTCCGCCCCGTCATGCCTAGCGCGAACTTTCACCTTCCAGAAAGTCATCTACATCTTGGAGACTAACGGAGACGTTCTGCGGTTCCAGCCAAGAGGTGAAACAAACCTTAAACTTGACGTCACGGCCGTACGCATGTCGTCCATCGTAAGCAGGGACCCCCAGAGAGAACATACTATCCCTTCCGGCCAGCTGAGTGGTGACGATCTTAAACGTCACAACGAAATCGAGGTCAACAGTAGAGCTGATGGATACGTCAATGACGTAGTCTCCAAGGTCGGACACATACAAAACATGAACTGGAAATGGTACGACGTGGCGTTAGATTACGACGGGACCCTTTACGTCGTAGCCGGAGAGTTGCCAAGCAATGGTCAGGTTCCCACGATAATAGCCGGGAGTGAGGGGAGTGTCTTCCGCCGTGCGTGTTTCATTCGACCGGAGCAGATGACCTTGTGCTACACGGCCGTGCACATGTGTGTTCCCAAAACACGATTTGTGGAGCGTATATCGTAAAAATGGATTTTCATGTGAGTGGTTTTCCCATTATGTGTAAGTCAGTGCTTCCCTGGCAACCTCTAGCTCATACTGTTATGCTTATCATGAACATACTCCGTCAGTTGCCTTGTGCTTGTTAACAAAAAGATGTTCACATTCAAAATTTTAATGCAGTTATTGATAGTTAACATTCCAACATGTAGTTCAGGGTTAACACTCAATTCAGAGACCTGAAACCTTAGCAATGTACTAACATTTTTTAATGGCACTGGAAGAGAACAATCAAGAATTTTAAAACAGACTAGGAAGTGAAATAACAAGCTAAAAAATAATTAAATGCAGTTGCTGTTGTGAACAACTAGCCATAGAACACGATATAAAAGACTGCAGTGTAACAGGATCGGAAAGAAGATGACTGACAGAATATTTAATTAGAAAATGATATACCGACAACAACGTCAGGAGTATTAAACCCCCAGGGCGACAAAGACATAAGTTGTGGGCAGTTTGAATAGGATGGTAATGAACCATCCACTATATTTTAAATATAAAATTTCTAAATTAATACATCCACTGTCAAATAATTGGGTGATGCGAAGCCACACCCCAACATAAAAGAGATGGCTAGTGATAGGAAAATAACTGACTGGACCACCCCCACCCCCACCCAACTTAAAAGAGATGGCTAGTTATAGGAAACTAACTGGACTGGACCACCCCTACCCAACTTAAAAGAGATGGCTAGTGATAGGAAACTAACTGGACTGGACCACCCCCACCCCCACACAACTTAAAAGAGATGGCTAGTGATAGAAAACTAACTGGACTGGACCACCACCACTACCTGTCCTAGTTTTGCCAGAATCTAAGAACTAGCCACCTAAATTAATGATTGAGAGGTCCACCTAAATATTCCAATTTTAACCAATTAAAGTAAATAACAGACAAATTTATAAACAAAATCACCCATCCACCAACTATGTTAACCTCACCAAAACCTCATGAATAAGTACATAGAAAATAAAATAAGCGAAACAAACAAATAACATTATACATAAAACTACATGAGACAGAACAAACATCATAGAGTTGACATAGTCCCCACAACCCTCCTTCCAAACACCCCTCATAACCCACCTCTATTCAAAATCCCCAGCGTGAAATCAGTCGAGGCCAGAAGTGCTCCCTATAAATTAACTATGGGTTTTGTTACTATTTAATTTCTGTCATCTCTTAATGTGTAGCCATGTCGCTTCTAAGCCACCATGCGGAATAAACAGGATCAACAACTATTTTATTTTAAAAAATCTAAGATTGAATTACAATTTTCCCCCTTAAACGGGAAGGTAAGATTATTTGTAATAACATGCATGCAGTCATTAAAGATGTGAGAATAAAATCCAGCAAATCTTAAGGTGATCAGGCAATCCCTTCCCCCCAAAAAAAACATTTTTCTCTGCAATTTTAAGGTGACCTATGGTTTAGCTCCCTCGATACTTTCAGTCCAGCAGAATGATGATTGGGTGCATAGTAAAGCGCTGAAAATCGACTAATTAACCACATATTCATGTGAAGATAGGAGGGTGGTAGTTGTTATAAAAGAATCAGTTGGGGTTTGACTGCGATCTTATTCGAGTGTGCCCAGGCAAATAAGACCACTTGCTGGACCTGGCCATTAGTGCTTTCTTATTCTAATGTTGTGGGGGTAAAAAATACTGTAGATAAGTAAGTGTGGACAGCCTAGTCTAGAGATGCCTATATGATAATTAGATAATTATGTAATCGGCTCTACATAGCAGAGCCACAGGATGTGCATTCCATAGGTCCTTAGTCATGCATGAGTAGATACCAATTGCCTGCAGTAATTTCTTTCATACCTACACCTGTGTAAATGGAAATCACTTCTCTTATGTAACTGAAACTTGAAAACAAGGGGCACAGAATTAGCCAGTTTGGTCAGCGAGAAATTCCTAGATCTGTCAGTTTGATGTGTCTCTCTGAGCAAAAAGGTATTCCCCACTTGATAAATGGAAATAATGGGTCAGCCAAGCAAAACGATTTTTTTCTCCCAGTTATAACAATGAAAAGTAAAGATGTGCACATATATAAGCTAGACCAAATTTGAGAATAGACACTCTCTAAAAAAAAATCTGTCCCAATTTTGAAGACTTGAGTCAGTAAACAGCACATTTGGGTATGTTTTGGAATAGTTAATATATTGTAACTAAACTTTATGCACATAAAAATTTATAGAAAAACTCCTCGTACTATTAAATGCTTTGTCACATTTTGCCTTTTATTGTAGGAGTTAAACTGTGGTGCTCTAAGAATCATATTTAAATTGTTGTCAGTAGAATTATTTAAGGTTGTATATTTGTTTTCTCAATTTTCAGGAAATCCTCTAAACTGTATATTTGTGATGAGAAACTTCTCCAGATGAAATCTTGTACTTACAATCTTTAGACTTTGTTTTAGCTCAATGTGGAAGATTCTAATAGTATTTTTTTTTCTTACAAAAATATCTTAATTATATTTTTGTCCTTATTTATGTGGCTGAACACTGTATTCACAGATACAATGTATGCATGAATATGTCTGAGAGAGAAATATGGGTGGGAGGCCTAGTCTATTTCATACATGCAATGGCTCACACCTGCTTCACCTGTTTTTTTTCCACAGTGCTTTGAAGTCTTCGTTTTTCAAGTCTACAAATTCTACATTCAACAGTCTGCATTCTTCACATCCATGTTCTACATTCGTCCAGTCATCAGCTTCATCAAGCTCTTCAGAAATGACTTCAATCAAGTCTCCATTGTTAGTACTATGAGTCAGTACCATATAAGCATATGCCAAAGACCACCATGGCACAGTAACCAGCAGTTTGCCTCAAGGTACAGTACACACTGCCGACATGCCAAGTGAGACAACTCTGTCTTCACAGATAAACAGTATACCAGGTGATTGGCTTCTAAAATCTATACTTCTTTAAAATTTCTCAGTAATGTAAACTTTCCATTTCTTATTCTTATTAATATCTGCAACCATTAGTAATTTTCACGGATATATATATATATATATATATATATTATATGTAACGTTTGCACTCCCCAAGAAACAGACTTCGGAGTCTGCACAATGAACTCTACTTGGTCACGAACATTTTAAGAGACTATGAAGTGTTGTATAATAACAAACTATTTTGTGCCAGATTTCAGTAGCAGTTTCTTTTGACTGAATCATTAATTAAATATGACACCACTCCATATCTGGCCTGCCTTTGTGACTACTGCTTATTATGTACCAATTGTTTCTTATTGAAATGTGTTGAATAAATTTTGTTATTTGTTAATTACACTTCTACTTCTGTTTTTAAACAAAGAAGTAGATATGCATGCTTATGAGGTGGTGGCTTAAATTTTAATTGTACTGAAAAGTCAGACAAATAGCATATTTTGGGTAGTGTCACCCTGAGCTGAAGTGTGTGGGCCAGAATTTCTATACTCTCTAGAAGTACTCGAACTTGTAAGGAGAGATAGGAGTTCTGAACTGGTAATGCTCAGAGATGGGTGGAAATAAAGTAATTAAAAGCTAATGTCTTTGCAGCCTGACTGAGTTTCTGTGTCTGGAAATTATGAAGACCAGTATGGGCAGGACTAAGTGGATTAGGGGTTGGGTAGCTAATCTGTTAAAGCACCCATCACATATACAAGCTGTTTCTTAAAGTTCTAAGCCTGCCTGTAAGTAAGGTAGTGTGACACAAAACCACCCTAGTTATTGGTTATGATTATTATTATTATTTAATCATGCATAACTAATTATAAGTGATGAGAATCTTAATTTATGCTATTAATAATTCTCCAGAAGACACCACTCGTCTCTCTCACTTGATGGATATGCTGGTGCTGTAAATGTTTTCTTTTTCACTACATTAAAGACAAACATTTATTGTCACACAATTTCCATAGGTGGAAAACTTCTTACCAAAGAAGAGGATAAATCTGTCTTTAATATATATTTAGTAAGCCCCCATCCACCCACTATTTTTCAAACATTTGATTATCAATGTGTATAAGAAGGTAAATAAATTTAACAATAAATTTATTAAATCAACAATCAAATACACATATAACAAATACAATAAAAAAAAGAACTTGACATAATTATTTCCGCGTAACCCAACGTTCAAATAATTTCAATGCTTATACAGTCTTATACTCTAACACATAATTCAGCAGTCAGGTTTGTGTCAAACCACATGAATCACATGAATATTCTTATCATATCATAAAGCAGAAATAGAGTTATAGAGAGATAAACAAAAATAGTTTGTACATAGGCCTAATCTTGTTAGTGACGATGCCACAATAGTCTTTTGTAACAATGTCACAAGTTTATTGCTCACAATAGAATTGTAAAATTTTCACATCTCCTCTAGCATGTTATTGAATGTTACATGAGCTGCTGTTCTCTCGGGACTAATTTGGCATTCAATGAAAAGAATGAAGCATACATCAAATCTTAATAATTTTACCATAAAGATCAATATTAAGAGATACTACGTGCAAATAATTCTTACACAAAGAAAAGAATGAAGCATACAGCAAATCTTAATAATTTTATTTAAAGATCACTATTATGAGATACTACGTGTAAATAATCCTTACACAAATGCAATGAAAAGAATGAAGCAAAGCGTGCAGTTACGTAATAGAGCGAACATACATAACACTTCCTGCCATTCTTTACTTGGTGATGTTTATCGCGATTTTGTCGGCGCGCATTTGTCGGCGCGATTTTGGATTTCAAAGAGCGCGATTTTGTGGGCGCGCTTTTGGGCGCGCATTTGTCGTTCGGGGTTTTGACGGGTCACCCTCAAGCACTCATGCTGACATACTTTAACAATTGCAGCATATCCTTACACTTACATGTTGGGGTATAGACGTCTCTAATCTACCAGAGTCATAATGGTTTATAAATCAATAAAGCAGGAAATTCTAGAAAGGCTGCTTCTTCCCTAAAAATTTATAAGGAGAACAAACGCTAAGTTTTCCAATTTATCATCTCTAACTCCATTCTTTCTTATATTCAAATTTCAACTTACAGTTTCCTGCAACAGTATTTATTAGCCCGATACACGCATACAGCATAATAATTTATAAACAAATTTACTAGAAACAATGTCATGTGTTAAATATATAACATACAAGCACCAATATTCGCAACTGTAGAAATAATAGTCTACTCATATAATACATCTCTACACAAAATGCAAGTATAATATATTAATAGCAAAAAACATTTCTATGCCCATTCTCTATCAATCAGTCAACTCACCACTAAGCTAATGGTTGCCTTTCATGACTGGACTTCAGCCACGCCAAATTCAAAGTGATTAGAGAATAGAATTATTTAAACAGGTAAACTTTGATTTCAGTCCATTGACTGGTCTCGTTTTTTTGTAAGTCTTAGTCATTGGATTTAAAAAAAACAACTACTCCTCTACATAAGACAGGTTTAGATTACATCAGCAAGTTCTAGCACATTATTTACCCTAGTTTATTCCAACTTACAAAACACACTACCAGAAGGTCATGTCACACTGACATTAAACAAGTAATATATTTAATTTTTAAAATAGGGAAAGATAACTCTGCTCTGTCACAGGTACATTAATGTGACATACACACTGGGTCTTTAAAGTTCTGTCTGGCTAAAAGTACATTATAGTGAAATATACAATATGTCTCTAAAGTTCTAAGCATGGCTGTTGTTGTTGTTTTTTTCAAGCAAAGCAGCCTTCAGCAGGTGATAGAAAAAGTTTTCAAGTAGAAAATAACTTACAAGCAAAAGTAAAATGTTGAAGTACTTTGAACAAAATAAACAGGCCAATTTCTGAAGATTGAGAGAACAGCCCTGAGAAGTTAAAGCTCGGAAAGGGAATACCACTTCTCGGAGAAAATTGTACCGCTAAAATCTACCAAACACCAGAAAATTGTACCGCTAAAATCTACCAAACACCAGCAAAATCTATCAATCAAATTAAATGTTGGATTTCCCAAATTTCGTCAGTCTGATTTTTCAAGCTGTTGAAGTTTTCTTGCTGTGTGGTAATAACGTTTAGTTCTTTATCTTCTGTTAGTCCTTTTTTTTTTTTTTAGCCAGTTTATCTGCTTTTTTACTGCCTGATATGTTAATGTGGGCAGGGATTTATCCAACACCTACTAAAATCTACCAAACACTAACTTAAAGTTACCAAACACCAACTAAAACATTGACTCTTCTTATCCATGATACTGTAACTCTTCCCATAACTTTTGTCTCCCATGATATTATAATTCTCCTCTCCCTTGACTATAACTTTCCCTCCAGAGTTCAGAACACAAATCTCTCTCGGGGTAGGTGGGGAGCTTTGCGCCCTTCTGCGAAAGTTGGACGTGACACCTCAATCAGCTTTTCAGGGCTCTTGCTCAACAGATCGAGGGAGAAATGAACAGTTAGGTCAATAGTGCAAGTAAACTGATGCAAAGTTACGTCAGCTGTTCAAGAAATGAAGTTATGTCAAAGGTACAAAACATGTTTAAGACATGGAAAGTTATGTGAACAGTGCAAGAAAAAAACCTACGTCAGTAGCGTAAATAAAGACATGCAAAGTTACGGCAGTGATCTTGAACTTGCAAGTTAGGTCAACACTAGTACAAGGAAAACACACTCATTACGTCATCTGAGCGGGAAAAATTAATTGCAAAGGAAAATAGACTTGCACAGTTACGTCAACGGTGTAAGATAGAAATTCAAAGTTACGTCAACGGTGCAAGATAAAGACATGCAAAGTTAATACACCTCCGATTATCTTCATCAGATGACAACAGAGTTGTCAGGAGTGCCAGGCTGACTGGGGTCACTTTCAAGGATAAAAATACTGACAAATATTCTCAAGGGCAAAGAGTTTTAATTTGTAAATATTAATATCATGTATTAATTTCTTGGACACAATTTACAATTGTGAATTACCTATCTTAGGGAAAATCCAATTTTGAATATTAAATGGAT
Source organism: Sinotaia quadrata (assembly GCA_028829895.1). Taxonomy (NCBI): domain Eukaryota; kingdom Metazoa; phylum Mollusca; class Gastropoda; order Architaenioglossa; family Viviparidae; genus Sinotaia; species Sinotaia quadrata. The sequence continues at coordinate 45,697,431 of CM054184.1, read as the reverse complement.
CAAGTGTAAGTTGTGCATGTTTACTAAGACCGCAAAGGCGTTGCATTATGATACGGTCAAAGGAAACACGGATTAGCCAGGCCCCCACTTACTGACAAAGTAAGTTATGACTGTTAGTGGTGAGTGACTCTTAGGCTAGATGAAGCAGGTGTTAGGAGTGAGTAGTCTGGAAATGAGCCTGACTTGAGGACAGGTTACTGACTGACAATCAATAGAGTAGCTGGAACCAGCAAGTCAATCACTGATCAAAGACTGGTACTGACTGCAAGAAAAGATAATGTACATATTCAAATTTTACCACATTCTCAACTCTGTACCGTTTTATGATGTGAGTTCCTGTCAGTAGCTGAACTGACAGACTTGAAAATGGATTTAATTTTGTAATGAAGCACAATAAGCAACTTTTAAGAGAGACAGAAAGACAGTTAAATATATTTTATGGAAAGGGGAGTTAATATTGTTGCAATGGAGCAGTAAGGCGTTATTTCTTATTTTTATTATTCTCAGTGATATTTTTTATTTTTTCCCCTTCTGTTCAATTCTTCAACCTATGCTGCTGCATACTGCTCCTGATGTCCCTTGTGGTCACCGACTAACGAACTCACTGAAGTGGAACCGCTATAACTAATCCACAACTTTCCCGACCTTACTTAAAATTTCAAAGTCGTCAACGTTTGTAAATCATCAAGGTTTATATGGTCAGCTGTCGGTTTTGTGAAACTGTTACTGAGAAAGTATTTTGCTTTAAGCTGCTCGTTAGAAGTTAGTCATTTTTAGAATCTCACATAAACATGTGAGAAAGTTTGGATCATCAAATAATATGTTAAGGCGACGATCAGATGGGTTAGAATTGCCGCGTTAACTTTCTTTTTCCAAATTCGACTGGTATGAATAGGCATAATTATGTATTTGCTGCAGACGACATTGTCGCTGGATACCGTATATACTCGACGCTTTCTGTTTTTGTTTTATAACCAATATATAATTCTGGTATAGTGTTGTCAATGGGACGATATTTATCAGCACACATAAACACTCTGGAGTATATTTCAGCCACAAGCAGATAATCGCTGTCTTTAGCGGTCTGGTTCCGAAAGCATTTGATATAAAGCTGAGGGTACATCACATGCTTTCCAGTGTTTAAATGCGAGTGATTCCTTATAAGAATATAGCGCGAGCAATGAAAGCCTGAATTTGACCACAAGTAATTTGGTAGGCTCTCCATCTTCTTTTCCATTATATTTTATGTGATGTACAATGTTACATCATCATGTGTGATTGTGCTGTTCATTATATATTTACACACATTAATAGAACAAATAATAGTTCAGAATACTCAAGATTGGAAAAAAATCTACAATTTTAAACATTCTTCCTGCGATTACGACTCAGTTTTACTATTAGATGCCAATTGCTACATAGGGCTTACTTAGAAATACTAAGTGCCACTTTTAAATTCACTTTCATAGTCCAACCATGTATCCATAGGCGTAGCTTTGGGGGGGGGGGGAGCACATATGTCCCCGGGCGCCAAAGTACAGGGGCGCCAAAATGAGGCTTACAACTTTACATTAGTGAACAAGGGTAATAAAGGGTGTTTATTAAACGGGGAGTGGGCACCAATTTTATAGTTCGTCCCCTGGCGCAAAATATCTTAGCTATGCATGTATCCATATTTTACATGGATTGTTTTTCCAGGCTGTAAATCTAAATTACTGTTGACTTTTTATGAAGTGAGCTAAAGTTTGCCATCTGACACGCATGCCTTGCAAGTCGCGAATTTGTCGACACAATCGGTTAATGAATCAAAATGTTTTACATTGAATGAACAGTTTTAAAAATAAACCACTGAACTAATTTTGCTATTCAGTGATTTCCCAGACTGGTCAGAAGCACTGCCCTTTCACAATTTGTATAAGATTTACTCCCAAACAATTATCATTATTAATAATAAATATTTTTAAAAATCTAAGTGCAAACTATTGGCCTGCATTATTTATGGGAGATAACTCCGAATCACAACACATGCGCAAATTAAAAGAAAAGGAACCCATTGTATATTCTTTCAGTATCACGCTTCCCTTCCCCTAATCAAGAATGAACAGTTATTTCATTCGCCGCTAATTAATATAGAACTGCAGCGTAGATAGTTTCCACGTGGCAATGTCTAATGATGTCATGTGTGGCGTGACAATGTCTATATTTAGATGACTCCGTGGGAGTCTTTTCTCTCTATATACGCACACACAAACAAAATAATACAGCAATTTATACCAATGGCTGGGCTATCTGTAATCTTACTATGAATAACGCAAGTAGATATAGCCCTGTCACTTTTGTTTGGCCACTTCAATGGTCAGACAAGCGTGGTGTGACCCTGTAAAAGTAAAGCATGCACGCCGGTCGTATCACTATCAGCCGATGTTCGTGCGCAGACGTGTTGTGATTGGACACCGCTTAGAGATCTTACTGTACTTAAAATCACTTCTTATTTCTAGAGCCCGAGAAACATCTACTTCCTAACCGAACATCTACAATTACAAATGGCTACTAACTCCGTTCATGTTAAAAGCGAAAAGGTGCGTTACACGGAGGACCACATCGAAGCCGACTACGAGTACCAGACGACACGTGTAGATATTGAGAATGGCAAGTATGTGGCAACACCACAAACTACTCTCTACACCTTCCGCACAAAACACAAGGTAAGATATTTAGGAAGTGTTTTATATAAATTCTCTAGAATGTTTCAAGTAAGGCGGCATTCGACTCTTTAGCAAATCACAAATGTAAAAGAGATATTTACAAAATTAAATATTTTATAGGCCTATAAAGTATAATAAGTATAAATTATGTGAATATAATTTTACAGATACCGGCACAATACATTATTATATCATATATGCAGTTTTAGTATGAAAGCTGCATGTATTTTTTTAAAATCTGAAATGCCACTGGTATAGAGTTAATAATAAATAATTTAATTATTTCGTAAATCTTTATGCATATTTAACGTATTATGTCAGATCTAACTGAATTCACATAGGCCTATTTAGGCAGCCGACTGAATGTACTGATGTGCGAATAATCCCACTGAGAAACAGTTTTTATCCCCCCTCTGCCATCCAAGAATTATATTTATCCAGCGTCATAACAACAGTGACTCGAACTTACAATCATTGTTAAACACTGTTTGCACAGGGTGCACACGTTCTGTAACACTGAAACAGATCGTCACTATTCCTAAATTCAATCGCTGTGTGTTGCAATGCTTAGATCGGATATGTTGCAACTAGTAAATACTAAATAGCGGCTGACACTGACAGAGTATAAAGTTAATATCGTTCTACTAATCACCATGTATTACTAGTCATAGCCGCGCCCTTTTTATTTATATATTGCCCAAGTTTTATTATTAAAGCTCTGGGGATTGGAAAGGTCAGAATGTCTATCTCCCTTATCTTACTATAGGCCTATACTCGTACACTACAAGTTACATTTCTTACATTTACAATCAATAATGGTTCTCAATTTTTTCGTGCTCATCTCAATTCTCATGGAAAATAATTTTAACTTTGCGGTATACTTGTCTGATCCTCGCTGGAAAGAGGTAGTTTCTCTTCTGGAATTAAAATAAAAATAGGCCTATATATGCACAAATTTGGGACTTAACAAAAAATAAAATAAAGAAAACTGCTCTCAATTTAATGTTTTAAAATTATGTTTATAAAAAATATAGAACTATACACGTGTATTTGAATATCCAATTAATCCACATAAAAGAAATGATTATTTCATTTTTATTTACCAGATTGTCATTGTGATGTATGAACTTGATGTTTGGGGGTGATTTCTTGGACATTATGAACAAATATTAATTAAGATTGTCTGTTGAAAAGCCCCCAAGCACTGCAGGGGCAGTAGTTATGCCACTGCTTTGATTTTAAATCTTTTATATATAGATTGCACAGTCCACTGTCAAATAAGAAATAATATAGAACTTCATTAAAATATTCTGTTCTGTAGGCCTATACAACACTAGTAGTAGTATTACACTTTAAAGTCAACTCTACCAAAGGTCAATTCTTAATAGTATCCTTAGTATAGTAAACTCCAAATACAGCTTTATTACTTATTACAATATTAATTATTAGTATTTTAGTAAACTTCATACACAGAAAGTATTAAACTCTACACACTCTTTTAGTATTACTTATTACATTTTTTTAGTAATACTAATAGTATTATAATACATACAGTTTTGTTAATTCACAGTAAAAATATTATTTATTAGTGTTATAGCAAACTCCACATACAGTTCTATTACATTTACAGTAAATTTCACTAACAGTAACAGATCTATTTCAATGAACCGCACATAAAACTTTGTAACTCAGCATTGAATAAACTCCACACAGTTTTATTTTAATAACTCCACACACAACTTTATTACACTTTACAGTAAACTCCACACAGTTTTATTTTAATAACTCTACACACAACTTTATTACAGTAAACTCCACACAGTTTTATTTTAATATCTCTACACACAACTTTATTACAGTAAACTCCACACACAGTTTTATTTTAATAACTCTACACACAACTTTATTACAGTAAACTTCACACAATTCTACTACAACTAGTACAAGATGCCTTTTATTACAGTTACAGTAAGCTCCACACACAGCCTTAAATAAACTTTACATAAAATTATATTAGAATTACAGCAAACTCCACACATAAGTCTGTTTAACTTTACAATAAACCCCACATAAACTTACAGTAAATTCCACACAACTCTTATTATAATATTTTACACAACTTTATTAAAGTAAATTTCTTTATACAACATTATTAAAACAATCTCCATATGCAGCTTGCAGTAAATTCCACTATAAAAGTGGTATTATATTTTGTAGTAAATTACATAGTAAATGCCATACAACTATATTAATTATTATACTTTATAGTAAATTCCACATAGTATATTATATTAAATATATATATATATATATATATATATTATATATATTTAGTATATTAAATTCCACACACATTATAAGATTATTACAGTAAACAATTCTTGCAACCCTATTAGTATTACCATAAATTCCACACAACCCTATTTGAGTATTTCAAAGACTTTTAGTTTTAGTTTAATAGAATTCTTTACAGAAAGAGAAACTGAGAAAGCTCAAACTGAACTTTATCATGCTTAGTGAACTCCACTTTTACAACTGCTGCAGAAAACTCCACATACATTTCTCTTAGTAATTAAGTATTTTTTATTTATATCCATATTACCCCACAGTGAACTGCATATAAACAATTCTGTTATACTAAATTCCACATACAACTCTTGTGCGTGCACTTGTGGTTTTTATTTCCACAATTTAATACAAATAAATTTTAAAATGATTAAAAATTTTAGAAATCTAGAAGTAGAAGGATGAGTATTTCATTATGAGAATATTATTTGATTGCCCAAATGTTTCCAGAAGGGTGAGTGTTCATGGCAGTTTGATAATTCTCACCATTACTGTTTCTCTCTCATTGAGTCATTCTTTTGAGTTGATTTCTTGTCATCTTTATTAGGAAAACACTGCAAAGTACAAGTGTTGTATTGTTCTTTGTTTTTGGTAAATTAAAATAATATTTAGGTTGTGATAAAGTAGAGGTTGGAATACAAAAGAAATATGCTGCTTTAAATATAATGCTCTGGGTTTTTATGGATGATAATTGATACGAGTACAATCAGATAATTGCAAAAACTAATATCAGTTATTGAGTTAATGAAATATGTGCACGATTGAGTTGTATTTAGCTGATAGATTTCTTCATATCATAATGTGAGTGTGCTGTCAGAATGTCACGTATTGTATGCTTTGCATTTGTGCTTTTGATATTGATTGTTGGGTACCAGATGCCAATTTATATTTTATTGGAAAAGGGACATAATTCATTGTTTGTTTTGCTTTGTAATTAAAATTAAATTTAATTTAATTAAAATCAAAGTTTAAATACAGAACCATAAACATATATTGACTACAGAAAAATAAGTTGTTGTTTTTTTTATTTCAGAAAATGTATTACATGTATAACTTACTATAAGATTTATCCATTACTTTAAATTTAATACAACAATGAGTTTTGATATACTCATGAAATTATTAACATGAATGAAATGCAGAATAATTCATTAATTTTATTCTCATACTGAACATTGAACTGAAGCCTGTCTGGTCCAGTTTTATTAACTGTCTGTTGCAAGTGTTGGGCATCATGTATCTCTTTTTGAATTCATGCATTAAAAATAATATTAGTGTTCGTTTTATTTTTCCTTCTTTCTCATTGTTTCTACTATTTTGCAATATTTCTGTCCAATTTCATTTTTTTAATTCATTTTTCATTTCTCCGTCTCATTTTCATCCCTTCTTTTTATTCCATTAGCTCATTTTCATTCTTTCATCTTGCTGCTATTCCTTTAACCTGTTTTCATTTCTTCAGCTCATTTCTCAGTACTTGGGGAAAAAAAAAAGATAATTCATGACCATTCTTTAATTATGAACATAATTTGTTATTAGTTATTATATTGGATGCAATATTTACTCTGCTTTGCTTTTAATATTAGTAAACAATAGTAATAAAGTAATATGTAATTTATATTGCTCTAAATTTACTAACTCTTTTTATTGTTCTTAATTTTTCTAAAGACTAAGACTTTCTTTCTTATGACTAGGTGCCAAAGTTGGGTGTAATGCTAGTGGGATGGGGTGGAAACAATGGTTCCACCGTGACGGCAGCGGTTCTAGCTAACAAGCTACAATTATCCTGGAACACAAAAGAAGGACTTCAAAGAGCTAATTATTATGGGTCCATTGTCCATTCGTCTACAGTGTGCTTGGGCACCAACCACAAGGGAGAAGTGTACGCTCCTTTAAGAGAGCTACTGCCAATGGTTCATGCCAATGACATAATTTTTGATGGTAAATATGAGACCTTGAAGTTTAATTAGTCTTTAACAAGTTTAAGGTTATTAGTTAACAAAGTCATTAATCTTTTGAGATTAGTTAGCCCCATTTTCAGTTATTTACAATTAAACTAACTTATTAATTCTCTATACAGTATACAGGTCACTTTAATAATTTTTTGTTCATTCTTCGTATACGAAAACTAATTAAATTGCTATAAATATAATAAATAGTATTGGCAGTCAGGGATAATTTTAATGATGTTATAATACATAATAAATGATGTTATTAATTTTCTCTTTTGTATATTTCTCTCGTGTATTGATTGTGCTTGAATGTGCATATATATATATATATATATATATATAGCTAGATAGGTGGATCATTGATGTACACTAACAAGACATTGTTAATAGCTATTAATATTTTTTCTATATCAGTGAATATGAAATTGTCAGTCCCAGGTTGGAAGTCAGTGCATATGATGTATTATTATTTATTATTTGTATATTGCATCATTTGAAAGTCAAAGGAGATTTCTCAGTTAAAAGCCACAGAACCTCATAAAAGTCCTAAAAGGAGAAGTTTAGCAACATTCTTAATATTAAGTATAATATCTGAAAACTTTGTTTGCTGTTGATATTATTATATTACTTTTTATCCAATAAATTATTTTCAGGATGGGACATTTCTTCATTGAACTTGGCTGAAGCTATGAAGCGAGCAAAGGTATTGGATTATGACCTCCAGAGACAGTTGTGGCCTTATATGGAGGACCTGAAACCACGACGATCTGTTTACTTTCCAGATTTCATTGCTGCCAATCAAGAGGATAGAGCTGATAACTGTTTGGTTGGCACCAAGCAAGAGCTGTTGGAATGTCTGAGACGAGATATCAGGGACTTCAAGAAAACAAGTGGAGTAGATAAGGTAACTATTACATTTAAAGGCAGAAGTTTTATTTTGTATTTAATTTACATTTACTAATTTCTTCGCTATATGGAATTTAGATTAGTATTGTTCAGTACTCACTTTCGTATTTTAAGGCAAAATCTGTATAATTAACCTTTCATGCTGCCTTATTTTTAGTATACAGGGTATTAAAATATCATCATAGTAATTGTTTAGTGATTAAATTTAATGGTCACTCTTTCTTTTTTAACCAGGTAATTGTTCTCTGGACTGCTAACACAGAACGCTTCTGTGATATAAAGACTGGTCTTAATGACACAGCAGCTAATCTTTTGGAGAGCATAAAACGCAATGAAAAGGAAATATCTCCATCCACACTGTTTGCAGTGGCTAGCATACTGGAGGGGGTCACCTACATCAATGGCTCACCACAGAATACCTTTGTACCTGGCTGTCTTGAGTTGGCAGAGAAACGAAAAGTTAGTATTGTTTTAGGAGTGAGATCAGATCAAATTGGTAATATTACAGTTTTTACCTATAAATCTGGTTCTCAGTTTATGTAGGAGTTGTGTTTTTGAATATGGCTTCATAAGTAAAAAATTAAATACACCCAACATAAATTTTTCATAACAAATAGTGGTAGTGGTAGAAACATAGCTGAGCGCTATCCCTCTCTTCCCAAAGTCACCCATACATTTATTATTTAATGCCCAATTTCACACCAGGAATGATGTCCCTTTTCTATTTCTTGGACTGGGCCATAGAAACCCTGTCCCAGTCTTAATAAGTTTACAGAGGTTAGGTAAAATAAAGAACCAAAGCCTTTGACTGTCAAGAATAAAATCTGACTCAAAAGATCACACTGGAACTAATGCACTGACCTGATCATGTTAGACATAACCTTTTCTTATTTTGGCAAAACTTTTTTTATATTTTATTTTATGATTTTATTTATTTATTTATTTTTTGTTGGGAGGGGCACTCAGTTTAAATTGCATTATTGTGCAAAAATGCACATGTAAAAGTGATCTCTTTATTCCTCAAATACTAAAAGTAACTCTCAGTTAAATCTGGAAATGGGATATTTTTCAGATTTTATTTTATATTTATCTTCTGCTATTTATGGTAATATAATGGTAATATATTTTGTTGTTGTTTTTTTTTAAGATATCTCTTCCTCAGATAAGAAATTAAAAATAAAATTGTTAGGCTGTCTACCATGCCCTTTAAAGCTGCAGGATGATTACAAAATATGTATGGTGAATGGATTTATTAGATTGGATACTTGTTATATAAATCTGCAAGATTGTTATTTTCTTGAAATTATTTTAAATTGATTTAGTCAGAACCGATATATAATTTCTAATAAAATACTAAATAGCCATACAAATTATTTGTAAAAAAATAATTTATAAATATAATGACTTTTATCAAATATATATCATGATCAGACTTGTTTTTATATTGGTTGCCATTAATAGTGATTATTTTGAAATATGAAAATTTCAATTTTAACATCTGAAAAAGTTTAGTTGTACTAGTTTTATTACTTGTAATGTTGTATTTATATAGTATACTAATGTATTGTAATGATGACAGATTTGGGAATTGCCAACCTTATAACAACATTCTGTGGTTTTGCATATCCATTTTCTTGGTCTGAAAGAGCTTTCCACTAAAAAATTTGAAAATAAAGACTGCAGAAGAACTCCTTATCCCCTATGCCTTTTGATACTTCTTACATGGCTTGTATTCATAAGCATCTAGCAGAATCTAGTTTTAATGCATTAAGCTGCCATCTTTTGTATTCAGTGATGCCAGAGCATGTTATTCAATTTTACCGCAGTTCATTGTTATTTAAAAAATGCAATGGTCATCATCTTCATGACCAAACGATTTTTATTTAAAGATAATAGCTTTGTTCAATGACCATATATTCATTTTACTTTGCTATATATTTAAACACAAATATATTGTAGTTAAAAAGAACTTCAGATTCAGGAAATAAGACTAGGAATTTTTTCTTCAATAATTAATTTGTTTTTACATGTTTTATAATCAGGTTAGCTGTCAGAATGTTAATTTCTTAGTTGTTTTTTTAACTGAAGAAGAAAAATATATGAAATAAAATATTATAGGTGGTGGTTAGAGGGTAAATTTCAGTGACCGAACCAGTTAGAATGATGTAATTTAGAATTCAGCTTTAAATGTATTAAATTGTGTGGTTTTTATGATGAAAGCAGAATATCTGAGTAAAATTTTTCTTTTAATGCAAGCACGCATGCACAAATGCACGCATACACACACACATATGAATCATTTTTAATACTTAAACTTTACCAGTTCCAATGTGTTTATAAAACCTGTCAAAGAGTATTATTTATTTGTATGTATTGATATTGGACTTACTGAGGTAAATGATAATTAATAAACAGATTTAAACTCCTCTCAATCCATTACCCTTCCCTTGTAAAATACTAATAAATTACCTTTTAATAAATTGTTGCATTTAAAAAAAAATAAATATGCAAATTTATTATTTTTGTAGTATCTACACTAAAGTATGATTAAATTTAGTTTGAAATGCGGAATATTACTGTGTCTTTAAAAGTATTTTTCATTACTGATTTGCTTAAAAAATTATATAAAAGCACATGCACATATTGTACAAATTGTACATACAACTTAAAGCCATAAACAGTTGAGTGTTTATTTAAAAGAGGACACTGATGATAATGTATATTTTAAATGGGTTTGAATTTCACTTGATATAGGTGTTTGTTGCTGGTGACGACTTTAAATCTGGTCAGACCAAACTGAAGTCCGTGCTTGTCGACTTTCTAGTGGGTGCAGGCATCAAACCAACCTCCATTGTCAGTTATAATCACCTAGGCAACAATGATGGCAAAAACCTCTCTGCTCCAGAAACATTTAGGTCTAAAGAGGTAAGTTTTCAACCACTTAATCATATTTTAGACTATAGATAAAATTTATATTTTCTGTATTAATACTGAAAACTCTTTTTATCTTTCTTTTATACTTTCAAAAGCCTGTCGGTTATTAATTTTTTCAGTTATTCTACTATTGAAATCACATGTGCAGATCTTGAAAATCATTTAGTGGGAGATATCAGACCAAAATAACAAATAAATATTATATATAATTTCTTGTACTGTTGTCAGTAAAGAAATTGGTAGCAAGAAATTAAAAGTTGCAGCATTAGAATGCTTCTAAAGGAAGCATTAATTAATTTAATTAATTTCTAAATAAATTAATAACTTATTGCCTGTGATCTATTATATCACTAATACTGGGTGATCATAAAAAACAAAAACATAACTCATTTTTAACGTATCATATGTTATTGAAATTATAATTATTATTATTGTTGAAATTTCAAATGAAACATTGAGAATTGTGTTTTGGATAACATGATCATTGAATACATTTATGTGCACAGCATGATAGCTGCTAACATATTTAACAAATTTTGTAATTTACAAATAAACATGCATTGCCCATGGGTTATGTTTCTTTTTGATAGCTCTTTTGAAATAGAAATAATAAATACACTTTCTAATTTAAGTCTGATTGATTAACCTTTCAACACTTCTTATTTCTAAGACTGTTAATACACTTCTTTACCACCTGAACGATAGGGTTTTTGTGTGTGTGTGCATTTGTTTCATATTTCCTATGGCTTTTCTTGTCAGAACAGCAGTTTTATACAATATTTAAGCTAATGTGATTGTCTGAACCTGCAAGCTGATAGGCTTTTTTATAAACTCCCTTGCCATGCCATGTTTTATTTAATTTCTGCATAACATCACTTTTGGTAGAATGTCATAAAATGTATTATATTTTTAATTCTGTTTATGTTGTTCATTATATTGTTTTGTTTAAAAAAAATTGTACGCACAGGGTAAAAATTAAATTATGTTTTTATTTCAATAGAAATAAGTATTCATATGTGGTCACTACTAATAGTTTACTATGTTTAAAATATTCACTTTAGAAGGAAGAAAATATTAAGACATTAAAAGATAGATGTATTTGCCATCTTGATGCAAATTATGAAGCTAAACAGTAAAACACTCAGGAATAATGACAAAACAATTACTCATCTATGAAATGAAATATTAATTAGAGCACCAAGCTTAATCTATTTGTACTTCTTGTTTTCTTTCAGTTGATAATGCACAGAACATTCATGCATATTTCATTTTATAAATTTAAGTAAAGTATAGCTATATATGCCCCAACATTATGGCTACAAATACTATTAATTGCAGTTTTTCTGCAAAGGAAACATATATTCAGTAATTGAATACAATGACTTCATTAGTGTTTTGCACTTTTTTTCCCTCTCACGTTTCTTTTTCTTCAATTTTTTAAGATCTCCAAGTCAAATGTTGTGGATGATATGGTCCAATCAAATGACATCTTATATGAGAAGAATGAGAAGCCTGATCATTGTGTTGTCATCAAGTATGTGCCCTATGTGGGCGACTCCAAACGTGCCATGGATGAATACACTTCTGAGATCATGATGGGCGGCCACAATACAATTATCATCCACAATACCTGTGAAGATTCACTTCTAGCCTCACCTCTCATCATTGACTTGGTAGTACTGGCCGAACTGTGTGAGCGTATCCAGTATAAAGTGGATGGAGAGTCTGAATTTCACCACTTCAACTCAGTTCTATCCATTCTGTCATTCTTGTGCAAAGCTCCCTTGGTTCCTGCAGGAACCCCTGTTGTTAATGCCCTGTTCAGGCAACGTGCCTGTATCGAAAACATCCTGCGAGCCTGTATTGGCTTGGCTCCAGTCAACCACATGTTGCTGGAGTACAAGGCTGAAAAGATTGCAGACAATCTTCGACTGAAAAAGGTGAAGGTTGAAGAGAGTAAAGAGGTCCATATGAATGGTTTTAAAGAAGGTGTTTATAAAATTATGAAGGATGTAAAATCACCTCGAGATGCCCCTCTTAATGTGGTAACTAAACTTCTAACTCTATAACTATAATTAGGCACATTATTATTAAAACTTTTACTGTATTGAAAATAATAAATATATTCCATACCAGAGTTAATGTTCTTTATAAATTTGCAGCCTTATATAAGAGAGATCTTATATAAAATGTGATCAGTTTATATATTTTTCATTTAATAACTTTCAGCTGATTTATACGAAGATGGTAATATGAAAAATTTACAAATATTCTGCAGTAAATGTGTGAAATATATATAATAATTATTCTGCAGTAAATGTGTAAACTGACTTATGTCTAACTCAACAGCATACCTCTAGAGATATAAATTGTGTATCTGCTCTGTGTATTGTAAAGATAGACTTTTCATTTTATTTGCAAAGTAAAATATATAATTGCACTCTAAGAATTATTTTGCATAGGCATTTTAAATTTTAAAAAAAATATAATATTTTTTTCTTGCATTTTGTATCTAAAAGTAATCTATTGAATGATATGTTTAATATTTGGGGCTTGCCTGATGTGAAGAACTATTCAGATGGTGTTTGTTTATATACTGTTTGTGTTTTCTTAGGCAGCAGGAGTTACGTAAACAGAATCCTTCAGTATTCATCTTGTGCTATTTGATAAAAGTAGTATTTACAGACATTTGAGTTGTAATATATTGAGAGCACTAATGCATAAAATCCTCATCCATTTAATGATTTGTTGAAGAAATACTTATTGACCATCTACACTTGACAATTTTAGCACGATGAAATTGTTCTTGATTTTTGCAAGTGAGTGTGTATGCAAACTATTGTGGTTTTAATTTATAGAATGTTTAGTTGCAGGTTACTGATTATAAATATAATTAATACATTGAACAAAAATTCTCGAAAATGTAATTCCTCTTTGATGGTTGCCTGATTGTTTTATTCTGCCACTAGCGCTAGTGTTCGAAAGTTTGCATGTTGTGTAGTTGACACTATTTTTGCTCATTTTTTTTCCTTTTACATTTAAAACCTCAGAAGAAATCAAATGGAGTAATGTTATATAAAGTGAAATAATTTATTCATTCTCATGATATGTTGAACAAAGCCGTCTTTGTGTACAAGATCTGAAAAGTGTACAGTTTTTAAAGGACAGTAATACCTTGCATTAGTTATAACTTTAATATATAAAATTTAAATTTCTTTACAGTTATTTATTTATTGTTGTATAATTTTTTAAAGAAAATTGCATTATACATTTATAAATATTTAGCTTGTTCTGAGATGACTTAGTGGAATCATGAACACCAGTTAGAAGATTGACTTTACTTAAAAGATTGATTCTGTTGCATCACTAACCTGGTTCTTGGTCAGAGACCTCAAGTATTAATTCAGGGTTTGTATTTTCATTGTCAGTCATTGTTTGAATTAAATTACAATTTCTCTTTCAAACTTTCAACATTTAATAGCAGTAATTTTGGTTTACTACTTTAGAATTGTAATTAATATTTACAAAAGACACTCTAATTTTGGCCCTTCATTTTTGTTTAAAATCCTGACGTTTTTTGTTGTAACATCCTTTTAAGGAGCCTAATCCTGGCACTAATCCTGTGAGAAGCTTGCCTTTCTACATGTATGTGTGAAAAGCTCATTTTTATTTATTTTGCTTGTACAATACAAAATATTGCAAGATATTACTGTACTGTACATGCACTCTGATTCTCTCAGAATCTTCCAAAGGATCAAATTTATGTTACTTTTTATTCTACTTTTATTTATAATATAAATGATTTATTAATGCCCTAGCATGTGATTCTTATATTTAAATGTCTTTCATGAGTTCACATTGTCATAAATCATAGTTTTCAATAGCTCAGTTGAAAAAAAAAATTTTTCGGATAAGGTCTTTGAAGAGATGTTATATACATTTTCAAAATTTTCCCCAAAGGCTTTAACATCATTTGTTACTTTGCATCTAACTGATCTCAAAGTGAACATCTTATTTGGTCATTTAGCAAAACTCGGATCATGTGTATGGAAATTGTGTTTTCATTTAGCCAAATTACAATATGAAAAGCCCATTCCACCTAACAAATTAGCATGAATTAAAATTATAATTGAAAATATTTGTGCCAAAGCAAAATAAACTATATCCAAGACAGAATATATGGTAATTTAAAATTTTTTTTTTTTACTTATTAATTAAGTTTAGTTTTGTAGACTTGTGAGAATCCCAGAGAAAATTGTTTGAGGGGTTTTATTTTATTGACCTTTGAGTCGTTTTGTTCCTTAGTATCATTGTAATGACTGGTATGTAAGATTGTTTGTACTCTCTGGATATGTAGGGTTAATTATCATGAATATATAGGTGAATTGTTTTTTAGTGTGTCTTTATGCAGACATTGGATGTAGGGTTTGTTTCTTAGAGTCATTATGTCAATCATGTCATTTGGGCCTGAAGTTTAAAGTGAAACTAGAAATTCACTAGATTCTTTGGTTAGACTATTGAAATGAATAATTGTTGTTGGTAATTTCATTGCAGTTCATTCCTGTTGTATTTATTTAATCAGAAGCAGAACTTTTGTGTTGAAGACTTGAACATATCTGAACATGGGATATATTAAACATGTGTTTATTTTCTTTTTTTAATGTTTACGTTTCTTTGGATTTGTATATTAGTGTTAATAGTGTGGAATGCGTATATCTGAGAATGAATGTACATCTGTGTGTTTGACTTGTGTTAACGAAAGATAAATAGAAGCAAATGTAGCAAACAACATGTGTTTAATTTGCAAACACACTAAACACACACAATGTGTGCCCTAAGCTTTTGTCACTCCCTCTCATGTTCACTTTCACACACATACGTGTATATACATATTGCTAGCCGTCATCATTATTTTTTAATATGATTATTCAGACTGTTGGCTCCTCAGTGACTCACTGTAGTCTGCGCTTTTTTTTGTTTTGTTTTGTTTGTTTCGTTTCATTCAGCATCCATGAGGGTTTTTTTTTTTGGTACTTACTGAACTCGTTCAAGCTCGGGCCACGCTGACTTGATGGTTTAAATTGACGGGAATATTTCTCAAAGTGAAAATAAATACACACAAACAACCATCATCTGGAGGAACGCAGCTAAACTGACTTTGTAGCAACACATTTTGGTTCTAAAGAAAACGCGCGAAAGGGGTGGGGGGTGGGGCAGGGAATATCAGGGAAACTATTGGATACTAAGTGTGAATGAGTATTATAGAAGTTAATTTATTTTTCTGCTTTTAAAAATAATTTCTTCATGTTCGTAGTAGCTGTTTTGACTGTAATTCCATCCAGTCCGCGAGTACCTGACTAACTTCTCCGTGGGTGACGTGACTCTTAGTCTGGTGGGATGATCACATACTGAGTCATTGATAATGACCTGAAAAATTTGTCGGAGATATTCAGGAGGGATGGGGAGTCATGAATATATTGATGACTTGATAACAGTATATGTTTGTGATGGGGAGGGACGGGGGAATGATTTTGAAGACTAGAACTGAGGGTAAAGATTTGTACAACTGTAGATTTACAGATTTATTCTTGACGCAGGAGGGATCTTCGAATGAAGACGTTGTAGTCTGTACATGAATTGTTCCGCAGTCAAGTGACCAACCAGAGAGTGTAGCCGAGTTCAATAAATAAATCTTCTCTGGCATTCAATTCACCAGTTCGAGACGATAATTGCTAACCAGTTCCGACCGGTTAATTAAAATAACATAGCGTAGGTATTCTCTAGTTTCTTCCGTCAGCCTTCGCTCAGTAAATCACGGTCAAATTTACAAAAGGTCATTTTCCCCAATGCATAATGCAGACTCGATCCTATAACCCTTGGAAGCTAGCTGCCTTATGCGTGGGCCAAAAAGTAGATGCGACGCAGTACGAGATATTCTCTGATTATTTATTTATTCATTTATTCCTGCTGTTGCCTTGATAGCCTGGTGGAATATGTCTGCGCATTAGACTTTACGATTCAACGTAAACAAAACGCTTCTTGGTTTTCTTGCTAAATTTATCAGGTTGACAGCCTACGAGATTTTATGTTTAACCCTGTGCGTCAGTTGAATGCGGTGTAGAGGGGCGTTGGATATAATTATCTTCAGTGTGTGGGTGTGTTGAGTGGGAGGGCGCGGTATATTTATAGTACATGTTAGTAATGCATTGCAGGTTTAATCGCGTAGAGTTTAAGTTTAAATCTCATTATAGCGTTGAACCTTGAAAAAAATGGTGTTTTTCGTTAGCAAAACATAAATTGAAGCGCGATAGACAACTGACAAACAAGAAAAAAGTTAATTCTGTTTTCATGTCAGTTTATCTTGAATAGTCTTCTCTTTGCTCTCAGCAAGCCAGCTCTAAAAATGGCTCTTGTCTATTTTTGGAACTGAATAATATCGCCGTGAGAAAACAAAAACAACAACAACACCCCCCCCACACACACACCCACACACACTTAATGGAAAGTTACCGACTAACTGGTTGTGACGTAGAACGATTTCGTGTTTGGTAATGAGGCCGGCAGCTGATGTACAAGGACAGATGAAGGACAAGCCCGCATGCAAATCGATGCGATTAGTCAGGAAATTAATTTCTGTTGAATTAACTGGCGTCAGAATTCTAACAGTTTACAGCAAAATGTGTGCTTATGGAATTTTGTCTGTGATTTGACAGCTCCAACAGTCGACTTCAACTAAAACTGAAGGTTTACACATCCCACGATTATATTTATCAATCTCGTCGACTATGAGTGAATTTCAGCAGTCGTCAATCTCGCCATTTATCGTCTAGTCGTCGTTGTTATTACTTTGAGGTCAGTTCGTCTTTAATGACAAAGGGACCTAGAACTCATCACCTATTAACTCTAGTCGTCGTTGCTGTTGTTACTGTCATCTGTTAGTCGCTGAGTTCGATAGCGGCTAACTCCGTTCATGTCAACAGCGACAAGGTGCGGTACATGGAGTACTACATCGAAGCCGACTACAACTACCAGACGACACTTGGTAGATACTGAGAACGACACGTGCGTGGCAAATTCTAGGAGTTTAAAATTTCTAGGATTTGAAATTATTTTTTAAACTGTTAATATAAGAAATTTACTTTCGCAGATGGCACATAACAGAACACATAAGTAATAGGACACGTCATTGACAGAACACATCAGTAAGTGTACGGGTATGTGCGTGAAAGAAAAAAGTTGTAAACCAGAAAATGATTGTGGAAGTCTAGGACTGTTCCGATGCCATGCATTTACTAATTTAGCAAGAGAGAAAGAAAAACAAGTTAATAGGATGAGAACGTAAGTAGGAAGTGATTAGAACAAGAATAGTTTTTTTTTTTTTTTTTGCTACTTTTGAGCAACAAACTTTACTACTGCTTTGAACAGAGACTTATTAGGTAAGGTTAATAAAATGAAAAAAGTAGGCGGTAATTAACACACACACACACACACTACTCTTTCCTACTGATATATCCTTGTCTCCATTTAAATGATACAGTGCATTGCCCACTAATATAGGTCACTTACTAAAAATTCTTATTCAAGTAAGTAAGGTTCAAGATGGAAATAGGTGGCGCTGTCTCGGAGCGGTTTATTACATCTACCGGCGTGGACGGGGTGGTGGTGTTACAATTTTGATATTGTCAGTAGCGACAGTTTGAAATATGAAAAACAACAATAACGCAAAGATTATCATAAACATTTATACTTTTCATAACGAGTGCAGCATGCAGACATTTGTTGTATGGCGAAAGTGATGTCAAAAAGTAGGTAGCCTAAGGAAAACAGTCGAAAACCCCAAACAACAAATAACAAACTCGACAGCCAAACGATTATAAACAAAATGGACAGCCACAATATTAGTACTATTAAATTAATTTTTACTGACAGCCAGTTTGTAGTCTTTTATTGAGTAACCTATATTGTTTCGTCAGTATCCGGTAATGCTTTGTACCCAGTATTTTACAACTTTTTAACATTTGCTGGATTAATAATCCATTTGTGGGCTCTAAACCCCAACATTTGGGATAGAAACCCTGGAGAAATTAATCTATATTATATGAACGGGATTTTTGAGAAATTATGGATAGTGAATAATATCCACCTTAACAGATCATCAGCCTAGAAATATCTTTAACTACCTAGGAACCACTTACAAACAGCAAATAAAATTCCAAAATTAATAAAGAAAAAGAACGCCAAGTCAACAATAAAAAAATGAAAATAAAGATAGAAATAAACTTTTCTTATCTGCTTAGCAACTGATATGTTTAGTACGATTAAAGGATAGAATGGTTTTAGCATAAGAAGTAGAATGCCTACAACTGGTGT
This sequence comes from Sinotaia quadrata, assembly GCA_028829895.1. Taxonomy (NCBI): domain Eukaryota; kingdom Metazoa; phylum Mollusca; class Gastropoda; order Architaenioglossa; family Viviparidae; genus Sinotaia; species Sinotaia quadrata. Next base: position 45,678,221 of record CM054184.1, on the reverse strand, counting down.
GATTAAAGGATAGAATGGTTTTAGCATAAGAAGTAGAATGCCTACAACTGGTGTGATTAAAGGATAGAATGGTTTTAGTATAAGAAGTAGAATGCCTACAACTGGTGTGATTAAAGGATAGAATGGTTTTAGCATAAGAAGTAGAATGCCTACAACTGGTGTGATTAAAGGATAGAATGGTTTTAGCATAAGAAGTAGAATGCCTACAACTGGTGTGATTAAAGGATAGAATGGTTTTAGTATAAGAAGTAGAATGCCTACAACTGGTGTGATTAAAGGATAGAATGGTTTTAGCATAAGAAGTAGAATGCCTACAACTGGTGTGATTAAAGGATAGAATGGTTTTAGCATAAGAAGTAGAATGCCTACAACTGGTGTGATTAAAGGATAGAATGGTTTTAGCATAAGAAGTAGAATGCCTACAACTGGTGTGATTAAAGGATAGAATGGTTTTAGCATAAGAAGTAGAATGCCTACAACTGGTGTGATTAAAGGATAGAATGGTTTTAGCATAAGAAGTAGAATGCCTACAACTGGTGTGATTAAAGGATAGAATGGTTTTAGCATAAGAAGTAGAATGCCTACAACTGGTGTGATTAAAGGATAGAATGGTTTTAGCATAAGAAGTAGAATGTCTACAACTGGTGTTTGTTCATTCTCACCACCACCGTCATAATCACCATCGTCATTATCTTATTCAATATTATTAAATTTATTACTTTATTACCTTCACCAGGATGTCATCACCATCGTATTTATTACTATTACATTTATTACTTTTATTATCACACTAACACCTCCACAAAGCTAGCAAATGCAAGCACAGCGCGACAATAAATGCAAAAAACTCGTCAGTGCCGCGAGGCTGTCGGGATCACCCAGAAGCAGACCCAAGACCGAGAGCATCATGAAGATGAAAGGTCTATTGCGGCTTCTGGGATGAGTGTAGAGTGTGAGCGAAACAGTGCCGCAAGTTGAGCTTAAGTTTAAAATTCTTGGACGGCTCACTACACAGATGCGCATTGAAAAGCATGTTCATTTTTGAGCATGTTCACTTCAAGGCATATCAACCGGACTGAGAAAGTGATCAGTGTCAGATTCCTGTCAGTCGACTGCCGTCATCGAAGCATTAACCTTTACCTTGTAGGCCGACATAAACTTTTCTAAGAGCACAAGCTAAAGAAAATTCCTGCTGAAAGAACGCACTCTGTATTTATTTATTTGTTAAAGGAAGGAAAACTTAGTGATATTAATGTAGCATAACACTGCAAAGCAATTACACCCCCAGCCATGTTATAATGATCGTGTACACGTGTGATAATACTCAAATACTGCTTGAATTTTAACAGGTTTGCACGATATTCTGACAATTTTTCAGCTCGTGAAGAAATCATTGCGTTGTGCCACACAGAGGCCTGACGTAGCGATGCAGTTTTTAAATGATCAGAGACGAATTACTCTTTTTTCACGTCCATGATTGCGCAAATGTATTTGTCAGTATGCGTGTTGTAATACCAAACTTGTTTCGAACTGTTTGTCAGAGCAACGTCACGTCCGCTGGCACAAAGGTCAGGTCAAAAGCTCTACCACACGAAACTACATAATGATAAATTCTTTTCAAGTTAAAACTTTCAGCCCCCCTTTCTATGAAGTAATTAATTAAAGAGAATGCCTTCAGTTGTTTCATTTGCATATTCCGCAGCTTATTCATCTTCTCCAAATCTCTTTTTAAAAAAGCAACATACAAATAGCAAACAGAGAGAAAAACAAACAAGAAATTAAAATGAAAACATCACAAGAGAAAACAATGAATGAAGTAATTTAAAAACAACACTTAATTAATGAACAGGATACAGAAACCCAGCAAGAATAACGAAATCAAATATTGACAATTATAAACAACGAAACGAACCTCTTCATGTTTCTAACATGTAATTCAAACAATATCAACAGAAGTTATCAACAGAAGTTATAAACAGTGATACTAATATTTTATGTTTCAACGCATATAATATTAAAGCACACATTTAACAGCAATTATAAACAATAACGTTGGCATTTGTTTTATATTTTAAAAACCTCAACAGAATTAAAAGAAAATTTTATCACCAATAATAAACGACACTTAAGCGTTCCTGTCTAAAAATAGAACAGTTTGTGCGCAGTATAAAGCTTACATCTCAAGAATACATATTTATATCTATACAATATATTTATTTCTAACTAACTAATATTTATCTATAAACAATTCGATTTAATGCTGCACTGTACAAATAATTTAGCAAAAGTTAAAACTTGTAATAACGAACATATCCACATACGATCAGTATGAACTAAAATCTATACAGCACCGGGAAAAAAATAAAAATTAAGTCTTGCGATATCACACGAAGCATTGAAAAACAGAGCAAAATAATTATGTTTTAGCATAAAAGTAAAGACAAATTAATTTAACACTCTACTCTGCTAAGCAGCAGTTTGGTATCGTGATTTGATTCTTGTAAAGTCAACGGACTTTCGAGATTTTTTACATTTCAATTTTAAAGCCGAGATTTCTAGGTTTCGGCTACAGAGATTGGCATTTCTAATGTTGACAGTCCTGATGGTTGTCAAAGTTTGTGTAGAAAATGCAGACAGGCGGAAGCCATATATTGTCTGTGGTAAAATGCACACGCACGAATTTAATTAAAACAAGACAATAACAATTCACCATGTCGCTATACATGATCAAAATTATTCGATAAACAAACCAGGCTTTACCTACAAATACTTTCTGAATTCTCATTACTATACATAGAGTCATTTCTCTTAGAAAGGACTCTCTCTCACACGTAGGCACACATCCACCTACCCTTCTACCCCCCCTCCCCATCACACACCGATTCATAGTTCAAATTTTAGTTGGAGTAAAGAGCAGGTCAAAAGTACACGTTTTATTGATTGGTCTGTTTTGACTAAACAAAACTTCTCTAACAAAAAAATCAATATTTTAAAAATAAGATTTCAGCTCAAGACTATTACATTTTAAAGCTAGTCGTTGCGAAAAAAAACTGCATATTATGTACATACATTAATAATTTTTAGGAACTATACCAAATTAAATACTCGAAAATGGATCCCACCTACTCCTGTACCCCCCACCTCCTCCTCAATCCAATTAGTGAGCCTTAGCACGCGCGCGGGGCAGTAGATTACCGTCACACCCTTTACAACTTAAAATTACTGTTTATGAAAAAACAAGAAACATTGCAATTTCAAAAAAATCCAAATAGATTGCCTAATTAAATACAAGTCAACATTCTTCATTTTCGGACGATGATAAATACTATTTCGATTATAATTTCACTCACTGTTTTACCAGAATGAAATCACTTTGTGACGATATAGTTAATGGGATGACGTCATTTAAGCGGACGATGTCATAAAGGGGCGACATCAGTTATTTCGATAAAAGTGTGTGATGAGGCTTGTACACTGTCTGTTTTGAAGCATGGGAACAATTGTGTTTATTTGACCACTTTAAGCTAGAACACGAATTTAATTAGTTTGTTGTTTTACAATAAATTAAAGTAACCACAGAAATAAATGCACTTGTATTACTTACTTGGAAATAACTGGGCAGTCAGATTAATTCGCAACTTTAACACATTTTCGCAGAAACTGCCATCCATCAGTATATTGCAGGGGAGCTAAAAATTTGAGTTATTTTCTCTTGCATCCACCCCCACCACCCCATACGATTGATAACTCCATGTTTTGTTCCTTGCTTACATCATGTGATTTATTTGTACGCTTAAGTTTATTGTACATGCTGATTAATAAGAAAGAAATTGATTTATTTTGTTTTATGTATGTCTATATTAACATTTTAGAGCACTAAAACTGTTTTGCGTTTCGTGTGATTTATGTGTACGTTGAAGTATATTGTACATGTTGATTAATAAGAAAGAAATTGATTTATTTTGTTTTATGTATGTCTATATTAACATTTTAGAGCACTAAAACTGTTTTGAGTTTCATGTGCGGCGTGTTTTTACTGCTTGCGCAACTAAAATTACCGTGCAGATATATTAATTCATGTACACCTATACGGAGCACGTTAAAGTGGCTAATTCATCATTGAATGTAAGTGTATTAATGTGCTCCACTGGTGTCGTTGAATGTAAGTGTATTAATGTGCTCCACTGGTGTCATATTTAATTAATATTTAATTTATAAAATTCGGTTGATGAATTTGTGGTCAAAACCCCGATGTGTATGAATCGCCAAATAAAATAAATATAATAAAGAAATAAATAATTAAGAAAATAAATACTATGTACAAGAAATGCAGTTCATTTTGAGATTAGTTTCACAATTTTACAAATGACTACAAATGCGGCTTTTTTGTTTGTTTGGAAAATGATCGCATATGCAGAAATATTGCAAGGATATGTACATATGTAAATATATTGATATGTTGACATTTTTTTCGCATGGGAATGGGGGTAATCACAATAAGAGTTAGTTCACGGTAATTAATATTTTTAAAAAATCCATTATTGAAATAAGCAGTACACAATGCTGAACGTCCATATTATATTCTCGTAATAAATTCAATGTTATGTTTTCACAAAGCCTTGGTAAACGTATTTAAGCCGATAAATAATTATGTCAGGAAAAACCCTTCGTTCACAGGAAGTGTTTGCATTAAAAGCATTGTCCAATTATGGAATAGACAAGTGTTTGTCACGAAAACAGAAATGTGGGATTTTACTAAACAGATTGCAAATATGTTTTCTTATTTAACCGAATGAAACTTTCCTTTTTTTTTTTTTTTTGCTAAAGAATTGTGAAACAAATGAAATTATTAACAATTACTGCTTTCATAAACATAATAGAAAGAAAAAATATGCTGGTATCCTACTCTTGAATAAATAAAATACATTTCTTCTCCTGGGATAGATCTGTCTCTCTTCTTATTCACAATATAGTATATTTTCAATAGACCATTTCACATTTTATTATCACTAACAATATAGTACTGCTAATAAAACCCCAAAACAATAATAAAAGAACTCGGAATATTACTATTTGAAATTTTAAAATCACCTTCATTGTTATGCCAATACATGTTGGGTTCTAAATGAGGCCACCAACAGATTAAAAGCACATGATTGTCATACATCGCTGACAAAAGTCATGTCGGAAATGGGATTCCAGTTGTAAAGTATTTTGCTAAAGCCAATTGGCACAGACAAAGACAAAGCACATCACATTCTGCATACTCGTATGGCTTTAGCGTAAAGCTTTTACGTTTAAATCAGTTAAAACCAACTTGTTGTTTTAAACTGATATTCCGACTAGAATGACACACCAGAAAAAAAAATAAACGTCCATGTTAGATCTAGAAGACTTTCTCTGTGCGAGAGTTTGTGACATCTTTATGGCTTTAGATTCAAAACTGTCCGGTCCGAGATCTAAACGTTTTATAGTTTATATAGATTGTTTATAGACTGAATCTTAACCAGATCTCACCATCTTTTAGATCTAAAATATTCACAGACTTAGAGTTTTAGGTCTGTGAAGTTATTCCTACTGGGTCTGAACGGTTTACGATTAATAATTTTTTATAAAAGATATTTTGACAGTATAATTGGCACCCTGAGTGGAGACTTAATTGGTTTGTCAGTTTAATAAAAAAAAACAACCTAAAAATAAACTACACAAATATCTTCATTAAATATGGATTATTTATGAATTTATAACAAGCTTTTAACTTTGAAGAAAACAAGTAATATATATTTGCAGGTGAGATTGACTCATAAAATAAAGAAAATGACGTAATTACGTCAGATTCTAACTATTATTACACGTTCAGACGAGAAAAGGTTAACATATTATTTTTTCTTCTTCTCGCACAACAGCTATGCTCGTTTGAAAGTCCACAAAATGGTGCCATGGAAGTCTAAAAGTTTATAAAATTGTAATGGACATTATTATTCTTTTCTTGAATCTGCTTTTCATCCTACAACCATGACACATACATACCACAACCACCACTATTGGTAATGTCAGTGCTCAAACAATTCCGTAATTCCTATTAAAATTAGACTGCTCGACAATGCGACGTTCCGTTCAGAAAATGACGTCGACTTACTTCGCCGGCACAGTCCTGGAATTTGTTCGCGAGCGACACACTTGTGCAGGGGTGCCACACGGCCTGGAACCAGCTTGCGCGGACGGGGGGTGGGGGGGTGGCATGGCGAGAAGCTCTGAATCAATAATATGACTTTGGCAGTTGATGAGTCGAAGACAGAAATCCTGACTCGCAGATAGCTCGTGAGAGTCAGGAGAGTGCTAACAATCGCAGGCTGTCGCAAGGACCGCTTCTTGTTAGACAAGGGCAAGCTGGACTGGACATGTCCTTCACGAAACGGAGGGAAAACGGTGTCCACAAATCGTTAAGTCAGCGTTGTCGCTTACTTGTATGGACAGCTCCACATATTGATGATTTCCCAGTGAAGCAGGGACAAGGTGTTCACAGTACGTCACAGGATCCAGTCTTTACGGGTGTTTACAATATGAGAGCGCATGAGACAGAGGTGTTCACATTACGTCACAAGATCCAGTCTTTACGGGTGTTTACAATATGAGATCGCATGAGACAGAGGTGTTCACATTACGTCACAAGATCCAGTCTTTAAGGGTGTTTACAATATGAGAGCGCATGAGACAGAGGTGTTCACATTACGTCACAAGATCCAGTCTTTAAGGGTGTTTACAATATGAGAGCGCATGAGACAGAGGTGTTCACATTACGTCACAAGATCCAGTCTTTACGGGTGTTTACAATATGAGAGCGCATGAGACAGAGGTGTTCACATTACGTCACAAGATCCAGTCTTTACGGGTGTTTACAATATGAGAGCGCATGAGACAGAGGTGTTCACATTACGTCACAAGATCCAGTCTTTACGGGTGTTTACAATATGAGAGCGCATGAGACAGAGGTGTTCACATTACGTCACAAGATCCAGTCTTTACGGGTGTTTACAATATGAGAGCGCATGATACAGAGAGAATAGTGACGTCGGCACAATTTTGAAAGCGGAGAGAACACTACCACAACGATAGAATTATGTACATCGTTAACAACGGCTTTACAGTGACAATATTATACACCACAGTAGTTCACGAACGCAGGACCTCAGAGATGTAGGCGGACAAATGAAAACTCACTGAATTGTATTTCACGCTTCAGTGGAGAAATAATATATTTAAGCAGTATTAGAAATAAGTCTGAAAATTTATTTTCTCCCTCCTCAGACTTGAAACTTGCCGAGTACCTTTAAAAGAGTGTCTTTTTGTTTTTGTGATTATTTTTTTTCGTTTTTAAATTTTAATATTACTATAAAACAAGCTACAAAAATTCCTCAATGTGTGTGTTATAAAGATAATTAAAAAAATTCTTACTGGTAGAAATAAGAGACCATAAAAAGACGTTTTTAATCTAGGTCATGTCCCTTAATCTGAGATTAAGACAATGGAAAGAAAAACGCTCATGACAAAACAAGTTTTGGTTCAATTAATTTCAAACTTATCCAAATTTGAACGAACTATTAGGACAGTCTCACGTTGTTTTCTTCCCTCTTGGTTCTCACTCGATTATTATTTTTGATGTCTTTGTTTTGTCTTATTTTTTTGTAGTGGCTAATTATGGTGAAATTAGGCAGTAAAATCTAATTTTTAGGGAATTTGATTCAATTCGAATCAGATTTGAGTAAACAGCTCTAGATCACGTGATTAAAAACCTGTAAGCCACTATTTCATTGTCTTCCTGGTGAAAGCCACATAGTACCTTCATGATGTCAACTGATCATGTGATCCAGACTGGGAGGTCTCCGCTTCCTTCGAGGACTCCTATCATGGTCAGTACGGTACTTCTGGCACTCAGAAGAGCTTCAATTACAGTCTTTGACTTTTTCCTTTTGTGGCTATCTCGGCACGACTATCAAACGCTGCCAAATGTGGAACCCACGTTAGTGGCCAAGGTCAAGGACGAACCCGTATTGATGGTGGACGTACTGCCGGCTATCATGCGCGTGAACTCCTCAGGCTTGAGGAAAGCGTTTTTCAGTAAGTTTGTCGGTTCAGCGTCGCGTGCGGCATAGCGCTCAGTGCGGTCTGTGGCCAGTGCTGGACCCCACGAGGGCAGAGGTGCGGCCCGGATTTTCAGGAGCTGGACAGACGGAAAACAAACTTTTCAATGACACTTGACACAAAGGGATCCCGAGGGGACTCCCGAGTGCGTCTAAGCTCTCTGTTTCCTTCACGCAGACATACATATACACTCACACAAACATACACATATACATTTCCTCTTTTTGTCGTATCTCTATCCTTCTCTCATATAATCTTCTCTCGTCTCTAATTTATTAAACGCCTAACCAATTCGTTAACTCTCATCACAACCCCCTTTCATTCTTATCTTCTCTCCCCCCGCTTCATTCTCCAATCTGCAACCCTTCCCCTCCCCCCCCCCCTCCACACACATACCTTGGGTTGTCTACGAACTCTAGTTTGAAGCAGACGTTAAGTATAAAGAAATAAAGCAGTTTTTCTTAACAGACAATGAACTCCTTCATTGTGAAATTAAGAAAATCCCAAGGAAATATCAAAATAATAATCCAACGTTATCATGTTAACTTCTGCATACGTAATAATAATAACAACAACAACAACAATAATAATAATAACAATAATAACATAACATAACATCTGAATTGGAAGGCTACGTAAATAAACTCCCTGGAAACCACAAACTCGCTTCACTACTCAAAGCAGTGCTCCTCGGAAGTGCCCACATCCTCCGTAAAACCTTGGATCTCCCAGAATCTTGGTAAGATTCCGAGACCTTGGATCACAACCGACAGTCAAACAGAAGTCGTGGAAAGAGGCATAATAATAATAATAATAATGTGATACATAGAATATACAAACATAAAATATATTCATCACTTCACGTTTTGGTCTAGGCCTATCCGTCAGCTTCCTAAAGTCAATAATTATATTGAATTAGGCAAGGAGGAGAAAAAAATATATAAAGAAATTAAACAACTAAAGCAGCAGAAAAAAACAAATGACACGGTACATTACCTGCCAGCCTCCCTCAGTACAGAATTTGAACAAGAACCAGCCTGGCACCACGATCATTGGAAACATAGCAATCAACCATCCCATCGACAAAGCCCAACCTGGAAACGGCTTGTCGTCCTCTCTTGGTTCCGCGTAGTAAACAACGTTAAACAGGAGCGTCACCTGCAGTAAAAGGGAGATAAACAACGTCGCCATTTTCTTTCCTTGTTTAAACGTTCACAATTTATCCATGAGCCACAACCCAATTTCCTATAGTTCAAATCAGTTTTTTTCAATAGAAGAAACTTTTGACATTAAAGATTAATACTTTGCATAAGATTCGAGAAAAAATAATTCATTCATAATTTATTGAATTTAATTTATCTTTTCATCAATTCTAACTCCGATGGGCGCGAAGTTTGTTCATGAATTGGCTGAAGAAAAGGTATTTATGCCCAATTTCTTTGAATTAATTTTAATGAATCTTGATTGTTTAAAACATATTATTGTCAAGAATATACTAATCCTTACATTCATTAACTAGAACATATATCCTTCGCATTAAATCCCTTTGGCATGGCAAACTGCTCGTTCATTAAACCGATCAGAATATACGCCTATTTAATTGCATGTTTACTAAGCCTGGACTGATGGCTTTCATATTGAATGACATATTTATGCTAAGTCTTTCATTTATTAAACTGAGCTAATATTCTTGGTTCTGAATCGCAAGACAATAATTATGGATAGGTAAATGAATATTTTAATTTATAAAGTGATCACAGATTGTCCACTTCTAATAAGCACACACGATACGAACATAAAGACACACAGATTGTCCACTTCTAATAAGCACACACGATACGAACATAAAGACACACAGATTGTCCACTTCTAATAAGCACACACGATACGAACATAAAGACATACAAACACCGAATAACTAGATGTTGATGAGAACAGATGTACACATATGAATGTGTGAGTTTGTAGATAGGTGAGTAATGAAATAGATATATTTATAGACATATCTATCTATCTATCTATCTATCTATCTATCTATCTATCTATCTATCTATCTATCTATCTATCTATCTATCTATCTATCTATCTATCTATCTATCTATCTATCTATCTATCTATCTATCTATCTGTCTGTCTGTCTGTCTGTCTGCCTATCTATCTATCTATCTATCTATCTATCTATCTATCTATCTATCTATCTGTCTGTTTGTTTGCCTGCCTGCCTATCTATCTATCTATCTGTCTGTCTGTCTGTTTGCCAGCTTGCCTGCCTGTCTGTCTGCCTGTCTGTCTGTATCTGTCTCTATCTGTCTGTCTGTTTGCCTGCCCGTCTATCTATCTATCTATCTATCTATAAGTCTGTTTGCCTGCCTGTCTATCTGTCTATCTATCTATCTATGCAGATAGAAGAACACATATAGACACTAAATTTAATGCCAAACAAACTAGACAGGACAAAATGATGACGAATGAGACGAGAAAGAGATAAAAAGAATGGCGGCAAGTAGAGAAGATAAAATAGAGAATAAGAGAGAGTGAGCAAAGAAATGAAAGGAGAGTGATAAAGGGAGAGGATACATCGATAGAGAAACAAATAGACAGGCACAAACACACAGAAACGTGATATATCGAAGATATTGAGTGTGTCATCCACAATGACGTCCATTTTGAAAAAAAATCCACTGAACTTCGAAGTGCCGAAAGTGAGTAATGACATGACTAACATGCTTCTATAACCACCAAGCAAATAATGCAAGAAATGGCAAAGATTTAGCGCGGCCCCAGACGTAATGATAAACTTTTCAAATGGAATGAAAATAAACCATTCCTTTTCTGAAAGTATTACAAAATGTCATTTCCAATCTTAATTTACATTCAGATGGAATTACCGAAAAAGTAACACCAAATGTTATTCTTCTTTCAAAATCACAGGTAAAATATATATTTTCACAGATAGAATTACAAAAAAATTATATACCCAAAATTCTTATTTTTCAGATGGAACTGCACACAAGCACAAGTTCCCTAAAACATAATTAAGATAGGAGTGCACGTTTCTCACGTGAGTGAAAACAGCACTGCCATGAACATACATTTGCAAAGGGGATGACACGATGTCACAAACATGTACATATTTAATGACTTTCTCCACTCATTCTCATTCAAATATATTTCCAGACTGAATTACGAAAACCTTACCAAGCACATACTTGTATTTGTCTACATAATAATCATAACAGCACATTTTCACAGCAATATAAACTATTCCAGACATTCGAAGCTAGTAAAATTAGCCAAGGACAGATCACTCCAGATAACACTCTCCAGACGAATGACTTAAACAGCACCGCCCATTACATTCTGCAGACTTAAATCATCACTCACAATCACTTTCCAGATTAATGACTTAAAACACCCTACCCAATCACTCATTTTAGTTGGATGTATGGAAATGTCACACCCACACACTTTCCAGACGAATTACTTAAAATATAACTTCCAACCATACACTTTCAGATAAATCACTTAAAATATCATTCCAACCATACACTTTTCAAATGAATCACTTAAATATCACTTCCAACCATACACTATCCAGATGAATCACTTAAAATATCACTTCCAACCATACACTTTCCAGATGAATCACTTAAAATATCACTTCCAACCACACTCTTTCTAGAAGAATGACTTACAAATATGACGAGAGGGGAAATAACTGTCCAGCATACTTTCCAGAACAATTTTGGTTTTTCTCCGATCATCATGACAATGTCGTTCCAGAAGTACTCGAACCCTAAAGGGAAGGTCACGAAATACTTCATAAAATTTGTGAACGAGCAATATTTAGCAAAGATGAAACTCTCAGGTTTTTGTATAAAACACTACAGAAATGCACGAAAAATGATCAGATATATAAACTAAGAACAAAAATGTGCAGAAAGAGATCTCAGTGAACAAATGACATACAAATCAAAATCCATCAGGCAAAATCACATAACAATATAAACATGACAAAATCATATAACAATAACTTTCGAGCAAAGACAATACAAACATGACAAAATCATATAACAATAACTTCCGAGCAAAGACAATATAAACATGATAAAATCATATAACAATAACTTCCGAGCAAAGACAATATAAACATGACAAAATCATATAACAATAACTTCCGAACAAAGACAATATAAACATAGGAAAACATGACAAAAGCCTGCGTAAATAATGCATTCAGTGCAGAGACAGATAAACACCATTAGAAAACACTGAGACTTTAATGCCTCCATCTATAATAATGTATAATGAATTAGAAAAATTTGCAGTGCGCATGTTGACAAATCGTAACTGGTGCCCTCACCCTACATGCTCATTAAACATCCTACATGCTCATTAAACACCCTACATGCTCATTAAACACCCTACATGCTCATTAAACATCCTACATGCTCATTAAACATCCTACATGCTCATTAAACACCCTACATGCTCATTAAACATCCTACATGCTCATTAAACACCCTACATGCTCATTAAACACCCTACATGCTCATTAAACATCCTACATGCTCATTAAACACCCTACATGCTCATTAAACATCCTACATGCTCATTAAACATCCTACATGCTCATTAAACACCCTACATGCTCATTAAACATCCTACATGCTCATTAAACTCCCTACATACTCATTAAACACCTTACATACTGAAAAATCAGGAAAGAGCGCAAACAAAATGAAGACCAACCATAGATCCAGTTGAGAGCTATCAGCTCAAGGAGGCCAATGAAAAGCAAGGGGAAGCCACACACGCTGAAGTCCATGAGATTAAGAAGATAAATGCCACCCTGTCGAAGACAAACAGGTATTATTTCGTAATTAGTTCTAATTATTTTAATAAAAATCATAAATAATAAACGTTAATTAGGAAACCAATGCAGCAAGAAATTTCAACACACACTGCAGATAAACAGCGAAAGGCACAAATAGATTCAGGCCCAGATTACCAAATAGGCAGAGTAGGCACCGGCCTATGAGCCCCAGGCTTTTTTTTAGGGGCCCTCGCGACAAGGGATCAAAATAATATTGAATTGATTTGATCTTGAAAGAAAATTACAATAAAACTTTCGTACATTGCGAGGGGCCCCCGAGATTTCGACCGCCTAGGAGCCACTATAGGGTTTAACCAGGCATTGAACAGATTGTTTACATGTATCTGTCTATATTGTTTACATGTATCTGTCTATATTGTTTACATATATCTGTCTACATTGTTTACATGTATCTGTCTACATTGTTTACATGTATCTGTCTACATTGTTTACATGTATTTGTCTACATTGTTTACATATATCTGTCTAACACTCTTTACATGTATCTGTCTACATTGTTTACATGCATTTGTCTACATTGTTTAGAAATATGCGGCGTTGGAACTCTTCATGAATTATTGCTGTTGTTAGTTATTCTTGCTATTTAGTATTTTATTACTAGTTATTCTAGCTAGATACTATTTATAGTTGTTCTTGCTTTTTAGTATTACTAGTTGTTCTAGCTAGATACTATTTATAGTTGTTCTTGCTATTTAGTATTACTAGTTGTTCTAGCTAGATATTATTTATAGTTGTTCTTGCTTTTTAGTATTACTAGTTGTTCTAGCTAGATACTATTTATAGTTGTTCTTGCTTTTTAGTATTACTAGTTGTTCTAGCTAGATACTATTTATAGTTGTTCTTGCTTTTTAGTATTACTAGTTGTTCTAGCTAGATACTATTTATAGTTGTTCTTGCTTTTTAGTATTACTAGTTGTTCTAGCTAGATATTATTTATAGTTGTTCTTGCTAATTATTATTTATAGTTATTCTTTCTGTTTATTATTTAAAATTATTGCTGTTATTTGTTATTACTGTTATTTATTATTGCTAGTTATTCTTGCTATATATTATTTATAGTTATTTGTCTTAAGGTATTCTCAATAGATATTTTTGCTATTTATTTTAAATATTTATTCATGCTACTTATTATTTACAGTTATTATTGCCATTTATTATTTATAGTTATTATTGTTTCGTATTACTAAGTTATTATTGCTGTTTATTATGTATACTTATTCTGGATATTTTTCGTTTATAGTAACTTTGCTATTCATTATTTATAGTTATTATTGCTATTTATTGTTGCTAGTTATTATTGCTATTTATTGTTGCTAGTTATTATTGCTATTTATTGTTTATAGTTATTACTACCATTTATTATTGCTAGGTTTTATTTATACTTATTCATACTAGCTATTCTTGCTAATTATTATTGCTTGTTATTGTTGCTAGTTTTTACTTCTATTTATTATTTATAGTTATTCTTGTCAGTGATTCTTACTATTTATTATTGCTAGCTATTGCTGTTAGTTATTATTGCAAATTGTTGTTGCTCGTTATAATTCCTATGTTATGTTGCTAGTTATTATTGCTAGTTATTGTTACCAGTTATTTTTAGTTATTATTCATATTTATTCTTGCCAGTTACTTTTACTAGCTATTAAGCTGCTATTTACAGTTTGTTAGTTATTATTGCTAGTTATTGATGCTAATTAGTATTGCTAGTTATAGATGCTAGTTAGAATTACTATTTATTATTGCTAGTTATTGTTGCTAGTTATTGCTTCTAGTTTTTGTTGTTGCTAATTATTATTTCTAGTTATTCTTGCTTATTATTATTTCTAGTTATTTTTGCTTATTATTATTTCTAGTTATTCTTGCTTATTATTGCCAGTTATTTTTTCTAGTTACTAATGATAGTTATTATTGATAGTGCTGGTTTCGTTGTTTTTATTAGATATATAGACAGATAGACAGTCAGAAAGACAGATAATTAGGCGGACGAACAGACGGCTGGAAGGATGGATTGATTGATAGACACAGAGAGAGAGAGAGAGAGAGAGAGAGAGAGAGAGAGTGAGAGAGAGAGAGAAAGTTGATAGACAAATATGAGGATAAAGCTTTTGCTGCTTAGTTTCCTGTTAAAATTAACTTACATTGCACACCATAGGTAGCCCCAAAAGGAAGGAAATGGTCACAAGTATAAGCCGGAAGTAGATATTTTTCTTTCTGCCTCCCAGAAGGTGGCGAAACTCGTCAATTATAGCACTCATGACGCACTCAACAATGGAAAACTGTAAGTAAACCATTATACAAAGACAAATTTAGTTTAGCTTCTAGACAGGAATAACTAAAATTTAACTGTGATATAAAGATGTTTAGTGTCTAACAAGAGAAATACATGTATCTATAGAAACAGTTTCAAAAATAAGAAAAAGAATAATAATGTTTACGGCAGTAATATGACTGAAAACAAGTGTCAATCGAAAGTAATATCACAAAATGTAAGTATCAATCGAAAAGAGCATCACAGAAAACAACATTTTGTCAATGAAAATTAATATCACAGAAACCAAGAATGTCAATGGCAAGTAACATCGCAGAAAACAACAATGTTAATGGAAAATAACATCACAGAAAACAGGTGTCAAGGGAAACTAACGTCACAAAACAGTTATCAATGGAAAGTAATCTCGCAGAAAACATTATCAATGGAAAGTAAAGTCACAGAAAAGGATAGTGACGTGGGAAAGTACTATCCCAGAAAACAGCATTGTCAATGGAAAGAACTATCACAGAAAACAGCATTGTCAATGGAAAGTACTATCACAGAAAACAGCATTGTCAATGGAAAGTACTATCACAGAAAACAGCATTGTCAATCGAAAATATTATCACAGAAAACAGCATTGTCAATGGAAAGTACCATAACAGAAAACAGCATTGTCAATGGAAAGTACTATCACAGAAAACAGCAACGTGTATGGAAAGTAATATCAAAAGGAACAACAATGTTTATAACATGAATATAACATGGCAGAAATCTATAACACATAAGGAAAGTAATATCAATAGGAATAACAATAAAATAACAATAAAAACTGGAAAATAAGATTATAGACAAGAACGATGTTCATGTAGAAGGATATAAGTAGTGAAAAATTTTCTATTGGAACTGACAGAAGATGATGTCAATATAGAATTCATTTATCTGGAATAAAAATCCTATATAACACAAATAATACGGGATATTTTAAACTACACTATTCTTGTAAAAAGTAGATATATGTTGACCTATTGATATAGCGAATACCAACAAAATGAATTTAAATAATCAGTGACTGCAGTGTGATTATATAATGTATATTTATCAAATTGTACATTTATAAGTTAGTATCCCAAAAGCCATGAACATAAAGAGATAGTATCTAAGATGTACAAAATGTAACACTTACCAAAGAGTATTCTCTTACTGTTACGTTTCAAGTATTTATTTATAGACCCTGCCTAGGATAATTAAGGACTTTAAAAGATAATTAATTCCTTCTCTCATATCCTATGCAGACTGGTTGCTCAACTTATCATTTGGCTAATTTAAAAGTGTGTCTTGTAGTGCAGACGACAAATTTACAAACTGATAAATTGCGTACGTTAGCTAGATTGGAGTCGTTAAATTCCTCTAAATTAATATGCATTCGTTATGTCATTCAGCTCATTCGCCCTCATCCAATCTAAGGAATCTATAGGTCTATTATGCATAAAAATTAACTACGAAGAGGTTTAACAATTAAAAATAAGATTTAATAAGGTTTAACAATTTAACAATAATCAAATACGAGCGCGAAAAGTCTATTTCTTAATTCATGCACGTATGTGCTTAAAGTTCTCTCGAGAGGGAAAATGCCCAATTGTTTCCTTGTGATATTTGAATTCAACTGAGGAATACTCAGCTGTATGTTTCTGTATAGCCTGGTCTCCTTATTCCAGTCCGTACCGGTCTGTCTCACAGTAGTCACTCTAGTGTAGATGCACGTGGCACACAGGGAGGATTGTCCTTTTATGTCGCTAGAGAACTTGAGTTTAGACTAGCATACGTCTACTCTTGACGCTGCTTACAATGGTGTGGACTCTCAGAATAGTCGAATTCTATTGTTAGAATTCAACCCCGCTTGTACAGGTCTTCGGACGAAGACAAAGACAAAGGCAAGGCAAGGCAAAGCCAAGCAAAAACCAAAGCCAAGCCAAGATCAAAACCACAGCCAAGGCCAACCTGGGGAAAGCAAATGTATCCCAATATAGCCTCTGCTAACATATTCCTCACTTAAGCACGTTCCAGTTTAAATGCTCTGAATTAGAAATTCGACCTGGCGTTGTTTACAATTTAGATTTAGAAAAATGTAATCTTCTCATGCATGTTTCATTTAACAGCATGACGTATGAATCATAAAAATAGTTACAACGTTAAATTAATGTTCATACAAAGGGGTAATTCAAACAGCAAAGCGCTTTCACAATTTACAATTAAAATTACACGCAATAATTGAATTACATGAGAAATTCATGTCGAGCGCAGGCATTCTGGCTCTAGTGAATTTAAACAATATAAATTAAAGTTACAATGGGAAAAGAGTTACAATAAATTTATATTTCATAACTTATAGGTTTTCAGTCATTTCCACGAACCGTGCTCAAGTATATAGCGAAATAATATAATACATAGCACAAATACATACATAGTTAAAATATACAGAATGCTATCAAATAAAAAAAAATGGTACCTTTATGAGAAGTCGAAGTGTCTATCTCATCTACTCGTCGGCCTGCCATGTGACTTGAGTAGCTAGTTGGTGTAGCTAATTGTTTCTCGCAGTGAAGGGGCGGAAGCGTTTACCGATATTTATAGGAAAGCATAAAGCATATCACGTGACGGATCGCGTGGCATGTAGTTGGTTCTAGAACCTAGACAATGGGCCTAAAGTTACATAACGTCTTGACCTGTTCTGGAAGCCTCTCGATAGGAGAGAGCTTGAACAAAAGGTTTTCAAATCTCAATATTTGAAGTAAACAACAAGTGGGTCAGCAAGTCATGACATTTTTATCAGACTGTGACACTTACTAACATTAATATATGTAAATAATTAATCTACCTAATTAACAGTTATTAAACATCTACAAACAGCAGCGATCCAGAAGTATAATCTACAAGCATTAAAATTTATTAAACAATATTTACATACATTAAAACATTATCAAACAAAATTTAAAAAATAAAAAATTATCAAACAACATTTACAAACATTAAAAAATTATCAAACAATATACAAACATTAAAAATTATCAAACAATATCTACAAACCATTACAAAATTACCAAACAATATTTAAACACATTACAAAATTATCAAACAATAATTAAGACATTAGAAATATTATGTATATGCATTATTATTCAGTAAATATTATTATATACAAACACCACTATTTATAAAAAATAAATTTTCTATAAGCATTAACATTTACAAATTTATCAACCATTAGTAAATTACATCTGTCAATCCTATACTGCCATCTGCTTCAATAGCAAGTCACATCGTTGGAAGAGAAAATAAGTCATCTGCTCAAACATTAAGACACATCGATGGAGGAGCCTATAAGTCATCTGCTCCAATATTAAGACACATCGATGGAAGAGCCTATAAGAGTAATCTTCTCCAGTATTAAGACACATCGATGGAAGAGCCTATAAGGGCCATCTACTCCAATATTAAGACACATCAATGGAAGAGCCTATAAGAGTCATCTACTCCAATATTAAGACACATCGATGGAAGAGCCTATAAGAGTCATCTACTCCAATATTAAGACACATCGATGGAAGACCCTATAAGAGTCATCTACTCCAATATTAAGACACATCGATGGAAGAGCCTATAAGAGTCATCTACTCCAATATTAAGACACATCGATGGAAGAGCCTATAAGAGTCATCTACTCCAATATTAAGACACATCAATGGAAGAGCCTATAAGATTCATCTACTTCTCGATTGAAATACTGGCAAAACTTATTTAAAAAATATTTCAAAGAACTTAAGCATCGACTGTTTTCAACATCTCGAATTGAGCAATACGTGTCAGTAGCTGCAATTTAACAGGACATGGTGTACGATCAGGACTGGAAGAGTTCAGAGCTCACAAGAACGTACCTGAGACCCGAAGCCTAGAGTCGCCATCATGAGGAAGAAGAAAACCGACCAAAGGGGAGGTAAAGGTAGCTGAGTCAGTGCTTCCGGATACACTTCGAACGCCAACCCTGGGCCTGTAACTCATAATGATACAAAACGTATTTTGATTTATATCATTGTGCTGCCAGTCAGCGTTATTGTAACAATTATCCGTTGTAAGTACCTGTGGGAGAGAGAATTAAGGAATTTTTATCTTTGTACACGACTACCATATTAAAATTACTTCCTAGAAACCTTTGCAAATGGAAACTTCCGGTTACCGGTTAGTATTCGTTTCTCTCCCCCCCTCCCCGCACCTCTTGGAACTCCATTGCTACAATGAATATTTGTACTGACCAGTGATGCCGTTTTCTAATTTCCTGAACAGAGTATGTTCATTCGAAGGTGATAGAGTCAATATATTTTGTGACATCTCAGTACTATTTATGTATTAAAAAAAAAATTAAACTAAATTAAACCAGCATTTATGATAGTCACGACAAGAACCTTGTTTAGCTACATCGGCCACAGACACGCCCTTCTCGTAAGCCATGAAGCCGAGGATAGAGAAGATGACGAATCCAGCGTATATACTGGTGGCGCTGTTCAAGATGGCGACGATGAGGGCGTCGCGGTAGCAGTTGTGAGAGAATTTGTTGAAGCTGGCCATGGCAATGAGGCCCCCCGAACATGCACTCAGGGAATAGAAGATCTGGGTCGCGGCGTCACTCCAGACCTGCGAACATGCGGACACATTACGATCTATCTATCTATCTATCTATCTATCTATCTATCTATCTATCTATCTATCTATCTATCTATCTATCTATCTATCTATCTATCTATCTATCTATCTATCTATCCCTCCCTCCCTCCCTCCATCCGTCCGTCCGTCCATCCGTCCATCCACCCATCCATCCATCCATCAATCCTTCCATCCATCCATCCATCCATCCATCCATGCATCTATGCATCCATCCATCTATCTATCTATTCCCACATTGTTGTCTATACACAACATACTGTCTTCAGAATATGTAATTGCAACGACACATGCTGCATTCCTCATTAGTCAGAAACACTTTCTTTATAAAATATTTCAAATGCATAATTTTTTTAGCACAATTTTGGAGCAATGCTGTTGACAAAATATTAATTAAGAAGACCCATAAGAAGAAGCATACTTATCACATTGATAAAGAAACATATTTATGACTGTAAACAGGAGCTGTAATTAAATCATATCTATTAGAAACCCATCTCAAGATTTCGTCAAGGGGAAGAGAAAGTTAACGAAAACAAATGTACATACTATTTATGAACATTCTGCTGTATGGAAATTACGTGAGAAGAAAGAAAGTAAAGTTCTTAGTGGGCGTCACCTACCCTGGGCTCTTTCAGCTTTTCAAAATCAGGCTTGAGGTAGTAAACAATTCCAGTCCCGGCACCGTTCAAGGTCAAACCTCGCACCAGAAGAACAGTCAGCATCAGGTATGGGAAGGTGGCAGTAAAGTATACAACCTGCAAACCGCAAAGAGGTAGTAGGTGAAAGAGCTTTAAAGAAATAACTTCACACTCCGATAAAACTTTCTTCAGTCAATTATAGCTAACTGTTTTGTAAAAATTAAAGCAGAAATGTTTTGGTTTTATGACGCAAACAAAGTTAAAAAAGAACCAACTAGCAGGAAGAACCAGTGGGTCCTTGGCATACCATTACAAAAGATGTAATTTCTTTGGGTTGTGAAATGTAATTTTTATCAAAGAATGGGATAATCTTTTCATTCCAAAGATCAGCTCCCCATGTTTAAAATGTTTAGCAGTATTATCAATATTACGTTAAACAACAATTATTTACTAAGGTAATTCACTCCTTTGGTTAACCTAACATGACACTGGTTTGAACATTTGTTACCCTACTTAAGTAATCTACTAAGATGGGTATCCAATCTAATAATTTTTATTGTTGAAGTAAACAATCTTCACTTTAGGAATTTCATTCTTGCGTTTTTTCCACATAATAATAGTAATAATTGATTCAATAATTGTTATTTTTGTAAGAGTAACTCTTCTTCTTTGGATGTCCAGCAAAATACATTTATCATTGGATTGAACTGTCTCCACTTTAGGAATTATACTCTGTGTTTTTCAATAGAACGCTATTAATAACTGATTGACCAATATTCACATTAGGAATTCCACTGTGAATTTTTCAACACAACGCTATTAATAACTGATTGAATAATTATTACATTTTACAAGTGTAACACTTCTCATGTGGTTGTCCAAAGAAACACTGTCATAAATTGATTCCTTACTATCGGAATTCGTACACTTTAGATTTGAACACACAGTTATCAAGGAATGCTGTGCTATTTGGTTGTCCAATACCACGTGACTGTTAATAGCAATGATAAAAGCAATAATAATGGCTAATACTCAACAAACCGTATCTTGCCATAGAACATCACTCTAGTTGTCCAGGCGACATTATTATTATTAACACCAGATTAAAAGAACATTCGAACCAATAAGTTAGCTTATAAAGGGACTTCATTCTACATGTGTCGATACCCCACTATCTTTACTTAATCGAACAATTTTTAACTTTCAAAGTGGTTTTATTTTCTTTAGATATATATAATTTTAACCCTGCCTTAGAAATGCCTTTAATTTGCTTGAAAAATATGATGATTTATTATCTCTGAAATGACCAACTCTTACCTTGCCAAGGGACTGTACTCCCTTTAGAAGACACGCACCAACGATAACCCAGGCAATGAGGAGACAAAGGGCAAGCTTCCAGTTCACCATTCCAAAATCGCTAATGCTGTCTGACCGCTCGAGGACATAGTGCCTGAAAATATGACGTCACAAATTATGCATTACACGTAGACACAACAACTTGTATTGAAAGACTCCTGCGTACAGGTACATCACGACTAAATATCTAGCTGAACAAAGACATTTTAAAAAAAAATCTTAATCTTAACACTTCTATAATAATATATCTCGGTAGAAGTTTGATGTTTTGAAGTTATACTTAGAAATAGATATAGGTATAAAAGAACAGAAAGAAGAAGGGGGGGGGGAGAGAAGCGGGAAAAGATAGTTGAATATAGAGGCAAAAATATGTACATAAACAGAGATGTTAACATTACTTTCAAACGAATAAACTATATTTTAGAAGGATAATGATATAAGCTAAATGGCTATCTTTTATCCAGTCTCTACGGGAGATAGGAGTGAGGGGGGAAGAGAGAGAGACAACAAGGTTTAGGACAGGGTCGCATATTCGTTTCTAAATCATTTTGGAAAAATTACACATTAATGTATTAATTTAACTAAGTATGTTTACATTTATAGATGAACATCATATTTAACACGATAATCTTTTATTTTGTCTAAGTATGTTAACACTCATAAATGAACATTAAACTTAAACACGATAATTTATTACATTGTCTAAGTACGTTTGCACTCATAAATGAACATTAAACTTAAAACCGATAATTTATTACATTATCTAAGAATGTTTACACTTATAAGTGAACGACATGATTAAAACGAGAATGTATTACTTTGTCTAAGTATGTTCACACTTATATATAAACATGATACTTTAATACAATAATTTATTAGTTTGGCTAAGTATATTTACTTTTAGAAGTGGAGGACATACTTTAACAGACAATTCTATTACTTTGTCTAAGTATGTTTACACTTATAAATGAACATACATACTTTAAGAGATAATCTATTACTTTGCCTAAGTATGTTTACACTTATAAATGAAAGGACATACTTTAATAGATAATCTATTACTTAGACAAATGAACGGACATCTTTAAGAGATAATCTATTACTTTGTCTAAGTATGTTTACACTTATAAATGAACGGACATACTTGTAGTATTCTTCAGCAGCTGTGCTGGCCTTCTGTACGATAGTAGTAACAGCCGTTACTGTTTTGACAGCAGAGTCTTGAATAACAAAAACGAAACAGTACTTGATGATAAAGAGAAAAGAGA
Organism: Sinotaia quadrata; assembly: GCA_028829895.1. Classification (NCBI taxonomy): domain Eukaryota; kingdom Metazoa; phylum Mollusca; class Gastropoda; order Architaenioglossa; family Viviparidae; genus Sinotaia; species Sinotaia quadrata. The sequence goes on along the minus strand of CM054184.1, from coordinate 45,654,950 downwards.
AGAAGAAATAATTATGCTAGAAATTAGCAAGAAGACAAAAGTACACCCTAAAAAACAAAAGAAAAGAAAACCACAAATAATCAAACAAACAAAGATTTACATACACAAAACAAGTCAAGAAAATATAAAAATATTTAAGACAAAACAGCTAAACCCCAAGAATATACCCCTTCCTCGCCACCCCACCCCCCAAAAATTAAAGACATCAAATCAAAGAAAAACCAAAACAATAAGAAATTCAAATGATCTGACGGCCTTGCTAAATTAGATATAAATTAATTATTTCTTAGTTCACACTTTAGGTAGATGAATATTATGAATTAATTCCAGACAAGCATGTCATATTCAGCCAGTATCGTATTGAAATGTTATTAAAATGATTTTTATTTTTTATTTTTATTGCAATAGGGCTGGTACTGTATTAGATCTCTGGGTCAATCTTGATGTCGAGAGTTGTCCTAACAGAATGGTTTATGTTGAGAATATTAGTATTGTTTTAATGCAGTAAACATGGCATACAGCGCCACCTATCTATGAGAAGGAAAAGACCATCACATTTCAGCCCTTAGCGTATGAACATATTTTTCTTTTTAAAATAAAAAACAACAACATACTCTCTTACCTTTGTTTGCGTCGGATGAACTGGTTGAGTTACCTGGAATCAAAGCGAGAAATTAATTATGAACATTCCATCTGTCTTTCTCTGCCTCCCCACTCCCCTCTGAATCTTCTTTCTCGCGTACATTTCAGCCATAACTACTCTCCCCTTCTCTCTTTTTCTCGCGTACATTTCAGCCATAACTACTCTCCCCTTCTCTCTCTTTCTCGCGTACATTTCAGCCATAACTACTCTCCCCTTCTCTCTCTTTCTCGCGTACATTTTATCCATAACTACTCTCCCCTTCTCTCTCTTTCTCGCGTACATTTCAGCCATAACTACTCTCCCCTTCTCTCTCTTTCTCACATTCATTTCAACCATGACTAATCTCCCCTTCTCTCTCTTGCATTCATTTCAGCCATTAACTGTAATTATAATAAAGCAGTATAGACTACGCACAGCTCTTTACTGTGTGCATGAACAATTTTCTAGTTGTATGTTTGCATGTTCCTGTGCTCACACTGGCATGCTTGTTGGCGTGGGTTGTGAATGATGGAATCAAGGATTAAACCGTCTGTCATGTATAATAGAAGTGATTGCCGCCAGCGTCACAACCGTTCCCACCACTACAGCAGACGACAACAGCTACAGCAGCAACCGATTGGAGAAAGTGCTCTTCGATCTCTGTCTAAACTGACACATCTTTTCTTCTCTTTTTCTTTTCTTTTTCTTTTCTTCAAGACGGAATTCAAGAGTTGTCCAAGAAAAACGTCCATTCTTTGTGCAAGCTGTACGCATTCGTGATTTTTGTGAAAGGTTTTCATTTTTATTTCAGCAGCTAAATAAAGTGAGTAGTAAGTGTGGTTCTGAAGCATAGTCTCAGTTACAGAGATGTACGAATGTGTGGTTCTGAAGCATAGTCTCATTTACAGAGATGTACGAATGTGTGGTTCTGAAGCATAGTCTCAGTTAAAGAGATGTACGAATGTGTGGTTCTGAAGCAGTCTCAGTTACAGAGATGTAAGTCTATGTGGTTCTGAAGCATAGTCTCAGTTACAGAGATGTATACGAATGTGTGGTTCTGAAGCATAGTCTCAGTTACAGAGATGTATACGAATGTGTGGTTCTGAAGCATAGTCTCAGTTACAGAGATGTACGAATGTGTGGTTCTGAGGCGCAGTCCCAGTTGTAGAAATGTAATAACCGGTTTTGAGACAACAGAACTGCTGCACACATAATACAATGACAACCATGTTAGTACATGATCGGTACATGTTGAACTGTGCATAATTTTCGCACATGTTTGTTGCAAAACTGTCCTCATGAATACGCCTTTGTAATCTGATGTAGTTATTGTGTGTTTATGTGTGTGGCTGTGCATGTGAGTGCATATATATATATATATTTGTTGTTTTGAGGCACGATACCATTTCTAGTAATACCAAGTACCTTTTATTCTGTGACACACCATTTTGTATTTATGCAAATTATCTCGTGTCTTGAGACATTGCTAAAATGGATGGATTGACGTAAGTTGTAAGTGGTTCTGAGACATAATGCTTGTAATATCAATCGTTACAAGCATTTTTCTGAAACACTATTCTCGCTGAAGTCATGCCGTTGTCTGAGACATCGTAACTGCACTTACGCAAATACTGCTGCTGTAAAAGCAATCCTTGTAGGAGAACAAATGTTTTCGGCTGTAAAAGCTCTCCTTGTAGGAGAACAAATGTTTTCGGCTGCAAAACAAGTCAAGTGCGTCTGTTGTAATCAAGTCACCGCTTGAAACATGTATTCACGTGCCGGTTAATGTATTAAGTCGAGTGCTTGTTGTAATCAAGTCACCGCTTGAAACATGTATTCACGTGCCGGTTAATGTATTAAGTCGAGTGCTTGTTGTAATCAAGTTATATCTTGAAACATGTATTCACGTGCCGGTTAATGTATTAAGTCGAGTGCTTGTTGTAATCAAGTTACCGCTTGAAACATGTATTCACATGCCGGTTAATGTATTAAGTCGAGCGCTTGTTGTAATCAAGTTACTGCTTACAAAAAAAAAATATTAATTTTAATGTGCCATTTAATGTATAAGTCAAATTTACGACCAGCATCTCTTGTAATTAACTTACTACTTGAAGCATGACAGTTAGAAACGAAATGTTAATGTTTTAAGACAAGCACCAGCTTAATTAAATCACTACTTGCAACAAGACAGTCAGAGTCCAGAGACTAACTTACGACAAACATATTTTATAATTAAGTTACTACTTGGAACAGGACATTTATAAAGCCAGTTAAAATTTTAAGACAACATCTGTTGCAATTAAGGTACTGCTTGCAAGAAGACAGCACATCCCAGTTAATGTCTTACGACAAACATCTGTTATAAATAAGTTACTACTTGGAGCAAAACAGTTAATAAGTCAGTTAATGCCTTAAGACAAGTACCTGTTATATTGCCAGCACGGTAGCCGATACAGTTTTTTGTGTTCCAGTAGTTGTCACAGGTCGCCCAGGGCAGCTTGCTGGTCAAGGACGCGTACAAGTAGAATATTACGTAGCTGATGATGACGTTATAGTACAAACTGATCAGCCAAGATACAATCACCATTCCGTAGCCAAGACCTAAAGAGACAGTCAAACGTCTGGTGAATGTGGAATTTTCCGGACAAACGAGCCTGAGCTGAAGCTCTACAAATGCACAACATACACAACATACACAACATACACAACATACACAACATACACACATACACAACATACACAACATACACACCATACACAACATACACACATACATAACATACACAACATACACAACAAACACAATATACACAACAAACAAAAAATATACACAACATACACACATACATAATATACACAATATACACAACATACACAACATACACACATACATAATATACACAACATACACAACATACACAATATACACAACATACACAACATACACAATATACACAACATACACACATACATAATATACACAACATACACAACATACACACATACACAACATACACAACATACACAACAAACACAATATACACAACATACACAATATACACAATATACACAACATACACAACATACACACATACATAATATACACAACATACACAACATACACACATACATAATATACACAACATACACAACATACACACACACATAACATACACAACATACACAACATACACACATACACAACATACACAACATACATAACATACACAACATACACAACATACACACATACATAACATACACAACATACACACATACACAACATACACACATACACAACATACATACATAATATACACACATACACTTTCATACATAGTAGCTGCTGACGACATTGCATAAAAGTCAGATCGATTTGGATGGTTCACGGATTTTATCAACGTGCTGCATCAAATCTATCGAAAATTCAGTTTTGATCCCTTTTCCTCCTTCACGTACTAACTCATTTCAAGACCACACACACACACACACACACACACACACACACACACACACACACACATACACACACACACACACACACACATCTTCATATATTGGAACGTTTACGCAAACACATACATACACAAGTACATAAACGCATATGTACAAACACATGCAAAACGCATGCATATATAAGCTGACACGCACAAACACACACGCACATTCAGATATATACGCAAACGTACGCACAATAGACACTTACGTACACCCATACATATATACAAATACACGCATATACGTACATAAAGATATACATGTGCACGCACACACATATATAGAAACATACACATTCGTGGACATGTATACACACTTATACACAAACACACCCAAATTATCATTTCTATGCGTGTTTCATGAACATATATTTTCTTTTTTTTTAAAATCCATCAATGAAATGCGACTTTCAGAATGTTCGCTCTTAAAGACGCAATGGCTTTCCCACTAAGAATCGAGTTTCATAAACTAACAAAATAATTCTCTAAATTACTTTTATCTTATAGTCACACTCTCACATATAATTGTATGGAATTTATCGAAGCCGTTTATTGGTGCTAACAAATACCTAGAAGACACTTGTGACAGACATATAATTTTTCTGAACTTTAGCTAGGACTTTTTCGTAAAAATGGGTCAAAGTTTACTGCCACCGGAAATAACTTGTGGAAAGTCAAAAGAATAATTGTCAAACATATGAAAACGAATAGAAACATTCTCATTATCCTTACCACTAGTTAGTATATTTCACTAACGGTAAAGTGTTGTAAATATTCCATCGATTGAGCGCTTTGATCCTTGATCATACAATAGCGTGTTGTATGAGAGTGTTGCATCACTCTTGTGCAGAACACAAGTAGTGCTGTATGTAATTCCAGCGCTAATTTCAGCTATAGGTCATAATGGACTTCTGATACAATTTCAGTAAAGTTGCACACATCTCAGATTGTTAAGTATTTTAAGCGGCATTTGTCATTATTGATATCTCTATATTTTATTTATGGATCACTATCTTTCGATTTTTCTTTCTCATTAATAATATAATCAACCGATTTTGTGAGAAGATTTTTCCATCGAACATGGTTTTTTTTTATCTTGTCTTTTAGGTCGACGCTGTTGACAGTGCTATAAATAGTTTCAACCTCTTTCTGAATTTGTGATGTCATACATACGAAAATTAACTTCTGTGTGTACTACTGACGATGTATTTCTGTGTTCGTTTTACACTTCAGAAAGCGGAAATTATTTTATGGACAAAAAAGGTATTCACTCATCAAGGTATAGTATATGGTACACATCAATAAACTATCAATATAACGTACATACACGAGAAAGCCATTGTTCATGGTGCACATCAATAAACTATCAATATAACGTACATAAGCGAGAAAGCCATTGTTCATGGTGCATATAAATAAACTATCAATATAACGTACATAAGCGAGAAAGCCATTGTTCATGGTGCATATAAATAAACTATCAATATAACGTACATAAGCGAGAAAGCCATTGTTCATGGTGCATATAAATAAACTATCAATATAACGTACATAAGCGAGAAAGCCATTGTTCCTTTGAAGATAACAATTTACAGCCTTGACACCAATTTTCATGACCCACCTTTCAGTAGTGGATTGATGCGCCAGATGGTGATAGGGCCAAGGGAAGCAAACTGTCCAAAACATAGCTCCATGAAGAATAATGGTAAGCCGACAAATGCCAGCATCAAAATGTAGGGTACAAGGAAAGCCCCTTAACATAAAATTAAATAAAAAATATTAATAAGATGATCAATTAAATTATTAGGCAGAGATAGATTAAAAAGCAGAATTCTCTATCTATCTATCTCTTTCTCTCTCTCTCTCTCTCTCTCTCTCTCTCTATCTATCTATCTAACACACACACACACACACACACACACACACACACACACACACACGCACACACAATTTTATTGGGGAAACACCAATGAAAAGATGAATGTTGAGGGCAATTTATGTCTGAAGTGGTTCTGTGAAAATGAGGTAGAGGTCAGGCTTTTGGTGCTCTGAAGAAGTGCAAAGAAACGGAATATTAAGAAAAAGTAGACACCACAAATCTACGAATCGAACTGATCCAAACTGACCCATCGGTTCATGTGATTTCTTTTCTTTCTCTTTTTGTTTTTATTTTGATGTCTGCAATCGACTGAATCGTAGCATGTAGGTTCCGCGCAAAGCTACGTCAATGAAATGGAGACTAACAAACTACGTCATTGAAATGGAGATTAACAAACTACGTCATTGAAATGGAGACTAACAAACTAAGTCAATGAATTGGAGACGAGAAAAATAAGCCATTGAAATGAATATCAGCAAGCGAAGTCATTGAAATGGAGACCAGAAAACTGAATTATTGAAATAGAGACCAGCAAACTGAATCATTGAAATGGAGACCAGCAAGCTAAATTATTGACACGAAAACCAGCAAACTAAATCATTGAAATGGAGACCAGAAAACTGAATCATTGAAATAGAGACCAGAAAACTGAATCATTGAAATAGAGACCAGAAAACTGAATCATTGAAATAGAGACCAGAAAACTGAATCATTGAAATGGAGACCAGCAAGCTAAATTATTGACACGAAAACCAGCAAACTAAATCATTGAAATGGAGACCAGCAAGCTATTTTATTGAAATGGAGACCAGCAAACTAAATCATTGAAATGGAGACCAGTAAGCTATTTTATTGAAATGGAGACCAGCAAGCTATTTTATTGAAATGGAGACCAGCAAACTATGTTATTGAAATGGAGACCAGCAAGCTATTTTATTGAAATATTTTATTGAAATGGAGACCAGCAAGCTGTTATTGAAATGGAGACCAGCAAGCTATTTTATTGAAATGGAGACCAGCAAGCTGTTATTGAAATGGAGACCAGCAAAGTAAATCATTCTTAAGGCTAAAGTCATTATAATGGGGACTATTCGTCAAAGTTAGGTTAACAGTTCTTAAACTCTCTCATTCTGTCTGCTTCGGTCAGGACTTGGTGTACTATATAATTCCCTTCATGAAATCCAATAAACAATGTTCTTAATGATATCAAAACACGTCTACTTGAACAGATCTGTTTATCCAGTTCAGGAATGAAATGTACCCTTTCGAGACTGCTCATAAGGTCTGACGTGATGTCTCTGACGTCACTGTGGTGGAGGTTTGACCTTGATGGGTCACCTATTGTGCTGTTGACGTGCCCTCAACTTGACCCCTCTGCTGTTCGTATGTACCAAAGCAGAGCAACGTTATCCGTATGTCGTGGGCTGAAAGTGGACCAAGGGGCCGCAATTCATTAAAGGCTTTCCACACTCCATGGACATTTTTAAGAGTTCCTGACATAGGAGAGAATGTCTACGAAGAAGACTGAAAAGTTCAAAGGTCGCTCAAATGGTAACGCTTAAGGGAGCGGGATGGGCACCCACATCCATTTCTAATGACAACGTCGAACATTCCTGTACCTCGGCTCTGGCACAAAAACGAATAATGGAGAGTAGTCGTGGTTTCACCTTTGAAATCATCCGCTACAGACATATCGTTCATGAAGTCTGATCAAGATGGGTCCCTCCGCTCCCCCCCCCCCAAAAAAAAAAAAATACCAAACAACCCCAAACAGACAATCCCACTTAAAAACTGTTGATTGACCACGAACCAAGAAAAGTAAGCGTGGCTCGCCTCTCAGGAAAAGAACCATTTTTTTCCTTCTGACGTCACAAATTCTGACGTCATGCAAAGCTTAGGCCAAGTGCGTTGAGAGGCAAGGGAATATGTCGAAAATCGGTATCCTTGAAAGATCTCAGTAGCTGTAGGTAAATAATTTGACACCTACATTTGCGGATAATTGTTGACTAATCCTCGTAAAAGTCATGCCTGTATGAGAATGCACTTTTATTTATCTCTTTTATATTATTGTACCTTCGTAACTATTTTAGATTGTATTGATACTTTTTGTTATGTACGAAAGTGTAGGTCAGGGGTGCACAAACTTTTTAGGCCAGAGGGCCACATTTCCAACTGATAGTGCATGGAGGGCCGCAAGTCAGATTGCACATGGATGGCTGAGTAGAAAAAGAACAACACAAATAATGAAATAATGTCTTTACATTCGTTTTTGCCTTATTAACATAGATTTAGTCTTTATTAGTGAGAAGGGTGAGCCTGAATGTTGTTAACAACTTTGTCAATATTTGGTTGGAGTTTTTTAGTCGCCAGCCTCAAAATCGAACAGAGATTGTTGTCGGTCAAATTCGATCTCAGCTTGTTCTTGTTCATATTCATTACTGAAAACGTTTGTTCACACAAGTATGTGCTGCCGAATTCTGACAACAATTTGCAAGCCAAGTCCTTGACATTTCTGTATGTGCTCGAGCTGAGACTTCCATAAAATGTTAAAATGTTGTTCTGCTGAAATGATGACTTCAGTTCAGGTGAACATTGAAGATCAATGACCTCCAGTTGACAGTGATCAGGCACGGACTCTACACTACATGAGAAAGGATCGCGAATGAAGTTGAATAAGTCCTTGTGCTCCTTGAAGGCATCAAAGCGTTCAGTAAATTCCTTCAGCAATGTTTCACAATTGCAATGGTATCTGCTGAAGTTACATTGGTACTCCTTCTGAAAAGCTGAACAAATCGGAAAATGACAAAGATTTCCAGCTTGCAGATTCGAACAGAAGAGCCTCAACTTCAACGTGAAGGACTGCAGTTCCTTGTACATATCAAAGATAAAGTGATCTTTGCCTTGGAGACGCTGGTTGAATCTATTCAAGTGATCTGCCATGTCTGTCAGAAATGCCAAGTCTGCCAACCACTGTTTGTCAGCAAACACAGCCGTGTCTTCGCTTTTGACAGTAAGGAATTCACAAATTTCCGTTCGCAACTCAACAAACCATTTTAATTCCTTTCCTCGACTCAGCCACATGACATCTGTGTGATACAGAATGTCTCGATATTCTGCCTTGATGTCTTCAAGAAATGGTCTGAACTGTTGATGATTAAGTCCTCTGGATCATATGAAGTTCACAGAATTAAAAACGAATTTCATGACGTCAAATTTCAAGATTCGTGCACAGAGCGAATCCTGATGAATTATGCAATGGTACATGTGGACACTATTTGTTGGAATTCCAAGCCCCTGCAAATGTGGCAGCAAATGAGCAACAAATCCTGATGCTCTTCCAGTCATAGCAGGCACACCATCTGTGGTAACGCTGGCTAGTTTGGCCACTGGACGTTAAGGTTTCCAAGAACGGAAGTCACTCCTCCAAAAATATCTTCACCAGTCATCCGCCCATGTAGTGAAGCCATACCAGCTAATTCTTGAGTTATTTCAAAGTTCTCATCCACAGCACGCACAAAACCTAGCAATTGTGCTATGTCAACGTTGTCAGTGCTCTTGTCCAAAGCAATTGAAAAGTACTTACAGTTAGCAAGTCTTTCACACAACTGTTCACAAACATCTGTTGCTAAGTCTTCGACAGGGCCTTGAATGGTCGTCAGTGAGAGTGGGACTGTGTTGAAAAGATCCGCCTTCTCAGGACATAATGGACAGCTTGGATGCAGTCTTTGACGAAGTCACAGTCAGTAAATGGCTCACTGTCAGTAAATGGCTGTGATGATTTGGCAACAATATGTGCTACTTTGCAACTTGCACGAGCAAAATACTTGTTTTCTTCAGACTTTTTTGTGAAGAAATGTTGCTGTGCTGACAGACCTTTTAAAAGTTGCTCAAGTTTGTTGTTTCTCACAGCACCTTTTAAGTCATCAAAAGTCGCAGGTGCTTTGTTTTGTAATGCCGCTTGCAGTTGAAGTCCTTAATCACAGTAACAGACTCACAACAAATTAAGCACATAGCTGCTCCATTAAAATGCCACATAAAGTATTTAGCCATCCACTCTTCTTTAAACTGACGATTTTCGTCTTCAATTTTACGCTTCTTATGCAGCAGGTTTTGACATATTTACAAAGGGCAGTAGTTTAAAAACAACTTCACTTCACGCTGTGTAATTCATTCAGTACATGCCAACCAGACATCCACAGCCCCATATTCATACACACTGACTGCACCTTCCTTCCCCCCCCCCCTGCATCACCTCACCCCATCCCCAGACTGAACTTTGGCTGGCTGCCTGTCGACTTGGGTCTTTCTAAGGCTATTTGATGTCGCCATACACCAAAGATTCGCAGATACTACTATTTCAACACATACCCCTTTGATCAGCTGAAGTGAACAAAGTGCCCAATACACAGTGCTCTCACCTCAATACAGCATCCAGCGTTTATTTTCAACACAGTACAAGAAGCATGCGCGGGAAAGCAGACCACTGTTCTACTCCCTTGTTCAGAATAATGTTAAAAGCTCCTTGCAGGCCACAAATAATGGTAACATTCTAAAGTCTTCTGGGGGCCGCACCGGGCCCTGTCGGGGGCCGCATGCGGCCCGCGGGCCGCGGTTTGTGCACCCCTGGTGTAGGTACTATAAAGCATTTACAACTTTTCCAAAATTAAGTAGTCGATTAAATGATCCTCCTTATTTACTTCATCACTCTCTGACTAAATTCATATTCCAGGTATTTCTTCACGTATTGATAATGAAAATAAATTGAATATTTTCAAAGAATGAGATCTATTAAAGCACTATCACCTCCACCAACATTTTATTAATAGTAGAAGTTAGAACGTTAGACATAATGCATGTTTGTATTCAAGAGGCTTAACCTATATTAATCACATTGTTGCATTTTAATTACTCACCCATACCTCTTCTCACACAAACATCCACATACGCAACATTGTCATCATCACTATAACCTAACCTCTGTCTTCAACATTGTCATCATCACTATAACCTAACCTCTGTCTTCAACATTGTCATCATCACTATAACCTAACCTCTGTCGTCAACATTCATCCACACATACATGTATATATGGTCAGTTTAAATCTTAGCGTGTCTAGCATATTTTTACTTTGTAAACTCCCTTCCAGTGACTACTCATTACGACCTCGTCTTTGTAGTGTGAAATGAAGCCTGTCGACTATACTCTTCTCAGCCGATTCTTGTTTTTCCACCTTCCCAGAGCGTTCGCCAGTGAAAGCAGAGAGTTGCCGAGTATATCTATTTAATGAAAATGGATTTTGTAATCAATAGATCTGTAGGATGTACATACGGGCGACAACTCTCGTGATCTCGTTTCCGAGATTGATTGCGCGCAACAGGAGACGGGGGGGGGCGATCTCATTGGAACAGTTTGCGTGCGTTGCTAGCTGTATCCGCAGTAAGGTGATTAATTCCAAGTGAAAAAGTGACACAATGGTCTGAGAGAGAGCACGTACTTGCAGGAGTCCTGACGGTGCCGGAGACAAGGTCAGGATGGGGGGTTATTTTGGCGTCCGTGGCCCGGAACATGCCTGCCCCTAATTGTCGTCATGAATATCGTGTCTGTTTAAATGTTGTCGGGTGCAGACATGATGAAATTGGATTGATAAAAATCGAAAATAAAGTATGGTGTAGGGCAAAGTGTTTAGAAAGACATTTACAACCCAGTGTCTAAAACAGAATGTGTTGTTAAGTGCAAGCAATTAACAAGCTGTTCTTTCAAAACTTATATGTTGTTAAGTGCAAGCAATTAACAAGCTGTTCTTTCAAAACTTATATGTTGTTAAGTGCACCTGATTAACAAAGTGTTCATGCCATACTGATGTGTTGCCATTTCTTGCCAAAGATCTGGGCATAAAGAACGTGCAATGATTAAGTGCCATTTTGAGCGACAGCGGATGAGTACAACACGAAGCTAGAGAGCGGAACTAATTTGCCTAAAGTATCGGAAATGGCACTTTCTCTAAGCTCTTTTTCCCCCTCAATGTCCGTTTCCACAAGCGTCTAAATATAGCACGACAACCTGGGCGTGTATCACTGAATAAAGCGTCTAGATATAGCACGACAACCTGTATCACTGAATAAAGAAAGGTACCTGTTCCTGTACCACGTATCCTACCTCCGCCATTTTTGTAGCACAGGTATGGAAAGCGCCAGACGTTACCCAGCCCCACAGCATACCCGATACACGTGAAGAGGAATTCGAACTTGCCACCCCAGCTGGCCCGCTGAGGCATCGATTTGGGCGTTTGTTCCGTGGAGCCATAATAAATGTCATTTCCGAGATCGTCTCTTCCTTCACAGACATCACCCTGGGAACAAAAGACGCATTTTAGAAATAGAAACACTCCCACAAAACACTCAGACACAAAGGATGGCAAAACAACAACGCACGCACGTGAAAAATAACACACACCCTTTCTCCACCCCACTTTAAATTTCCTTTATTAAATCATGAATCCATCTGGTCAACCACTTCTACTGCGTTGTCAACAGGCTCTCTCACGTGTGTACTATCTCAACTAGGACAGCAGTAAAATTAATTTTTTTTAATCCATTATTTTCTCTCTGTTTTTATATCCCTTCTCTCTGACTATCTCCGTCTGTTTGTCTGTTTGTCAGTCTCTCTCCATTCTCAGATTTATAGTCAAAGCAAATCAGGCTGATAGTCTATAATCATAGCTAAGGTAAACTAATTTGTCTAGTGTGGTTAACTGATCATAACTATGGTATACCAATTTATCTATTATGGTTAACTGATCATAGTTATGGTAAACTAGTATATCTAATATGGTTAAATGATCATAGCTATGGTAAACTAATTTGTCTAATGCGGTTAACTGATCATAGCTATGGCAAACTAATGTTATAGTGTGGTTAACGGATCATAGCCATGGCAAACTAATTTGTCGAAAGCAGTTAACCGATCATAGCTATGGCAAACTAATTTGTCTAAAGTGGTTAACGGATCATAGCTATGGCAAACTAATTTGTCTGAAGTGGTTAACTGATCATAGCTATAGCATACTAATTTGTCTAAAGTGGTTATGGTAAACTAATTTGTATAAAGAAGTTAAATGATTATAGCTATGGTAAGCTAATTTATCTAGTGTGGTTAACTGATCATATCTATGGTACATCTATTTGTCTAGTGTGATTAACTAATCATAGCAATGGTAGACTAATTTATCTTAAGCGATTAAGGTAAAGTAATTTGTCTACAGTGGTTAACTGATCATAGCTATTGTAAACTAGTTTGTCTATTGTAGTTAACTAATCATAACTATGGTAAATCTATATGTCTAGTATGGATAAATGATCATAGCTATGATAAAATAAATTTGTCTAATGTGGTTAACTGACCATAGCTATAGTAAACTAACTTGTCTAGTGTGATTAAGCTAAACTAATTTGTCTAAACTGACCATAGCTATGATAAACTAATTTGTCTATAGTTGTTAACGGATCATAGCTATGGCAAACTAATCTGTCTAGTGTGGTTATGGTAAATTACTATTTCTAAAGTGGTTAACTGATTATACCTATGGTAAACTAACTTGTCTAAAATGGTTAACTCATCATTGCTAGGGTAAACTGACTTTTCTAAAGTGGTTAACGGATCATATATATGGCAAACTAACTTATCTAGTGTGAAAATGTGAAAATGAGCACACAGTGTAACAATATATACTACTAGGTTCCAGATATAAATATTGAATTAAATATAGTGTAAATCAACATATCATATGAAGATTTTATTTTTTCATTTTGGGCAAACTGTGACACCATTCATATCTAATAGGTAATGTGAATAACCAGAATTGTAAATCATCTGTATGCACTGTACCATTGTCCGCAAATTAATGACGAGTGTAGACCTTAAAGTAGAATGAAACTGTAGTCCGTGGTCTTATGGTATCTAATGTATTTCATTTATGATATAATTATACTGAAATGATACGACAGAACAGACAATTCTAGTGGATATAGCATCATCGGAAAGTCCGGTGCGCCATTTTGTTTAGAGCACGATTTTTCAAGCAAGGTTCAACGAGGGTTCCCCCAAGGGATGGTGATTGAATAAAACACAGTAGATATAATAATCTTTACGTAGGGGTTCCCTGAGATCTGAACATTATTTCAAGGTTTCGAACAGAGTGAAAAAGTTGAGAAAGTTTGGCCTATTGCTGCGCAAGCACAAACTATGATTTCTTATTATATCAAAAGCACATAAATCTATATTAATCACGTTGTGTAATGTTGAAAAAAAGTGAATTCAAAGTGACTATATAACTTTTTTGAATTTGGAAAATAAGGTCTCTCTTTTCAGAATTTGGAAAATAAATTAAAATCCATTGTCTTATTTTGGAATTTGGAAAGTAAAATCTCTTATTTTGGAATTTGAAAAATGAAATCTATTGTCTTAGTTTGGATTTTGGGCAATAAAATCCACTGTCATCTTTTTGTAATTTGGAAAATAAAATCCATTTTCTTATTTTGGAATTTGAAAATAAAATATCTTGTCTTATTTTGAAATTTAGAAAATAAAAAATATTGTTATTTTGGAATTTGGAAATAAACTCTATTGTCTTATTTTAGAATTTGGAAAATAAAATCTACTATCTTAATTTGGAATTTGAAAAATAAATATATTATCTTATTTCTAATTTGTAAAATAAAATCTGAAAGTAAAACACTAGGGAGTATTGCGTTAAAGGTAAGACAAAAGGTTATGTACCGATGGAAAAAACGTAACATTAAACAAAATTAAAACAATTAGTATTATTTCTCCAAACGTTCACCTAACATAAACAAAATTAAAACAAATAGTATTATTTCTCCAAACGGTCACCTAACATAAACAAAATTAAAACAATTAGTATTATTTCTCCAAACGTTCACCTAACATAAACAAAATTAAAACAATTAGTATTATTTCTCCAAACGTTCACCTAACATAATTAAAACAAATAGTATTATTTCTCCAAACGTTCACTTAACATACACTTGATCAAATTTAAAGACAAAAAAGGACAAATTGCAAACTCACGCAGAACAACTCACGTTCACACAAAGAAATAGTTGTTGAATAGCAAATAACTGTATATGATTCCATTTGTTTATCCAGAGACAAATAGTGAAAATTTAGTTTAACACATCTTTGATTACCACTAAGTTAAAAATGAAAAAGAAAATTAGTATATTTGTATTGCTTTGAATCAATTTGTAAACAATTTCATATATTTGACAATCATAAAATTATTTCAGTTTAATTCTATGAAATAAGATCACATCAACTTTATAAAATGGAAACAAAAAAAAAAAAAAACAACCAAAAACCAAAACAACATCTGTGCGTACATTTGCTGAACAAAGTACAGAAATGTGTTTTAGCAAAAAATGATTTAAAGGTAGCTGACCACAGACCATGACAACGATTAAAAATAATAACATATATTTACACTACTTTGTATTAACTGAGCGCGGAAAAAGCTGTCAAACACGTTTCAGACTAGTTCTATTCAACCTAAATAACACAGCTAAACTTCGTTCTAACATCTAGGTCATGTTGACAGTTAAACAAAATGGCGCACCGGACTTTCCGATGATGCTATATCCACTAGAATTGTCTGTTCTGGCGTACCATTTCAGTATAATTATATCATAAATGAAATACATTAGATACCATAAGACCACGGACTACAGTTTTATTCTACTTTATGGTCTACGCTCGTCATTAATTTGCGGACAATGGTATGCGCCGTAGTTTCGTACAACTGCTTACTCCTTAGTTTCGCATTCACTTATTGTGGAATATTTACGCAGGGGTACAAGTTCGTCATAACATTAAGTACAATGGAAAATTTCAAAAGGATGTTAGAGATCGACCCTCCCCACCCTCCCACCCACGGTTGGCTGTTGAATTTCCCCGTCTGCTTCCAGCATTCGTTAAATTCGCAGACGGCCGCGGTAAGGAAATAAAGAACAAAACATCTACTAAATTTCAAAACACTACTTGAGTAATATTTCGTTGGTTTGTATTCAGAACACCCATTTTTTCACCCAGTAGTGATAATAGTCCAAGTTACTGTACTAAAAAAATTAGCAGAATCTAGCATTATAATGGATAAAACAGAACAATTTATAGAAATAACTTTCTATGATGTCAGATACTAGTTCTGCATATCGTAAATAAAGAGACATTTCATGCATATTTCTGTCCTCCATTTGTTCTACAAGTGAAAGATAATTGACTCACAACACAATAATACAAAAAAAAACGCAATAGCCAGAAAGCCTACGTCGAATTCAAAAGTTACATTAATGATTACAATGAAATAAGCTCAACACATTAATAAAACATGCGAATCACATTTACACAAAATTAAACCAAAAATGAAATTTAAAGAGCTGAACACAATATATTAGTTGGTATTGCAGATATTGCCATTGTTAACAGCTTGGGTTTTTTTATGGCTTCCGGCTTCTTTCCCTCCGTCTGTCTATCTATCTATCTATCTATCTATCTATCTACCTATCCTTCCATCTATCTAACCACCCATCCATCCATCCATCTATCTATCTATCTATCTATCTATCTATCTATCTATCTATCTATCTATCTATCTATCTATCTATCTACTTACCTACCTACCCACCTGTCTGTCTGTCTATCTATCTATCTGTCAGTCTATCTCTCTTTACACACTCATAATTTATATCTATGTATCTATCTATAAATGAAACGTTATTCAAAAGTATATTCAAAACATATCAATATTGTTGCTATAATTTGTACCATTAAAATTAATTATTATTGCACACTGACGCCTACTCGACTCTTTATTTCACTATTCGCTTTACTGATTCTGCCATTAAATGAATGGGTTTTACTTGTTTGGAAACTCATTATTTCGTTATGTTTGTCCACGTGCAGGCTTTTAATTTATCAGTGCTTTTGTTCTTAATGTCGGTGTCCATGCTTTTAATATTGATATTTATGGGTTCTTGGTGTTAGTGTCCATGTTCTTGGTGTGTACACGTTTTTGGTGTTGGTGTCTTTCTAAGTGTTGGTGTTTATGTTCTTGTTGTTGGTATACATGTTCTTGTTGTTGGTGTTTATGTTCTTGTTGTCGGTGTCCATGTTCTTGTTGTTGGTGTTTATGTTCTTGTTGTTGGTGTCCATGTTCTTGTTGTTGGTGTCCATGTTCTTGTTGTTGGTGTTTATGTTCTTGTTGTTGGTGTCCATGTTCTTGTTGTTGGTGTCCATGTTCTTGTTGTTGGTGTCCATATTCTTGGTGTTGGTGTTCATATTCTTGGTGTTGGTGTCTATGTTCTTGGTATTAGCGTCCACGTTCTTTGTATTAGTATCCATTTCCGTGGTGTTCTGTCCATTTCCTTTGTGTTGTCCAAGTTCTTGATGTTAGTATCCATGTTCCTCACGTTTGAAACTGCTCTCTTGAAATCGGTATCAGTTCTCTTGATTCTGGTTTTGATGACGGTGTCCATCATCAAAATTTACTTTTTAAAATTATCTACAGCAATGCATCATAAATTACAACAAAGTCTGATGTTTATGGTTGTTATTACGATCATAAAAGTAGTTTATCGGTTATCTAATTTGATACCTATCGTGCAAATATCGTTGAACTTTGATACCGACTATTGCTGTAAATTCAAGAATAGGGAAGAAAAAATTTCGTTTGCAGCAACCTCGTCGCAGAACGCACAATCATTGTAGCAAACATGATCGATTACACAATGTCAGTGCCTAAGGGGTCGGTTAGAAAAACAAATTTATAAAAATGGAACACTTTTGATCACTGACGTATTAATAGTAACGTTGTTTAATGAATTTTTTTCAACCATACAAATTTACTTTGATTCGAAATTCTTTATCGGGGGAAGAGTTCCCAAGAAAACCTTTCGTGATTGATCTTGATAATGTGCGTGAGATACTGATTCAAATGTTTGACTCGCAGACTTGGGCTTTGTCTGCTTATTGATAAGATCCGCTGTCTCTGTCTACCTCTGTGTCTGCTTGTCTGTGTTTCTGTCTTTCCAATTCTGTTTGAATGTGTGTCTATCGATGCCAAAACGTATCAACTGTCAGTCACTCTGATAGTGTGTTTGGGTGTTGTAATCACATATATCTATTGCCTGCCTGTTTGTTTCTCTGTTTTTGCTGTCTTTGTCTTTCTTTCTCAGTCTGGCTGATAGTGTGTATGAGTGTTGTAATCACATATATTTATTGCTTGGGTGTTGTAATCACATATATCTATTGCCTGCCTGTTTGTTTCTCTGTTTTTGCTGTCTTTGTCTCTGTCTTTCTTTCTCACTCTGGCTGATAGTGTCTATCTCTCGGTCATAGTAAACATCTTGTGGTTTTTCTGCTTATTTCTATTTCTTTGTATGTCTCCTTTGCTCCGAATCTCTGCCTGGTTGTCTTTATCTATCTTGTATTTTTGTCTGCTGTTTAGGTACTACTATATCTGTCTGTCTCTTTCACTCTCTCCACCAGTCAAATTCTCTCGTTTGACTGAATGTTTGTCGGTCTCATATTCAATATTTGTATTCGTATTGCATTTGTAACTCTGCTCATTACTTTCATTCTCTGCCTGTCAGTCCGTCCGTCTCTACAAGTTTGTCCATCAGCTGACTGTCTACCTATCATTTCTTTCATTCCCAAGCTTACTAGATAGCTCTAGTACAGAAGAATAAAACTTCTCTTCCCCCCTCCCACCTGAGAAGGTATCCTAGAATCGTTTAAAATAATTTTCGAAGCATTTCCATTAACTATAATATCATTTGCTCGATTCTACTAGGATAACAGTTTGAAATGGCCCGAGCGTGTCCAGACGCACCAGACGCACCTTCAAGTCCTATGACCCTGTGGGAAAGAAGACTTCTGCTTGTGACGACATAGACAGTCGCATTGCATAGTGGGTCTGGAGACTCAAAAAAAGAGAGCTGTGTGCTGATGATTTATTTTAGCAAAATAAATTTTCAGTCAGTCAGTCAGTTAGTGCGTCAGTCAGGCAGACTGACAGGCAGATGTGACTCTTTCTATTGTACGCACTAGGACTGTGTGACGACAGGTACAGTGAACGTGTGCACACACTAGGACTGAGTGACGTCAGGTACAGTGAACGTGTGCACACACTAGGACTGTGTGACGTCAGGTACAGTGAACGTGTGCACACACTAGGACTGTGTGACGTCAGGTACAGTGAACGTGTGCACACACTAGGACTGTGTGACGTCAGGTACAGTGAACGTGTGCACACACTAGGACTGTGTGACGTCAGGTACAGTGAACGTGTGCACACACTAGGACTGTGTGACGTCAGGTACAGTGAACGTGTGCACACACTAGGACTGAGTGACGTCAGGTACAGTGAACGTGTGCACACACTAGGACTGTGTGACGTCAGGTACAGTGAACGTGTGCACACACTAGGACTGAGTGACGTCAGGTACAGTGAACGTGTGCACACACTAGGACTGTGTGACGTCAGGTACAGTGAACGTGTGCACACACTAGGACTGAGTGACGTCAGGTACAGTGAACGTGTGCACACACTAGGACTGTGTGACGTCAGGTACAGTGAACGTGTGCACACACTAGGACTGTGTGACGACAGGTACAGTGAACGTGTGCACACACTAGGACTGTGTGACGTCAGGTACAGTGAACGTGTGCACACACTAGGACTGTGTGACGACAGGTACAGTGAACGTGTGCACACACTAGGACTGTGTGACGACAGGTACAGTGAACGTGTGCACACACTAGGACTGTGTGACGTCAGGTACAGTGAACGAGTTAAGTGCAATGCGCTCACTGGCGTTGTTTTCTTTCATATTTTTTTTGTTTGCTTTTTTTTACCTCTCTAGGTTGATTTTCATCATTATTCTTTATTAAAAAATAAGAATACGAGCTTGTAAATTATGCGTCATATGAGTTTTTATCGCCTAGCGTAGAATCGTGGCGATCATCATCATCATCATCACTACCACCACCACAATAACAACAATAACAACCATCATTATCATCGTCGTAGTCACGGTGCAAGCAAAAGTTGTAAAAGTTGTACAAGCAATGCAATAGTTGTAAAAGTTGTACAAGCAACAGTTGTAAAAGTTGTACAAACAATAGTTGTAAAAGTTGAATAAGGAATAGCTGTAAAAGTTGTACAAACAACAGTTGTAAAAGTTGTACAAGCAATAGCTGTAAAAGTTGTACAAGCAATAGTTGTAAAAGTTGTACAAGCAATAGTTGTAAAAGTTGTACGAACAATAGTTGCAAAAGTTGTACAAGCAATAGTTGTAAAGGTTGTACAGGCAATAGTTGTAAAAATTGTACAAGCAATACTTGTAAAAGTTGTACAAGCAATAGTTGTAAAAGTTGTACAGGCAATAGTTGTAAAAGTTGTACAAGCAATAGTAAAAGTTGTACGAACAATAGTTGTAAAAGTTGTACAAGCAATAGTTGTAAAAGTTGTACAAGCAATAGTTGTAAAAGTTGTACAAGCAATAGTTGTAAAAGTTGTACAAGCAATAGTTGTAAAAGTTGTACAAGCGATAGTTGTAAAAGTTGTACAAGCGATAGTTGTAAAAGTTGTACAGGCAATAGTTGTAAAAGTTGTACAAGCAATAGTAAAAGTTGTACGAACAATAGTTGTAAAAGTTGTACAAGCAATAGTTGTAAAAGTTGTACAAGCGATAGTTGTAAAAGTTGTATAAGCAATAATGGCAGTAGTAGTAAATTCATCGGACATTTATTGTCATCAAAATAATACATATCAAACAATTACACATTTATTGTGTCATCAAAATAATACATATCAAACAATCACACATTTATTGTGTCATCAAAATAATACATATCAAACAATCACACATTTATTGTGTCATCAAAATAATACATATCAAACAATCACACATACTCGCTGTAACACGCGGGCACGTAAACATTCACATATACACACACATCGCACACACATTGCACAAACACACACGTACACACATCACACACACACAGACACACACATCGCAAACACTAACAAGCGTCGAAAACCAAAAACAAAAAGCGTACATTATTTCAGTATATTTAAAAAAATGACACATAAATTGTCTCAAGGAAACCCTATAATGAAGACAGTAATGTTCGAAATAACTTAATTAAGGTGAAATTATTTTTTAAATGAAAGATCGATCAGTCGTGACACAGTAGCACACTGTGTCGTATGGCTGTTCACTCCAGAAGGAACCGGCAGGATGGTCTCTGTTGTCAAGGTGATCGATCTGTGCTAGAACAACAATATAAAGCATCAATCATGTCCCTGCCAGCTGTGTCCTTGATGAAGACTTTACTTTCGCGTCTCGAAATCCCTTGATAGTCCGTACGTCTTCCTGTCTGCCTTCCTACCTGTCAGTGGTGAGAATTACAGTACAAGAGCACAAAAGAGTTTTCGACCACTCAAAAAAAAATTTAGCCAGCTGACCGTCATAATTTTGCCCGGCGTGTAAGTTAGCAGCACTCTTGCACGCAATGCCACGGCCCATAGTGTGCTGTGCGTTTCCAGACTCCCATTCATCAACAACCGACAAATGCCTACAGCCCGAAAGTCTCCATCAAATTATTATTTCTCGCTCATGAGTCGAACGCCTAGCGTCATGCGTCATGCCAGATAACAAAACAACTTGACAAACGACAACAGCCTGTACAACTCGAAGTAGCCTACACACCGACTAGATCTATAGCCAGTGGTTCCGTAGCAGCGACTAAAAGGCACAGGTCGACCATATAAATGACAAAAGTTCATGATGCAAGTGCGAGTTAAAACTCTTTTCTCGCAAGCTCTCTGGAAGTTGTCGGATGTCCGTTTTATCACGTGAAATCTAGATCAGAATATGACTCGGATATAACAGCCATAGATTAGATGACTGCGAGCAAATCTTCTTCTGTAGCTTGTTCTACGGTTTTGTAGATCCAAGGTACTATTATACTTCTTCTTAAGAATGAGGTACTATTATACTTCTTAAGAATGAGGTACTATTACATTTAAAAAGATGAAGTTTTATTTTTCTTAAGTAAGGCGCTATTACACTTACAGATTTAACATGTCAACTACAGAATAAGTTCTCTCCTATCAAAATGCAATTGAAGAACTTCTTTGCCATTTAAAGATAAACTTCTATTCTGTCTTAAAATAAAGTTCTATACTATAAATATGCAGTTCTATTCCATTTAAATAATAAATAGTATTCAATTAAAAGTAGAATTCTCAACCAGTTCAAGTTGAAGTTCTGTTTCCACAAAGATGCAGTTTATTTTATTAAGGATGAAGATCTGTTTCACTGCATTTCTGTTTCACTTAGAACTGCAGTTCTATACCATTTAAAATTTACATTCTGTTCTGATTAATGATAAAGTTTCTATTCTATGTAAAGATGACACTCTATCCAATTCAAAGATGACGTTTTATTCCCATAAAGATACAGTTCTTTTCCATTAGAGGTGAAATTCTGCTCTACTCAAAGATGAAATTCTGCTTCTCACATAGAAATGTTAAAGTTACAATTTGCATGCTCATAACTGCTGTTGTTTGTGTATACTGCAGTAATGTTTCCAGTACAGCATGAGAGTCCTGCTTGACGTAATAAATATCTATGAGAGTCCTGCTGGACGTAATAAATATCTATCACGAAACATACTCCTGGACTACGTCACACGTGCACAGGACTGTGTAGCGTAATAAATAGTTGTTATATAAAAAAAAATACACGTCTAACCGGACGCCACACGCGAACGCAACTGCGGGGCATGATAAATATTTATCACGAAACACGCTTCTAAAATACGTCACGAGTTCACGTGACTCTGCGTAGGATAATACATGTATGTTAGTGAAGAACACGTCTGACGGACAACACACTTGCGTACTCATCAACAAGTGCACGTGCAAAACAAGTATCGACTTGTCGCACACACTTGCACGCGGTGACGCAGCGATGTCTAAGCTTGCGGCTTAGCTGTGGAATAAGAATAGCACACTGCAAGCAATTTTCGGTTTGAATTTTTACAAAAACTGTGTGGTAGGTATTAACTTGCATTAACTGACAATAAGTATCCAATATAAAATTAAGGTCAAATCCAATGACGAGTGATGTTTGCAGTTCAGGAGATGTATGTAAAGGAAAATCATTTCAGTGGGTTATATCTTAGTAACGGCGATATAGAAGTAGGGGGAACTATCGTTCAAGTAATTATTTCATTAAGGATTAATTATGTTGAAGGATACATTTTGCTATTACATTTTATTGTTATGTTTCGTGTTACCGACTTTACTTCACCTATACAATTATATACTCTATATATTACATTTTATTGTTATGTTTCGTGTTACCGACTTTACTTCACCTATACAATTATATACTCTATATATTACATTTTATTGTTATGTTTCGTGTTACCGACTCTACTTCACCTATACAATTATATACTCTATATATTACATTTTATTGTTATGTTTCGTGTTACCGACTCTACTTCACCTATACAATTATATACTCTATATTAACATTTGCGCTTTTTTTTCTGACTCGGCCGTCCTAAGTATAATCATCATGAAACCAAGACCTGTGTTCGACAGTCTGTCTCATATCAGGGTTCTGCCACCAGGAATGATCTGGAAGAGAACTCTTAAAGAATATTTTAATTCCACTTACAATTCCAGTCTTTCCTCTCAATTAATTTTCAGGTCGTATGTGTCAATAAGTTAGTGCGATCTTAGTTTACTTCTGTCAATATAAATAAGCTAATAGGGAACAATTTGCTGTGTATTAATAATCCATGCAGATTGATTACTGTGTGCTTTAAAATTATTAAGTAGCACTGTACAGCAAAGAGATTTATTTTCGTGAAAATTAAGCGCTTAAAAAGTCACCATCGTCGTCATCATCATCATTATCATCATCATCATCATCATCATCATCATCATCATCATCATCATCATCATCATCATCATCATCATCATCATCATCACCAATCACCACCACCACCACCACCACCACCACCACCACCACCATCATCATCATCACCAATCACCACCACCACCATCATCATCAACATCATCATCATCATCATCACCACCACCACCACCACCACCATCATCAACATCATCATCAACAACAAAATCACCATCATCAACACCATCACCATCGCCATTGTCTCCTTCATCATTTTTATTATGTTTCTCAACAGATGCCATTTTAGGAGCTTTTTTTACGAAAGTAAGATAGGTTAGCAATGTTAAAAATATATTACATTTTAGGGGCTTTATTACGGTAATGAGATGTTTTAGCAATGTTAAAAATATATTACATTTTAGGGGCTTTATTACAGTAATGAGATTTCAGCAATGTTAAAAATATATTACATTTTAGGGGCTTTATTACAGTAATGAGATTTTTAGCAATGTTAAAAATATATTACATTTTAGGGGCTTTATTATGGTAATGAGATGTTTTAGCAATGTTAAAAATATATTACATTTTCACTAACATAATTTCTTAAAAATGATTTACAAATAAAATTTGCTTAATGAAATTAAACGAGTACAGCTCATGATACAGTTATCAGTAAAGAAATAAAGCAGTTAACAGTAAAATTGAATATTGACAATAATAAATACTTTCAATAGGAATGAAATGAGCCCTAACATTAACGTTTATTAAAGGCATTTTGTTATTCGGTATTACTTGCCCATATCGGTATTTGACACTCCTTTATTCTAACTTGACACTCCTTTATTCTAACTTGACACTCCTTTATTCTAACTTGACACTCCTTTATTCTAACTTGACACTCCTTTATTCTAACTTGACACTCCTTTATTCTAACTTGACACTCCTTTATTCTAACTTGACACTCCTTTATTCTAACTTGACACTCCTTTATTCTAACTTGACACTCCTTTATTCTAACTTGACACTCCTTTATTCTAACTTGACACTCCTTTATTCTAACTTGACACTCCTTTATTCTAACTTGACACTCCTTTATTCTAACTTGACACTCCTTTATTCTAACTTGACACTCCTTTATTCTAACTTGACACTCCTTTATTCTAACTTGACACTCCTTTATTCTAACTTGACACTCCTTTATTCTAACTTGACACTCCTTTATTCTAACTTGACACTCCTTTATTCTAACTTGACACTCCTTTATTCTAACTTGACACTCCTTTATTCTAACTTGACACTCCTTTATTCTAACTTGACACTCCTTTATTCTAACTTGACACTCCTTTATTCTAACTTGACACTCCTTTATTCTAACTTGACACTCCTTTATTCTAACTTGACACTCCTTTATTCTAACTTGACACTCCTTTATTCTAACTTGACACTCCTTTATTCTAACCCTCTCAAATTCACTTTCTTTCAAAACATAATTTGACAAGAGCAAAATGAAAAAACTAATAATCTATCAAACGAGACCAAAAGCAATTCAAACCCAAGCCAAAGAAACTAAACCAAAATAAGCCTCACCAAAACTTAGGCACTACAAAAACAAACAAATCAAAACAGCACAACAAAGCAAAGAATTAACCAAATAAAATACAAAAACAAACAAATCAAAACAGCACAACAAAACAAAGAATTAACCAAATAAAATACAGAAACAAATGTACTACAAACAGAATTTCCCTTCCATAGCAAACAACGATAGTACTGAATGAAGCACAACGAGTCTTAAAACAAAACAACACCCTTTAATATAACAAGTCTTACTAAAAAAACAACCCCCTTTAATACACAAAACAACAGCGTTAATACGCATCGCAGCAATTCCTATTACTACCACAAAACAGCACCGTTAATACGCAGTACAGCAATTCCTATTACTACCACAAAACAGCATGCAATTCTACGCCTCGAAGCATTTCTAACCATTTAAACAAATCAATACATTTTAAAGGTTATGAAATAAAAAGATAAACAATTGAAATCTTATAATATAATTCCAACTACAAGACAAGCCTGTAGCAGCTCTGCTACAAGGACTGGGTGATCCGAGGGAATTGTTTCTCCATACCCCCCTTACCCGCCCCTCTCCACCCGGTTTGCTGTTAATTAAGACACTGAATGGAAACAGCTTGCTGCCATAATCTTGCGCACAGTGTGGTTTCAAACTGAACACCATATTCCAATTACAACAACCAATACTGGCGTTTATTAACTTGCGTAACAATGACTGGCACAAATGATTCAGATTGTGTGAAGAGTTCAGACTGCCAGGAAACGAGAGCTGCTAGCGCAGATAATAATGGTCATTAATTTAATTTTTGCTTTTTCAAAACGAAAAGTCTTTTCCTACAAGACTTGTTAAGCTCTGGATCATGACTCAGTGACAACATACACACATGCATACAACAACATACATACACACATATGCACACGTGCATGCAAAAATACACACGTACGCACACATATACACAAACACATACACCGATATACACATACACAAGTACACACACACACACACACACATATATATATATATATATTCACACACAAATAATGTCACTCATTACACAAATTACCTGAACCTCTGTGTCAGCTGAACAACATTTTGTTAGCTATTGTGTTTACTTCTGCAATTATCTATGTGTCATACGAACTGCAGTTACCTGTATCATGAGAAGTTCATTTACCTCACCGTCATACACAGTGTAATTACTTGTGTGTCTTTCGAATTACCTGCCACACAAAGTACAGTTATGTCTTTGTCATACGAACTGCTCATTCTTCCGTGTCTTATAAACTTCAATTACCCCTGTGTCATACGAACTTTATTTACCCTATGTCATACGAATTTACTGACCCCTGTGTCATACGAACTTTACTTAGTCCTGTGTCATACGAACTTTACTTAGTCCTATGTCATACGAATTTTACTTATCCTGTGTCATACGAACTTTACTTAGTCCTATGTCATACGACTTTATTGAACCCTGTGTCATACGAACTTTACGTACCCTGTGCCATACGAATTTTACTTACCCTGGGCCATACGAACTTTACTTACCCTGTGTCTTACGAACTTACTTACCTTGTGTCATACAAATTGCATTTACGTCTGTAACATCGAACTTTACTTACCCCCGGTGTTAATTTAATTTTACTTACCCTGTATAATGCGAACTACACTTACCTCTGTGTCATCGAGCTTTACTTACCCCTGTGTCGTACAAACTACATTTACCTCTGTGTCACCGAGCTTCACTTACCTGTGTCGTCATACGAAGTACTATTGCCTTTGTATCTTGCGACCTACAGTTATATCCCTGTTATTGGAGCTACACGTACATGTGCGTCATATGAACTACATTTACTTCGTATGAGCAAATTTACCTCTCTGTCGAACGAAATATATTTACTTCTATATCATATGAGCCATAGTTAATCCTTCATCCAACGAACTATAGTTAACTCTATATCACACGAGCCCATTTACTCCTGTGTCGTACGAAATACATTACCTTCTATATCATACGAGCCACATTTACTCCTGTGTCGTACGAAATACATTAACCCTTATATTATTCTAACTATATATTCCCTCCTGTCATAAACACTAGATTTGCGCACGTCTCATAGCATATTCAATTACCCCTGTGTCTACGAAGTCCAGCTATTTTCGTGTCATGTGAACTACACTTACTTCTCTGTCACACAAGCCGAGTATATCACTGCAGCACACAAACTGCAGACATCATGTCATACTAAATCATACTGATCTGTGTGTATTACAGAAAAGGTCGATCTATAAGTCTATTGAAAAAATATTGATCTGTGTATCCTACGAACCGTACTTATCTGTGTATCATTAAAAAAAAATACTTATCTTTGTCACAGGAACCATAATTATGATGTATCTTTATTTCATACGAACACCTATTTATGTGTCACACCAATCATACTTATCTATGTCATAGAAACAATATGTACATGTCATACGAACAATATTTATCTGTGTCATACTAACAATATCTGTGTCATACTAATAATATCTGTGTCATACGAACAATGTTTATTTGTGTATCAAAATAAGTACGCAGAATTCTGTCAC
This sequence comes from Sinotaia quadrata, assembly GCA_028829895.1. NCBI lineage: Eukaryota > Metazoa > Mollusca > Gastropoda > Architaenioglossa > Viviparidae > Sinotaia > Sinotaia quadrata. The sequence continues at coordinate 45,626,769 of CM054184.1, read as the reverse complement.
AAGCGGTTAATTTAACCTGACAGCAGCTAAAATAAAGGAGTCAGCCTAAATTTGAAGACAGGGTTTTGCGTGACCACTTTGTCAGTGCGTTGTGCATTATTACGTTACCAGGCCACCAAAACGTACACATTGTCTGTGACGTCATGTTTGGTTTTGCGTGACCACTTTGTCAGTGCGTTGTGCATTATTACGTTACCAGGCCACCAAAACGTACACATTGTCTGTGAGGTCATGTTTGGTCTTGCGTGACCACTTTGTCAGTGCTTTGTGCATTATTACGTTACCAGGCCACCAACACGCACACATTGTCTGTGACGTCATGTTTGGTTTTGGGTGTGTTTAAATTAATATCTTCGATTTAATTATGCAACATTTAATTCTGCAACATCGAAGATAACATCTCTCCTCCCCACAACGGCATCATAAGTGATTGTCCTGGATTATGCATATGGACATTGTATTAAAAACTGGTATAGTACGGGCAATTTGTGTCCATAATCATAACTTCAAAATAAAATCTCTTCTTTCGGTGAATTGAGCAGATAAAGTAGTTCAGAAAAAATATTGATCTGCTGTTAAAATAACGACTGGCAATGACAGTATGGAAGTATTTACAGACATAAAAATTGCGCGGGGTTTTGTGTGTGTGTGTGTGTGTGTGTGTGTGTGTGTGTGTGTGTGCGCGCGCGCGCGTATGTGTATGTATGAGAGAGAGAGAGAGAGAAAAGAAAGACACACACACACACACACTTACCCACCCACCCAAACACACACACATACACACACGCACACGCACACGCGCACACACACAAACACAGAATATTCACGCACATATTCCCAACCCGACGGTTTAGACTTTAGAACCACTGGACTAGAGTTATCGCACCATAGAAACATGAAGGCACGCAAAGGGAGCTCACCTGAAACTTTACTTTTTCTTTTGTCATATATTACTAAATACATATAATTTAGTTTGACAGACACCATAGAAACATGAAGGCACGCAAAGGGAGCTCACCTGAAACTTTACTTTTTCTTTTGTCATATATTACTAAATACAAATAATTTAGTTTGACAGACACCATAGTGGATATAAAGTTAATAACTAACATCACATCTCTGTTATGAATTCTTCAATGTAATTTTTTAAAAATTATATATTATTATGCTAAATTAGAAATTCAAAAATGGAAACAATTTCATAGACCTTAAATTTCACTTGCTCCCGGTGACATACGTAGAAGTTATCCTAATTACTGTATCAAAATCATGAAGTTATCATAATTACTGTAATCAAACTCATGAAGTTATCATAATTACTGTAATCAAAATCTCATGAAGTCATCCTAATTACTGTAATCAAAATCTCATGAAGTCATCCTAATTACTGTAATCAAAATCTCATGAAGTCATCCTAATTACTGTAATCAAAATCTCATAAAGTCATCCTAATTACTGTAATCAAAATATAAAGGAAAATACAAAATGCAAATTTACTACATTCAAACACGCACACACACAAATTCACACGCAGATACACATGTACATAGAACTTTAACAAAACCAAATAATTCGGAAAGTTAGACACACAGACACATAAACAACTATTCAATTAATAGTCTGAAAACAAGTGCTTAACAATGATATGAATAATGTTCACAATTGCTGCTCTATAATGACAGTATGGCACACAATCTTACATTCTAATTTCAGCCAATTAAATGTTAGAATAATGACAATACTTCTATATTAGCTATGAAATTCCTCCTGTTTATCTTTACGATTGAAATATGAATAAAAAACAAAAGTATTTACAGAATAAATTGTGGTATAGGCTAAACTTACTTTACCTCATCTTGAACAAGTATCAAAACATAATAAAGACAAAACTGCGCAAAGTGAAATCATCACTACTGTCGGTAAAGAACACACACACACACACATAAAGCGTCATTATTTTCTGCGAAGAACGCATAGCTCTATCTGTCGTGAACAGACAACGTCATTACTTTCTGTGAAGACCACAAAACGCCAAGGACATGAAATGCTAGTTGTGCACGCGCTACATCTAATAGTGTAAATGAGAACACACATCGACATTAATTCACGGGAACTAAGTTTATTGTATAGAAAAGACAAATGGGAACTAAATTTTGTTAAAATGAGTATTTTAGTTGCATGCTAGGTAAAGAAGAAAATCCATTTATAATTTAATAAAAATTCAAAGGAAGCAAAAATTGTTTAGTAAACAAGTGTTTATAAAAGCTCTACATGGTCTGTTTATCGTGTGTGATGGAAAATGGAAAAACAACAACCAACAACTACTTTTATTGAGGGTTTAATGACAAACTACGTACACAACAACACGACATACATTTTGGGTTGTAAAATCGCGCAAGCGAATTTGCACCCCCTCACCGTCACCGGAATCTTCAAAGTGCTGCAAGAATAATGTAGAAATGTGGAATTATGGGCAAAGAAGGAGAAGAATGGAATACATTTCTAGAACTACAAATATAAACTCTATGGCGCTTGTAAAATGTTGTCTCAGAATTTGGCATACTATAACAAACAGACACCATGTAAAAAGCACTTTCCATAAGTATGTTAAAATGGTGATTGCATTGTCAAGAGAACTTTCAGCCTGGAAATCTGTTTAAATTGGGAAATCTCAATTATTTGCCAACTACAAGAATGATTTATTTTATACACTGTGTGAATTTTAGTCATGTTTTCACTACGTAATCAGTAGCGTATGTATCATCGACACGTTAATGACGTAGCAGACAACGCAGCTTGTTCTGTTTAGAATTGCACATTAATTTTTCACAAACATTTTAACATATATAAGCTTAATGATCTAGCCAAAAAATTGGCTTATAGTCTATTTTGCATCTGGTATGCGCACTATTTTTTCAAGAGCCTTTCGTCTTTAGTAACGCATTTGGAAAATGATATTAATTGAAGAGAACAGAATTAACAACTGTTGGCCAGGTTTACAATTTTAGATTACTTTCCGATTCCTTCTCAGAAGTGACTAATTTCAGACTACCTTTTGCTTCCTTGTCAGGAGAGTGCTCAATGTAGTGACTATTTTTAGACTACCTTTTGCTTCCTTGTCTGCAGAGTGTTTACAGTAGAGACTATTTTTAGACTACCTTTTGCTTCCTTGTCAGGAGAGTGTTCACAGTAGAGACTATTTTTAGACTACATTTTGCTTCCTTGTCAGGAGAGTGCTCAATGTAGTGACTATTTTTAGACTACCTTTTGCTTCCTTGTCAGGAGAGTGTTCACAGTAGAGACTATTTTTAGACTACCTTTTGCTTCCTTGTCAGGAGAGTGTTCAATGTAGTGACTATTTTTAGACTACGTCTAAGGAAAGTGTATTACTGAGTGACTGTAGAACATTGCTATGCCGACTCACTATGAAACATTTAATTACAATGCAGACTATGGTAACATATCTTATAATCGCGCTACTTCGCTTTATTCTGGTTCTAGTGTAATTATCAAAAAGTGCTAAATACATATCTAGGATAATCATGAACCGTATTAATGGATATGTCTAGTATACTCACCAACAATATTAAATACTATGTCTAGTATACTCACCAACAATATTAAATACTATGTCTAGTATACTCACCAACAATATTAAATACTATGACTAGTTTACTTATCAACAGTATTGAATGTTATGTCTAGTGTGCTCATTAAGTGTGCTAAATGCCTATGTCTAGTGTGCTAAATGCCTATGTCTTGTGTGCTAGTCAACAGAGTACTACGTGATATGTCTAATGTATTCATCAATAGAGTGTTAAGCGTTATATCAACAAAGCGTGAATTGGTGTCTAGTGCACTTATCTACAATGTTACATGAATTAGTGTCTAGTGTACTTATCTACAATATTAAATGAATTAGTGTCTAGTGTACGTATCTACAATGTTAAATAAATTAGTGTCTAGTGTACGTATCTACAATGTTAAATAAATTAGTGTCTAGTGTACGTATCTACAATGTTAAATAAATTAGTGTCTAGTGTACTTATCTACAATGTTAAATGCTAAATCTATTGTCCTCTTCAGTACAATGTTAAGTACAATATCTAATGTTTTCATGAACGAAATGTTGACTACCTGTTTAATGCACTCATCAACAGAGTGTTAAATACTGAGATAAGAACGTATAGTCGTCAACAATATTAGATACAGTACATTTTGTATATAATCGCTAGTCGTTTAGAATTTAGTGTTAAAGACTACGTATGCATTGGTATGTATGCTCACCAAGAATATTAAGTATAGTACATTTTATGAGCATCTACTAATCGTCATATATTGTGAATTATTGTATTAAATAATATCCTCTCGTCAATAGAATGTTAAGAGATTCTGTTATACAATACCTGCTAGTTAATAGAATAACAAATACAGGTATACAATACCTGCTAGTAAATAGAATAACAAGTACAGGTATACAATACCTGCTGTAAATAGAATAACAAGTACAGGTAAACAATATCTGTTAGTAAATAGAATAACAAGTACAGGTATACAATACCTGCTAGTAAATAGAATACAAGTACATGTATACAATACCTGCCCAACAAAAGAGAATTAAAGAGATTGCATTAGACGAAACCTGTTCGTCAGTTTAAGCACAGTCTATACAGTGTTTGTTCGCCAATAAACTGTTATGTATATTGTACACAATACTTGCTAGTCAATAGAATAAACACAAAATATATAATATATGCTCGTCAATAGAATAAACACAGTGTATATAATATCTGCTCGTCAATAGAATACACACAAAATATATAATATATGCTCGTCAATAGAATAAACAGTGTATATAATATCTGCTCGTCAATAGAATACACACAGTGTATATAATATCTGCTCGTCAATAGAATACACAAAATATATAATATTTGCTCGTTAATAGAATAAAAAGTGTATATAATATTTGCTAGTCAATAGAATAAATAAAATGTATATAATATTTGCTCGTAAAATGAATATAAAATAAATATAGTGATATAAAATGCATTCGTCTAATGAATATTAAATACAGTGCACACAGTCTTGCACTACAATAGAATAATTAAGAATAATGTGTACAATTTTTGATTGTTAATAGAACATTAATTATAGTGTAAACACTACCATATCAACAGAGTATTAACTATAGTGCAAATATTACCACGTCATCAAATTATTATGTATCTCCAACTTTCCTGACCTTACTTAAAATATATGTCAAGGTCAGTGACGTTTGTAAATCCTCAAGGCTTTTATGGTCAAATTGTGGTTTTGTGAATTTATTAATGAGAAAATATATTTTGCCTTGAGCCGCTAGTTAGTCATTTTCAAAACCTCACACAAACAATGATACTTTGAAAGAAAAATTGGATCATCAAAAATATATTTTAAGGAGACGATCAGATTGGTTAGAATTGTCGTATTGACTTTCTTTTTCCAAGTTCAACTGGGATGCTCAGGCATTTGTATTTGTAGCAGACGACATTGTCGCTGGATCATCAGTAGAAACGACACTTTTTAACTGCCTTTCTTTTATACCCAAGATATAACTCTGGTATGGGGTTGTCTTTCTTTTATACCCAAGATATAACTCTGGTATGGGATCGTTAATGATTGGACATTTATCGGCACACATAAACACTGTGTGGAGGATATTTTCAGCCCGCAAAGCAGACAACCACTGTCTCTTGAGGTCTTTCGACAGAAAGCGAAGAGTACATGTCATTGACTGTCACATCGTTTGATTGGAAATTTTTTTAAAACAAAATTAATTTAATGTCTTTTAGAATTGTTCTTCAGTTCTATGTACCTCTACGCACTTCTCTGCACAGTGCTTTCAGTGCTTGTATTTATACCTTTTAGCTTAAGAAAACAATATTAAATGCGAGTGGTTCGTTGTAAGATTGTAGCGTGAGGGAATGAAAGCCGGATTTTGACCTAAAAACCAAAACTAATAACTGTTAAGGCAGCGCGCATGCTACTTGACCTATATGTTCAGGGAAGTCGTGGATAGTGCAAACACTAACATGTCATCAACACAGTATCAAGTATAGTGCAAATACTAACATGTCATCATCACAGTATCAAGTATAGTGCAAACACTAACATGTCATCAACACAGTATCAAGTGTAGTGCAAACACTAACGTCATCAACACAGTATCAAGTATAGTGCAAACACTAACATGTCATCAACACAGTATCAAGTATAGTGCAAACACTAACGTCATCAACACAGTATCAAGTATAGTGCAAACACTAACGTCATCAACACAGTATCAAGTACAGTGCAGACACTAACGTCATCAACACAGTATCAAGTATAGTGCAAACACTAACGTCATCAACACAGTATCAAGTATAGTGCAAACACTAACATGTCATCAACACAGTATCAAGTATAGTGCAAACACTAACATGTCATCAACAATGAATCAAGTATAGTGCAAACACTAGAATGTCATTAACAATGAATCAAGTATAGTGCAAACACTAAAATGTCATCAACAATGAATTAAGTATAGTGCAGACACTAACATGTCATCAACAATGAATCAAGTATAGTGCAAACACTAGAATGTCATCAACACAGTATCAAGTATAGTGCAAACACTAACGTCATCAACACAGTATCAAGTATAGTTCAAACACTATGTCATCAACACAGTATCAAGTATAGTGCAAACACTAACATGTCATCAACAATGAATCAAGTATAGTGCAAACACTAGAATGTCATCAACAATGAATCAAGTATAGTGCAAACACTAACATGTCATCAACAATGAATCAAGTATAGTGCAAACACTAACATGTCATCAACAATGAATCAAGTATAGTGCAAACACTAGAATGTCATCAACACAGTATCAAGTATAGTGCAAACACTAACGTCATCAACACAGTATCAAGTATAGTGCAAACACTAACATGTCATCAACAATGAATCAAGTATAGTGCAAACACTAACATGTCATCAACAATGAATCAAGTATAGTGCAAACACTAGAATGTCATCAACACAGTATCAAGTATAGTGCAGACACTATTCTGTCAAGAGAGTATTAAATATAGAGCTATCACTACCATTGCCAAAGAGTATTAAGTATAGTGCAAACACTACCTTCTCGTCAATAGATAATTAAGTATAGTGCAAACACTACCTTCTCGTCAATAGATAATTAAGTATAGTGCAAACACTACCTTCTCGTTAATAGAGTATTAAGTATAGTGCAAGCACTACTATATCATCAACAGAGTATGAAGTGTAGTGCAAACACCATCATATTGTCGACAGAGTATTTACTACAGTGCAAACACTACTCATCAACAGAGCACGAAATATAGTGCAAACACTACTTTCTCGTCAATAGAGTATTAAGTATAGTGCAAACACTACCTTCTCGCCAACAGAGTATTAAGTATAGTGTAAACACTACATTCTCGTCAATAGAGTATTAAGTATAGTGTAAACACTACCTTCTTGTCAATAGAGTATTAAGTATAGTGCAAACACTACCTTCTGATCAATAGAGTATTAAGTATAGTGCAAACACTACCATGCCATCAACAGAGCATTAATTATAGTGCAAACACTACCTATCGTCAACAGATCATTAAGTCCAGTGAATAGAATAAAAAAACTCGCTATTAGATTACTAAATATAGTGCACACAATAGCGGCTCATCAAGAGTAATCCTTAATATGGTACGTACTAGTCTAGAAGGATGTAAAATTCACTGCATACACGGCCTTCTCGTAAAAAGAAAAAAATTATTTCACGACAATCAATCACCTGCATTCGAGCTGCTTAAACAGATTTTATAATAAGAGCTTTCCTACTTCTCATTTGGTATTTCATTACACTAGCCATTGTCAATTGTGTACTTTCTAGCAGACTGTACGAGGAGCTCAAGAATCATTATATATAAAGAAACATTTCTAAAACGTTATAAATTAGTATAGGAAAAAGTAAAATAAATTTAAATTCAAAAAAATAAGAAAGTCAGCTTTTAACAGATAATTTTTCATTCATGTCAAGGCATGACCGTGTTTTGATATCATTTCAACATTATTCATACTTTATAAATAATAATAATAAAGAATATGATGATAAAATATTAATATTCATAATAATCGTGATGATAATAATAATATAAATTTTGCTAATGTTAATGATGGTAATACTAATACTATTAAAATCATTATTAATAATAGTGATAATGATGATGATGTTGAATAAAGAAGAAGATGATGACGATATCAACGACAATCCGAATATACATGCCTTCATGCGACACCTCCCCACATGAGCACATAGAATTCACGCAATAACAATAATTAATAGTAATCACACACAACACAAAACTAACCCAATAACAATAATTAATAGCAATCACACACAACACAAAACTAACCCAATAAAAGTAATTAATAGCAATAATTATAGAAATAACACAGAACTAACCCAATGACAATTATTAATAGTAATAACACACAACATGGAATTAATTCAAAAATAATAATAATTAATAACAATCACACAACACGTCATTACACCTTCTCAAGACCTTACACCATCAGTCGCCCCCCCCCCCCACACACACCTTCAATACAACAAACTCTTATATCGCCCACACAGTGAAGAGGGAACAATTCTAATGAGATACTGACAAACGGATTAGAGCCCGGACGTTGTTAATAAGCAGGATATTTCAGATCATGCCGTGAATTCCAGAATGGCAGGGTTAAATGCAAAGTTCCGCCAAAGATAGGTACAGCCAGCGTCTGTTCAGACAGATTATTGATTTTTCTCTATGTTTGTCTCCTACGCTAAAATCGATCATTCTACAACCTGAACTAAGGAAGGCGAGTTCTGAGCATGTATATGTGTGATGTGTGACGTGTGATGTGTGTGTGTGTGTGTGTATGTGTGTGTGTGTGTGTGTGTGTGTGTGTGTGTGTGTGTGTGTGTGTGTGTGTGTGTGTGTGCGCGTGTGCGGAGGTGGTAGGGAACCACCCCACCATGGGTTTCGATACATGGCGTCACAGCTTTAAAACATTGTTTTTATTAACCTTGCAGTGGACGACCTGGCGAGACAAAATCGTTTTCTAGACATAATTTCTACAGAGGGTCTTGTAAACATTATTTTTACATATGCTTAACGCTTTCTTATGAACGATATGTGATTGTGAAACGTGAATCGGTAGTGTTAGAACTGCCCTAATTTCGAAATTATTTATAATTATATCATTTATCATAAAACAGAAATACACTCATTACATCAAATGTTTTTAATAAAAACCAAACAAGCAAGATGTGCCAAAGCTATTAGCATAAGATGGCAAGTATAACTTGTTGATAAAATTCATTAATATTTGAGGTTATTTTAATAATTAAAATAGAATAATGTTTATTAATAATTCAGTATGACAATAGAACGCTTAAGAAACCAATAGACATTTCCAGCAATTCTTTCAGTATAAGTTTGTTTCTGTTTCTTATTTTTTTTTATCTCTCTATCGCATTGTATCCATGAAAAATAATAACCAACTTACATTCTGATTCAACCTAAAACGACACTATGCATATAATTATGTTTATTAATGTAATAACAAAGTAAATATTTGTGTGAATGAAAAATAATATCCGAGTTTTGTAATTAAGAAAAAGTGCTATCAAATTTACACTGCATCTGGGCTAATAATCCACGAGCACAAACCTATATTCCCAGAGAAAACCAAGTTTCTCGTAAATACAAACAAAACTATAACAATTACAGAAAAACAAACAGTTTGTCAGCTAGACAGCAAACAGGTTAATTAACAAACAAACAATAGAATCAAGACACACGGCAAAGTCAATCAGAGAGGTATGTGCAAGTTATGACACGTGACAGAGATGATGATGAAATCCTACTGGACTACGCGACATGCCGCACACGTTCCACACAGAGAAATCAATTCCAGATTTACCCTACTATTCAGTAGTCATGGTAACGAAACATGTAACTCTAAGTACCTGTACAATCCAGGGACATTTCTCGTACGATCTCCCAGTGTCTGTGAGTTCTTCAACGGCGACAATTTCCAGTCCATTCTTGTTCATTGTGGCAAATCCTGGAATTCTCGATAGGTCGTTTCTTTGTTCTGTCTTCGGCTCGAAGACGAAACAGTATATTGAGCGGTGCAGACTGCACGCAGGGTAGCGTATTTTCATTGGTTGCTTTAAAATATAACTCATCCAATAAAATTCCTCCGTAGAGTATCCACTTGACGTCACTATCAAAAAAAAAAAAAAAAGAAAAGAAAAGAAAAGAAAGAAAGTGACTCTTTGTCACCTTGACCTCATCGAGCGTAGGTTGCGTTGCATGGCAGCGAGAGACGTGGAAAATACCCAACAGTAAAGATTGCTGTAATGCTGAAATTAGCAACAGTACTAGTGAAAATGTCTGGTGTGTGTGTGTGTGTGTGTGTGTGTGTGTGTGCGTGCGTGCGTGCGTGCGTGCGTGCGTACGTGGCAAGCTTAATAACATGCATAAGACCTTTATGGATTGGTTCACAATGGTGACCTGTTAGCGTCAAATGACGTTGTGATGGAGAGATAGTTCTCTGCGAAAGCAATCGACGCTGCGGTCGATTAAATACTAAAATAGCCTCTTTTAATTTCCTAATGACCGGCATTTTCTAATTATGGATAGAAAACTTCCAAAGAACATTTCGTGCAGTTTTGCAGTTTCTTTCTTTCAATGTAGGACTGCTAGAGGAGAGGAGAGTGCTGTCGACAGGACATCACAAAAATGAATGGAGCACCTTTGTACCGACAGGACATCACAAAAATGAATGGAGCACCTTTGTACCGACAGGACATCACAAAAATGAATGGAGCACCTTTGTACCGACAGGACATCACAAAAATGAATGGAGCACCTTTGTACCGACAGGACATCACAAAAATGAATGGAGCACCTTTGTATCGACAGTCTCCAACTAAAATGCGATTGGCCAGCTGGTGTTTAAAACCGTACGCTTGACTGCACACTGAAAAGAAACTATTTTCTAAAGAGAGAACTCCACCTCCACTAAAAAAAAAGAAAGGGAAAGAAAAAAGGAAGATGAAAACGTAAATTATATTTAAAAAAAAGAAAATGAAAATAAATAAATAGCATAATAGTAAAATACATAAGTCATTATGCCATACATTTGTGATATTTATCTATGTATCATTGATAATTTTCTCAAAATTATTAAATAAAATATTTCGAAGAAAAACTCTATGACTTAGTCACAAAAGATAAAGTTATGGAGGAGGAAATGCTTGTGCCAGCAATGTAATGGAAAGAAACAACCTACAGTGCGCATGTCCGGTAACGAATGGACTCGTCAGGTTCCACTCCGCGTGTTTGCTAGATGGGCTGGAGTCCAGTGCGCTGAACGCAGTATCTATTATTTTATGTTCAATTTTTTCCATGGGGGTTAGGAGTGGGTACCGTCTTTCATCTTATTAAATAGTGGAGGTGGGGAGTCAGTCTCAGGCCTGTTGTCTGCCCTATCATTCTGTCATTTGGGCACTTATGGTTCATTAACTGGCCTATTTGGTTCAAAGTTATGCCTAGCTGTCAGATTAGCTTGTGTCCCAAATATTTCTTCGTATCTGTCAGCTGCTTCTAACCACCCTGTCAAATTCTTCAATTTTATGTCTTTAACCATAAGATAGAAGTGCTGGTGGGAACATCACATGCAGCTTGCCAATTGCAAAGTTGTCCCAGGCATGACACACAGAGTATAGAACTTTCTTCAACAAGCTTCGGTCTCTATACATTTGCTAGTTTTTTTAATTTGTAAACCATATACTATTGGATAACAAAAATTACCCATCCACTCTGGACTGGTTTGGAACCTGAGTTGCTTTCCTCTGGTACTTATAAAAATAAAATCATGTGCAGTGACCGAAGGTCATGTCACTTTGATATTTAATTAAATATATAATAATTAATTTTAAAAATAAGAACAAGCAAATTTACTTTCCCACACAATAGTACAAGAGATCCGGTCAACACAAACTTATAACTGTCAAATAGTTTTGACCAGCCTCCCATACAATCGTACACGAGTTTTGGTCAACACAAACTTATAACTGTCAAATAGTTTTGACCAGCAACACATAGAAATAACTATAAATGAACTTAGGTTAGTTAAGAGAAATAATTAGAAAAAAGCTACTTTACAATCACACACACACACACACACACACACACACACACACACACACAACACACACACAAGTGGCTAAGTAAGCCACTGTAGTTAAAAGGTATGGCTAGTCACTCTTTAGATAGCTAAAGCTAAGCAAGCTATTGTGTACGATAATGTGTATCTTTCACTTTGGAGTATGCAGAAATAAAAAGCGCCTGTTACTGTTTTAATTACATGGCATAGTTAATAAGTAGACGAACGCGTCAAAGGTCACGTGTCACAAGGCACTAATAATGTGAGCCAAAGAACAGAAATGTTGAGAAGACACCCTTTACCAAATTAAAGAAACATTTATAACGATCGCTGCGCTTAAGGTGCCAACTTTATAAATAAATCAATGGAAAAAATTATTGTTTTTAAAACAAAACTGTTTTATTATTGCGTATGAAAAAGTAAACTAAAAAGAAGTGAAAAAGCCGCAGTGCAAACTTACAAATCGATCCCCTACTCACAATCAGCGTGTGCACTCGCGGAGATCAGTGACGTTTTGATTTTATCTCCCCTTGCCGAAGTGGACTGTAAACTAGCAACACCGGAGTTATCCAACGCATTCAAGTTATTTTCCCTTTCAGGCAATACCTTCTTTCTTTCTTTCTTTCTTTCTTTCAACCTTTCTTTCTTTCGTTGATTCTTTCTTTCTTTCTTTCTTTCTTTCTTTCTTTCTTTCTTTCTTTCTTTCTTTCTTTCTTTCTTGCTTCTTTCTTTCAACCTTTCTTTCTTTCGTTGATTCTTTCTTTCTTTCTTTCTTTCTTTCTTTCTTTCTTTCTTTCTTTCTTTCTTGCTTCTTTCTTTCAACCTTTCTTTCTTTCGTTGATTCTTTCTTTCTTTCTTTCTTTCTTTCAACCTTTCTTTCTTTCTTTCTTTCTTTTTCTTTCTTTCAACCTTTCTTTCTTTCTTTCTTTCTTTCTTTCTTTCTTTCTTTCTTTCTTCTTTCTTTCAACCTTTCTTTCAACCATTCTTTCAACCATTCTTTCAACCTTTCTTTCTTTCAACATTTCTTTCTTTCTTTCTTTCTTTCTTTCTTTCTTTCTTTCTTTCTTTCTTTCTTTCTTTCTTTCTTTCTTTCTTTCTTTCTTTCTTTCTTTCTTTCAATCTTTCTTTCTTTCTTTCTTTCGTTGATTCTTTCTTTCTTTCTTTCTTTCTTTCTTTCTTCTTCTTTCAACCTTTCTTTCAACCTTTCTTTCGTTCTTTCAACCTTTCTTTCTTTGCATTATAAAGACTTCAAAATCAAGACTCATATAACAGTATGACGATGCAGATTTAGAAAAAAGGACTTAGATTTTTTCTATAAAGTATTAAAATAAAAATTATTTATAGATTATTGAAATAAAGAATTATTTATAGATTAATTATTGAAAACAACCTTGCGAACGAGAGGTCCGATAAATTTTGAGCCAAAGTAAAAGTCCTTTACGTACAAAGGCTTTACTGGCACTTTCAGTCATTACTGTCCTCTACGTCAGCAAACGAGAAAAACGAATTGAAATTTTAATATCAATCTCTATGAAAGTTTTACTAAAGGCTTTGTTTGTCTGTCCATTTGGGCATTCGATGAAAGCAAGATGAAATAACGACTGCATCTCTCTCTCTCTCTCTCTCTCTCTCTCTCTCTCTCTCAAACTGATATACGTATGCACTGAACTAATATACATCAGTTACATATTCACACACACAGTATATTACTAATATATTCAAACACAAGACATAGGCTCACAGACACCACACACATTCTAATTTCTAAACACTTGCAATATTCACCACACCTAATTATTCTGACTTTCACCATCACCCTCAGACCCCCGACTAACCCCACCCATCCTACCCAATCTCAACCCACCCCATACAAAACACAAATTCTAATTGCAAAATTTACATAATCGCATGTACAACAATCCGCACACACAAGTGGGTCACAGTAAACGTGACCAAAGAAAATCTTGTACTTAGAGCACAGTAAACGTGACCAAAGAAAATCTTGTACTTAGAGCACAGTAAACGTGACCAAAGAAAATCTTGTACTTAGAGCACAGTAAGCGTGACCAAAGAAAATCTTGTACTTAGAGCACAGTAAACGTGATTAAAATCTTAATCTTTAATCGGGTAGCCACGTAAAATCACGAAGTAACGTTACAGTTTAAGTAAATTAAGAATTTAATGAAGCAGGTTTGAGTAGCGCTGATGTGTATCCGGTCTTTCACTACATGCAGATCTGAGTAGGTCAGTGATTGCACTGTTTGGGTACAAGCAGATCTGAATAGCATGCTGCATCTAAACAGCCAACCTTCACGTTATTCTTAGCAAAGCTGACGACCCCAACGCACTGAACTATAAATAAATATAAACTGACTAAGCAGATATCATAGAATCGCTGCTTTCCACTATTCTCAGCAAAGCTGACGACCCAACGCACTGAACTATAAATAAATATCAACTGACTAAGCAGATATTATAGAATCGCTGCTTTCCATTTGCATTCCAGCGCCGGATATTGGAAAGTTATCAGCCCATAGCAACCTTTCTTAAGCTATGTTTTAAATGCTATCAGACTATCTTCCTCACATCAAAGATATTATTGCTCTGCCAAGCCACTCATCTTGATCATCTTCAACTGGCTGGGCTCTACTATATTACGTCATCATAAAATACTTTTTCGAGTCACTGGCTGGCTGTACTATTTTACGTCACCATAAATTCATCTTGTCAGTCACTGGTTGGGCGGTACTATTTTACATCACCATAAATTCATCTTACCAGTCACTGGCTTGGCTGTATCATTTTATGTCATCATAAATTCTACCGGCAAATATTGTCAGGAACGAAATATATACATGTAATTAGATAAAATTAATATGCAAATTAAAAAAAATTGAGATAAAATATAAATAATGAAATCTATGTTATTTGTACCACTTACGCACAAACCAAATACTCTGAAGCATCATCGGTATGTATTATTTTTGTTTGTTTTTATCACAATTGTCCTATGAGTTACAGATGACTCACCCAGAAATGATCTATTTCATGAGGGATGTGGGATAGGAAGCGAACTTTTAATGCCTTTGCACGTATTTCCTGTTTAGTGGTGGACAGAGGCAAGCTTGCAGTACCTCTGCACATAAATGAACGTGATGCAAAGAATTACAAATTACACTTTAGAAGGAGTGGTACTAGTAGGCACACATTTTGCTCGCATTGGGAATCCCACCCCATCCCCGTCTATGTTTGGAACACGTGAAGTAGGGTAGCGGGTGCGAGAGATTGGCGAAGGGGGAAGATTCTTAGTTTTGCATTGTGTGTACATTTTATTGTCAAAGCTGCGACCAATACAAATACAAGCATATTTTAGAAACGCGTATTTTCGTCGGGAACATAATTTCATATTTCCAATCTTGGCATTACAACAAACAGTAGGTCAAAGAGAGTTGAGCGTACTGTTCAGTCATTGTTGAGTGTGCAGTTTAGTTTCGGTTGAGTGTGCAGTTTAGTCTTGGTTGGCAATGCTGTTTAGTCTCGGTTGAGTGTGTAGTTTAGTCTTGGATGAGCGTGCTGTTTAGTCCTGGTAAGTGTGCTATTAAGTCTCGGTTGAGCATGCTGTTTATTCTTGGATGAGCGTGCTGTTTAGTCCTGATAAGTGTGCTATTAAGTCTCGGTTGAACATGCTATTGTGTCTTGATTGAGTGTGCTGTTTAGTCTTGGTTGAGTGTTCTGATTAGTCTTTCTTCCCAACATAAGATTAATTATCAATATCAAAATGCGTAAGAAGGTAAATAAATTTAACAATAAATTTATTAAAAGAACAAAAATCAAATATACGTATGACAATTACAATGAAATAGATAACTTGACCTCAATATTCCATGAACCCACGTTCGGATAACTATTGTTTACAGTCTCTCTCTACTTATAATAATAATAATAATATTACAGTTCAACAATACAGTCAATACAAACCTGAGGTTAATCCTATCAGAGAATAGAAATGGAGTTATAAGAGGTAAGTAATTTAAAGTCTTCATTTTACGTGACCTAGATTAAGCATTGCTTCAACCGTCTTCACTTACTTTTGCAATAATGTCACAATGTCCATGTCAGCACGTGCTTCTGCCACACGTGAAAAACTCTGACGTGCTTTTCCTCTTGAAGTGCTTGAACGCTCTGCTTACCTACTCCCTCAGGTAGAACACGATCACAACAATTCTGGTACCTTCAATGTACCTGAATTTTCCAGAATGTACCCAGTGTACTTTGCTCTGATTCATCAAAAGTGTGTAGCATAATCCATACGCTTACACACATCACAACTGACGGTACTCGTGTCTCCCTGTCACTCAGGTTTATACTGCTGAACATATAGACTTGAAACTTGAACTTCAACTCAACGCTCAAGACTCAAAAGGTGAAACTTGACACTGAGAGTCAAAAGTCAAAAGGCCACTTGTTCACACTCAAGCTAATGACTGACTTCAAGCTGGACATTCTTCTTCTACTTCAAATTCAAAAGTGATTAAAGGATACAGTTCTCTATAGCAAATAAACTCCTTAAACTCAGACCATTGGCTAGTCTCGTTCTCATAAATAATTATCATGTGTTAATTCTAAAAGTAAAAAGGCAGGCTATGTGGTAGACCTCTTTCTTCGCAATCTTGTTAGCCTAAGAGCAAGTATTTTGTTACTGCATCTACTGTTATAATTCAAAAGTGGAGAGTTATATATCTAACTTAATGATTTTAGATAGAGATGGATAGTTAAAGATATACTAAGCCATTTAAAATAAGAACTAAATTTATAAATACATGAAATGAAAATTTAAAACATTTAATAATTTACTTATCATTCCCTATGATGACAAAAAAGCAGCCATATAAAGGAATAAACGTAAAAACAATATTCCTTTTCAGTCTCTTTCATAAAAAGTACATGTTTTCAATAATGCGAAAAATAAATCTACTTCAAAGTTGAATGAAAACGTCTGGTTTCGCACATTGGATAGAATGTATTAAAATCAGTTTTTGTCTAGTATTTGTACATGAAGCAAAATTAAAAAAATAATTCTTTACACACAATAAATTAAAATGCTGTATTTATTGATCCATTTTTCTTATTTACTCACTCACTCACTCACTCACTCACTCACTCACTCACTCACTCACTCACTCACTCACTCTCTCTCTCTCTCTCTCTCACACACACACACACACACACACACACACACACACACAGAGAAAAACAGAGATCTAAACAGCTCCTTATCAGCCATCAAAACTTCTATTAAACAGAAACGTGAATGATTTAAAACAGAACAAAACTACAATCTGTTGTTACCAAAATCAACGAAACCACTTAAATTCTACTGTATATTAAAATGTTAACCACACCCTGCATGTAGCTAAAGGCGGAACGGGTTATTAAGTGCGTAATAAAAATGATCAGGGTGTTTTCAGCCGTTAAAACACGTTTCATTTTCGGCTGGGTGGTCTCTTCAGGGATAAAAATACATCTGGCTTCAACATGTTTCGCAGTCGTCGTAAAGTACTCACGCACGCACGCACGCACACACACATACACACGCACGCACGCACGCACACACACACACACACAGGCACAGGCACAGGCGCACACACATACTCATATCGATGCATGCACGCGTTTGTGTAAACATATTTTAGCGAACAAATACGCAAACACGACTTTGGTTGAAGTTAGTGCTATTTAGTTCATCAAGAATAATAAATAACTAATTGCACTTTTAAGTTCCAGATGTATGGACTCATAGATTCAGTATGAAGTTCCAGGTGAATGAACAAATAGCTTCACTTGTTATTTCTAGTTGTATGAATACATGGATTCGCTGTTAAATGTCCAGCTGTAAGAACACAGATTCACTCTTAAGTTCCAGCTGCAAGAACACATAACTTAATTTTATATTTCTAGCTGAATGAACACACACATTCACTCTTTATTTCCAGCTATATGAACACAACTTTACACTTTATTTCCACTTGTATGAACAAATGACTTCATTCTTTAGTTCCACTTGTATGAACACAGCTTTTAGTTCTACTTCAATGAGCACATAACTTCAGATATACAAAGACTCACTCTTTAATTCCAACGTAATGAACTCATGCTTCATCCTTGAGTTCCAGGTGTGTGAACATAAAACGTCATCTTGGTTTCCAGTTGAATGAAGACATAGGTTCTCTATTTGTTCCACCTGTATGAACTCGATTTACTCTTCCATCTGTATGAACACATAGACTCACACATTTATTCAAGTAGTTTGAACACACAGTTGTATGCTTGAATCCAGAATTTATATGAACACTCAGTCCTAGTCTTTGCTAATCATATAAGCATGTACTCTCTGAGTTACCTCTTTACATAATCAGTATGGATGAACAAATATTCGAAATGTTTGGATCGTGAAGTATGAACAAGGATATGTTAGTATTTTCATAATACCTGCACAATTACTTGTCTCTTGCATCAAAAAATTAATGAACACTGCAGTTTCTGGTTAGTTTCTGTGACGCCAAACCAACTAGTTAATGGTTATGATTATTTTCATCCATAACTAATTACAAGTGATGAGAATCTTAATTTATGTTATTAATAATTCTCCACTCGTCTCTCTCACTTGGCGGATATGTGGGTGTTGTAGACGTTTTCCCTCTTCCACAACATTAAAGACACACATTTACCATCACACAGTATTTCCTTAGGTGGAAAATGTCTTAGTAAAGGAAAAGACAAATCCGTCTTTAATCTATACTTAGCAAGCCCCCATCCATTCACTGTTTTCCAGCATATGTTTGTATGACATTGATTTGCTGCTATTCATTCGAGGCTAACTTAGCTACCTCAAGCAGAACAACAATCGGAATAATATCCAGTAACTTTCTTGTACCAGAAATTCTACAATGTAGTCAGCATACTTTGCCACCATACCATCAATGGAGTGCAGTGTATTCCTTACACTTACACACTGCAGTAGATACTTCTCACTTCTACCATGGTCGTAGCAGTTTATAATCGGTAAACCAGGAGATACAAGTAAAACAAGGAAAGGCCACTTACTCCTTGTAAAATATATTCAGGGAACAAACGCTAAGTTTTCAGTTTATTTATCTTTAACTCCATTCTCTCTTACATTCAAGCCTCAACTTACTGTTTCCTGCAGCAGTATTTATTAGCCTGATACATGAACACAGCATAATAAAAACAGCATATCAATTTTACAAGCACATTCACTAGAAACAATGTGTTTCGCATACTATATACAAGCATCTTAGTTAAAATAATTTGTA
Organism: Sinotaia quadrata; assembly: GCA_028829895.1. Taxonomy (NCBI): domain Eukaryota; kingdom Metazoa; phylum Mollusca; class Gastropoda; order Architaenioglossa; family Viviparidae; genus Sinotaia; species Sinotaia quadrata. Next base: position 45,607,162 of record CM054184.1, on the reverse strand, counting down.
GAAATATTAGTCTATTCACAAAATACATCTCTACATAAAACACAAGTATAACATATCAATAGCAAAATGCACGAACTATTTCTAAGTCCATCATCACTCAGTGAGTTAACTCACCATTAAGCTAGCAGCCAGCTTTCAATAGAGGACTTCTTGCCACTCCAAATTCAGGTGTTTAGGCAATAGGTTTCCTTACAGCAAGTAAATGTTTGATCTCAGCCCATTGGTTGGTCTCGTTTTTTAAATCTTTGCCATTGGATAATAAAAACTACTCATCTAGTTGGAACTGGTTTGAATTGCATCTACAATTTCTAGCATATTCTCAACTCGAGTTGTATTAAGTTTACACTTACAAAATTACCATCATAAGGAGTGCCCAAGGTCGGGATACTTTGACAATTTAACACTTATAACAATTATGTCTAGAAATAGGGATAAGCAAATTTACTCCGCCACAGTTTCATTAATTAACTTTAACATGGATGCTTATTTTAATTCACTGGTTAATACTATTAACTGTAACGCATAATTTCTGTTTAGTTTCATTAACATGAACATATAGTTTAATTCATTGGATAATACAGTTACCTGTAAAATGTAATTTCTTGTTAGTTTCAATAACACTAACATTTAGTTTCATTCACTAGTTAATACAGTTAACATGTAGTTTACATTTTAATTTGCTTCGTTCTTCGTATTATTTGAGCGCTGTGTTAACCCTTTCACCTGAAATGTGTTGAGATCAGTAGAGTCTAATTATTATGTTGCTTGAGTGCTGTGTTAACCCTTTTCTCCCGAAATGTGTTGAGATCAGTACAGTCTGATCAACAAATTGCTTGTGCTTTAAAGGGAAGACACTCTTGACACAGGTGAGATTTGTATGAGAGGTAAGCTTACTTTCTGGGCGCAGTTTCCCCAAATAAAACAAAAAATCAACAAACCAGACACTACTTTGAATTCAGTGATTCTACGGTCACGTGAGAGCAGACCATCTTTCATATTTTTATTACCTATGAGCGGCAATGCAAAGAGAACTATTTTTGGGTGTCTATTTTTAGACAGCAACACACCAGAGAATATTTTGCAAATGCGCATGTATTTTGTGTGTGTGTCTGTGAATGTGTGTGTGTGTGTGTATGTGTGTGTGTGAGAGAGATTGTGTGTGTGTGTGTGTGTGTGTGTGTGTGTGTGTGTGTGTGTGTGTGTGTGTGTGTGTGTGTGTGTAGATGGAAGTAGTTGTGAGTTTGTATTAAGAAGCAATAATATTATTACATCAACAGCAATTATGTCGGAAGAAATAAATATCCATTAGTCCAGCTAGACTAGCAAAAGGAGTTAACTATCTATCCACACAGCTAGACTAGCAAAAGGAGTTAACTATTCACCCACACAACTAGACTAACAAAAGAGTTAACTATTCACCCACACAGCTAGACTAGCAAATCGAGTTAAGCCGAGGTTTCTTTTTTTAAAGTGAAGCAGCATATTTCTGCACATAATCGTTCGTGCTTAAATGCGTGTTTCTCAACATTTATGTAAATATAGGAACCAATAAATATTGTATTTCACACACCCTTTCAAAAAATATTATTTTTTTTTATTGTTTTAACGGTCAATCCCTAAAAGAATACGAATAAGAGGGAAGGTTGATTTTTGTGGAATAATTGGTTGTACTAAACTGGTGTCTTACACATTTTTCAATAGGCAGCAAAAACAAATTTTAAGTCTGCGATTTTAATTTTAAGGAAAAATCCATCCCTTTACTAAATGATATGTCTTTTGAAATCTTAAGAACGTTAGAAAAAACATCAGCCAGGTACGAATAGATACAAAAATGGTATTGTTTTTGGCGTGGCCAGCTGAAAATACCTGTTATGGCTCGTGAGCAATTTTAATAAGCTACCCTACCCGCTTCACGAGTGTTATAGAAGTCAATATTAACAATACACTTTTTATAAAATAACACACTGCATGGCGTGGTCTTCATTGGATGTAACTTGAAGGATCGACATATTTACGTCACGCAAATACGGGTGCCCCCCCCCCCATTGCAGAAGGAGGTGGTACCTTTGATATTACCGTCTGTGAATTCGGCGAATGATGTATGCACATAATATATACAGCGAAATATTAGTTGTGGCCAAACATAAACGAGCGGGCGGCGGTCAATTTGCGCAAGAGAAGCAAAATCAGAACACCCTCTCTCCTAGACGTCAGATCAGTCAGTGTCTCCGACCGATTCAGTCCTAACGCGCGAGAGGTATCCGCAGGTAGGTATGATGCTTTCGTCTGCCAAGGTAGACTATTACCTGTTTTTCTTATTTCCCATTTTCACTGTGCTTGGAAAACTATACGTCTCATTTAACCTCAAACATACTTTCGCTCTTAAGAGCAAACTTACTTTGAAAGCGTATAATATCAATTACAAGAGGTTACTAAGGACAAGAAGATTCTAGGGAGAGGCTATTACGTCATTAAGGTGAATTAGAACACTCTAGGCGTTTACATTGAAACAGGTTTTTTTCTGGATAAACTAAATATGGATTGTGGACGAACTAGATCAGGGTTTGAGATCAACTAAATCAAGATTTTGGGTGAAATCAGAGATTGTTAGCGATTCTTGTTTTTCGCAATTCAACTATGAAATCAAATTAGGAAATCTTAGTAATTTTCATTTGAACTATAAAATAAGGTAATCTTAGTAATTTTCATTTGAACTAAGAAATTAGGTAATCTTAATAGTTTTCATTTGAAATATGAAATAAGTTAAATCTGAGTAATTTTATTTGAACAATGAAATAAGTTAAATCTTACTAATTTTCATTTGAACTATGAGAAAATGTTAGCAATTTTCAAATAAAAAGTGGTAAACTTGCTCATTTTCATTTGAACTATGAAATTAAACAAAGTAATACTAGTCATTTTCCTTTTGAAATATAAGAGCAAAAGAGATAATCTGCATACTTTTCATTTGAACTCTGAAATCAAGAGAAATATTCTTGATACTTTTCATTGGAACTCTGAAATCAAGAGAAATATTATTGATACTTTTCATTGGAACTCAGAAATCAAGAGAAATATTCTTGGCACATTTTCTTTTAGTGCGTGAAGGTTATGGAATTAACATATGACCTTGACATTCTTAGGAACTTCCAACAACATACACATAAGTGAAATCGTCATTATGATTATATAGTTATTATAGTTTCAAATCAAATTTCATCAATTTTATATTTACATCATACTTGAGCTATTTAATTGATTTTTAATAAACAAATAAAACAAAACAAATTGACAGCAATAGTCCATTTACAATATGTTTGCTAAAAAAAAAATAATACATATTCAACTCTAGTTAAATAGACTTTTAAAACTGTAAGAAAATATAAATGATGGACATTTAACATATATATTAATATTTAATATACAGCTTTACATACACACACACGCACGCGCGCATATCTACTGACTATTTATGTAAATTAAATTTGTAAGTATGTATTATGTATAAGTGATTCTAAATGCATAAATATGTATGGAATATAATATGTGCATGTGTGCACCCGTTTTTTGTATGTATGTTTAATGAATGAAAATGTAATATAAACCTGTGTATTGTAGTTTTTACTAAAAGTTTGCGAAAATTTTATTTAATACGTCACGATATACATCTTATTAGAGAGAAACGGTTGCTGACAGTCTGACAGAGAAGCGAAAATGTATGCATTGATTTATAAATTATTAATTTTAACATTATATAAAAGCACTGAAAGAAGATAATGACACAGATCATTTGGTACATCAGTTACACCACCACCATTATTACCACTAGCAACCCACCACTGATCTTCAATTTGAATATTATTTTCTGCTTAATACTAGGATGAATACCGCATTAAATACCTCCACATTATCACTGTAAACCTTCCCATTATCACTGTAAACCTCCCCATGCTCAGCCCAAATCTCACTGACGTAATCATTACCATAACTCTCCTTTCTCTTCCTTCTTTTTCCTCCTCATAACTATTCTCATCGCTGTCATGTCTTTCTCTTTACTCCTCATCTCCATTCATTTGAACACCGTCATCAGCACGACAACTCACCCTCTTTGTTTATCTTCTTCGTCATCAGCACCACAGCTCACCCTCATTTTGTCTTCTTCGTCATCAGCACCTCAACTCACCCTAATTTTTGTCTTCTTCGTCATCAGCACCACAGCTCACCCTCTTTTTGTCTTCTTCGTTATCAGCATCACAACTCATCCTAATTTTTGTCTTCTTCGTCATCAGCACTTCAACTCACCCTAATTGTTGTCTTCTTCGTCATCAGCACCTCAACTCACCCTAATTGTTGTCTTCTTCGTCATCTGCAGCACAACTCACCCTCTATTTTGTCTTCTTTTTCATCAGCATTATTTCGAAATAATTGTTTATAATGCTTTTATTAATTATTTCATTATAATTCTCAGTAGCTGTAAGCAAACTCAGAGCAGGCGTGCCACGTGATTTGTGCTCGCCCTAACATGACCTTCAAAATCTGCCTTGTGGTTGTCACCTTAGTCGCTTTGGTGCACCACTCTAGTTCGCAGTCCCAACCAGGTAATTACATAATGAGAATCCAGGTAATTACATAATGAGAAACCAGGTAATTACATAATGACAAACTAGGTAATTACATAATGAGAAACCAGGTAATTACATAATGAGAAACCAGGTAATTACATAATGAGAAACCAGGTAATTACATAATGAGAAACCAGGTAATTAGATAATGACAAACTAGGTAATTAAATATTGAGACCAAGTAATTATATGACGAGAGACTAGATAATTACACGATGATAAACCAGATAATTACATGATGATAAACTAGATAATTACACGATGATAGACCAGATAATTACATGATGATAAATCAGATAATTTACACGATGATATTAATTTTGGGCTACCTAATGCAAGTACAGGTCTACATTGTTTTCTTTTCAGGGGCAATACTCAACTGAAAATCTCATTTCACCGTCTACGTATCCAGCTATTACCACGTATTCAAAACTCATTTCTGGAAGGTTTAGCCCCTCCCACCTTTAAATATATATTTAAAAGCCAATAGTATTAACCTTGCTGAAAGTAGGATGCAATGGTACAACTGGAAAACAAAATACTAAAACATATTAGGAGAGTTATCTAATCTTGGTTATAAATACAAAGTGACCCTTTCTTGCTAGACATGTGTGCTTAGGACTAGCTTGGGGATTCGAACTTAAATAAAAACTATGTTATCACTTTTACATCTAACGCTATTCCATTCTGTTTCCAGTATGTAAAAAACCTCTTGACCTTGTCTTCGTCCTTGATGGCTCGAACAGTGTCGGTTACCCGAGCTGGCTGGTGATGATCCAGACCGTTCAGAATGTCATCCAGAGTCTGCCAGTCACCGACAACCTGACCCAAGTCGGCCTGGTCGTGTTTTCCGATTTAGTGACGTATAAACTGCCACTGACCGGAAACAAAACACTCATAATGACAGGTCAGTGAAGTTCGTGTCGACGGCCTATTTCAAGCTAATGTATGCCTGTTTAAATCTAATGTATGCCTGTTTAAATCTAATGTATACCTGAATCTAATGTATGCCTATTTCAAGCTAATGTATACCTGAATCTAATGTATACCTGTTTAAATCTAATGTATGCCTGTTTAAATCTAATGTATACCTGTTTACATCTAATGTATATCTGTTTAAATCTAATGTATACCTGTTTAAATCTAATGTATGCCTGTTTAAATCTAATGTATACATGTTTAAATCTAATGTATGCCTGCTTCAATGTAATGTAGGCCTATTTTCAAGTTAATGTAAGTCTATTTGTTGCAAGCTATTGTATGCCTGTTCCAAGCTAATGTATGGTTATTTCAATGCAATGTATGCCTTTTATGAAGCTATTGTATGGCTGTTTCAATGCAATGTAAATCTAAGTGCAATACGAACTGCCAGTCATTACTTTTTGTTCACTGCTTTCTTCTAGTCGTTGCTCGGGGTGGGTGGGTGGGTGGGATGAACCCCTTTAGTGCCCGGACACGTGTATGAATTGCACTTATATATTTAAATATAGTTTTGTTTAGGTTTCCAATTTAAACCTATAATTTCTTAATCAGATACACTTTTTGTATCATATTTACTGAACAATTAAAAAATTTCTTTCTTGAGAAGTTTTATACATGAAACAGTTTAGTAGCGACTTTTATCGATAAGAATGGCACATCCTAATGAATGAAGAGGCTGATGGCCGTGTATTTGCTCAATGAACAATGTATAAAGTTAATTACTAACTGCTTAAATTTTATGACTCTTGCTCCAATCTGGCGTTTGTCATAGTCTATTCTAAACACCGACGAACCCAAATGACCGGGCTGAGACAGATTGACATTTTCCCTTCTCGTCCGAGTAGAAACCGTTACTATGGCAACAACAAGAGTTTCGAATGTAGAACGGGGAGTATTTTGCAGACCACTGTATTTACGATGTAGTGCACTGTACGCATAGTACGGAAACCAGCCGTATCCCTAACTGAAACTAATCACATCCCTACCCATTATCTCAAACCGCTTGAAAGCATATTTTTAGAATTTTGTTTAATCCTGAAGACCACTGGTTCTCAATACCTTGCCTATCAGATTCCAATGTTGAAAACGTTTTGCACACGAAACGTGATCTGCTAAACGTGATCTGTTAAAGCAATCTGCTAAACGTGATCTGTTAAACGCGATCTGTTAAACGTGATTTGTTAAACGTGATCTTCCCTCAGTCGTTCGCATCATTTATGCCTACGTTTTCCACTGTCGTCACATCAATATTTGTTTTGGAAAAAGCTTCCTTATTGTGTCATACCCTTTATAGTAATTTTAAAATTAATAAAATTTGGTCCACTCTGTTTACAGAAATATCTCTTCATTAATATGTTCTCATTAACATAGTGTGGGTTGAATGGGGCGAGTTGGGGGGAGGGTTCGGGTTTAGCTCTTCCAGAATACAACTTCCTAAAGGTACGCGACTCTCGCTCTCTGTATCCGTTCAGAAAGAAGAAATGACTGTGGGAACATGAAGCAATTGTGAAATATCATATTTTGCTTGATAATTCCGGTAAAGAGACACTCGTCATTAACGGCATCCAGTTTATTTGCACTTAGTCTTACATAGGTGTCCTGTTTCTGCAAGCATTCATTACGTTTATTTTTGATTTGAGTGGCATTGCACAATATAGTGTAAAACAAATATAATTCAGTATTATATACATATATAATTAGTTGTCAGAATCTGAAGAAAATTGCAAAATAAACTTTAAAATGTGAATGCTATTCATTTACGGAAGAGACAGATCAATAGATATATAGTTATCTAATTGTTCTATAACTAGATCATGGTAAAGCTGCAATGATACTTTCAAGGGTACTGAAGATAATTTTGTTTAAGAGAGGTGATCCTAATACGCGAATCATCCATTAAAGAGGCACTATTTTATGTACAGAAGCCGAATAACTCTACACACATAGAGGATTTTGGCTTGGTGTTCTAATAAGAAATTTTAGCCGGCTGTTCGCTTTTGAACAAAACGCACACTGTACACGCATACAGTAAAAACAGGCATCTGACATTTGTGTCGTGTGGTGTCCACTAGAATTAAACATTCTAAATGTTTAGATCGATATTTTATTAATTAAACAGTTTTAAGTAGATGCCTTGCACAAATTTAAACAAAAATGCGTCTATGATTTGGATGTACGCAAACCATCCATCAGATATTTGACAGAAAAGGAAGAATCATTTGCAGTAGGTTATTTCCCCCTTTACGGCCATAGTGTGCATTACGTCCCTTTGTCTCTTATAATGTATTTCCGAGTTACGGTGTTGTGAGTGCAAAGATTGAAACGGGCTCCTTAATATTTTGCTCTGACTGTCCGATTGTTCTGCAAATGTATCCGTATGTCTGACAATGATACACTGAGATTTTCCCCTATAAGAGATACACACACACACACACACTCTCTCTCTCTCACACACACACACACACATTCACACGTACACACATATATTCACACATACACACACATTCACACGTACACACATATATTCACACGTACACACATACATTCACACGTACAATACATTCATACACATGTACACATACAATCATGCATACTTTTACACATAAATATACACACATACATTTATACACAAGCACGTACACACATAAATACATTCACACACATACACTCGTACACATACATTCACAAAACATGTACACATACACGCATGCATACTTGCATTACATTACACAGAAATATACACACATACATTTATATACACACACGCACACATACATAAATACATTCACACACACACTCTCGTACACATACATTCAAACACATGCACACATAAATACTTTTACACATAGATATACACACATACATTCATATAAACACACACGTACACACACATAAATACATTCACACACACATACTCGTACATATCCATTCACACACATGTACACACACGCCTGCATACGTTTACACATAAATATACACACATACATTCATACACATAAATACATTCACAAACACACTCACTCGTACACACACATATGCACACACACGTACACTTACATATAGACACAGGAGGTTTGAAATAATAAAGTCGTGTAACCAATTCTCATTATTAACAGAGCTTCCCTTAATTGAGTTCCCTGACTCGTCAACCGCCACTGACCTGGCCATTAGTGCTGCTGTTGGCCTCTTGAATGTCAGCCGTACTGATGTCAACGACGCCATAGTCATCATCACAGACGGCGAGGCGAACGACCAATTGGAGGCTATTCGACAAGCCAAGACCGCTCAAGACCGAGGAATAAGCATCTTTGCCCTAGGTGTTGGTGAACTTATCTCCATGACGAGTCTTCAAAACCTTACTTCTGAAAATATGGTAGGGTCACAGAGTACATTGGTGCACGTGGACCAACTGGAAGTAAAATTGAATGGTTTCACCATAGCGCGCTGGCGCTAAGTGTATATTTTATGTACCAAGTGGGGCGGGGTACTTAATACCTTTAATTTACTCCACAGACTGAGATTGAAGCTATTATGAATAGTGTGCGCAAGGGTTTACGTTCCGGGTAGCTGTGTCTTGTTTAAATAGTTCTTTTTACAGTACGCATCCGATAATGCGTTTTGTGTACTATGTTTGAGTCTGTTTCTATTTGTCGCGTTACTATGTTTGAGTCTATTTCTATTTGTCGCATATCTATGTTTGAGTCTATTTCTATTTGTCGCGTATCTATGTTTGAGTCTATTTTATTTGTCGCGTATCTATGTTTGAGTCTATTTCTATTTGTCGCGTATCTATGTTTGAGTATGTCTATTTGTCGCATATCTATGTTTGAGTCTATTTCTGTTGCGTATCTATGCTTGAGTATATTTCTATTTGTCGCGTATCTATGTTTGAGTCTATTTCTATTTGTCGCATATCTATGTCTGAGTCTATTTCTATTTGTCCGCATATCTATGTTTGAGTCTTCTATTCGCATATCTATGTTTGAGTCTATTTCTATTTGTCGCATATCTATGTTTGAGTCTATTTCTATTTGTCGCATATCTATATTTGAGTCTATTTTTATTTGTCGCATATCTATGTTTGAGTCTATTTCTATTTGTCGCGTATCTATCGTTGGTTGTATTTCTCGTCTATAATTAGGTGTATCCTGGTCTATCATATATCTGTCTAGTTGTATTTCGCATCTATCGTTTGGTTGTTTCTTTGTCCGTCACGTAAATGTCTTTGGTTTCTTCCGCTTTACCCTTTTCTGTACAACAGCAGCAAAGAAATGCAGCGACTAGTTGATATCATTATAAACTTGTCAACATATTAATATATTAAACAATTTCTTCATGCGTACATCATTATGCACTAGTCAACAGGCATAAATATCATACATTAATTATTATGAACTAGTTCACTAACATATATACATCGCAAAGAATTAGTCAACTAACACGCAAATATAATAATGAACTAGTTAAATAACATACACACTCTTTTTCAACTAGTTAAGTAGCAAACATACATCATCATAAGCGTAAATTTGTATGCACTAGTGAACACACGAGCATAATAATAAACTAGTTAACTAACATATATACATCATTATAATACGTATATACGTCATCAAGAAACAACAAACCTACATCATAAAGAACTGTTTAACTAACATACATACATCATTATAATACGTATATACGTCATCAAGAAACAACAAACCTACATCATAAAGAACTAACTAACATACATACATCATTATAATACGCATATACGTCATCAAGAAACAACAAACCTACATCATAAAGAACTGTTTAACTAAAATACGTACACAACTGTAAATTGGTTAAATTAATACAATATATGCATATATCATTAAAACTAGTTAACTAATATACATACATATAATGAACTAGTTAACTAATATACATACATATAATGAACTAGTTAACTAATATACATACATATAATGAACTAGTTAACTAACGTACATAATATATAATTATGAACTAGTTCTGATACATACATCACTATGAACTAGTTAGTTAACACACAAACATAATTATAAACTAGTTAAAAAATAGCACGCAAGTATCTTTATAAACTATTATATATACATCATTATGAACTAGTTAAACAACACGCAATACATTATTATAAACATCAGTATAGCTAGTGAACATGCAGACATAATTATACATTAGTTAACATAGAGACATAAATATGCACTAGTGAATATACTTAATTATGCACTGGGTAATCTACTGACGTCATTTCGAACTAGTTCCCCATACACCCGTGAGTATAACCTTCAGCAAATTTGTTGTCTATTGCAGGCATTAGGCATTGCTAATTTTACTGGCCTTTTGTTGTCTATTGCAGGTATTATGCATTGCTAATTTTACTGGCCTTTTGCAAGCCCTTCAGAAATTGACTCAGCAGGCATGCACTGAAGGTAAGTGCATATATGAGTATAGGACATGGTAATTGGCTACATTCTTATGTGTGCAATCTTCGTGGCGTAATGGGTGTGGATTTTTCGTGGCGTAATGGGCGTGGAATCTTCGTGGCGTAATAGGTGTGGATTCATGGAATAAATATATACTGGAGTATTGAGATGGATGGACGGAAACAGAGACGGAAGAAGCCGCAGTATATTTCAATTGGCACAGCAGATGTACCCGAAATCAAACTATTTACATCTATTTAGGTTGTCTAGACGAAAAGTGTTGCACATTTCAAATGGAGCCATCACATTATAAATGGGATGTAACAATGCTTGCCTGAAAAATGCAAGAAAGCAAAGTCATTTCGACAAACAGTATTCAAGATCTGTACTCACATCACGCTGCAGGCTCTAAATTTTATTCAAATATAGCGTATGAATAACAAAAACAAGCCAACAAGTAAGCAAACAGATCCTCAAGGATTCAAAAAATGTTACGTCCCAAATGAATTGTGGCCACAGGGCTAGAAGTACTATTAGTTATTCAAACGATTAATGTACACTGGTTAAGGTACAATGAAGATACAATGATTAAGAAGTTACAATGATTAAGGAAGGAACAATGATTAAGGAAGGTACAATGATTAAGGAAGGTACAATGATTAAGGAAGGTACAATGATTAAGGAAGGAATAATGATTAAGGAAGGTACAATGATTAAGGAAGGTACAATGATTAAGGAAGGTACAATGATTAAGGAAGGTACAATGATTAAGGAAGGTACAATGATTAAGGAAGGTACAATGATTAAGGAAGGTACAATGATTAAGGAAGGTACAATGATTAAGGAAGGTACAATGATTAAGGTACAAGGTGAACAAGCACTTTCCATTGCCTACGTTAATCGCATGATAAACAGAACAGTAATAGACGAACAATGAAAAAGCATACAGCGAAATAGAGAAGTACCTCTACCTGTCAGACATTGAAATGCATGAGAGATGCACACAAAAGTACCTCTACGTGTCAGACATTGAAATGCATGAGAGATGCACACAAAAGTACTTTTACATGAAAGACATTTAAATGCATACAGTGTCTAGAAAAATCTGTCTACAAGTATGACGTTTGGATGCTAATAGTTGCAGAGAAAAGTATGTCTACTTTTAAGATATTTAAACGAATATATTTGAATAGCAAAGCATGTCTTCATGTAAGACGTATAGATGCATACTGTTGTATAGGAAATACACATACATATAAGACATTGAAATGTTTACAGCTGTATAGGAAATACACATACATATAAGACATTGAAATGTTTACAGCTGTATAGGAAATACACATACATATAAGACATTGAAATGTTTACAGCTGTCTAGGAAAGTACATCTATATGTTTAAAGACGCACTTCTAAATGTCAGACATTGACATGACAAGACCAGCAACTTCTATAGCACCTTGTAACGAGACTAGCTGTTCTTAAAAGTGTTATGTCTATTTAATATTCATTTGTTTCTGTTTATTATTATTATTTTTATTATTATTATTATTGTCCCAATGATAGGCTAAGAGTATACATCTATAATATCGTTACAGGTACTGGAGTTCGTCTTTAATAGTTTCGAAAAGTTGTGAAATTTCTTGCTGATATTTTTAACTACTCTTATTAACGTAGTAGGAGTGTGTAGAATGTGTCAATGATATTTAATAATTTCAAACACGTCAATACAAGCAAAAGAGGTTTAATCTGTAGTAAGATGGTTGATATCATTGAAATAAACAATTATATGTATTTGCATCACAAGAGTTAATGAGCCAATTTGTAGTGAACATAATTATAGTAAATTGAAATAAAGAATTATATGTATTTGCATTTCAAGAGTTAATGCGCCAATTTGTAGTGAACATAATTATAGTAAATTGAAATAAACAATTATATGTGTTTGCATTTCAAGAGTTAATGAGCCAATTTGTAGTGAACATAATTATAGTAAATTGAAAGCTTCGTTTAGGATTTGTTTCTTCTTGGTTGAAAAGTTCCAGATAAAACGACGACGACGACAACAATTTCTTCATCTACAACGACTGCGCTCACAACACCCACGAACCCTTCTATACCCACAGCGTCGAATGTATCTACGACAACTACAGGAAAACTCAATGCAACTGTGCCAGAAGCGGTTACAACAACATCCACGATCATATCGACCACAACGATTAATGCTACGACCACAACGCGAAATCCGCCTGCAAATGAAACAACTTCCAACACTACGTTGATATACACAACTACAACACTCCCTTCAAATACGACTACCATAGGAACAACGGCTACAGTTTCGCCATATATTTCAAATGACAGTAGGTGAACCTTTCCCTGCTGTTAAAATGATTTCTGAAGTAAGTCCACTAACACGTTTTGTGGGATGTTGTACTTTTAGGATTATTGGTGTACACATCAATGTGTGATGAAGCTACCCAAGTTTTCTTTTCGTCGTCTCTACATTCGCTTTAATGATGTGAATCAATAGACTTCGTTCCCCCCCCCCCCACTATATTTCTCTTTCTTTACATTTCTATCTACAGTACTTATCTTTCTTTGCTTTGTTTTTCCCCCCAATATTTCTATCTTTCTTTGCTTTGTTCCCCCCCCCCCAATATTTCTATCTTTCTTAGCTTTGTTTTTTCACTATACTTCCCTCTTTCGTTGTTTTTAAAAAACGACATTTCTCTCTTTCTTTGCTTTTCAAAATTAAATTATCTCTTTCTTTGCTTAAAAATATATTTTTTCTCTTTCTTTGCTTTCTCCCCTATATTTCTCTCTTTTATTTGTCTTTTTTGTCTCTCTGTGTTTTCGTTCATTTCATTGTATTAAATTTGTTTTTGTCTGTCTGTCTTTCTTTCTCTCTGCGAATTTTCTTGCTTCTTTTCTTTTTTTCCCCTTTCTCCTGTTTATTTGTTTGCTTGTTTGTTTCTGTCTGTCGGTCTGTCTGTTTCTCTTTCTTTCTCTCTGCGAATCTTCTTGCTTCTTTTCCTTTTCCTTCCTTTTTCCTGTTTGTTTGTTTGGTTGGTTCTTTTTCTCTGCGAATTTTCTTTCTTCTTTACTTTTTCCCCTTTCCGTTCTGCTTCATGTTCATTTTTAATTAGTCAGATATATAATTTATCTACATTTCTTTTATTTTCACATTAATTAATCTAATATATATATTGTGGAGAACGAGATGCAACATTTAACGAGCACAACAACAACTCTTCAACGACTCTGTAGTGACATTATATTTAGTATTTTAATTAATATTATTTTATTAACTGATTAAATATGTTATTACCGGACAGATATCTGTGCCAGTGTCCGAATGAAGGATGGCGTTGGTTATCGGTACCACCCAACAGACTGTGACAAATTTATTCAGTGTTACTTTGGCTCCAATGATACAGTCGTAGCTGTGTACCGCCGTTGTCCAATGGGGAAGTATTGGGACCAGAGCAAACTACAGTGTGACGAGGCCTGTAACGTCGACTGCCCTGAAGGTGATCTTAAATCCGTGAAAGTTTTCCTACGTTACGCTGTTATATTTCTGACGTAATCCGTGAAAGTTTTCCTTCGTTACGCTATTATATTTCTGACGTAATCCGTGAAAGTTTTCCTTCGTTACGCTATTATATTTCTGACGTAATCCGTGAAAGTTTTCCTTCGTTACGCTATTATATTTCTGACGTAATCCGTGAAAGTTTTCATTCGTTACGCTATTATATTTCTGACGTAATCTATGAAAGTTTTCATTCGTTACGCTATTATATTTCTGACGTAATCCGTGAAAGTTTTCCTTCGTTACGCTATTATATTTCTGACGTAATCTATGAAAGTTTTCATTCGTTACGCTATTATATTTCTGACGTAGATTTCGTTTGCCAGAGTAGTATTGCATTTTTCTCTGTTTTAAAAAAGACTTTTCGAAATAACGACACATGCGATTGAAACGGTTTGTTAACTTGCTTGAGTAATTCCCTCTGTGGCCATGTTAATCATATTGTCTTCTTTAATTAGAATTTTTTTTTAAAAAATCAAGTTTATTACATCCGCATAACATAAATTGTAATAAATTCAATCATATATTAAAATAACCAGTCACGCAACACGTCATTGACTGACCGGCTGCAGATGAAGAGATGACATGACGCAATTCACCCGGCCTCATCCATGCCCTGATTTTGAATTCTGTAGGCAATGCACCTTTTGTAGTAGTCTTTTACAAAACTGAACGGCAATTTAGTCGGTCTCACTCGACCACTAAAATGCGTCAACATCATGCGACCTCTAAACTATGTCATGAACACCATGCGACCTCTAATGTGTGTCGTCAATGCCACGCGACCTAGAAAGCGTGTCTTCAATATCACGCGAACCTTTACAGCGTGTCGTCATCAATCTCAGCAACCTAGAAAGTGTGTCATCAGTATCGCGCGACCTAGAAAGCGTGTCTTCAATATCACGCGAACCTTTACAGCGTGTCGTCATCAATCTCAGCAACCTAGAAAGTGTGTCATCAGTATCGCGCGACCTAGAAAGCGTGTCGTCAATAACACGCGACCTCTCAAGTGTCATCAATATCACGCCAGCGCTACTCGTCAAAATGCCACTACTAATTACGACATAGTTCACTTTTGTTATGTTATCAAAATCAAACCAACGTTTTTACTCGTCATCGTGCCGTTAAAAATGAAACCGTTCGTCCTTTTTATCATATTCTCACAATCTTGCCAATCTTACTAAAAATTACATCGTACGTGCTTATTATCAGTTGCCTCATAGTCTCGCCAAATTTACTAGAAATTACGTCATTTGTCCTTGATATATCCTCAAAATTCCAACAATCTTACTTACAATTACTGCATGCATCTTTGTCTCAACCACCCCCCTCCCATAATATATCTTCAAGATTTTGCCAACCTTAGCCGTTATGAGAGTTGAGATCTAGTCTATTTTTGTAATGAAATTCACATTATTTTAAACACTAATCTATTTTCGGAATGCTTTTCTTCTACTGTTTTCTAGTTGATAGCACACAATTCTGCACGAGTTAATGTCTTGTAGGGACCGCTCGATTTTATGGTGCTTGGAAAACCACTATGAAAATCATGCAGAATGTAAATTAACTCCCTTTGATGAAATTCACCAAGCACAAAGGGTTAAAACTGTTATCTCAGATGTGACCAGGGATCTATTTTCTCTCTCTTTTTTTAAATTCTTCTAATATGTATTCTTTTAAAGACAAGCATTTTCTCGTTTTCTCCCCCCTCCCTCCCACAACACCTCTCTGACAGTTCTCTTTTCTTTCTTTCTGCATATATCCCACCCCCTCACTTCCTTACTTTTCTTTTTCTTTCCTTATTAACTGTAATTGCTTCCTAAAGCATAGCAGAAGAATAAAATATGCATATATCATCTGCATAAGAAAATCATTGACAAAGGAGGTTGTACAGCGAGGGGCTGTGTCAATTTCCGGAAGGCGGATGGGGGAGGGGAGGCCCTCACTTTAAAAAGTATCTGAGATTCCTGTCATTTTGGTGTCGTCCTGAGTGAGGCGTTGCTTATATATGAGTGTGCATGTGAGCGTGTTTGTTTGGTCACGAGTGTGTGTTAGCATGTGTGTCAGTTTGTTACTCTGAAGACACTTGCCAGCCCACTGTAATAATTAGCGGGTACATATTTTATGCTGCATATATACCAAATATGTGTGTGTGTGTGTGTGTGTGTCTGT
Organism: Sinotaia quadrata; assembly: GCA_028829895.1. Classification (NCBI taxonomy): domain Eukaryota; kingdom Metazoa; phylum Mollusca; class Gastropoda; order Architaenioglossa; family Viviparidae; genus Sinotaia; species Sinotaia quadrata. The sequence goes on along the minus strand of CM054184.1, from coordinate 45,590,365 downwards.
GTATGTGTGTGTGTGTGTGTGTGCGCGATGGCATTAAAGGTAAATAGTTCGTTACGTCTATTATTAACAAGAAATGCTTACCCATTGCAATTAAACTTTCACTTACTTATCTGGTCCTTCTCGCGAACAACTCCCCCCTCCTCTCTCCACTCCTAATTTTAATAATTCTGTTTGCCAGAAAAATGCCAGAAAGACGACCTGCAGACGTACAAAATGGAGGGAAGCTGTCGTGCGTACTGGCGTTGTGACAACTTCAAATCGCGTCCAGAATGTTGTCCCGTCCGACATGCGTACATCGCTGGCGTTGGATGCGTGTGGGACCCAACCTGCGTGCACCCGTGCGGCCAAGAAGCGTGCGATGACATTAAAGGTAAAATGCCGATTTTCTTCGCTACAGGGGTGCACAAACGATCCAACGGCAACTTGGACATTGTCGCAGTGCGTGCAATTACAGTACATTTAATCGAAATGTTGGCGATAATCAATGTTTTATCACTTTTTTTGCCCCCTCTCCAGGGCCTTGCGTGGTCGAGTCCGGCAAACAGTCAACTATTATGTTCAACCGCGGCCAGGTTTCTCGTCGTTCCAACGTGTTGTCTCCTCCTTCCTGGAAGACTTTGAACATGGTGAAGTCGGACTTGTGGCGGCCGGATATCGGGTGGCCGAGATCGTATTGTGGAAACCAGGTGGACCTTTTGAGCTGTCGCTGTGTAATTCCCAACACAGGTTTGAACATTGAAAATTTCGCTTTTAGTGGCGGTAAAATATAACTGGATTGCTTATTTCCCTTTGTTCCATCCCGGTCCCCTTCCCGACACAGATCATCTCCTGAATATCCGCTAAATGAAGGAAGATAAAATGAATAAACATAATAAATGAATCAATGAATAAATTAATAACCTAGACGCGTAAATAAATTAATACACAAATCAGTCGTTGAAGGAAAGAGTAAACACAGAAAATTCCTGAACTCTTGCAGTCTAGAAAAAAAATAGTTCATGAATTAATAAACGTCATCGTCATTGACATTGCTCTGAATTAATAAACGAAAAATAAATTAAAAGGTAGGAGAGAATAGAGAAAATATATTCATTAAACATTGCAGTGACTTCTCTCTCTCTCTCGCTCCCTTACCCCACTCACTCCCTGAAAATAAGTGTCCAATAGAAAAGAAGATAGAACACCAATGAGGTCCAACAAAATACGAACGAACGAGAAATTAATAGAGAAGTTTGTGTGTGTGTGTGTGTGTGAGAGAGAGAGAGAGAGAGAGAGAGAGAGAGAGAGTGAGAGAGAGAGAGAGAGTGAGAGAGAGAGAGTGAGAGAGAGAGAGATAAAATCATTGTTCGCTTTATTCTCGGGGGGGGGGGGGTTAAAAAAAAAAGAAAGCTGGTTCGAAAATGACGTCACTTTGCAGGATGATAAACAGGTTGCGGGCAAACTAAACAATCGACCAAGAATTTTTTAAAAGCCACCACCTAGATCCCCACTTCAGCAGAAAAAAGAACATAGATATGAAAAAAAGGAAATGAACATATTTTGCAAAATACTGGATAATATAAATTACCCCTCACCTACCCCAAACACATACCAATAGTACCCGGAGAACAAACTGTAGTAAATTCCTATATATATAATAAAGAATATTAGCAACACAGAGCGTTGCAATATGGGAATGAGAGAAACAATCTTGTAAGAAATCTTGACCCATAGGCAGATAAAATGAAAGGGACACAGCTTGAAAGGCTATTATGTTCTAAGAATACCCTGTTTTTGACAGGTAGGCTATTATGTTCTAAGAATACCCTGTTTTGACAGGTATTATAATTCGTACAGACCCCACTTTTTAAAAAATCAAATCTAAATTTAATACAAGATTATTCATAGTCTTTCTGCACTTTTCTTTAATGCTCTTCTGTTAGTTTATTCCATCGTTTGGTTGTTTATTCATTTGTAATAAGAAAATGTATTTATTGTAGGAGATTTCATTCTTGACTATAAAATTCTAAATGGCTAATTATAGTCGTTAAAAACGAACGGAATTGAAGAAAGGAATCAAACTATGACACTTTCTTGAATAGCAATTTTAAAAAAATCTGTTAAATGTTTGAAAATATACATTTTAAAAAATAGTCCTAAAGAAAAAAAATGAGATCCCACATTTTCTTTCTAGTTTTTTTTTAAATATTAAAATGAATTGAATTGCATGGGGTTTGACATTAATTCCTACTCTCAGTGCAAAATTATTTCAGGTTTCATAATACGAAACAGAATACAACTAATGTGCCATTGTACTCCTAACGCTACTGTGAGATTCGATGGCATCAGAGTGACTATGTGAAATCCGAAAGGAATGCGACAGTTAAGAGAGAGATTATCCCACAAACACGCATTCTTTTTTCATCTAGCAACATTCCATTTCAACGCTCCTAACCGCCGCATTAAAAAGAAGATGGCGATTTTCTGTCAAAGGGTGCATAACACTGCATTGTATGCCGACTTATGTTTTGGTTAGACTTCTTAATGTAATATTTATTTTAAATTTTAAAAAAATGAAAACAGATTGAAATTTGAAATTTAAATTAGTCTTCGTGAAGTTATAATTTTCTGCTGTTTAAAATACTTATTCTTCCTTTGAACTGTTAATTTGAGAAGATGGTTACCAAAACTTCTCTTGAGCCGAAGAAAGGTTAAACAAAGCACACAGTAAAAATTACCTCAATAAAGCTATTAGTTTATTAGGGGGCATAAATGTTTATTATATAATTTTTAAAGAATGCATAATGCAGGTGTTGTTTATTATATTAACAATTATTATCTGTATAATCTACGTAAACAATATGTATCGAGATTAAATTTCCCGAAAAAAATTCTTCAGAGAATTAAAATGACAACCGCCTTTGTGTCATTAGCCCAATACCACACTGTGTTCACTGTACTGTGTATACATACCTGAAGTTTATTAACTTCCTCTTTCACAAAGAGTCGGCATGTCTTTTGGTTTGACCATGACAAACAAAACAAACACCAATACTTGTCGTACACACCTGTGCCATTATTTTTCAGGAAACGCTTGTCTACCTGCCGTCAACCTCCAGTTTTCTAACACCACCCTATTGAACTTTGTATCTACTGACCTCTTTAACCTTCGCGACGTGACTCTTACTGATGGAGTAGCACGATTTCCGGGAACGTCTGGGTCTTTGCTTCATGTGACCTTGAAGGAAAGAGGCGAACGCCCCGTGGCAATAAGTCTGACCTACCGCGAAGCTACTTCCTTCAAAACTCCAGTCTACCTGTTGCGATCCTCAGGCTGTGAGGCAGACGGGTCCATATCTGTCGTGTTGGAAGATGGTTTTATTACCGCCAGAGTAGCCTCCCGTTTTGGAGAGTTTGCTGCCACGGCAATATCAACGCTGGTGAGTTAGTGAGCTTGGGTTTCGGTGGAGTTCGTGTACTTCTAACTAGTGTGTCAGTCAGTGCTACACACACTCGTGATATGACGCGCTGTCTAAATGCAAAATTGTTTAGTCGTTTTTCTAGAGGTTAAAAATAGCACATGCTCTTAGATCACAGTTAAGCGCAACAGTCGGTAAACAATTTTGTGTGTGGACAGTTGGTTTACTAAGTCAACTAATAGTAGGTCTAGGTGAATATATACAGACTTCACTAAGTCAACTAATAGTAGGCCTAGGTGAATATATATATACAGACTTCACTAAGTCAACTAATAGTAGGCCTAGGTGAATATATATACAGACTTCACTAAGTCAACTAATAGTAGGCCTAGGTGAATATATATACAGACTTCACTAAGTCAACTAATAGTAGGCCTAGGTGAATATATATACAGACTTCACTAAGTCAACTAATAGTAGGCCTAGGTGAATATGTACAGACTTCACTAAGTCAACTAATAGTAGGCCTAGGTGAATATGTACAGACTTCACTAAGTCAACTAATAGTAGGCCTAGGTGAATATATATACAGACTTCACTAAATCCCGATAAAAATAAAGTGCATAATAAGAAATAACGAAAACATGCTTCTCGCTGAAAAGATAAATAATATGTAACATAAACATTTATAAGCGAAATAAATTTCGTCAACATTTCCTAAAGAACTGTGTGTGGTCTTGTCTTCCTCAGGGTATCCCGGCGTCTCAGTGGAAAACTTTGACTCTGGTGTACGACAGTACTTCATTGACACTGCTGGTCAAATCTCTGGGCCTACACCAAGTGTCCCGCATTGACGGTGCGTTATTAATATTACTTTGACATAAACATGTTACAAGCTTGACACAAGCATTGTCTGTAACGCCTCGTTTGATTGGTGGAATAATTTGGCTTTAACATCAACTTCCAGCGTTTGTTGACTCCAAGAATGGATACACGACATCTATAGAGAATTTCTGAGAAAGGTCAAGGGTGAAGAAATTTTAGAATAGAAGGCGACGAAAGAGAATAGGGATGAAATGGGGTGATTATTTATTTTAGCCTGCTGCTGTCATGTTATTAAATGCAGAATTTGTTGAGTTTTGAAATTTTTTCTTCTTTAAAGAGTGATACCTTCTCTTGTTTGCTATTCGTTATAGATCTATGATAGCACAATGATAGAGTTATAGTAGGTCTATGACAAGATTATTATACGGTTAGAGAGGGCAATGTTATGGTCATGATAGGTCTATGTTAGGGTTATGGTAGGACTATATTATGGTTATGTTAGGACTGTGTTTTATGGTTATGTTAGGACTATGATATGGTTATGTTATGACTATGTTAGGGTTATGTTAGGACTATGATATGGTTATGTTAGGACTATGTTAGGGTTATATTAGGACTATGATATGGTTATGTTAGGACTATGATAGGGTAAAGTAGGACTTTGTTAGGGTTAGATAGGACTATGTTAGTGTTATGTTAGGACTATGTTATGAACTATGATAGGGTTGGATTGGGTTATGGTAGGATTAGAGAGGATCATATTAGGATTATATAGGATTAGATAGGTCTCTGTTGTGGTATATTAGCATTATGACAGGATTAGATAGGTCTATGTTACGATATGTTAGCACTAAGACAGGATTAGATATTGTATGTACATTCTATATTATGAGTAGACATTCGGATGTGTACGTTTTGTATTGTGTTGTCATCCATTAACAGGAATAAAATTCAAAAGAATGTAAAGGTAATTAAACAATTTAAACATTTTCTAATTTCAGAATAAGCAAACTCTTCGTCCAAAAAGACAACAATTCTAAATAACTGAAACAAACAAGCCATTGCCTCGTCACAGTTCTATTATAACCCATTCATAATCCAAACATAACCCTAGTATAGTCCAATCATAACCCTAGTATAGTCCTATCATAACCCTAGTATAGTCCTATCAGAACCCTAGTATAGTCCTAACATAACCCTAATATAGTCCAATCATAACCCTAGTATAGTCCTATCATAACCCTAGTATAGTCCTATCAGAACCCTAGTATAGTCCTATCATAACCCTAGTATAGTTCTATCATAATCATAACCCTAACAAAGTCCTATTTGACCCTATCATAGTCCTAACATAAGCCCAACATAATCCTATCTAACCCTGTCATAGTGCTAACATAACCATAACATATAATATATACAATATCGAACCCTGTCTTAGTGCTAACATACCATAACATATATACAATATCGAACCCTGTCTTAGTGCTATGTATATATCTTCTCATGTGTCCATGTACCTGGAATGCACTGTCGTTTGAGCTGAGACAAAGGAGCCCAAGATCATTGTTAATATGGCTCTCAAGGACAAATCTTTTCGTCAGCAAAATTAGTACACCCACTTATGTAGCACTGCTAGGCTAATATTTGTAAATCAAATTTTATTGAGGATTTTTCTTATAAAAAAATACATTAAATCTTATCATGTCGATATTCTGTGTGTGTGAGTGCACCAGTTTTACATTATCTGTAATCTTTCGCGAGCAGTTTATGGTATGAAGATTTTGTTGTTGTTGTTGTTTGAAATAATATATAGCGCTCAGAGACTGCGTGAAGAATAAACGCTTTATTAAGTCTTTACTATCTTCATCATAATCGCCCCTACCACCATTATCATCATTATCACCACCACCACCACCATAATCATCATCACTTTCATCATTGTTATTATTGTTATTAAATAATTAATTTATTACAGTCCCTCGCATTCCGTGTTGGACCTGTGGCCTTGACTTTGCACCCGGAAGCATGGAAGAAAGTTTTTCTGGGGACATGCAATACGTAATTACATTTACTTCTGTTTCGCTTGTTTGTATAAATCGTCATTCCAATTCTGGAAGTATTAGCTGTCATTCCAATTATGAAAGTATTAGTTGTCATTCCAATTATGAAAGTATTAGTTGTCATTCCAATTATGAATGTATTAGTTGTCATTCCAATTATTAAAGTATTAGTTGTCATTCCAATTATGAATGTATAAGCTGTCATTCCAATTATGAATGCATTAGCTGTCATTCCAATTATGAATGCATTAGCTGTCATTCCACTTATTAAATATTAGCTTTCATTCTTTCCGCAAGTATAATTTTCTTCAAGGCAAGTACTTATACAATACTGTTGTCTACCATTGTCAGTTGCTTTAAAAAAAACCCACATGAATATACTTTTGACTGCTGTAAGCTGAAAGAAATTATTCAACTAATTCAATATTTAAAGTTTGCATGTAAAGCTTTAACATTATGTCTCTTTACAGATCCAGCTGTATTACTGTTACCCATCGGAGATTATGGTGAGATAATCCTACAAAAGCCAGCCAGGAAGGGAAATAAACAGAACAATGAATATCATGGGTAGATGTAATCAATTTTGAGAGTTGTGAAAGGTGTTAGAGTTGTTGCCCATGAACTGTTACTTGTATACAAGGCAAGGTCACTTTAAAAAAGAAAATCATTCTCAAATAAAATGCTGAAATTTCTAAAGGATTGATTTGAATTATTATTTTCAATATTAAATTAAATTTACCAGCCTATGACAGGTATATGAAATGCAAATTTCGTTTGCATTTAGTATTGTGAAGTTGAGACAATTGGTGCTTGGAGAGGTACGAATAAAAAGACTTATGCACATACATTTCTCCAGTGTTTAAGTCTTCTTTATTTTACTCTTCCATCGTCCCCTTTCTTTCTCTCTCCCCCTCTTCTTTTCGTCTTGTTATATTATTGCCCGGATAGGATCTATACGTCATAACTTTTAGTTTGTTTATTTCTTTTTGTCTTTTGTGTGTGATGTGCTTATCCAATTGTATGAACTTAAAGATTAAGTGGATTGTGACCTCTCGTGTTGTATGAACTTAAAGATTAAGTGGATTGTGACCTCTCGTGTTGTATGAACTTAAAGATTAAGTGGATTGTGGCCTCTCGTGTTGTATGAACTTAAAGATTAAGTGGACTGTGGCCTCTCATGTTGTATGAACTTAAAGATTGTGGATTATGGCCTCTCGTGTTGTATGAACTTAAAGATTGTGGATTGTGGCCTCTCGTGTTGTATATAAATACTTTTCATCTTTATCTCCATGCACCCAGGAGGTTTGTGCTTTTGTTTTTACCTTTCGTTTGTGCTCTACAGTGATGCTTCTGCAACCCCACCATGTCCCGTGCTTCAGTAAGTCCTAGGACTAGCCAGTAAAAGTAATGATTGGAAGGACCACTTAATTATCAAAATACCAATCCTTTAGCCAGTAAAAGTAATGATTGGAAGGACCACTTAATTATCAAAATACCAATCCTTTAGCCAGTAAAAGTAATGAATAGAAGGGCCACTTAATTATCAAAATACCATTCCTTTAGCCAGTAAAAGTAATGATTGGAAGGACCACTTAATTATCAAAATACCAAACCTTTAGCCAGTAAAATTAATGAATAGAAGGGCCACTTAATTATCAAAATACCAATCCTTTAGCCAGTAAAATTAATGAATAGAAGGGCCACTTAATTATCAAAATACCAATCCTTTAGCCAGTAAAAGTAATGATTGGGAGGACCATTTAATTATCAAAATACCAAACCTTTAGCCAGTAAAAATAAAATAACACATCAAATTTATAATAAACCTAAGTGTAAACCTAAAATTATAAGTATTGGAGGTAAAATAAATATCAAATGGTCCAGTGGAAATAAGGGAAAGAGAAAGGGGGTAGAAAGTAAATTGTTAAAAAAGAACAAAATCAGACAACAAGACAAACACGAACAACAGAGGCAACGCGATCCAGATAGGCTCCACCAGCTACCACCAAGCCTGGAAAAAGAAAGCACACACTTTGGGTGGCATGACTCAAAAGTAAAAATAGTAACAGCCAACGTCCACTTACCCCCACTCCTATCCACCATCACCACCCTTTCAACTTGTCTGTCAACAACGCTCCACTCCATGGAGTGCCGAAACCTTATTGAATTTACAGCTGAAGTAAATTTACTCAAGCAAACACATCGACTGTTAATAACAAAAGAAGCCAAATAATTATTGATTAAAAATTAATTATTGATTAAAATCTAAAAAGAGGGAGAAAATGGATTTGAAATAAAAAGTAATCCAGCCAAACAAAACCAACAACAAAAAACAAAATCAAATGATCAGCAGAGTGTCTCGCATTTCAAATAACAAATAAGAGTTTGATTCCTGTTTAGTTTTATATTCTTTATTGTGAATGAATTTAAACAAGAGGGATAGAGATACATTAGCACCTAATATGACAAAATATTATAACATCTATTATTTTATTTCTTCAATTGAGAAGAAATGTCTAATAACAATGAAGTGAAACAGTATGAACATGTTTTCCCACACACCCATTGCATGCACGCACGGACGCCCAACCACACACGCACACACTAAAACAGCGGCATAATTTTAACCCATCAGCACCATCCGGGGCTCCATGCGCCGTCATAGTATTTGGGATTAGCGTCGGGGTCGGGAGGTGGAAAGTTCGGGGGCACCTCCGTCTTCTGCCAAGCCTCAAGCCTCGTTTTCATTGCGGCCAACACTTCTGGGTACTGGTCTTTGACGTCATTGTGCTCCGTGGGATCATCTGGAACCAAGATAGGAGACCCCGGTATTGTCAGTCTCAGTAACAGTCTCTGTGCATCGCTAAGAGGACTGTGCGTCACTAAGAAGTGTATCGCTAAGAGGGTTGTCTGTCGCTAAGAGGGTTGTATCACTCTACTGTCTGACTGTCTTTAACAACACCTATGGTTCTGAATAGTCTAGTTAGTACAACCATGTGTAGTGTATATTCTAGTACATTGTTTTCATTCGATTAATCTTCAGTCCAAAATTATTAACTGGAACGTTTGCAAATCAAACCGATATGTTCTTTCTGTACAAGTCAAACAAACAAATTCAAACAAGCAAATTAAATAAGCTAACCGTGTTCTTTGACTCCTCATGGATGTTAGACAAAAAGTAATGTATGACCCAAAAGAGAAAGCAGCAGGTACCAGACACACACTCACTCACACACACACACACACACACACACACACACACACACACACACACACACACACACACACACACACACTCGCACGCACACACACACACACACACACACACACACACACACACACACACACACTCTTACTGACGGGTGCTTGAAACTAGGACAATGACGACACCCAGTCAAAAAGTAAAAAAATTAATAACGCAGAGGACAAAGAAAGAAAGAAAAACGACAAAAGATAACAAAGGTAGATAAAAAAAAATCCAGGAGAAAGAAAGAGAAATGCCAAAGAAATGTTGCGGGTGGGGGGCGGGGTGACAAAGGAAGAAAGACAGAGTAAAAATATTAAAAGATAGAAAGAGAAAACTCAAGAATAGAAAGACAAAGGACTAAAAGGAAGACTAATAAAGCAAGACAAAGCGCAAGAAGAGAAAAAAAAGAATGCAAGAAAGACATCTAAAGGGATAACAAAGACAACAAAAAGGATAAAAGAAATCCCACACGAAGGGATAAAAGAAAGAGAACAAAAGGAACGAGAGAAAGAGAACAAAAGGAACGAGAGAAAGAGAACAAAAGTGATGAAAGACGACAACTCAATGGATAAAGTAAATACATCAAAAGGATTTAAAACAAGACAACAAAAGGGATAAAAGAAAGACAACTTAAGAGATAAAAGAAATGCAACAGAAGGGATTTAAAAGAGACAACAAAAGGGATGAGAGAAAGACAACCAAAAGGAAAGGAACCAAGACAACAAAAGGGATAAAAGAAAGAAAACGAAAGGAGTTCAAAGAAAGATAACAAAAGGGATAAAGGAAAGACAACTCAATGTATAAAATAAAGACAACAAAGGGGATATAAAAAATACGACTCGAGGTATGAAAGAAAGACAACTCAAGAGATAAAAGAAAGACAATAAAAGGGATAAGAGAAAGACAACTAAAGGGATGAGTGAAAGACAACAGAAAAGATAAAAGAAAGACAACAAAAAGGATAAAAGAAAGACAACAAGAGGGATGAAAGAAATACAACTTTGAACTCAGGACAACAAAACGAGCGCCCACGAGATTATGACATGCGTGTACCAGTCAAGCGTGTTTCCAAATTTCCATAACAAAGTATTTGAAGAAAACAAACTTAATTCTTTACTTATTCAAAGTTAGAATTCTAATCAAAACTTAATTTCTTGATTTCAGAACACAATTTTCGATTAAAATAGTACCTTTGATATTGAAGAGCTGGTAGTCATTTGGTCCGAATCTGTTTTCCTCTTGAAAATATTCCCCATCTTTGTTTTGTTCCACACCTGGCACCGGATACCATCCGCTATACATACCTGGATTTCCTTGAATAAGTTTCCAATCTCCCATTCTAATAATAATAATAATAATAATAATAAACAGAACAGTAACAATCATTGATGTTTATGTTCCAAGTGATAAAAACATAAAAACAAAAGAAAGAGAAAAAATAGAAAAATACCAAGACCTCAGACTAGAAATTCAGAGACTGTGGAATGTAAAAGCAGAAGTGATACCTCTAGTGATAGGAGCCTTGGAAACATAACATCTGAATTGGAAGGCTACCTGAATAAACTCCCTGGAAACCACAGACTCGCTCCACTACTCAAAGCAGCGCTCCTCGGAAGTGCCCACATCCTCCGTAAAACCTTGGATCTCCCAGAATCTTGGTAAGATTCCGAGACCTTGGATCACAACTAACAGTCAAAAACAGAAGTCGTGGAAAGAGGCTGAATACTACTACTACTAATCACAACCGACAGTCAAACAGAATTCGTGGAAAGAAGCATAATAATAATAATAATAATAATAAGTAACAGTAACAACACTGTAGAACTATTACTATTATTAATCTTCCTGCCAATATTTTCCTACCCCTCGGTTGACCATGTAATATTAAAGAATCTATCTATCTATCTATCTATCTATCTATCTATCTATCTATCTATCTATCTATCTATCTATCTATCTATCTATCTATCTATCTATCTATCTATCTATCTATCTATCTATCTATCTGTCTATCTATCTGTCTATCTATCTATCTATCTATCTATCTTTGTGGCTCAGCGAATTTTATTTTAAACGACAACCACTCACCCTCTCCCAATAGAAATTGAATCAATTTGAGTAAGTATTTAGGAGTTCAATAATATGTTAATTTTCAAATAAAACAATGTGATAAACAACATGAAAAGTTACAACAGGAAAAGTAACAACAGGAAAAGTAACGCACCGTATTGCGCCGTTCTTAGCTAGCATGTCAATGTTGTACACGAATTCAGTCCGTGGGCTGGTTGCACTGTTTAGGATGGATTCCCACTGACTCACCCCGTCGATGCCTGGTGCTGGAAGTAGAGATCTGAAGGTTGGAAGTGACAAATAATGGTGCTTACGTCAGTGCCGCACCCTCTTCCCTCTACCTCATCTCACCACGACCTTTTCACCCTAACCACCACACTAGCGCAATCTACGCTACCCGATACTGCAAACATCTTATTCGTTCCACTCTTAGAAATCCACCCCACTTCCACTAAATGCTCTTCATCCACCCACCTCAGCTATAAAGTTAAATAAGCAACTACAAAATATTACATTTAAAAATAGCATATAAAACAGAAAAAAAACAAAGAATTTAATTCTAGCTGTTAATATTGATTGTTAATTCCAGTATATTTTACACTACCAATCGTTACCCATTGAAAGTCAATTTGAAAATGTGTGGCTTTCGTGACAAAAGAAATCGCATCAGAGATGAAAAAATGTCACACTGGGAAAATTAGTTACTTATGAGTCAATAACAGTATCACAAAGTAACTTAATTATCGAGGACATACTGACATCACTGGGTATTAATTATCTAACATTCGGTTAAAACATCACTGGGTATTAATTATCTAACATTCGGCTAAAACATCACTGCCTAAAGTAGTTATTGAAGACAGTGGCTATCTTATATCTGAAGACCACTTTTCCAACTACATATAAGTTGTTGACCACCAGTTATACAATTTACTGGTTACATAAATACTGGATAACGCAGCCGCGGAAAACCTGATAATGTGCCGCAGACCACATATTGGGAACCACTGATTTAACATATGATAGAATTCGATGCAATGAGAAGTTAGTGTTTGAAGAAGAGGAGAGAGAGAGCGAGAGAGCGAGAGAGAGAGAGAGAGAAGGGGGGGTAATGGAAGAAATTATATTTCGATAAAAATCACAAGCACACTTTAGAAAATGTAAATGTACTACTCACGAGCGCTGCCACCAACAACACTCATGATGGTAGGGAACCAGTCCACAGCGTGCATGATTCTAGAACAAACAAACAAACAAACAATGTCTGCCAAATATTAAGCAAACTAACAAAAAAAAAAAACGAAACACACAGAGAAACACACCAATAACCCAGCCAACCAATCACCAATAACCAACCAACCAAACAGACGAAAGAAAACCAAAAGAAAAACAAAGCAACTAGCATACAAACCAATCATCTGACCAAACCCAGTAACAAACATGCTAACCAGTAAGCAAGTAATCAACGAATACAGAAACAAGCAGACAAAACAAAAGACAAAGAAAAAATAGCAAACACAATTACAAAAAGAAAATTATATTAAAATTGTATTTCGCAGCAATTATTAACAAATTGTAATTTTACATTACATATAAAGCAATCATCATCATCATCATTATCATCACCACCATCGTCGTCGTTGTTGTTGTCGTCGTTATCATCATTATCGTCATCACCATCATCATCATCATCATCATCAATTTGATAATAATAAGAAAGAAACGCATAAAATTTCGGAAGCTAACAGCAATCTAAATCAAAACGCTCAAGGACATAACAAATACCTTATTTGCAAGCAAACAGCAAACAGTTCGATGAACTTTAGAATAATTGTATTTCTACAAAAAATGAGGAATTCACATGCAGAATGACAAAAATAAAAAATATTGAAGGAAAAAATGAACCAATGGAATACTACTATTTGCCCTTTGGAATGTACTTCATTCCTGGGAGAGGGGTCCTGATAAGTACACCAAAGATGACAGCACGACTTAAAAATTTTTGTTGAAAATGTTAGTCTGATGAAGAGCGCAAGCCTCTATCAGGAATGTACGTTTATTTGAGATCTTACTGAGATTTGAGACTCGAGCCTGACCTCGAAGATCAACGAAAGACCGAGACCTGGCATGTAATCTGCTGTGATCAGGGCGACCGCGCTGCACGTGCTGAAGTGAACTGGCGTAATCGTTTCCCGGAGTTATGATCCTAATTTTGGGAGGTTAGAACAATACTCACGCCGATATCTTTGTGCGGAGCATCAAAATGAAGAAATAAGTAAAAAATAAACTGCCATAGCAAACCAGTAATTTAAATTTGAAATATTATGAATTGCAGTCTCTGCATAATTTTTTTTAAAAATTGGAATCATGCATTTTATATAATGTAAACAGTCACCGATTACACTTTTTACATGACGGTATTGAGAAACATACAAACAAACACTGTAACATACAAAGCACATGCATACGTAACAATTTCTCTCATAACAAAATGCACTCTGTTATAAGCAATTCAAAATGTGACAACAGGTAATCATATCAAAGAATGCAAAATCCACAGTTCACATTTACAAAGATAAAAACAACAGTAGCAACAAGTTACAAGCTACTAACCCTTCGTGCGTAATACCGGCTTTCTTAAAGAGGGATTTGCTGTACAGGAAACCGGTACCCCGAGTGCCGCCTTCCCACAGTGTTGCTTTAGCACCGCGTAAGGGCCAGTTGATTCCTGCCGCCCAGACAGGCCCTCCGTTCTGCAACCACCACCACCACCATCACCACCACCACCATCATCACCACCACCACCACTACCATCATCATCACATTCACCATCACCATCACGACAACGACCACCATTATCATCATCAATAATTACGCAACATAAAATTGTAAAATAATTCTATAGAAAAACATTACAGATTCTATGTGGAAATTTTTAAAATTTATAAATAAATAAATAGAGAATAACAGAAAATTAACAGAAGAATATGATTACATTAAATAATGGCTGTTAAAGTAATAAATGACATTGAAAAACGAAGAGCATAGAATGTTTAATGAAAAGAGGCAACCATTTTAGCACAATGTATCCACAACCTTTTACTCCATTAATCCAAAGCCTTTGAAATGTATGACATCGATCGTGAACATAAGAGATAAATGCTTCTTTGTAGCAGAACTGTCTTTAGAACATAAGAGATAAATGTTTCTCTTTAGCAGAACTGTCTTTAGAACATAAGAGATAAATGTTTCTCTTTAGTAAAACTGTCTTTAGAAACCATCATATTATTGTTTATAAACAAAAGTAATATCACTGGAAATAAAACAACTGTCTAAAAAAAAAGTAAAGAGTCATAAGTGTGAATGAAGACTAGAGTAACATTAAAAATGAATAAGTATTTTAATGAACCAAATTCTCACATCAGTAGTAAATATAAGCAGTAGATTGTCCATATATCCTTTCGATTCCAACAGGGCTGTAATATTTCCTATCGCTTCGTCCAGAATTGCCACCATTCCTGAAAACAGTAAATGCACACTATAGAATAAAATAATACTTTGATTTTATGTTCCGCGTCGACAAACTCAAACTTTGTTATTTAAGTGAATTATAGATCTGAGCAATTTTCTATGTAGATTCAAAATGTTAAATGTCCTTCAACGAATGAAGTTACAGAGTTTGTCGCACAAAGGGTTAAAAAAAAAACACACACAACAAGAATCACTACTGAATCAGAATGAGGCTAACGTTCTTTTCGATAATCCATTGTTCCGGTGACCATTTTTAGCTCCAGGTATGTCACTTACTGCAGGAGTTTATATTGAAAATGCCACTTATCATTAAATTCCTACAGGAATGTTATTCTAAGTACGAGTGGTCTTATTTTAGCTTTTTTCAGAGTTCAAGTGACCAAGGAAATGAAAGTGATTGTTAACCTTCTGTATATCAAACTGCCCTAAAAGACTATTAAAGTGCCAGAGACCCAGACTTTCTACAGATGTATAGAGTCGATACCCTGCTAACCATCCTCGTCCTTAGAGACTGTACAAACATACAACTGATTCTTTGAGAGTGCGTTAAAACGTATTAAGTTTGCTATAATATTTACTAATGTAATTTTACCATTCAGTTATATGCTACTTTGATTTTGATGTAACATTTAGCTGTGCAATTGTTTGGTTCTTTAAGAATTAAATATTCATTATCCATTCTTATTCACGTGTTTTCATGAAATTTGGTTCTTTGTGTTCGAAATCTATTTACTACCCCTTATTCAGTTTTTAAAAAAAAAATGTATTTACTGTACTGAAAACGTCCTGTCGTCCAAGTGTGTGCTAGAACTTACTCTGTGAATTTGGTTCTTTAAACAGTTTCCAGCTTGAAGCTGTTTAGCATCAGTGGTCCTCTGGCTACCTATTATAAACGGTGCTCACCAAATTTGTTTTCCCCGAGTAATTATTAGCATTTACTTACCGCATTTAGTCTTTCGAGTAGAATTGTGAGTCTGGGAACAGTATGTGTCTTCATATTCTTGTGGCACCTGTAAAAACAAGAACGCATCATGTCTAAATTGCAAGCTCAAAACGAAAGCAGCAGAAGAAGAGTAGTGAAATGATTAAGAACTGTTCATCTTGACCTTAACCTAGCTTAAATAAATAAAATCCATAAATTAAAAAACCCAATAAATCCATTACCAGGTGTAAAGTACCGTTAGTCCCTAATTCTGCCCCGACCCACCCCAGAGTACTTATCCTACCCCGTTATACTTTTCAGCTGAAGAAGATCCAGATATGCTATCCATTTGATAATAAACGAATTATGGCTATTGGTAATAGTTTGCTGAAGAAAATGTGTGTATTATTCAACATAAGACTAGATAATCAACAAAAATATTCATGTTTTACACTCGATACATATTGGAAGCCTTTGTTGTAAGAACGATTGACTTCAATAGCTCGCATTTGATTGGATTGCATTTGTTTCATGAATACATTAACGGATTAACCCCATACCTCAGTCGAAAGGGTGTGGAAAGACCTTTCACTCAAAGACCCTTGCAAGCATGTGACATAAGTTCTAAAGATAAACATGGGTTAAAGGCCTAAAGGCCAGATTTTGCCAACCCCTGCTTTAATGCAATGTACCACAACTTATAATTTGACTCTTTAATGCATTGTACCACAAGTTTATGAATTGATTCACCAGAGCATTGTACCACAGGCCTAAAGCGTGATGCATTAATATATTATAACATGACTCTAAAATTCGATTATTTAATGATTTACACAACATTCCAATACTTGATGCTTTAATATTTTATCAGATAATGTAAAAATAAAGAAAACTAAAATTTGAAACATCCATTTGGTATAACAACTTTAAAATGATTGTAAGTAACTGATATTTTCATATCTAAAATGTCATTTACAGTTAGTCCCTGTATATATTTTATACTAAACGTAATGGTATAAACATGTACATATTAGATTTGTAAAATGTATTATTTTGTAGTTACATTCATTTATATGCATACAATAAATATTATTGTGTAGCTTAATTCATTTTATGTGTCTATAATAAATACATATTTTGTAACTTAATTCTTATTCATAAGTAAAAGTTCATAGTTATTATCTGAATAATAAATTAACCCTAAGTTCCTACTAAACATAATGACAAGAAAAATAAAACGATGCCCCACGTTCCTACTAAACATAATGTCAAGACTAATCAAATGAAGCCCCACGTTACCAATAAACATAATGACAAGAACAATAAACATGATGATAAGACTAATAAAATGCCCCACGTTCCTAATAAACATAAAGACAAGAATAGTAAAATGACGCCTCACATTTATAGAATGGCATTTTCAGGATCGCAGCATGACGCTGCCATTGCAAACAAGGCAAAGTCAGAGGGATCCCCGCCGTTATAATTATTAATTATTATATTAAACTATTGATATTATATATAACGATTTATTTCTAATTGTTTTTCTTTCCGAAAGTGAGCGTGCAAATAGGTCATAATCTATAAGTAGAAGTAAACTCACCTCTAGAGGTTCATGAACAGATTGGAAAGGTAGATACAAGAAAAGGGGTTGAGAAATATTGTGAGATATTATGATGTCCTGTGCCCGGTCAGCAAACAGGTACTGCAACAGATCGTAAATATGGTGTTTATATATATGTATATATAATCTATCTATCTATATATCTATCTATCTTATCTATCTATCTATCTATCTATCTATCTATCTATCTATCTATCTATCTATCTATCTATCTATCTATCTATCTATCTATCTATCTATCTATCTATCTATCTATCAGAAACGTGGTCAAGTGTAATGGACTGTTTTAATTTGTCTTTCACCATATGTTACAGAAAAGAAAAGTATGTCCTAGTACTAGCTAGCAGAAAAAGTAAACTATTGTCAAATGATACGGAATTCGCCCACATATTTTTAATTTAAAATTTCATTTTTGTTTATAATTTTAAAATTAGATGTTGTTTGTAATTCGTATGATTTTGAAATGTTGTGATAAATATATTTTTTGAAGTGAAAGTCCAGGACAGACAGGAGTGGAGGGGAGGTAATCTGTTTTGATCGAGGTCAAAAGCTGCAGGTAGGGATTATTGTTAGAGTTTTGTGAGGACGCTAGCTTCCTGCCATCAGCGCACCATAGTAAAGTGATGTTCACCTTAAATACCTTAGATTTATATCCCCTTCTGTTTCAAGACCTCATTGTGTGTTATTTAACTTTTAGGCTAATGCAATAGTGAACCTGTTTTTGGATAGGTGATGTGTGCTGACTGAATGTGGGTGTATATGTCAGCAAGTCATACATGTTAATTAGTTCTAGGTCTATTCGTAAATTCGATTGATTAAAGAGTTAGTTAAGGTAGAGATGGGCGTGGATTGTAGTCTGAGAAAACTAGAATGCAAAATTCTAAGACTGTTACTTTTTGAAAATGAAATCTTCTGGTAAGACGTTAAACCCTGACTCGAGTCTTTCTGGTTATTTTCCTGTTGTAAAAGGAAGAAAGACATACCTTGGCTAGATAAGGCAAAAGTGTCTATGTAGGGTTTGAATAGTTAGGGTTTTATTAGCAGTTATGCTATTTTAAACATGTCTAACTTTAATTAGTTGCAGAAGCAAAGGCCTAATTAAGAGTTTATTAATTTAGTAATTTGCGGTATATTTAGGATCTGCAATTACATTGGTTTCAGGGTCTTTCATCTTTAGTCTGTATTATGGGCTTGGGGTGCCTACACTGAACTGTTCATATAGCATGTCTTGTTGAGTGTCTACCAGCTTTTCCGCTACTATAACTACATGTGAAGTCTTCAATACGGACAGACTTCAGTACGAAATAAACTTGTTAAGGAACAATGGTGACAGCGAGTGTCGATAATGAGAAAAGTTAAAATGCATTTTGCTTTTAAAATATTTTAACATTTCTTTTATTAAGGTTTTGTTAATTGTTTAAATCTTGCAAATCTGTTAATGTAGCATAATTGCATTTTGTTTGTTGTAAATTGTACTGATAGAATAATTATAACATTTTGTCCTCCATTTACTTACATACTTATTTTTATAACTAATCTCAGTCAATTACCGAGTGGGAGGTGTGAGTCAAATTGACCGCTGAATACCTGCACTATCGGCACAACGGTTGCCGATATATGTATCTTTATAATATTGCATACTCTCCATCGGCACTCGTAAATTTATTATATCCTTATCTAGTAAATATTTGACATTATACATTATTACGTCACCCAAGAGTAATTCACGACATCTATGTACTAGTACTTACTGCAGAATACGTCCCAGCATCCTCTCTGTCAACTGCAGTCTCTTTTCTGAAGTCATATCCAACACCTAAGCAAGGGAGGTAGGGTTTAAATGTGTATTAATGACACGTTTATAACAATTTCTGCAAATAAATACACATGCGAGATTCAAGAATGTCTAAATGCAAACCTGCTTAATATACAGTTAAGTCTTTAGTGTAACTCACAACCTCCTAATCTTGTTAAGAGGTTACAAATTATAAAACGTAGTTTATTTCAAAAGCAATAAATGCAGTTCAGACACAGCCCCCCCCTCCCTGGTCCCAGTTTAAAACCATACATTGTTTAAATTAATTTTATAGGTATATAACCATAAAAGATGCAAATGATTTTGACTATATTTGAAGGTGTAGTTAATGTTTTCATGGCAAGATCTGCAGACATAAAAGTGCGCTACAAGTTAAAATATACAGTTAATAAAGTAATTAATTGGCTTACTAATTCCGGTGTATTATTGTCGCCACATTGCAACAGAATTGCACAACAGGTTTAAAGTTACAAATATTTGGTCCAGGTTACCAACATTAATGTATTACCACTGTAGTTAGAAAACAGGAAGTGCAAAAAAGATTAAACATAAATTCAATAACTAATAACCAGTCTATCAACTCTTTCCTTTCAGTCTAGGTGGGGGGGGGGGAGAAAACTAAAGTGCAGAGCAAGATTAAATATAACTTTATCACAAAACTTACTAATTCAATATCATGTTGTTAACTCAGAAAATACAGATGCTTACCAAATTTAAAGATATAATTAATAGCTAATGGCTTATCATATCAATTCTAAATATCGTTGTAGTCATTGCAGAACGTAGAAAAGCAATTTTAAAGATACAATTAATACCTGAATTTCATGTTTTAAAAAAATGTACAAGTTTAAACAGGAAGTTTATACCTTAATAACCCGTTTAAATGGTACAATGAAAGTTTAAAGATATAATTAATACGCAACGGCTCAATTTACCAATCAGTAAGTACAATAACAATTTAAAGATACAGTTAATACCGCAATGACCCAATTTACTATCCAGGAAGTATAAAATGTAAAGATATAGTTAGTACCGACATCGCTCAGTTTACTTACGATGAAAGTTTAAAGATACAGTAATGAAATGTAATATAGTAAAGTAATGAAAGTTTAAAGATACAGTTAATACAGTTAATATTGTAGTGATTCAATTTTCCAGCCAGGAAGTGCAATTAAAGATTCAGTTAATATTGCAATGGCCCAATTTACCAATCAGGCAATACAAGGAAAGTTTAAAGCTAAATTTAATACTGCAATTGCCCAATTTACCAGCCATGTAGCATAAGAAAGTTTAAGGCTATAGTTAATAATGCAATGGCTCAATTTACCAATCAGAAAATACAAAGAAAGTTTAAAGCTATATTTAATACTACAATTGCCCAATTTACCAGCCAGGAAGTGCAAAGAAAGTTTAAATCTATAGTTAGTATTGCAATGGCCCAATTTACCAACCAGGAAGTACAATGACAGTTTAAAAATACATTTAATACCACAATGACCCAATTTACCAGCCGGGAAGTATGATGAAAGTTTAAAGATATATTAATACAGAAATGGCCCAATTTATCAACCAGAAGGTATAAAGACACTTTAAAATACATTTAATACCCCAATGGCCCAATTTACCATCCTGGACGTACGATGAAAGTTTAAAGATATAGTTAATACAGCAGTGGCCTAATATACCATCGGAAAAGTTCGGAGCGTGTTTAATGACGTAATTAAAAAACCCAATTACCCGGCTTACCGAGGAAGACGTAATTTACAAAAGATATAGTGCGTACAGTACAGACTGGCTTACCGACTGTGTGTTTGTAGTAGTCTTCTGCCGCATTGTAGTACCCCATGTAACTGTCAAAACCACGAAACGTGGGCGTGTACTTCCAGTTGCAGTAACCCAGGTGCCATCTAGAATGACAAAACATTAAGACAAGGGAATATTACAAGTTAGTGAAATGATTTAATGCTAAGACTTAAAACTGTTCAACTAGCCGTCAATAAAGAGAATGTTTTGAAATGGATTACATTTGTAAGACATTTGCAATACGCCAAAAGGATTTGCTTGAGCACATTTTGAAGAACTTCCACTTTAAGAAATATTACCCAGATTAAGACTGATTTAGCTTATACTACAGAGTTTTATGTCTGTGCGCGCGCAAGCACACACGCACACACGCACGCACGCACACACACACACACACACAATTATATACTTTAAAAAAATAAATTTAAATTAAATTTACCTTTGTCAATGCACACAAGACTTATGATAAATTAGTGTAAAATGTAAATTAGTGAGTAAAAATAAAACAAACAAGCAAACAAGCAAACATTGCTTTTGCTTTACCTATGTTGTTTAGTGGACGAAAAGAAAAATTGACATTTTAAGAAACTCGCCACCTAGCATAGGAGTGCTGGGCCGAGAGTCGGTTTGATGTCTACGCCGACAATTTGGCGTGAATGTCACGACTATGTACGATACTTAGCTTCATGCGTGACATTCTTTCGATGCGTGTGACCCACAATTCAACATCCACCCGGCACATTTACAGTGTCTTAGGAAACGACCATCATGCATTTCACTAACCGTTTAATTCTCACTCGTACAGATTGTCACCATATTAATTTACTTATTGCTTGAAATTATCGAGGAAAAAGTGAGTCACGTGCATTCATTAATTTTTCTATTATTATGTACATGAGTCTTATAGTAGAATGTCGTGTCTTGTCTACATGTAAAAATGTGTGCAAAAATATCAATATCCAAAGCTGATTTGTCATGATCATTAATTACCAAAATATTTAGATGTGTACATATACAACACTACCTCGCTGTATATGTCATAAGTGTGTTTGAGTTTTAATCGTCCATAAGTCTTTCCGTATTATGTATACTTATGTGTAAGTCTTTCCCTATCATATATACTTGTGTGTAAGTCTTTCCGTATCATGTATACTTATGTGTTTGTCTTTTACTGTGAATACATACATTTGCTGCGTTTAATCTTTATATACGAATTTGTTTTGTTTGTTTAGTGTTCATACAAAACTTAAATTGTTTGTGTCAAGCCTTTTGTTGTATTTAAAGATTAATTATAATTAATAATTATTGTTAAGCGCACTATTAAATCTGTAACATCATCGTCATTGTTGTTGACATCTTCACCATCGTCGTAATCATCGCTACCACTACCACCACCACCACCACAACCACAACCACGACCGCAACCATTATCATCAGCATCATTATGTGTGTAACATACGAGAGTTTCTCAGTACAAGACATGCATTGTTGGTGTATTTCTAAGTACGTCAGATAATACGTCAGCGTAAACTGTGAACTCGTCATATCCTTTAAGTAATCTCTAAGCGCTGAACCAATTCTGATTGCTGAGGTTGACAAGGAGAGGGCGTGGTCGATCAGGTTACCCCGCGGATTCCTGGACAAGAGTCCACCTCGGCTACCCAGCTTTCCATAGATGTAGGCTTTGTGTTTGTTGGTGTACAACTGTACACGAATGTTTCTCTATGTAGTTATGATGGATCTGTGTTTGCGCGTTTGTACGTGTGTTTCTTTTTGTAAACATGTAAGGGTTTGGGTGTTTCATTTATGTTAGCGCGTAGGTGAGTATGTATGCATATGAGCTTATGCAAGCCTATCTCTTTACATAAAATAAACATGCGCTTGCACGCGTGATTGTGTGTATCTGTAAGTGCGCGAGCGCACATGAATAATGAGTATGTTTCAGTTCATTAGGTCACAATAAGTGTAGATAAAGAAAAGACATACCTATGCTTTGATTAACACTATGTATCAGTCATTCTCTAAGATTTAAAAAAAAAAACATCTTCAGAATCATTTGTTATACTAAGCATTTTGTATTCGATCTGATAGATAACATATCTCCGTCTACTCTACAGGGTCTGACAGATATGAAACATAAAAACACATAGCTGACGAAAACGTGAGTCAGTAAAGACAGTGTAAACTCGCCACAGTGATTGGACTTTGAACTTTTGTTAAAACTGCGAACACATTTCAAGCGGTCTTACAACTGCAACGAACTTGCTATATTTTTAAACTACAACACTGTCGCTGCTTGTGTTGACATATCTACCATCACTAGGTACTTGGCAGGAAATTTCCCCCCTGACAGTTTAGGACATATACAAAATTATGTATCTAATCATAACAATGGTAAGGACGAGGTTTTGACAGGCATCTTAAACTATCACCAAGCAGTTATTTTCCATAGTAAATTTAACTTCCTAAACAAACTCAGCACAAGTACAAGCATGTATTGTTCTATTTAATATGGATAGATAGATGGTTACATAAAAACATACGCATAGATAAATAAATAATTAGACACAAATACTCGGATAGATAGATTTGTATAAATAGACAGACAGATACATTGATAGATTTGTATAAATAGACAGACAGATACATTGATAGATAGACAGACAGAAAGACAGACAGAAAGATAGACAGAAAGACAGACAGAAAGACAGACAGATAGATAGACAGATAGATAGATAGATAGATAGATAGATAGATAGATAGATAGATAGATAGATAGATAGATAGATAGATAGATAGATAGAAAGATGGATAGTTAGATAGATAGATATGAAGGGAGAGAGGGAGAAAGAGAAAAATAACAGAGCGATAAATGGAAGGATTATAATTTTTTGTTAAATTAAAAATTAATTAAAGTAATACTTTTCTCTTTGAATAACTATAGTCAAACATTGATAACTAAATATTCCTTCAAACTTTAACCTCTCCGTATTAATGTAACTGCAAAATTGTAATAATATATCCAATACAATAAAGAAGCCGCTGAAATAGGAACCAGGAAAATAATTTGCAATCACACCCAAAACCAAAAAAAAAAAGCAAAACAAACATTTCCTCCCCCCCCCCAACTCTGTAATGACTTACTTTCCAATTGCATGAGTGGCGTAACCCAATTTCTTCAACTCTTCTGGCAGTGTGGTTAGATTTCCAGGAAGGTATGCTTTCTGCTCTGGACCTATCACACTATGCTGCCGGAATATTGGATACATTACCTATCTATCTGTGATGCCAATGCCACTTAGTTAATTATAATAATAATTATTATTATAAATTAAGTTATCATTCATAACTAATTACAAGTGATGAGAATCTGAATATAATATTATTAAACATTCTCCAGCAGACACCACACGTCTCTCTCAATTGGCGGATATGCGGGCACTGCAAACATTTTCTTTCTTCCACTACATTAAGACAACATTTACCAGGACACAATATTTCCATAGATGGAAATCGTCTCACAAAAGGAGAAGACAAATCCGTCTTTAATCTATATTTAGCATGCCCCCATCCACTCACTGTTTTTCCAGCATATGGTTATCAATATATGTAAGAAGGTCAATAAATTTATTAAATTACCAATCAAATATACACATGACAAATACAATGAAAAAGATTATTTGACATCAATATTTCCATGAAATCACGTTAGAATGATTTCTATATTTTATACAAACTTATATCCTAAATACAATTCAGCATTAGAGTCAATACGTGTAATATGATAGTACTTATTAGATAACATAAAGTGAGTTATTAGAGATAAGCGATAATAGTTGTACATAACCTGAATTAAGGCTATCTCAATAGTCTTTCAATGTGTTTGCAACAAAGACAACAGTTTATTGTCTGTCATTACTATTATGTCAGTTTCACATGTTTTTAAACGTTGAAAACACTTTTCCAATGCTTATTTTCTTGAGTTAACCTGGGTGCTTATTTTCGCCTTGTCAACTCCTTCAAGCAGAACTATAAATATAGCAATTTCCAGCAACTTCTCTGCATCAGAAATTGCTCAAGTAGTCAGCATATCGTGCTGCTACACATCAATGGGGTACAGTGTATTCTTACACTTACACACTGCAGTAAAAGCTCCCCACATCTACGGCAGTCCTAGCGGTTTATAACCAGTAAACCAGGAGATTCAAATCATACACAAAGAAAGGCTGCTTTACTCTGAAAAATATAATCAGGGAGCAATGCTAAGTTCCAGTTTATTGCTTTATAACTCCATTCTTTCTTACATTCCAGTCTCACATTATAATTTCCAGCAATAGTATTTATTATCCCGATACAAGCACACAACTTAATAAATACAGCTTTATAGTTTAATGAGCTGTTCCACTAGAATAATGTCAAATATTAGCATACTGCATAAAAACATCATAGTTCAAACATCAGTAGAAATAATAGTCTATTCACATAATAAATCTCTACGGAAAACGCAAGTATAACATATCAATAGCAAAATGCAAGAAATATTTCTAACTCCCTTCTCTATCAACCAGTCAAAGTTAACTCACCATTAAGCTAATGTCTGCCTGTCATGACGTCTTTCCACTCCAAATTCAAAGTGATTAGACAATAGATTTATCTACAGCATGTAAACGTGTAGATCTCAGACTATTCGCTGGTCTCGTTCCCATAAATCATAACCATTGGATAATAAAAGCTACTTACTCAGTTTGAATTAGTTTGCATTACATTAGCAATGTCTAACATATTCTCAACTCCAGTGTTTACTTCAACTCAGACATTTACACAAATATCATCACAAGGAGTGCCCAAGGTAAGTTACTCTGACAATTTAACAAATTATATAACAATTAAATTTTAAAATAGGGATAGACAAATTTACTCTGATTATAATCTATCTATCTATCTATCTATCTATCTATCTATCTATCTGAGATTATTATTTGCGAGCTATAGAATAAAATACTACAAAGTGAATTAAATAAATAAAGGGAGAAAGGAAAAGAATAAGATAATTCTGGATAGAGAGAAAGAAAGAAAGAAAGAAAGAAAGAAAGAAAGAAAGAAAGAAAGAGAGAAAGAAAGAAAGAAAGACTGTCAGGGAGAAACAGAAAGAGACTAAGTTTAGGGCTGGTGTAGAGTCAATGTTGTTTACCTGTAAACCCGTGTGGAAAGGGAAGTAACCAGACATGAAAGCACTGCGCGATCTGTTGGGGAAATGATACACAGTTACAATATCATTGAAACGTCAACATACAGGAAAACGGAATTAGTATTCAACAGAAAAAAAGAAAAAGAGAAAAAAAATTACAATCAAACCTGTTTACAAAAACAAAACAAAAGGAAATTAAATTTTAAAAATATGTTCCTAAAATTAAATGCCATACAAGGCCAGAATAGATAAATAAACAAGAAAACCGAGATGAAATCCTGACAAAAATAAATTAAAATGGCAGATCTACCTACTAACAGTTTAATCACATGAACGGTAAATCTTCAGAATGCACTCTGGGTGAGGATTACCTAGATCATAGGTTGGCAAACTTTTTGGACTACTAGGCCATTTTAGGAGGCCAAGAAGGCACACTAGGCCAGAAATGGTCAAAGTACACCATTACTAGGCTTGAATAAAAGTCTTTGCACTTACTTTGTGCAATTTAATGTGTAATAAAGAGAAAACACTTCAAGAGGTAGGGGTGGACAACAGTTTGAAAGAATTATCTATGTGGATTGATTAGGCCAGGTCATACTTATAATACATAAAATGTTGAATTTTAACTAAGCTAGTGCTTGTACAATTAAAATAATTTTGGTTTTTTACTTTTTAAAAAATAAACTGTAATTAGATTGTTGAAATGAAGGGGAACAAAACCGCGACAGTTCAATTAGACGGATCCAATAATAAATAACTAGTGTGTGTGTGTGTGTGTGTGTGTGGGTCATTAGGCTGGACTGAAATACTAGCTAGGCCGTATCTGGCCTAAAGGCCGGACTTTGCCGACCCCTGACCTAGATCAACATCTACTTCAAGAAAACACAAAGTTGGTACAGATGTGTATTTAAAAATAGTTCATTCTGAAGATAGGGACCAAATGGAAAATTAGTGTGGAAACAGTCGTCTGTTTAAAAATATTATTGAAAATGTTTCTTCTCGTAGGTGACAATACACGCAGAGCAAAACTTGAAGACACAAATTCAGTATTCAAAATGGTCCATTTGAAGTCTGGTTACTCTATTGAAGGTCACAAAGGCTACATAAAATAGTGATTAAAGCTAATTAAAAGGTCACAAAGGCTATATAAAATAGTGATTAAAGCTGATTAAAAGGTCACAAAGGCTATATAAAATAGTGATTAAAGCTGATTAAAAGGTCACAAAGGCTATATAAAATAGTGATTAAAGCTGATTAAATGGGAAGACTGCTTACGGTGAACAGAGAGGCTGTACATAAGAGTTATTCAAGATGATTCCACTCAAAGCCAGGCGGTTGAGATTTGGCGTGTGCATATTTGGCTCTCTCCAATTGACGTCGTCCCATCCTAAAACAAAATACAGCAAAGGTCAAAGTGCATTTTCATCTACAGAACCTCTTTCTATTCAGCCTGTGGCATTGGTAGAAAAGAAAAGAGAGAGAGAAAAAGAAAGATATT
Source organism: Sinotaia quadrata (assembly GCA_028829895.1). Taxonomy (NCBI): domain Eukaryota; kingdom Metazoa; phylum Mollusca; class Gastropoda; order Architaenioglossa; family Viviparidae; genus Sinotaia; species Sinotaia quadrata. The sequence goes on along the minus strand of CM054184.1, from coordinate 45,562,383 downwards.
CCTTTTGCAAATTCAAATGTACTTTTCTTTTACACACACACACACACACACACACACACACACACACACACACACACACACACACACACACAGACAAAATACACACACGCAGACACACATACGTTCAATTAATCCTTTTGGTCTCTGTTTGATTTTACATTCAGTGTTGTTTGTGACATTCTCCCACCTAAAACTCTTGTACACCACTCAGCCAGAAAGATTTAATTGTAGACAAAAAAACCCCAATCATTCCTGAATTAGTTGCGGCCAAGAGCAGAATTAGCTTGGATCGAGGTAGACATTGCAACTGTGATAACTTTTGACTCAGAAAAGGGAACCTACTCACGAATAAAATACAATGCCCTTTGAAGAGTTTGCAAAGATAATAGAGCTTTAGAGGCAAGCCCTTCAGGCAGAGTTATATAGACTTAGAGGCAGTAGAGAAGGGACAAAAGCAGATTATAGGGCAGATTGAGAAGCCGCCTCCTAAAATTATATTCCTGGGATTTCATTCTTCTGATGTCTACTCGTGTTATCGTATTCTGAATCAAATGTTCTGTTCCAAAGAAATGCAAATCTGAAACTGTGTTCTTTAGATTTTGTTCCTGGTATTACGTACGAGAGTTTTTCTCTGCTGTTTCGTTCTTTTTATTTCTGAGAACATCATCTCTGCTGTTTTGTTCTTTTTATTTCTGAGAACATCATCTCTGCTGTTTTGTTCTTTTTATTTCTAAGATCATTATCTCTGCTATTTTCTTCTATTTATTTCTGAAAACATTATCAATTCTATTTATTATTTTCATTTCTAAGAGCACCACTTCTGCGATTTGTCCTATTTTTTTAATTTCTGAGAACATAACCTCTGCTATTTCGTTCTTTTTATTTCTGAGAACATCACCTCTCATGTGTGTTCTTTTCACTTCTAAGAACTTTATCTCTGCTATTTCGCTTTTTAAAATTTTATCTCACATTGTATACTACAATCGAGAATATAATAATTATATTTCTTGGTCTTTCGTTATATTATGTTTTCTTAATTATTTTCCTAGCCATATGCTCCAAAGAACAATGTCATTAGAATTCTGTTTTAGCTCTTTGTAGTTCCTAAGATTTTATAATTGGATTTCTAGCAATATGTTCCAGAGAACTATGTTCGTAGAGTGCTCTTTCTTGGCTCTTGGTTTTAATTTTCCTAGACTGAATGCCAATACTTGTGTTCTTTTAATTCAGTGGTTCTCAACCAAGGGTCCTCGGACCCCTGTGGCACTCTGATCTTTGTTGTCACCCACGTGGTCCGTGGGTAGATATTTTAGAAGAAACGTAAACGTGATGGGGAACAAATACATATTTATTTTCACTACTCTAACTGAAACGTAATAATTCTTTATATTGCAAATTTGTTTAACTTTAAAATAATTCCTTGATAAATGTATTTCAGTATATTTGGTTGCCTTTATAATCGTATGTATTTTATTTTATGTATTAACAGGCCCCTAATAACCAAAAGGTCAAAGAAATCTTTTAATTGGACTCCTATTGCAGTATCCGTAGAATGCGTAATAGTTGTGATGCTGTCTTAAAATTATTGCCAGTTATAAAGTTCATAAAATTGTGTCCTAATAAAATGTTGCAAGGAGTTGCATTCCTGGAGTTACCATTCATTGATTTTCATCCATATATTATCTTCGTAGGATTTTATTACTGTAAATGTGTTTGCACGACTGCCTGCCCATTGTTGCGATCCAAAAGAAAGCCTGTACGCAATGTCAGGACCATTCTGACAAATTTCCTTTGTTATGACTGTATTCCCGACAGTGTCTTTGTATCACGATAAAGTCGAGTCTGCTCCAAAAGTAGAATTAATTACAACAATAAATATATACATTAAGCAAAGTCACATGCATAATAATTTTACACAATCGCACTCTCCTGTTCTCACTCACTCACACACATTTACGACATTCATAATTTTGTAATGGAGCAACGATTTGTGAATGTTAGTGAATTAGTACACCGACACAAAAGGAGCTTTCTCTCACCTAGGTCATCTGCAACGATGAAAATGATGTGAGGAAGCAGCGGTGCCAAGCTTGACTGGGACTCATTTACAACACAAGCAGCAACGACTATCAAAATGAAAAATGTGACTCCTGGAGGTGACATAGTTTATTTCTGGTGGAAACAACAGCTCGCACTAAAGGTTATTGAAGGTTATGAGACAGATTTTATAGGCTACAACTATCTGATTTTGCACTCGTCAAGATATACCTGTTATCATTGAGGCTCAAATTAAAGTTTCACCCTGACAAGCATATTATCCAGATAAGTCCATATCTTGCTTAGCACATCAGTTTACTGATTTGATTTTATTGATCAGGAGAATGCGCGTGCTCGCTAAGTATTGAAGTCGACAGTTTGCCGTAGTCTTTGGACGTCCATTTCTAGAGGGAGAAAATATGCTTTCCTATAATTAGCTACACAAATTGTCTTGTGTAAGGGACATAAGTCTAATCGTTACAGAGATCTACATTCTCAACGAATTAATAATTTGAGAGCTATTTATAAAAGCAATCAACAAAGTAACAAATAAATGAACAAACAAAAAGAAAATTAAAAACACAACACAAAACTGATATACTCCAAAGATTGATGAGGAAAATAAAACAAAAATATTTTGAAATTAAATTATGTATTTATTTAGAAATATCTAATACGATATTAGAAAGATTTCCCGGGAAAACTTTTAAAGTTAAAATGTATGCCAAGATAGAAATAATGGTAATAATATACAATATGTTTATTGCTTTTTTTAAATTGATCTGAAAAAAATTATTTAAAAAAATCATTTTAATGCATTATTTTATTATTTAGATTGCCGTTTTTTACCATTGTAATCCTTTATCGAAAATAGAATTAAAATAATAAATAAAAAAAATAATTTAATATCTTATGACATTTATTATGTAGACTATATCTGATACATTGCATAAGTTGACTTACATCATGTAGCTATTATCGTGCCTCAGTTAATATTCGTCTTGTTTCTTCTGTATATTTTGCATTCGTTCTGATAAGTCTGATAAACTATCAACAACCGATCGTAGAACAAGTAAAAAATTTATAATCAAAAGTCACTACTTTTTTTAATCGCAAGACATCAGCGTTATAGAAATCTACCTAGTCACCAAAGTAGGTCATTACTGCGAAGCATGTCGTAAACGAAAGCAAATGGAAAAGTCGAGACTGCGAGAAACAAGTGAAAGTGCAATTTATACTCTCCCCTGTACAACCCCCACCCCCGTCCCATTAATCTCCTTTAGAAACATATATTAAACACATTGATCATACTATTAGAGGCATGATTAATTTCTTCCCCGTTCAACTAGTTTTGTTTTTGTACTGAAAGAATGTCGCACTATTTTAAAAAAAAACAAACTAATATTATCTGTTCAAAACCACAGCGTGGGCATGACGAAGCAGAAGACGTAATAAATAAGCCTAGTTGAGTTATCACCCTTTGATTGCTATTGAACTGAATTTGTGTGACACACCACCTTAAAATGAATATTTTCGCATCCTATCTCAATTCCCACTAGGCCAGAGTGGATTACAAGGTCGGTTTTGATATTTCACTTGATTTGAAAAGTTCAGAATGTAAAACAGTCCGGCTATGTTCGATCTCTAATGTTCGATCTAAAGCATTTTGAAAGACACAACCATGTGTTGTTTTCTCTTTGAAGGAGCCCAAAATGTCCTACTTTTCAAATTCTCTCTATCTTTGCTCTGAAATAACCAACGGAAAATTCTTAATGGCCAGCGGAAAATTATGTCACTGTCGTATTTAGATTTGTGCGCATTTTATTGAATGACCTTGAAATAAATGGCTCATTAAAAGTATTATGCAATATCTTCAATAAACAATTCTGCTGCTTCCGCTTATGATTTTGTTGCTGAATATCCCTAGGAGTGTGGTGATAATGTTTTTCTCTAGTTCCTTAATGTAATGTTTTATTTGGTTTGTTGTGTGTGTTGTGGAGACGTTGCATATTGAGGAAAGTGAGTCAGTGAGTAGTAGTACTTTTGAGGGGATTGTGGTTGGTGGGGTGTTTGTTTAACTGTAAGAGTGCTTTTATTGTATGGCTATTATTTCAGTATTCAGTATTGAGTGGGCTGGCTCTAGATTGTATGGCTGTTATTTCAGTATTGAGTATCGAGTGGGCTGGCTCTAGATTGAAGGTACAGATACCTTGCTGTGAGTGTAAAATACTCCGGTCCCTTTTGCCGTTTTAGACCCTGAATGTGGATTTTAGATGGTCTGGGTAGTTATTATAGATGTATTGTAATGTTGTTGGCGTGATAGTAGGGTGTTGGAACATTTTGTTTTCTTGAGTAGTTTAATGTATGCTGGAAGTGATGAACTATTCCATGATGGAAGTGAAGCCGTGAGTAGGGGTTATGTTTTGAATAAGTTAAGGTTATGTTTGTGGGTAAGTGGAGAAATTTTATTGTGTAGCTGATAGATGTTGGAAAACTAATTTCTTCTGAAAAGCAGTGCACAACAGGTCGCTTCTTTTTTTTTTTGGGGGGGAAACGCAAGTCATGAAAGGACTGTAGTAGCTTAGCGTGAATCTGCCGGGAATCCGAAGCAAGGAGTGAAAAGAGACGATATGCACTAAATTCCCGCCAAATCCCACACAGAAAAACGATACGTTCTCGGGGATTAGGGATTATGTGTCAGCGGAAACGGGAGTTCTCATGTGAACAGGAGTCCGTAACAGCCAGGTGGATGGTTTCCGTCACTGCATTGGCATGGTTCAGTGCACTGGCTCGAGTCTTTCTGAATTGGACAAAAGGGCTGTGGCAGAAACTTGGCGGTTGATTTCTCGCTGAAACTAGGGATCGTTCCGCGCACTTCCGGTGTCGAACACGACGCTAATCCATGGCTGCGGAGACATGACAGCTTCTAATCCAACCGATTATCTCAAATCTTTGTATACGGTGTGCCCCCGTCTAACGTAGCACCCGGTACCAACGAAAACCTCATAATTCGATATCTACAATAACCTCATAATTCGGTGACTTGTTCACAACCCACTCACACGAAGACACACGGTTTTCATACAAGGTTCAAATAAAAGCTGTAGCAAAAGAATTAGGCTGCTGACATCAGGAGCTTACTAAAGTTCATGCACAAGGATACAATATTTAACAAATTAACAAACAAAAATATAATATAATAATATTGGAGTCAAATAATAATATAGGGACGATATTAATAAAAATATTAATTGATTAGTTTATTATTACGATTGAATTTTAACTTTACACAAACAAAATGTGACATACAGTTATGCTTATTAGTAGTAGAAATCTTCTTACCATCATGGCGTTTTGTGATATCACTATACTTACATATATTAATATATATGTAAAATAAAATGTCCTGGCAGCTTTTGGCTTTACAGCTTCAAAGATAAATTTATCTTTATAAAACTATTTAAATTTATTTCTCTACAATGAATTGAAGTTTTCTTTTCTCTTTAAAAAGTAGGTTTATATAGTTGTAATTCTTTTAAAATATTAAAGTGTATATAGGATTATTGCCCTTGATTTTTCTCTACTTGTTACAAAAGCCTTAATTAATGTAATATTCATTGTTTGAAAATAAAAGAGTATGATATTAAAGGTAAATGCTTAACTTTTGTAATAAAAATAATTTGTACACATATTTTAGTGTTTTGCTTAAATTAGGGCCTTTTGTTATTGATGTAAATTATTAAATTTCTTTTTGAGCTAAATATATTTTGTTTTAAAACAAAACACAAAGCTTTCTTCAATAATATACAAAAGAATACATATTTGCAAACAATATTTACACACACACACACACACACACACACACACACACACACACACACACACACACACACATGGTGATTAGTGAGCAGTGGGCTGCAAGCAACGAGTATTAAGCAGTTGTTGGTGAGTGGTGAATAATGAGAACAGAGTCCCCACCATGATGCAGCCTGTACCATTAGGCATTCTTTCATTGAACCCTTCAGCAAACAAGGGCTGCCACATAGTCACTAATAGGCTTTTAACAAAAATCCTCAGTATTATTAATGTTCACAATCCATATACAAGTGTGTTACTTTTGATTGTTGATTTAATTCTCAACTTATAACAGGGATGCTATGACATATTGGCTAATGTAACCCACATCCATTCTTAATCTAAAAATAAACTACATGTAACCTGCCTTCTAGAAATGCTGACCCTAATCCCCAGGCAGGAAACATACCTGAATGTTCCGGACAACTCTCTAAACTAACTAATCAATGTGCAGCTCAGCTGGATAAATGAATGTACCAGAAACTCATCTGTAAATCATTAGTCGAATGCAGCTGGCCATTGCCTTGGATGTTGGTTTGACAAGTGCTGAACTGCAAGCCACACCAGAGCAGAATGACCCATGGGACAAAGACCAGTTCAATGAACCACGTGCACGTCTCCTAATGACATTTACAGAGACCCTACACTACATGTCAGGTAATCTAAAGTTACATAACTATAAAGTCACACCCACCCAGCTTCAGTCAAGTTGCAGACAACTCTACCAAAGCACTGTTAGAGTTCACTCAGAAACATTCAGTGTTCTCTTATAATCTCATTTATATTTTGATCATACAAACGAACCAAACAATTACTACAGTGCCATAGGACTAAAAATAGCATTCTCTTATGACACAATAGAGTCATGATTAGGCACTATAATGATATACTTAATCTCTAATTGTAACTATTGAACTATTGCTGTACGTAATCATGCTGTCTTATGTTAATTTTTGTTGAAAGCGATTATTGTTGATACATAGACCTCTCATGTTAGCGTGACTCACATGTTGTATGTTGTAGTTTGTCACCTGTATTTATTTTCTATCCTGGCTATATGTATCTGGGGGTTCCAGCTTTCTTCTAGATCTATCACTCTTCTATTCTATATTATCTGTCATTCATCTTTCTAACACCACATGGCAAGCCAGAAGGTGTATTTTTTTTTGTGAATGGGACAAAGCCCGTGGTGGTTGAGAATTAACATCTTGACCATCTCCCACCAAAACATCACAAATGCTTACATTTATCTGTCCCTTATTTCATACAAAGAGTATGTTCCGTTCATGACTTAACTGTAACCGCAAGTTTTCTAAATCAATTCAGAAGAAAACTACATTAGCAAATAAATTCGTAGCGGTATGAAACCACTAAAATCGTCTTTATTGTAAAATTTCTTTGCTTTTAATTCACTGCACACATACATGCATTTATTAGCGATCTTCTCAAATCAGTTTAAATGCCTTTCAAATGATGGGTAAGGCCTGGACGTTGCGTTACTCAGTATAAGAAAGGCAAGAGAAGAGCACTCTTCGGATCAAAGGACAACATGACTGACATCAAATGCACTAAAAGCATGCGCGCATTCGCGCTCAAGATCAATTACTCTTGTATACCGTTCTCTTGACATTAAGTTTTCATGTTGGAACAACTCTTGAATATGTCCGAGTGACTTTGTTTGACAGCTGCGGATCCACTAATAGGTTAGTCACAAGTTCCCACGTTCTCTCCAACTCCAGCTGGCGTTGTCACAACATTCACTGCTGTTACGTGAGAGTATGTAAGTTTTCAACAATCACGTTAGGAAAAGAAACCACAACAAACTATCATAATGGCCAATAAAAAAACCTACAATTACATCCCTGTAAAATTGCTTTAACATACACACGCAAGCACACCACAGGCACGCACGCACAATACACGCAATTAACTTGATAATTTAAACACTAGAAAATAGTTTGGCATAACTGAATAGCACGCACTGTAAATAGAATTTTGATTTGCGTGCAATTTGCACAACTCTTGAAAGGGGGGGGGGGTAAGCTGGAAAAAAATATAAAAATTAAAAGCAAGTCTTCTATAAACTTCTTACATAAAATATAAAGCAAAGAAGCTATTAACAATTTCGACCGATAGGAAACTACTCATATTTTGAAAGCCCTAACTTTATACATTAGAAAAGAAAATCTGAAAAATCATATGTAATTATTGTATTGCCAAGGCCTCATTTATGACGAAAATTTGATCTACAAATATTGAACATTTTGCACTAAAAATAAAACTTAGCATGAAAGCACTATTAACATAATGAGTATTGGATTTCTAGACGCCCTAACTTAATGCAATGTTCTAGACATCCTTGAACTAAATTCAGCATTCTAGACGCCCTAAATTAATACAATGTTCTAGACATCCTTGAACTAAATACATAACAGAAACAATAATATGATCGCTTTTATATCATCGTTTTTCTATGTGCAGATAGATACAATCACCATGTTTATGTTTCTCTTTCGTAAATTTAGTTTTTAAATATGAATTGCAATTCTCTATCTACATAAGTGCCTTGTTTTCATGTCTAATCTCCCGATTTCTTATGTCTTTAAGCAGTTTGAACAAAGCCCTAGCGTAAATCTTATTAAAGCTTTATTTTATTAAAATTATCATCGTCGTCGTCATCATCATCTTCATTATTGTTATTATTGTTAGCGCCATCTGAATTCATTGTTATTTTAAAAAAAATTCATTTATCAAAATACCCGTTAAAGTTAAAAAGAATGTCTCGTTAATCTAAACCCTTTTAAGTACCTATCGAAGTACTTTTATTTCTAAAGATCATAAAATCAAAATTATCTTTTAACTAAGAAACTTCATCTCAACACATATTTTAAATATCATATGATTTATAGCCCTGCTCCTGGTGCCCACTGTCAAAATATCATTAAACTAAATACCTTAATTTTAATATCCTTTCACTAAGTACACTTTATTTTAACCTTTCTCCAAATACCTTTTAGCAAAGACTTTTCACCTGGAAATCTTGAAATTATGAGTTTAAGGAGCATGTTGAAAGTTAGATTGTTTGGGACCTAGCTTTTGAATTTAATTATGCTTAGTTATGGAACGCAGATCTATGTTAGACATCAGCACATAAAAACACGTTTGCGTGAAAGTAGAACAGCAATTAAATTATAGCTTCTGTACACGACTAAAGATAAAACTGAGAGTCGTTTGACTAATCAATGCTTGAGGAAAGTATCTACTAAGAGTTTTTTGTACAACTAAAGATAAAACTAAGAATATTTTTGACTAATCACTCTGTTTGAGGGAAGTATCTACTAAGAGTCTTTTGTGTCAATGAAGTACTACGGAAGGAAGATTTATGTTGAGTGAATTGTATATTGAAGGATGCTTCTGATAAATGTTTTTATTGGTTGAATTTACTGAGAGATGTTTCCGAGAAATGTTTTATTTGTCGGTTGAATCCATTGATGAATACTTCCGAAAATGTTTTCTTTGGTTGAATCTATTGAGGAATGCCTCCGAAAATGTTTCTATTGACATTTCCACTAAATGAAGTACTGATTAAAAGACGTTTCTATTGAATGAACAATCGATTTGGGGAAAGTGTCTCCAGAGAGGAATGTTATCCTGAATGAAGCGTTTACTGGGGTGATTTTCTACTGACGAAAGTTTCTGCAGGCGAAATTTCCACTGAGAAATTTTCTACTAAATGAACTTGACATTTTAGGGCATTTCTAGAGAAATGAGAAACTTCTATATAAAATATTTCTATATGTTTCTAATAATAAGAAACAGAGAAATTTCTATGTAGAATATTTCTTAATGGAAAATTTATTTTTCATTTAGTAAAATATCTACTGGTGGATCAACCAATGTCAAAATTTAAGGTGTGAGGATATTGCAGTTGTGTCCCCTTTACCAGCTAAATCTGCCACTAAGTGAGACTTGAGGAATGGGCAAAGAGTAATTTGAGAGAATAAATGTTAATCGCCGTTAAAGAGTTAAAATATCCACTTAGTGATGCCCGAATAATGTGCAAAGCGTGGTGTGAAAAATTCGAACGTGAGTCCTCATTTTATACAAAATCTAAGAGGAATCAGAGAAATTTTAAGTTGCTCTAAAGCAGGGGTCGGGAACCTATGGCTCGCGAGCCATATGTGGCTCTATTGATGGCTGCAACTGGCTCTCAGACAAATGTTCGATTATAAAAAAAACAACTGAGTTTTCCCAGTCTTACGCCTCCATAAAGAGACATCCGTTAGTGATTAGGCTTAGAGACTGATGAAATACCTTGTTTACTCCTTCAGAGAAACAGGCTAAAACCAGAGGTGAAGGTCGCATCAAAAGTCGGATACTAACTATCCATGTACGGTCACTTGTTTTCAGATAATGTGACGTAGCGCTAAGTTGTGAATTGACCTCTACTTTCATTCATTATAGACCCCTGAATGAACGGGCCATGTTAGACGCACACCTGCATTGCAGTCGATTTACATGGATAAAATTAGAGCGTCCATTCATTACTAGGACCGGATCTATCAGAACACAACATAGTGGTAATATCTTGATTTCTCTGTGTTGAGTTGAATTAATTCTATATATTTTGTATTGTGAATGTATGTAGAATTTTCTTGTGCATTTTATTGCTGATTGATAATATATTTTCTACAAAGCTAAGTGGCACAGCGATATTACATTTATAGTAGTGGTGAGGACACCACGTGTATGTAATTGAACTACCGTTGATTAATTGTTATCACGGGAGAGTCAAAACCCGCCACGTATTCATTAGTTAAATCGTATTACTAGCAACTTTGGATTAATGGAGAAATATATTGTAAAGATTTAGAATTTTAGATGTTTGGATTTTCACATAATGTAAATTGTAAGTTAGTGGAAATTTTAAAGAATGATTAACACTGCTGTTATTAGGCCCATATAAATCATTATTGTCACACGAGTCTGAAACATGATTAACTATGCATTGCAGCCGGTTCCTGAGTTCACTTTATAACTCAGACTTCAACTGCTAGTTGTTCCTTGGTGGAAGTCCAACCTTACTAAAAGCGTGGATTTCTATGGAAAAGTGACAAAAATACATGTCATTGTGTCTATATCTGACATTGTTCAACTGGGGCTGCCATATATAGCTTTCGAAAATAGCGGCCGATGTGTGTATGTGCAAAAGGGTCCGCACAACAGATTGTCGTCGGATCAGAAAGTTTCGTTTAAATCGCGTGGTCAGCTAACTAATTTTAGAAACCCTTTTGACAAGATGGCTAAAAGAAAGAAAAACGATGAGTATCGTACTTTTCAGCAGGAATGGACAGAGGAATTTGCCTTTGTGGAGAGAACGGGTTCTGCAGTGTGTCTAATATGCAGTGATAAAATTGCATCTATGAAACGGTCAAATGTAAAGCGACACTTCGAGACACGCCATTCTACATTTGCATCGAAATATCCTGCGGGAGACAGCAGGAAGAAAGCATGTCAAGAACTGCTATCAAGAGTGCAAGCTAGTCAGCATCAAATCCGTGTTTGGACCCAACAAGGTGACTTGAATTCGGCTAGCTTTGCTGGCGCTTTAGCTATTGTGAGAAACGGAAAGCCATTCACAGATGGGGAGTATGCCAAAGCATTCATGCTTGATGTTGCCAATGAACTTTTTGATGACTTTTCGGATAAGGACAAAATAATTAAACGGATAAAAGACATGCCTCTGTCGGCAAGAACTGTTCACGATCGTAGCATCATGATGTCAAATCAAATTGAGGCAATGCAAGTCAAGGACATAAATGCGGCACCGTTTTTTTCTCTCGCTTTGGATGAGTCAACAGACGTCAGTAATTTATCCCAGTTCAGCGTGGTTGCAAGGTATGTTGTCGGTGATACACTACATGAGGAAAGTCTTGCTGTGTTGTCTATGAAAGGCACAACAAGAGGGCAGGATTTGTTCGAGTCCTTCACTGAGTTCGCTAAAGAAAAAAATCTACCGATGAATAAACTTGTTTCGGTGTGCACTGATGGTGCTCCGTGCATGGTTGGGAAAAGCAGAGGATTTGTCGCTCTTCTTTGTGAGCATGAAAACAGACGCATCATAAGCTTTCATTGCATCCTCCATCAAGAGGCGCTTTGTGCTCAGATGTGTGGCGAACAGCTTGGTGAGGTGATGTCACTGGTGGTTCGGGTAGTCAACTTTATTGTTGCCCGAGCATTAAATGATCGCCAGTTCAAAACACTGCTTGATGAGGTTGGGAATAATTATCCTGGTCTGCTTCTGCACAGCAACGTGCGTTGGTTGTCAAGGGGGAAGGTGCTCAGCCGATTTGCGGCTTGTCTGAGCGAAATCCGGACTGTTCTTGAAATGAAGAATGTCGAGCATCCCGAGTTATCTGACACTGAGTGGCTTCTGAAGTTCTATTATCTCGTAGACATGACTGAACATCTAAATCAGCTCAATGTGAAAATGCAAGGCGTTGGAAACACAATCTTATCCCTGCAACAAGCAGTGTTTGCATTTGAAAACAAGCTATAACTCTTCATCACCGACATTGAAACAGGTCGTTTACTACACTTTGAAAAACTGGGAGAGTTCAAAGATATGTGCACATCAAGTGACCCTGCTCAACATCTTAATCTTCAGCAGCTAGCAGGCTTCACGTCTAATCTCCTGCAGTCATTTAAAGCGCGCTTTGGAGAATTTCGCGAGCACACCCGTCTTTTTAAGTTCATCACCCATCCACACGAGTGTGCAGTGGACAGCACTGACCTGAGTTGCATCCCCGGTGTCTCCGTCAGAGATTTTGAGCTCCAAGCTGCTGACCTGAAGGCCTCAGACATGTGGGTGAATAAGTTCAAGTCACTGAATGAAGATTTGGAAAGACTTGCACGACAGCAAGCAGAGTTGGCGAGCCAACACAAGTGGGCAGAAATTAAAAAACTTCAACACGCAGACCAGCTGATTGTCAAAACTTGGAACGCGCTTCCCGTCACATACCATACACTGCAGCGTGTGAGTATTGCTGTACTGACAATGTTTGGCTCTACGTATACATGCGAGCAGTCTTTCTCACATCTAAAGAACATTAAGACCAACCTGCGATCACGTTTAACGGATGGAAGTCTCAACGCCTGCATGAAGCTTAACCTCACCACGTATCAACCAGACTACAAAGCCATCAGCAAAGCCATGCAGCACCAGAAGTCGCATTAATGGGAAGAAATTCTCATTATTGATTAGCAACAGCATAATAATGTTATTAAAAAGAATTAGAGACATAATTATTGTACTTTTAGTGTGAAAATTACACAAAATTACACATTTACTTGAATTTTTAGTTTTAAACATAATGTATGGCTCTCATAGAATTACTTTTCAAAATATGTTGTGTCCATGGCTCTCTCAGACAAAAAGGTTCCCGACCCCTGCTCTATTTGAAGCACAGTTTCTAGCGGGTGTGGTGGTGGTGGTGGTGGGAGGGTAATAATAATGGTGCATTAATGCGCGGAAACGAGAAGGATAAGGAAAGCATTTCTAAATCCGTGCAATGTAACCCGTAGTGTGACACTGACACCATAAATCCCCAAAGTCAAACTGGTCCGTATGTCACTGGGACCATAACTCCCCATAGATGCACGCGCTCAGTCTCAGCTATCCTAGTCACTAAAAATAACCAGTCGGAGTGAAGGAAACATGTGCCTTCACTTCAGCAGCCAATTTGTTACAATTGTGTTTTATTGGGTACTGTAATACAGTACCGTCTGACGGGACATTTTAACCTGACACTGAACGGGTTAATGTTTTTCTTTCTTTCTTTCTTTCTTTCTTTCTTTCTTTCTTTCTTTTGCTGGGACTGGTGATGGTGGTGGTGGTGCTCAGCTAATTGCATTGAAAATAGAAATTTGCAACTCCACCTTTAACAAGCCCGTCCACTCTGAGGTCCGAGGCGATGTGCTTGGATCGGCATTAACGACATCGTACAGCAAACATGTGAATCATCGTACAGCAAACACGTGAATCAGACATCTACATCGTACAGCAAACATGTGAATCAGATAACTACATCGTACAGCAAACATGTGAATCATCGTACAGCAAACACGTGAATCAGACAACTACATCGTACAGCAAACATGTGAATCAGACAACTACATCGTACAGCAAACACGTGAATCAGACAACTACATCGTACAGCAAACATGTGAGTTAGACAACTACATCGTACAGCAAACATGTGAATCAGACAACTGTAATGGAATAGTGCTATTTGAAATTGTTCATATAGATTTTGTCCACGCGTTTTAGAATTTGAGACTCATTGTTTTGAGAATATAACTGGATGTCGAATATTTTACTTCAAAATAAAATCCATAAAAGGTAAATTCCGTGGTCACTTTTGGAAGTAACCTTCATTACTCACCTTTAAGGTTAAGTTCATAGTGTTGCCTCAAGATGTCACGAACATCGTCACAGCCTATTTAGAGATTGATGTCAGCGCCAAAAGTCACACAAGTCTTTCTCACGGCAGGTAGAAGCTATTTCTCACGGCAGGTAGAAGCTAAGTCATAGAGACAATCTTCACAGAATGACGTCATCGTTCTTTCAGAGAGGTTAGATCAATCTTTTGCCCCTTGAGATTCACTCCGCTATTCACCTCTTGATGTTTAAACTCGTCGTCCTGACAAAGTTAAGACATTAGAACAACAGACCCTATTACTAAAGATAATATGTTGCTCGCTCACTAAACTCCTACAAATTAGTCGTTCATTGTTTGATCATTCGTGTTCTACATATTAACCCTACATTTATAATCTCAGCAAATTGTCTATAGATATAATTTCCATTAAGTGGCTATAGATATAATTTCTGTTAAGTTGCTATAGATATAAACAATTTCCATTGAGTGGCGATAGATAAATTTTTTTATGAAATACCTATAGATGCAATGTCAATATAACTTTATTAAGTGTTTACAGATGCAGTTTCCCTTATTAGATATAATTTTCATAGTTTGCAAAAAGGTCCTTTGACACAGGATCTTAAATTGGAAAAAGGAAAAAGAAAAGAAAGTCACCATTTTTTTTTTAAATCACCACTTTCTGTTGTCCGAGAACTCAGAAATCAATGCACGGAGCAGCAACGTATATTAAAGAGTTAAAAATAGCGAATGAATTTACGATCTAGTTGGTGGAAATCACCTTGAACTCCAAATGACGTCATTTTTCGAGTGCGTGAACTTAATAATGAGTTTAGAAATGGCGGACTGAAATTAAAGCTAGAGCGAAAGAGAATTATTGAATACCTGAATATTTTTTTTAAAAAATTTAATAAGTACTATCAATATCTTGCCAAATTTGACTTTCTCAAGCGATTTGTAAGTGCATATGTCTACACAAATTTATATATTGATAGGATATTGGGGCGACGTCTAAGAAAATACTTTTAAAATATTTATATTAATGGATTCCACTTAAACAGTCTGGTGATAGAACAGTTTATGTAAATATGACAAGGTGGCGAGAAGAGTTCTTTCAATCTTAATAGTAGTCAGTTAAAATTGTTCAAAACTGTTTCGTCAATGTTCATTGACGAATCGTGAACTTGCGAACAACGCCCTCTTTAAATGCGAACCTTGCTTCAACACTCATATAAAAGGCTTCTCGAAAAGGAAATAATTCGCTTGGAGTCTTTGGGGGCTGAAGGTTCAAGGGAGCTGTGGATTATATTTTCAATAGGGTAGCCTGAATTTGACGCTGATGCAGCAAGGTAACTATGCATTGTAGACTACGTCAGAATGTATTGTGTTCAAAAATCAACTTGCTTGTTTGAAGAATGTCTGTACGTAGACAAAATAATTCTGATTAAAGACATGAAAAAATTAAGACTTTCTTATTTTTGTTTTAAACTGAAACAATTTTACAATAAAAATTATTCATTCATTTTTAAATCGATATACTGTAAATATGTCCATATCCCATTGTAATTAAAAAAAAAATTGCAAACCCAGCAATTTCTATCCATTGCTAGAAACGTCCTCCACGTTTGCAATGACAACTATTTCTGCCCAGTGAACAGTGAAGGTTAAAAGAAATAAAACGAATTCAAAAATCAACCCACCCCCCAATATTTCTCATATTTGACTTACCGCTAGCAGATTTAGCTAATTTCGTTTCATGATGTCTCATTTGTTCTTGATAACGTTTACTGCAATTCGCTCATTAGTGAGTGTCGTCATAACTCGATTAGAAAGAAATTAAGTAGTAATTTTAAATCATAAAACACGTGATCATCAGTTATAAATGAATCGTTTAAGAAGAAATTGGTAGTAATTTTAACTTGTAAAACCGGTAATCGTCAGTTTTAATGACTCATTAGCACATGGTCGGGTGCTTTTAGGAACTTTCCATCATTTAAACGAACTTATACTAAACATTAAATTATTCGTGTATGAACTTTCCATCATTTAAACGAACTTATACTAAACATTAAAATGTTCTTTTAGAAAGTTTCCATCATTAAAACGAACTTATACTAAACACTAAATGTTCTTTTAAAAAGTTTCCATCATTTAAACGAACTTATACTAAACATTAAAATGTTCTTTTAGGAATTTTTCATCATTTAAACGAATTTATATTAAACATTAAAATGTTCTTTTAGGAACTTTTCATCATTTAAACGAATTTATATTAAACATTAAAATGTTCTTTTATGAACTTTTCATCATTTAAACGAATTTATACTAAACATTAAAATGTTGTGTATGAAAAATGTTAGAAAGTTCTTTAGAAATAATAAAACAGTTCTGTAAACAGAAATCACATAATTTCTTGCAGTACATATTTTGGTCTTTGTTGAACTGTTACAATAATACATATATTAGTACATAATGTATTGATAGATAGAACTTAGTTAGATAGATAGATAGATAGATAGATAGATAGATAGATAGATAGATAGATAGATAGATAGATAGATAGATAGATAGACAGATGGATAGATGGATAGACGGATAGATGGAAAGATGGACGTATATAGGACCCTATCTGTCCGGAAGAGGAAAATTCGTTCACCCAATTAAATAAATACAAAGAAAACTGCTCCGAAATTAATATTTTAAAAGTTATTATAGAAAACAACACAAAAATTTTAATATTTAATATATCCATTCAAACAAATATTTATATATTTACCACCTTGTCCTAATAAAATTAGTTTAATTGTGCTTTAACGCGACACATATCACCGAGGTTTGATATGGTTTCTAGTGCGTTAGGACGAACTCGAAGGCACACTGACATTTCATTTTCAACATTTCAACTGTCTTTCTCTTGCATTTAACACACGTTAAAAGTGTTGAAAATCACAGTACTCACGAATAGCAGTCGCGTGCCTTTGTGTGTATGTGTGTGTGTGTGTGTGTGTGTGTGTGTGTGTGTGTGTGTGTGTGTGTGTGTGTGTGTGTGTGTGTGTGTGTGTGTGTATGCCTTAATTGTTTGACAAATGCAAGGAAAACAAATATTTTTGTGTAGAATGGCTCGGAGCATGCAGACAACCACACTAGCGATCGCCATATTGGTTCTTCAGTTCGCACATCCCGCTGACACTCAGTCGTCTTGCCCTTGGGACTCACCTGGACTGCTACCTTGGAGCGATCCGAACTCTTGGCCATCGGGCGCAGTGCCAGAGACAAATGCACAGGTGGTACAAAGATTAGTTGTCACAGAATACATACAAACCGAATCTTGCGACCTAACTTACACGACTGACTAACCTGTGTGCGGACACTACAAACGTGGCCGATGAATAGGCCTTTGGGTCAAATAAATACAAACCTTGTGACGAGATAAAATACAGATATAGTGTGCAATGACTGAACCTTGAAGCAAATTATGATCCCTGTTTTTCTATTATTTTCATTCTTCTTGATATAACGCAAACATAGTGTACCGTTGTTGTGATCTTCGGGTGGCCGACTGTTTAATCTGCTATGCCACCTATGCTACATACAGGTAGGGGAATTAGATCAAGTTCATTGATCACGCATGGGCAGACGAGATATATAGATGGGGGGAAGGCGACAGGGAGAGTAGGGGGGAATCAACAGGATGCGTTTCACCATATTTGGAGATTCGCATTCCAGTCAATGACGTGTGTGAATCTGTGATTTGGTCCAATGTCATTCATATAAATTCGCCACTAAACCCGCATATTCTCAAGCAACCGTTCAACCAGAAAGGGTTGGAATCTGCATAGATGAGGAAAGGTTTGGCACGTTTCAGGCTATAATATGAAGAAAAGAAAAACTTTTAAGGTGAAACGAAAACAGATTGTAAAGTGAAGTGAACAAAGACCATGGAGAAGTGAAAACACCCTTTAATGCAATGTGAAAACTGACTGTAAGATGAAATAAAAATGGATTGTTGAGAGAAATTAAAACACCATTATAAAATAAAATGAAAACAGATTAAGCAGTAAATTGTAAAAAAGACTATTTGTTGAATTCCACAACATCAACCAACATTTACAGTCGCATAAGGTTGCTGTTAAGTTGATTCCTGTGAATTCCGTTCAACAGCCAATACAGGGGAAATGGTGGCTTGAGTTTGGTCTCAAGAATTCACGAAGATTATTTTGAATGTTTCTCATGGTGTGTTGAGTACATCACACGAAATTTCGAGAACATTCCTCCTGATGTGCTTTATAGCACATGTGATATTCAGAACGATTCTCTATGCTCTGCTTTGTGAGCTCATCAAAGATTCTGGAACAGTTGTGTAATATGCCTAGAAGTGACACATAAGACCATCGCCTGAAAAAGAAAGTGACTTATTGCAAATTGCCTGATTGTGAACACATGCCAGATTTGGCCCATGGGCCGGAGTTTGCCCGATGCTGCTGTAAACATTCTGACATCTGGAGAAGATTTACCAAAGACAAATTACTAATCGTTCATTGAAATATTGTGCTAATGAGAGTTATTTTATCCTGACAAGAGTACCTCCATCCTTTCATGTCGTGCACTGTTCTATGCTCTAACTGATACTTTTCATATTACCTATGCTAACGATATTTTCTCTCACAGTTACAAAAACACAATTTTACTGAATTATTTTCCTCACATGTTCCATTACCTCTCTAGTAAAAATAAAATGGATGTAAGGTACTCAAGTATATTTTGAACTGTTTTAGAAATGTGATGCATAATGAAATTTATTAATGAGATAATCATATCACTCCTTTAGCAATCTAGTCACATTCATCACCATTGTTTTATCGTTGTTCTCCTCACCTTGTATATCTGTCATATACCACTACTACGACTATTATTATTATTATTATTTTTATGACGACGACGACGACGACGACGACGATGATGATGATGATGATGATGATGATGATGATTGTTGTTATTATTATTCATGAAATGCAGGTAGACATCCCTATGGGAAAACGCATCCTTCTGAACATTCAGCCTCCCTCCCTGGACAGCATAACCATCCATTCGGGCGCCGCCCTCATCTGGGGGGACGTGGAAGGTATTGTCCTGCGCGCGCAGAGCGTGCTAATCGAAGGCGAGTTCCAAGTGGGAAGCAGCGCGTGCCGCTTCAATAAGAAGGCTCGCATAAAGCTGTATGGTACGGAGACTAAGACGTCATGTTCTGTTTTCTTTATGTGACATCATATGCCTCTCTGTTGTGTGACATCAAATTCCGCTCTCTTTATGTGACGTCACCTTTCTTACTCTATAGTCGACGACATGCTCCAAATCTCCTTAAGTAACCTAATTAACAGCTATTTATGTGATATTTAGACTTCATTATGTGACGTCATATTGCATTCTTCAAAAGTAATATATATTTCACTTTCTCTATGACATAGGTTGACCCCCCCCAAATGGAAGCTTTTTCTTACAGAAACTTCTGACTCAGCGTCGTATTATTATTAGTTGTATATAAGTAAAAGCAGAATTTTAAATCAACAAATATTGCACTATTTATGCTCATATGTTCTAGCAATTATATTATTTTTTAAAGTTTCATTTTCAGATGTTAAGCTTTAAAAAACGAAAGTAAATTAAAACTGTTTGTATGGTCTCTTTCTTCCACATGCATCTCTCTATCGATCTGTGTATCTATCTATCTATCTATCTATCTATCTATCTATCTATCTATCTATCTATCTATCTATCTATCTATCTATCCAGAGAGGAGAGGGGTACACATATAAATATACACAATAATGATTTAATCTCTAAAAATGTTTATGAATTTCTCGTTTCAAATAATATTCTGAAATATGATTTATAGACTTGATTTATTGTACTCGAGACAGGATTATCAAACAGTACGTCTTACAGCGTAGAATTTGGAAGGAAATTTATCGGAGTTGCGCCTGGCGGATTACTGGAACTACATGGACAAATGAAAACGTCTTGGACTCGTTTGGCTCAAACTATACCTGCCAAGACAGACATACCTTGTGGGACAGTTTACGACCATTCCGATTATGAGGTATCTATCCATCTATCTATCTATCTATCTAACTATCTATCTATCTATCTATCTATCTATCTATCTATCTATCTATCTATCTATCTATCTATCTATCTATCTATCTATCTATCTATCTGTCTGTTTGTCTATCTATCTATCTATCTATCCATCTATCTATCCATCTTCTTTTGCAGTTTAAATTTGCCTATTCTATTTCTATACTTAATAATTGTATCTTTGTTGCCAATGTTGATGTGAATAGACCTTGGCCATTGCTTATGATGATATTTTTGGAGCAAACAACTCAGGTGGAGAATGTGCTAGAAACTTGCTGATGTAATCTAAACCAGTTTTAGATGTATGAGTAGTTTTTATTATCCAATGGTTAAGATATACAAGAACGAGACCAGCCAATGGGCTGAGATGAAATGTGTTCCAGTTGAAAAGGATCGTATTTTGTAATCACTTTGAATTTGGTGTAAAAGAAGTCTAGTCATGAAAGTTGGCCATTAGCTTAATGGGGAGAAGCAGCCTTTTTATAAACTAGATTGCCCAGTTTACTGATGTAAAAACTGCTATGATAATTTGGGAAGTCTCTACCCTCAGTGTATAATTGCAAGGATACACTGCATTCTGTTGATGTATGGTGGCAAAGTATGCTCTACTACATTGTGGAATTTCTGGTACAAGGAAGTTACTGGAAATTGCTACATTGTTGTTCTGCTTGAAGAAACTAATATGGTGAAGGAGCGCCCAGATACGTTTTGAGAGAAAAGTGGCTGATGGAACATTCTTCAGCATGCTAGAGGACATGTGAAACTGACAATTCTATTGTGACAATAAACTTGTGGCTTTGTTATGAATGCACATAAAAGACTATTGTGGCATCGCCTTGACAAAGCTAAGTACAAACTTATCTCCCTATATCTCCATTTCTGCTCTCTGATAAGAACTATCATGTGATTTATATTGACACTAATCTGTTGAATTATGAGTTAGGGTATACACCTGTATAAACAATGAAACTATTTGAACAGGGTTCATAGAAATATTGATGTCAAATAATCTTTTCATTGTATTTGCTATATGTATATTTGATTGTTGATTTAATACATTATTGTTAAATTTATTGCACATATTGATAACATTATGTTGGAGAGATAGTTGGTGGATGGGTGCCCGCTAAATATGGATTAAAGATGGATTTATCTTCTATTTTGGTAAGAAGTTTTCCACCTACGGAAATATTGTGTGACAGTAAATGTTTGTCTTTAATGTCGTGAGAGAGGGAAAACTTTTACAGTACCCTCATATCCGTAAGCGAGAGAGACGAGTGGTGTCTTCTGGAGAATTATTAATAACATGAATTATTTTTCTCATCATTTGTAATTAGTTAAGGATGATTAATAATAATATTAATCATAACCAACAACTAGGGTGTCGTTGTGTCACACTATTTATCTATCCTTCCTGCAGTACAATTGACATTATAATAATTATGAAATATCTTAGTATTCTTTCAATTTTGGGATTTCACTTCACATGTATTAAATACATAATGCAATTTGAATGCTATTTATTAATGAGTTCATAACTATTTCGTCTCTCTCCCCAGAAAAATCCGTTTGCCAGAGAAAGACAAGCAGGACTACATGTTATTATTTGGAATGGTGACGGAACGGTTTTCGACTTTGCAGTATTCAACATTTTCACTGACATCGAGACATATTTTACAAGTAATTATTCTTAATCGTTTATTCAGTAGTATTTCTATAGCAATAACTATGAATGCATAAGCACGCACAAAACACACACACAACACGCGCACAACACACGCACAACACACACACACAACACACACAACACGCACAACACACGCACAACACACGCACAACACACGCACAACACACGCACAACACACACACAACACACGCACAACACACGCACACAACACACACACACACACACACACACACACACACACACACATACACGCTCCTGCACAAACATAAAGTCTTTAGAAGGAAAATCCTGAAAGCCTTACAAGCCAGAAACGAGTATGACTCAAACAGAAAAGTCGGTTGTCACGTTCATAATTATTGAACAAAATCACTTTCTGTGAAGTTGTAAGGTGAGACCATTGCAAACGTATTATTGATATCATTCACATAAGCTGGCCATAGTATTATCTTATGTCTTCAGCTGTCCCCAATGGCACAGTGGTTGGCATGTTTACTTTTGGTGCTGACGGCGTCGGAAGTCGTGCGCAAACTGGTTTAAGATTTGATAAACTGGACAGCCTGGTCACGACTTTGGGAGGTCGTCTCATCACATCCGTTGACAAAGGAGACAGCTACTCATTTGTAGCACGAAAAGGTCAGTGAAACTTTCTCCCGGCAAAAGAGTTGTCAACCCTTTTGTAGCAAACAAATGTCAGGATCCCATCTTTCTCAAAAAAGCGATATCTACTCATTTGTAGCACACAAATGTCAGTATCCCATCTTTCTCAAGGCAAAAGTGGTAGCTACTCATTTGTAGCACGAAAAGGTCAGTATCATAACTTTCTCCCGGCAAAGGAGATAACTACTCACTTTTAGTACGAAAATGGCAGTGTCCTATCTTTCTCCTGGCAAAGGAGATAACTACTCACTTTTAGTACGAAAATGGCATTGTCCTATATTTCTCCTGGCAAAGGAGATAACTACTCACTTTTAGTACAAGGTCAATTTCATAACTTTCTCCATGAGTAAAGAATAAAATTTTAAAAAAAGGACTACACAAGTATTTTATAAATAAATATAACAATTCTCACAGAATGAGCAGCAACACTATCGGTAATATCAAAGCAATTAAAAACTACCAACACTGATTAGAGAGTTAATATTATCTATAAATACAACAATACACAGATTGGATGGTAAATAAAGCATACTAAACGAATCAGATTTGTTTATAAAGCTTCTTTATTTAAAAGGAAGGAGTGCACAAAGCAGAAATGTGTTTTAGTCGTTAATTTTAACACAATAAAATGATTTTCAAATAATACACAATAAGTAATAAAAAAAGAAAACCACAAACTAAAAGGAAGTTACATATAGCTTCATCACATTTTTTAAAAAAATTAAAAATTTCTTCCTTTTAGTTTGTGGTTTTCTAGGAAATTCCTAGGAAAAACAATGCATACAATAACTGACACACGAATAAAGCATGCAAGTAAAATGTAAACAACGACAGGCAAGTGGAAAACTAATTCCATAACTTCCATATATCTTCCACATTTTTTAAAACTTTACTACCCTCCTAGAACAGAGTAAGGAGGAAGGCCCCCACAGCAACTACAGAAACTGAAAACATCAAGAAGATGAAAAGGTTCCACGCAATTCCTGTGGGGAAAAGAAGTGATCGTAAAGAAGAAGAAGACAACAAAATGAAACATGTCACTGGCTTTTATTCTTTCTGAAATATATTTTAACAAATTTAAGTTATGACACACAAACTGAATATCTATCGAATTTTATCGACTCAGATCAGCACGTAACGGTCAACGTCAAACTGTTAGTACTTTTAATTATATTTATTACAAGGACCCCCCAAAAAAAAAGTGCACTTACGATAAGCTCAAACAATTTTTTTTTTTACGGCAGATGTAAGGAACTTATTTTTGTTATGTCAGCATCTGTTGTTCGTGTACAGTATTAGTGGGTATAACTAGATAATAAGATCAAACAATCTAGGCCCTATATAACTGATAAACTACGTGAATGTCAGATATACTGCCAAAGAAATACATGTGTGTTCATTTTTAATGATTATGATTTATTTCAATTGTAGGAAGCAGAGACGGAGCAAAAGAATTTTATCAGCCGAGAGGTCAAGTTAACCCTGCCCCTTTAGGGTATCTGCATTTACCTGACTGGACTCGTGGTCTGGATTTTCAGGTAAAATGAAATAAATCAAATAATTAAACAGTAGTAATTTATTAAGCCCTCTTAGTTGTTTAAGCACACGTATTTGTCTTTCAATTACACCTAATTACAAATATGTCCACATGTTAACTTTACAACCTTGAACCGTCCTTGAACCTTACAGCACTGATTAGAAAAGAGAGCTGTTCTCACGAACAAGTCAGCTAATCTTCCATGTGCGATTTGCTATTACACTAATTAAACAAACTGTACTTTGTCGGTAATACGACATGATTCGTGCGGTTTGCTATTACACTAATCAAACAAACTGTACTTTATCGTTAATACATGATCCGGAAACTCACATATAAAAAGTAAGTTGTCTTTCCCTTTCACCCTGGATATAAAGTTTACAAGGCTGGATATAATTCAGAGGCGTGTCTGTTCAGAAATCTATAAATAACTGTTACAGTGAAGTTTATGTGTCTAAATTAAACTACGGTTGTGCAGTTTAAGTATCATTGAAAGGCTACGGCAGTAATCCTACGTACTGATTGTCTGTTTACAAAGGAGAATACCTCATTTACGTCAGTCTTGAACATGTTACCCGAAAAATGTTAAAATCGTGTTTACAGTAGTGTAAAGATGTGCATGTCCCAAGTATTACTTGCACAGTTCTGAAGTAAACACAAAAAGAAAGCCCGACTTTCTTTGGTTCATTTTGTGTATCTCATGCATAGCGAAATATGCTTCCTTTAAGATTATGTTTGGAATCGAAGTTTATAGGGTGATTCGTCTGCTGAATTCTATTCTAGATGTTGTGTAGTGTTGTGTTGTGTGGTGTGGTGTTATGATCTGTATGCTGTGTTGTATTATGATGTTGTGTTCTTTGTGCTGTATTATTAATGTTCTGTTCTGTTAGGTTAGGTTATGTTTTGCTATGTTATGTTGTTATGTTATGTGTAATGTTATGTTAAGTTGTGCGATGTTTTGTTATGTTGTGTTATGCTATGTTAGGTTAGATTAGGTTGTGTTAGGTTAGGTTAGATTAGGTTGTGTTATCTTATGTCATGTTAGTTTTTAAGTTGTGCGATGTTTTGCTATGTTGTTATGTTAATGTTAAGTTGAGCGATGTTTTGCTATGTTGTTATGTTAATGTTAAGTTGAGCGATGTTTTGCTATGTTGTTATGTTAATGTTAAGTTGTGCGATATTTTGCTATGTTGGTATGTTAATGTTAAGTTGAGCGATGTTTTGCTATATTGTTATGTTAATGTTAAATTGAGCGATGTTTTGCTATGTTGTTATGTTAATGTTAAGATGAGCGATGTTTTGCTATGTTGTTATGTTAATGTTAAGTTGTGCGATATTTTGCTATGTTGGTATGTTAATGTTAAGTTGTGCGATGTTTTGCTATGTTGTTATGTTAATGTTAAGTTGTGCGATATTTTGCTATGTTGGTATGTTAATGTTAAGTTGAGCGATGTTTTGCTATATTGTTATGTTAATGTTAAATTGAGCGATGTTTTGCTATATTGTTATGTTAATGTTAAGTTGTGCGATGTTTTGCTATGTTGTTATGTTAATGTTAAGTTGTGCGATGTTTTGCTATATTGTTATGTTAATGTTAAGTTGTGCAATGCTTTGCTATATTGTTATGTTAATGTTAAGTTGTGCGATGTTTTGCTATGTTGTTATGTTAATGTTAAGTTGTGCGATGTTTTACTATGTTCAGGTGGCATCGAGTTCTGCTGAAAATTTCAAATTCTTTCAAGTCGTATCAACTGATGCTGCATATCCAAAGTTAACGCTGGCTGAAGAGGTCACTGGCTGGTCAGTGGGTAAGTGTTTACTATGACTTTGTTTATTGTGATGAGGACACTGTGCCAAAAATTGCCCATATTTTAAAAATTAAAGTTAAGAGAAGTTAAATATACCAATTAAGATGCTTACTGAATAAGATAGCAACTAGGTTTATGTAATGTTCCATTGATTTTTTTTAAAGAACTCTTCTCACTAGCTTGAGACAAATTTTCTCATATGTACGAACTAAGGAAAACTTTTACATTATATTGTTTAGGAAGCCATAGGTATGGCTAGGTATGGTGATGTTACTGTTTAATAATGATTAGCTAAATTGCGGGTGTACATAATCAGACGAAATTTAGCATTACTTTGGTAAAATATTCAAACCAATTAAACTGATTTCACAAAAATATTTAAAGTGACAGAGATTGCATTTACAAATGAAAATGTAGAAAATAGCTTAGTGTATAATATTATATTACTTAAGTGGACCTTAGTGTATAATAATATATTACTTAAGTGGACCTTAGTGTATAATAATATATTACTTAAGTGGACCTTAGTGTATAATAATATATTACTTAAGTGGACCTTAGTGTATAATAATATATTACTTAAGTGGACCTTAGTGTATAATAATATATTACTTAAGTGGACCTTAGTGTATAATAATATATTACTTAAGTGGACCTTAGTGTATAATAATATATTACTTAAGTGGACCTTAGTGTATAATATTACTTAAGTGGACCTTAGTGTATAATAATATATTACTTAAGTGGACCTTAGTGTATAATAATATATTACTTAAGTGGACTGTTACGTTTCCAGTATTTATTTAAAGACCCTGCTTAGAATAATTAAAAGACTTTAAATATAATTAATTCTTCCTCTCATATTCTACGCAGACTGGTTGCTCAATTCATTATCTGACTAATTAAAAGTGCGTCTTGTAGTTCAGACGACAAATTTACAGACTAATAAACTGCGAACTTTTAGCTAGATTTGAAAACAGTTAAATCCCTCTAAATTAATATGCACTCGTCATCAATCTTTCTGCTCATCCGCCCCCATTCAAATCTAAGAATTAATCTAATTGGTCTATTGTGCATAGAAATCAACTACTAAGAGGTATTTACAAAGAAAATAAGATTTAATAAAGTTTAACAAATTAACAATAAATCGAATGCAACGCGAATAGTCTTCACTCTGTCTTTACGCGCCTATGCCTGATTTTTGTCAATCTAAATTGCCAGAAAAGTGTTCCTTTGAGATCTGTACACTTGATTTTTGCACTTAGCTCTATTCTTGTATCCTTGGTCTCAACACTCAGTCATGCTGATTCGTTCCCTCAGTCCCCCTTTAACGACACACGTGGTGCATAAGGAATGATGTCCCTTTGTTAGTGGCTAGGAACTGGAATTTTTGCAGCATGGCCCTCAGAGTGGATTTCGACACGCTTACACCAATAAGCTAATGCAGGTGAGGCATGGTGAACATGAACCATGAGCCGACCTGTGGATGCAACGTGTTTGGATATAATTCTCAACCTAACATGTCCCTACTTAGGCATGGCTCAATTAAATGCGCTGAACAAAGAGTTTCGACTTCGCGTCGCTTACAATTAGATTTTAGAAAAAATATAATCGTCTCACATGTGTTCCATTTAACAGTCATGACGTATGAAGCAATAAAATAGATACAACGTTAAATTAATGTTCATACAAGGGGTAATTCAAGCCGACAGAGCGCTTCACAATTTACAATTTAAATTACACGCAATAATTGAATTACATGAAGAATTCATATCGAGCGCAGCATTCTGGCTCTTAGTGAATTAAAACAATATAAATTAAAGTACAGAAATGGAAAAATGGTTACAATAAATTTATATTCCGTAACATATAGGGTTTCAGCTATTTCTCTGAACCATGCTCAAGTGTATATGGGAATCATATAATACATAGCACAAATACATACTTAAACAATACATAGGCAAATACTATTAAATAAAATGATACCTTTGAGAGAAGTCGAAGGGTACCTTGATTCTCTATGGCGCCGGCTGCCTCTCACGACCCGAGTAAGCTGATGGAATTAGCTAAAATGTGCTCGAAGTGAGGGAGCGGAAGCGTGTGGGTACATATATAGAAAGGTATATTGCGTATCACGTGACTGTTCGCAAAGCATGTGGTTGGTTCGAGAACTGGACAATGGTCCTAAAGTTACATAACATCTTGACCTGTTCTAGAAGCACCTAGAAAAAGGAAGCTTTGAACAAAGGGCCAAGGGTTTCAAATATTCGAATTTGAAGTAAACAAGGCAAGTGGGTCACGAAGTCGGACATTTTTATCAGACTTGTGACACCCCCTTGCTTTTGAGGCGTTTATCTTACCAAAGATAAAATGCCTCCTACAAATTATGTATGATAAAATGTAGAAGTCCACAATGAAGAAAAATTTACACAAAAAAAAATTTCGACATTCCTAGAAATAAAGTGTGCAACTATATTTCATATTTACAGGAAGGAATCCGTAGGGTTCAGTTAATTGATTAAACAACATTCTATCAGTACCGGCACTTGATGGCATCAAGCACGACTCATGTAATCTGCGCCAACATTCAAAGACCCTTTGATGTAATGAATATTTGCGTCATACTGTGTCAGAAACAAAGACCAACGCATTAAACGGCTGTTCGTAAATTGCGCCTGTCCGAGAAAGGCCAACGGCTGGTGATCGCACTCAATGACAAAGGTTTTTCCGTACAAATAGTTTTCGAACTTTTTTATGGCCCAAACTATTGCAAGACATTCCTTTTCACTGGTGGAATATTTCTGTTCAGTAGTTGTGAGTTTACGGCTTGCATATGCAACTGGGTGTTTGGTGTCATTGTGTTCTTGTAATAACACTGCTCCTAATCCTGTGTTGCTAGCATCAGTCCTTAACAAGAATGGTTTTGTCAGATCTGGCAGTTTAACAACTAAATCTGAAGTCAGTCTAGATTTCAGTGTGTCAAAAGCGTTTTGGCATGCATCAGTCCACACTACCTTTGTAGGCATATTCTTACGTGTCAAGTCAGTCAGAGGACATGCAATGGCACTAAAATCAGGTACGAATTTTCTGTAGTAATTAGCAAGACCAAGAAAACTTCTAACTTGTGTTTTTGTTAGCGGTTGCGAAGTATCCTTAAGTTGTGCTATCTTAGCTTCACTTGGCGACATAGTTCCATGACTCAACTTGTGTCCCAAGAAGTCTAAGGAGAATTGTGCTATTTCACACTTCGTAGGGCGGGCAGTGAGGTTGGCTTGTTTTAATCTGGCTAGCACATCTCGTAAGAGTGTTAAGTGCTCCTCCCATGTCTGGGTGCCTAGAATTAAATCATCCATGAAGTTCTCAACTCCACGTCCGTACAGTGGTTCTAACAATGACCGCATCATTTTAGAAAAAATGCTTGGAGCGTTTGAAACTCCGAAAGGCATAACTTTCCATGTGTAGTTTCCTACTGGTGTAGTGAAAGCTAGTATGTGTCGATCAGTGTCCTTGACCTTGATTTGCCAAAAACCGCGTGACAAATCTATTTTGGTATAGTAATGAGCGTTAGCTAGCTTAGTGAAGATGAGATCCGGATCAGGAAGAGGTTCGGCACAAAACTCTGTCACTTGATTGAGTTTGCGGTAGTCTACGCAAAAACGGAACGAGTTATCACGTTTTTTAATCAACAGGATGGGTGATCCGTAGGCACTGTCAGTCTTCTCTATGACCCCTAGATCTAGCATAGTCTTAATCTCACGTCTAACGTCATCTATCTTAGCGTGTGGCAACGGATACGGCTTCAAACGTATCGGTTTGTTGTCAGTCAGCTTCAGTGAAAATTCTATTAAGTCTGTCAACCCTGGTTTGTCTGTCAGAGTAGATGAGAACTCATTAAGCAATTCATTCACTTCTTTTTTCTGTCTTTCTGTCAAGGCTTCATTTACCCTAACGTCTTTGACAGTTTCGTCCGTCTGTAGAGGACAGTTTGGTAAAGTACCAGTGACGCAATCAGTATCCCCCTCGTCTTCTGTAACTATCGTCGCTACGACAAAATCAGCTTGAGTGGTTTGATCCTCACGGCTTATGTACTTTTTGAGTAGGTTAACATGAAAGATTTTCTCTCTCTTTCCTGTCTGCACCTTATAGTTCAGTCCCCCTAGCTTGGCGGTAACTACAAAGGGCCCCTTCCATTTCATCTGAAGTTTGTTATGTGCTTCAGGAAGCAACAGTAACACTTTGTCATTAACTTCAAATTCTCTAGGTTTGGTGTGCTTATTGTAATATTCTGCCTGTCTAGACTGAGCTATCGTCAGGTTTTCCCGTGCTATCTTGCCTATAGTTTCAAGACGGTTTCTTAAGTCAGTGACATATGTATAAGTTGTTTTAACTTCGTCATCTGTCTTTTCATCAGTCCAAAGTGCCTTCAAAATCATCATCGGTCCGCGTACAGTACGTCCGTAAAGTAGCTCGAATGGTGAAAACCCGGTGGAAGATTGTGGCACTTCCCTATATGCAAATAGTAGGGCAGGGATGTATCTGTCCCAGTCTTTCGGTTTATCTGTGGCGAGCTTTTTAAGTGCTGTTTTTAATGTCCCATTGTATTTTTCAATCAGACCATTTGCCTGGGGGTGGTATGGTGTGCAAGTAAGATGTTTGATGGAAAGTAAACGATTTACTTCCTTCATTACGTTGCCTATGAATTGACTCCCCTGATCCGTCAAAATTTCAGTAGGAATTCCAACACGACTCCATAATCCGAAAAGGGCTTCGGCGACAGTTTCAGTATCAATGTTTTTCAATGGCACTGCGTCGGCGAATCTCGTTGCGTAATCAATAGTGGTCAGCACGTATCGATTACCTCTCGTTGATGTGGGTATTATAGGCCCAATCAAATCCAATGCTACGCGCTTGTAGGGTTCACTGATCAGTTCAGGCTCTCCTAACGGTGCGGGTCTGATTGAATTTTTAGACTGTGTTCTCTGGCATGTGTCGCAACTTAACACGAATCTACGGATATCGGCAGTGATGTCCGGCCAATAAAACTCACTTGTAATACGACTAGTTGTTTTTTGTACACCCATGTGTGCACCAAAAAGACTCTCATGACCTAATCGTAATACGTCCTTTCGTTTGGTTTGTGGAACGACTAATTGTTTCCGAAATTCGTCTCCCACTTTCGAATAGCGGTACAATAAACCCTTTTTCAGAATAATGCACGCTTTCTTATTCGAATCGTC
The DNA here is from genome assembly GCA_028829895.1 of Sinotaia quadrata. Classification (NCBI taxonomy): domain Eukaryota; kingdom Metazoa; phylum Mollusca; class Gastropoda; order Architaenioglossa; family Viviparidae; genus Sinotaia; species Sinotaia quadrata. The sequence goes on along the minus strand of CM054184.1, from coordinate 45,530,989 downwards.
AGTGTTGACGTCACTAACAAGTACAGCTTGTCTGCGTAACTTGTCTAGTGTTTCGTCCTCAGCTTGTAATATTTTAATCTCGCTAACTGTTGCTTTATCTACGGCTGGTGCGGCAGACATCGGTGCAGTTACAGATTTGTCTTTACTACTCGCTGCTCTGGTTACAGCGTTAACCAGTGGTGGTTCAGTTGAAGTTTGTTTTTTGCACGGCAAAACATACTTGCAACCAAGGATCACGTCATGCGGTGAGTTTTCCATAACTGCCGCTTTGACTGTTCCTTCTACAAAGTCTGAAACAATCGAGACTTCAGCTACTGGTAAAATGTCTTGTTCGCCGTTTGCAAAGGTGACAGAGATTGTCTCCCCTGTGTAGTCGGTACGGTTAACTAATGATGCATTTACAATAGCGTCTAGCTCACACCCTGTATCAAGCAAAGCGATTGTATCGTGACCGTTTGCCTGTACTGGTGTTCGATTCGACTTTTCTGTTTTAGGTGTATGACTTTCTACTGCGTAAACTTTAGCTGTTTTCCTTTCAGGACATGTTCGTGAAAAATGGCCACTATCACCACAAGTGTAACATGCAAGATTCTTTTTATCTTTCTGTTTGTCGGACTTGTTTTTAGTGTCGGGTTTAGATGTTTTATCATCACGCTCATTAGGTGCCTTCCCGTCATTTTTCTTATCCTTTCGAGTCTGCGGTTCGTTCGGTCGAGACTTGTTGTTCGCGTGTGCGTTCGAGAATTGAGAATGTGCGTCATCAAAGCGATCGGCGGCGTTGCCTATCTCCTCTAGCGTAGATTTTTCCCTTATTGCTAAGTGAATCAGTAGATCTGATTTGTATGACCCGAGAATATGGTCTTTTACCATTTCATCCCTAAGACCTGCGTACGTCTGTGGAGTTTCGGCTAGATCTATCCATCTTTGGAACAAGTCAGTTACACGTCGTATGTACTGTGCGTGCGTCTCTGAACTGGCTTTCGTGGCCTGTTTAAACTTACGTCGGTATGTGTCGGCTGTGAGTTTGTAACGTTTCAATAATGCGGCCTTGACTGTGTCGTAATTATCTGACTCAGAATCGCTAAGCTTATTGAACTCGTTTTTCGCACTGCCCTGCAATAATCCCGATAAATTTATCGCCCAATGTTCCGCTGGAATGTTCGTTGCTCTGGCTAACTTTTCAAACGTTTTTAAATACGCGTCTATTTGATCTTTGTTCTCATCAAATGGGACCATATTTATCTTTGGAATGATATTTTCAATTCTACTGTGATTATTTCCATCGCTAGAACGCGAATCACCACTGCTTCTGCGATCACGGTTTGGATTGGTAACTTCTAGTTTCTTTACTTCCCATTCTAACCGTTTTATTTCCGCGTCTGCGGCGATGCGTTTGGCTTCTGTATCCGCTGCGATGCGTTTTGCTTCTGTGTCCGCTGCGATGCGTTTAGCCTCGGTTTCAGCTAGTCTTTCAGCCTCTAACTTCTTAGCTTCGCGGGCAGCTAACCGTTCTTCCCTTTCTATCTCTTGTCTCTCTTTTTCCGCTTTTTCCGCTTTCTCTAGCTCAGTTTTAATGTAGCTAGTCAGTTCGTCACCCTGGTATCCTATCATGATACCGGTTTCTTTCAGGTCTTCGATAACCTGTTTGCGATCCATTTTACTGTCTTAGCGCGCTGGCTACAATAAGAATGTATCTCGTGAATTGTGTGTTTTAACCGTCGGCGATAACTCCGCTTATCCCGAAAATAACTTTTAGGCTACAACCTTACAAAAATTATTTAATTTACTCAGAACACCTTCCGAAATAAATTACGCGTTAACTCTTACACGTTTCACCTGCTTGTCACAGTGTCCGCTGTTCCAAGACTTTCGTAATGTCACGGCTCCTACCATACAACATTACACATTATATCTAGCACCCTAAATATAATAGTCCGAAGTCTGTTACTACCGATAACTCTCCTAGCTGGCGGTATAACCTTCGACTCCTCACAATGAAGTACTCAGTAACACAATACTAAATAAATCATTCAATAGCTAACATGACATATTTAACTACGCTTAAATATATCAACATTAACTAACATGCACGCTACTCTGCAAAAGAATACATGCACATGTCACAACAAAAGCAAAGAAAATCAGTGATACAAAAATCAAAAGAACAATTGGCAATTCTGTTCGTTCGTTCGTTTCTAGGTTATGATGCGCCCTATGTATAAAAAATGTTACAAGTTACAATTTAATACATATCAATCCCGCGACGACCCACACTTGTTACGTTTCCAGTATTTATTTAAAGACCCTGCTTAGAATAATTAAAAGACTTTAAATATAATTAATTCTTCCTCTCATATTCTACGCAGACTGGTTGCTCAATTCATTATCTGACTAATTAAAAGTGCGTCTTGTAGTTCAGACGACAAATTTACAGACTAATAAACTGCGAACTTTTAGCTAGATTTGAAAACAGTTAAATCCCTCTAAATTAATATGCACTCGTCATCAATCTTTCTGCTCATCCGCCCCCATTCAAATCTAAGAATTAATCTAATTGGTCTATTGTGCATAGAAATCAACTACTAAGAGGTATTTACAAAGAAAATAAGATTTAATAAAGTTTAACAAATTAACAATAAATCGAATGCAACGCGAATAGTCTTCACTCTGTCTTTACGCGCCTATGCCTGATTTTTGTCAATCTAAATTGCCAGAAAAGTGTTCCTTTGAGATCTGTACACTTGATTTTTGCACTTAGCTCTATTCTTGTATCCTTGGTCTCAACACTCAGTCATGCTGATTCGTTCCCTCAGTCCCCCTTTAACGACACACGTGGTGCATAAGGAATGATGTCCCTTTGTTAGTGGCTAGGAACTGGAATTTTTGCAGCATGGCCCTCAGAGTGGATTTCGACACGCTTACACCAATAAGCTAATGCAGGTGAGGCATGGTGAACATGAACCATGAGCCGACCTGTGGATGCAACGTGTTTGGATATAATTCTCAACCTAACATGTCCCTACTTAGGCATGGCTCAATTAAATGCGCTGAACAAAGAGTTTCGACTTCGCGTCGCTTACAATTAGATTTTAGAAAAAATATAATCGTCTCACATGTGTTCCATTTAACAGTCATGACGTATGAAGCAATAAAATAGATACAACGTTAAATTAATGTTCATACAAGGGGTAATTCAAGCCGACAGAGCGCTTCACAATTTACAATTTAAATTACACGCAATAATTGAATTACATGAAGAATTCATATCGAGCGCAGCATTCTGGCTCTTAGTGAATTAAAACAATATAAATTAAAGTACAGAAATGGAAAAATGGTTACAATAAATTTATATTCCGTAACATATAGGGTTTCAGCTATTTCTCTGAACCATGCTCAAGTGTATATGGGAATCATATAATACATAGCACAAATACATACTTAAACAATACATAGGCAAATACTATTAAATAAAATGATACCTTTGAGAGAAGTCGAAGGGTACCTTGATTCTCTATGGCGCCGGCTGCCTCTCACGACCCGAGTAAGCTGATGGAATTAGCTAAAATGTGCTCGAAGTGAGGGAGCGGAAGCGTGTGGGTACATATATAGAAAGGTATATTGCGTATCACGTGACTGTTCGCAAAGCATGTGGTTGGTTCGAGAACTGGACAATGGTCCTAAAGTTACATAACATCTTGACCTGTTCTAGAAGCACCTAGAAAAAGGAAGCTTTGAACAAAGGGCCAAGGGTTTCAAATATTCGAATTTGAAGTAAACAAGGCAAGTGGGTCACGAAGTCGGACATTTTTATCAGACTTGTGACATGGACCTTAGTGTATAATAATATATTACTTAAGTGGACCTTAGTGTATAATAATATATTACTTAAGTGGACCTTAGTGTATAATAATATATTACTTAAGTGGACCTTAGTGTATAATAATATATTACTTAAGTGGACCTTAGTGTATAATAATATATTACTTAAGTGGACCTTAGTGTATAATAATATATTACTTAAGTGGACCTTAGTGTATAATAATATATTACTTAAGTGGACCTTAGTGTATAATAATATATTACTTAAGTGGACCTTAGTGTATAATAATATATTACTTAAGTGGACCTTAGTGTATAATAATATATTACTTAAGTGGACCTTAGTGTATAATAATATATTACTTAAGTGGACCTAGCACTAATACAGTTTGATCACATGTATTCTCATCCCAATGCATTGAGATTAAATCCACTCATATCTTAATGCTCTGAGATCAAATGTATTATTATTTAATGAATTGATATCAAACGAAATCCTATCTTAATGCATTCAGATCAAATTTATTTTATCTTATTGCATTGAGATCAAACGTATTCTTATCCTAATGAATTGAGATCAACTGTAATTTATCTTAATGCATTGAGATTAAACCCATTCATATCTTAATGCATTGAGATCAAACGTATTCTTATCCTAATGAATTGAGATCAACTGTAATTTATCTTAATGCATTGAGATTAAACCCATTCATATCTTAATGCACCGAGATCAAATGTATCCATATCTTAATGCACCGAGATCAAATGTATCTATATCTTAATGCACCGAGATCAAATGTATCCATATCTTAATGCACCGAGATCAAATGTATCCATATCTTAATGCACCGAGATCAAATGTATCCATATCTTAATGCACCGAGATCAAATGTATCTATATCTTAATGCACCGAGATCAAATGTATCCATATCTTAATGCACCGAGATCAAATGTATCCAAATCTTAATGCACCGAGATCAAATGTATCTATATCTTAATGCACCGAGATCAAATGTATCCATATCTTAATGCACCGAGATCAAATGTATCCATATCTTAATGCACCGAGATCAAATGTATTCTACCTTAATGCAGTAGGTGCAGATACATAAGTTCTTATAGCAATATGACGAAATGTATTTCTGTTTAATCTAACTTTAAAAAGTTCCTGCTGCTCAAGAAAGCACTGATACTATTCTTGTGTTCGTTCGTTCCCAGGTGACGAAATCGTTGTGGCCTCCACAGACTTTGACTGGCACCAAGCTGAAGTCCGCAGTATCATTCAGTGTCCATCTTGCTCACCCAGAGAGATCAGGGTCAATGGTACGGATGTGCAGTTTAACATAGATCTTTGAAATTTGAATGCTAGGAACCCTCAGTGTTTACTTCATAATTTCAGGAACTAACAAATGATAAGTTTGAACTGTTTGCTGTCAATTTTAACAGTTCCGTTGGATTGGAAGTAAGACTGGGGGTAAAGCATTGACAAAAGTTGTATAATATATGTATAACTGTGACGCCAAGGTTTCATTAGTTATCGGTTATGATGATTATTATTACTCCAAATGTGACACAAAGAAATACCATCATAAGGAGTGCTCAAGTTGGGGTCACTTTGACAATTTAACAATTTATATAACAATTAAGTTTAGAAATAGGGGTAGGCAAATTTATTCCGCCACAATAACTAACTTTCAGCTGTTATACCGAAGTTTGTAACTGCAGAATTTAATAGTTTGCATGCATATGCATGCATTCGTAAAATATTGGATTATGTGCATATTGCAGAAATACGTAATATACAAGTACTTTGTAACGCAACACACTGATAGACACACGTACAGATATACACAGACATGAAATATTTCAACAAATGAACTTTTCTGCACATAAAGATACAATCAGCAATACCCAACAACAGGTATGTTTTAAGTTTATTTAAAACATTTATACTTCACTTAATACAGTGAGATAAGTTACTTTGTAAACATAAAATTACTAAGTTATTTATATTTAAATTTACTGTGTTATAAGTCACTTGTCTACGTTGTCTATACAACTGTCAATTTTTGTCTACATACGAATAGAAACAGTTATGTCGTGAATGCCAATATCAACAACTGACGTACACGTTTATTTCCAGTACAATACAACACACCACACAGCAAGGATTAAAATAAAATTTAAAAAATAACCATTAAACAATATCTAGAATCCAAAGTAATTCGAGTTGTAAAGTGAGTCAAAATGAAAGACTGTGAAGTACATGTACAATACTAATCGAACTTAACATAGCGTGTTCTAGTCTCTACTCGTCTGAGGGATGTACAATACTAATCGAACTCAACATAGCGTGTTCTAGTCTCTACTCGTCTGAGGGATGTACAATACTAATCGAACTCAACATAGCGTGTTCTAGTCTCTACTCGTCTGAGAGCGTCTAAAGAAAGATACTGCTTCATCTGCATGTTTGAAATTTTTGTTTAGATTGAAACTTATATGGTTTTAGTAAAACGTTTCCTTTCTCTGAAACGGAAGTTTCCTCTCGAGCTTTAAGTCAGCGATGATACAAATTTTTTGAAGATGGTCAGTAGCGAATAAATGACAAGAGACGATGATGAATGCCTGTCATCAGCTGAATGTAAACAAAAGCAATGACCTCTCAGTAAGTCACTTCCGTTTTAGGAAGATTCCGCGATTTCTATTGGTCGCATTATAAAACACACAACACATTTAAGTACGACTGGCGATTACTGTTAACTATTCAAATTCAAGGGTTGAAATATAAGATCTTTGAACCCTTATATCTGAAAAATTACTTTACAACCGGAAGATACACTTTAGCACCGCATTAACTGTTTCGGTGTCACAGATCACGAGACAAATATAAGTAGGCCAGTGCTATGGCTGCCCGATGGAACACAAACACACATTTCTAAGATATTGCTTACTTAGCTATTTATACGTCATCTTGCGTATGACCAGGAGGTTCTGGATCTATTTCAGATTCATTCCTGTTCATGCACTATGGAAACTTCACTTACAATGTGGACGAGAGGGCAGAGGTCGGACTCCTTTCAAGGTCGATTGTTATTGAAGGTGAGATGGAGAAAGAGTGCTACTTTAACAACGCTTTGGAGATGAAACTGTGCCAGCGGTTCAACAAGGACACGTTTGGAGGCCATGTCAAGGTCAGGCGTTAAACGGTGGTCCAAATAGTAATCGTTGCTAAACATGAAATTTTTTTTTTTTTAAAGTGTTATTACGTGTAAAAAGAAGTTGTAGAGAGACGTTCCCACTTCCTTTCATAATGTTTCTCTGTAGTGAGATTAAGCGTACAGTATATATAGATAGCTTTACAACACGTCTTATGTTTATGTAGAGACAAGCTTTTCCTACAAACAGAATTAAATTGTCACTACTAGTGTTAGTAAAGTTAGTAAAATAACGAACAAAGTTTTTTTTTTTCTCACCGTTTCTAGATGAATGAGAACGGCGCTATGGCACACATCGAGGGTGTGGAACTCTACCACATGGGACAACAGTCACTGAAAGGTAAAACTCATGAATAGCACTCATGTTTTGGAAAACATGTCTGTAGAATCATATTAATTAATTATTTTAACATATAATAATTCCTTGCATCGACTGCTGCAGCTTTGCTGATTCATTCAGGTATAAAGTCCTTTACAAACTTGCTGATTTTGCAGACTGGCTTAAGTAAAGAGAGAGAGAGGGGGAGAGAAAGAAAGGGAAACAGAAAGAGAGAGAGAAAGAAAAAGAGAGAGAGAGAGAGAGAGGGAAAGAAAGGGAGACAGAAAGAGAGAGAGAGAAAGATATTTTAGCTGATATTAGGAGAAAGAGAGTGCCATCGGTAGCGAGAGTAAATGTGCAATGGACCGAGATGTGGATTTTATCTGTTAAAATCTTCAACTTTCAACTTTGATACATGGACTCTTCACCATGCCTTCTTTTACCTTGAAATTATCCCTATCAAAATCATCTTGGGTCCATCCGCTTTGCCACGCTGTCCCTTCGTCATAGCGTCCTTTACCACGAAATGTTCCTTCAACCTATTCCGGCCCTTCACGTGACGTCACTCAAGCTTATCAATTGCTTTTTCTCATGTGCTTATTTTTTGTTGTTATTTACCACGAAATGTCCTCCTTTCAACTATTCGGTTATTCAAGTTCACATTTTCTTTACTGACTGGACTGGTCAAAGTTTAGATGGCCTTTCTGTTCGTTTTTAAAGGCACCATGGCTCTCCCGTTTGTTTACTATTCGCTAGAATGTGAATTAAATTTACAGTTTGGTGATGGGGAAAATATACTAGGCCGTAATAATTTAACGCTTCTTGCCCATGAAACAATTATCACTTTCTGAGACGTGAAACGAAACACCTAGAAATAAATCTTACAGTTGTCCTGTAAACAGAACAGTAATTTGCGTAAGTATGACGTCAGAAACGAAGAAAGAGGATGAAGAATTTTATAGCACTGTTAAGAATGCCGACTGAAGAAACATACAACAACAACGGAAATGCTGGCGAAAGAATCTTCTCACGGAGTCGGTTGAGAAAGAAAAATTCGAAAGGCAAAATGAAGCATCAGTTAGTACCGAGTTATAAATTAAGTAAACAGTGAAAATGCAAAATGCATTTTGAACGGTCATAACAATCTGATTTAGGCTATGCTTGAAATAGAGCTTTACATACAACTGATTTAGGCTATGCTTGAAATAGAGCTTTACATACAACTGATTTAGGCTATGCTTGCAATAGAGTTATATACACAACTTACCGACAGTGTAACGCAATGCATTAGTTGCTCTGAAATTATTCACACAACACTTAGTCTCCATGGCAACTTATAGCACATACGCGATCAAACTACTAAAATAAAACTACATTGGTAGCGAAAATACATCCTCTCGTGAGTATGTATTGGGGGTCGCGAGAAGGTGCAATTTTGCAAGTCATCTTCATGATCGAAAAGCTATGTTCATAAAAATGCATTTTAAAACTTTATTCTGCTTATAGGCACAAAAACACGGTACCAATATTTTCTCTGTCTACTGGGGCAAGAAATGAAACCTTTCATGATTTGTGTACGGCGGAAGTGACCCTTTGTCCTAATCTTTAGGTACAAAACCGAGCTAGCGTTCGGTTAATACTGTCATTCATCAATGTCGTCTGCTAGCATTACTTTTTACAGCTATAAATTAATTCGATTAATTATAAAAGAATTATATAAGAGAGTGAGAATATTATCTAAAGGTGATTTAGAGTACTTTTCATCAGTCGATACTATTTTTTCTGACAAATTTAAACTCGACGGGAAAGCCATTGTGTCTTGAAGTATTTTAATGCCAATAATACATTCTTTTCTGGTGAATCATAATTTATCTGTTCTTTTCTATATTCAGACAAATATTTAAAACAGACAGGCAGACACGCACATGACTCGTTGGATATACAGCCATAGCTACTATTTTTATAAGGGCAAATAGAAGATGTATAAACATGCAGGGAGTGTTTGCCGATAATGTCGAACACAACATCAGGGTGTCTTCATTTCACTTGTGAATGTTTAAGTATCACTTTATTACCATGAAAAGCACAGCTGTACTACAATGGAAATCTTTGGCAATCTTTTTCCAGGTTTCTACCCACTCCACTTCCACATGGGCGACGAGGCGCCAGGGGCGTGGCTTCGAGATAACTCAATCCACCACTCCTTTTCACGATGCGTCACCATTCACGCGACAGACGGGGTGGAGGTCAGCAATTGTACAACGCACGCACGCACGCACACACGGACGCACACATAATGCGCAAACTTATATTATGCGGTCAATAATGCAAATACACAAGCACGCACGCACGCACGCACGCACAGTCCTGAGCTTTCTAACCTGAACAACACATTGGTACATGGTTAATTGACCTTTTTTTTTTTTAAATTAACCATAAATAGACTTGATACAATGCCTAGGCCTAACGTCATACAAACTCTAGTCTAAGCACTTTACAATAAATAGACTAAATTACCACATGATCTGTATACATAAACCACTAAAATACACAAGAAAAAGTACAATGTTGATAATGGAGACAAAATGATTTTTTTTAAATGCAAGATGATAATATGTAACAACAATCGGTAATTAGAAAAGCGAAACATAAATGAAATGAATTTACAAAAAGCACAACCCTAATACTGGCATTCTTAGAAAAGAAAAATGCTTTGTCATCTTTCAATTTGAAGTTAATATTGCTGCTACAGACTCGGAAATACATTGAAGATACCGATTACAAAAACTAAATTCAGAGTAAATGTATAAAAAAAATTCTCTCTCTTCCCTCACAGTCTCTCTCTTATTATTTTAGTTTGAGTCTTAGACAAATCTAATATAATACTTTATTTAACCAAGGATGATGTGGAGGTAAGGGGTGGGAGGAAGAAGATACTTTCATGTCCGAATCTCGCTTTCTTTTTATGGAGCTATAGGCTATAATAATGACGTAATATTGTTATTGTCTTTGAAAAGGTCCACAAATGCTATTGTAATTACATCGTACGTGTCGGTCGCCCGTAAATTAATTAAAATCCAGGACAGCACGACTATGAGTGACACACAATCCCGGAGTCTCAATAAGACCCCAAGCGAGTTATCTCTCGCTAAATATAACAAAACAGAAACAATACTTACATTACAAGATGAATTTACATAATGTGAAGATGATATGGAATGACAAAAGAATGAATGAAAATTATAAGATTTATTTTTTAAAATAACGAAATTAATCAAAACACATATCAATTACAATTTATATAATTAACCTAATGATCCCAGAGGAATCTAGTCTGCCTATAAAATGTGTTTACTATCTGCGAATTACTTCGACAAAAGTGCTTACTATTCTTCTATGGAGTTTGTCCTTCGCAGTAACTTTTCTCCTGACCCTAAAGTCTGAGTGAAATGACATTACTCACTATAGTTCCAGATAATTGCTAATTAACATTACAAAATATAGTTTTGGATACTTAGTAATAAACATATTGCACAATATAATTCTGGTTAATTACTCATAAACTTTACACACTATAGTTCCGGATAATGGCTAAAGAGTCTATTTTCACAATATAGTTTCTGTTAATTACTAATAAATATCAGATGCAATATTAGTTCTGGATAGTTACAAATAAATATATTACACAATTTTAGTTCCGGATAATTACTAATAAATATATTACAGAATATAGCTTCTAATAATTGCTAATAAATGTATAACACAATATGGTTTCGGATAATAATTGCAGGTGAGTGGCAACGTGTGTTACGACCATCTAGGTCATGGCTTCTACCTGGAAGACAGCGTGGAGCAGAACACGAATCTGACAGCCAACCTTGGCATTGGGTCCCAGCATGGGACCTTGCTCATGTCAGATATGACGAAGCCTTGGTGCCTAGAAGATTTTACGCAAAGGGATTTTTCTGAAAACTGCGAGTGTGTATGAGTGAAGATGCAATATAAAAATGTTTCAGTGCCTAATTATTATGTGAAGATTCCATTATTAATGACTTTATTTCTTCGTACTTGTTTGTTTTTGATTTAAATGTCACTTGATTGTAATTTTAAATTGTTCTAAATCAGTTGAAAAAAACTTAGACAACTTACAACATTTTTATTTGTGACGCAGTGTAATTAGTTGTGATTGGATAACGTATCGAGTTCGTGCATTATTACACAGGTTTGCCTGTCACTAAGATTAATATCTAAACCAAGGGAGTTAATTTAGGAAACTAAAGGTTGACTCTGGCAACCAGTCTGTCGTCAGGTTAGAACGTTAGGTGAATGTTGGAAATTAATAATCTTTAAATCCTCAAGCTGAGACAGGGTAACTAAAAATACTGGTATATAAATACTGGTATATAAAAGAGATAGATATGGCTTGAGCAACTAAATATTGTTAGAGGTAGACCGTTATGGTAATTAAATATCGACTTGAGAGGTGGTCTGGCTTAACAATGAAATATTGACTTTAGAGGTTTAGCAATAAAAATCGACAAAACAAAACCGATGTTCTATTTTCTTGTTTCAGGTTAGATAAAAACAAAACCTATTAGAAGTCTTCCACAGTAAAATTATCTAGATGATATAAGAGGCTGACTTCAAAGCTTAGAAACTGTATTTTTATCAGTTTTGTCTCAATGCATCGGTTCCCAATGGACTTGTACAAAATTAGAATTTCAATCTTTTTTTTTCAAGCAATTCACTTTTTTTTTCTTGCCAAATATGGCTAATTTGTTCTTGATCGCTCTTTTTTTTTGTGTGAACTGTGCTGTTCTTGTTTAGTCTTTGTTCTCGTGTACTCCTTTAGTTTTTTTGTACTCCTTTGTTTTTTGTGTACTGTGTACTCCTTTGTTTTTTGTGTACTGTGTACTCCTTTGTTTTTTTGTGTACTGTGTACTTCTTTGTTTTTTGTGTACTGTGTACTCCTTTATTTTTTGTGTACTGTGTACTCCTTTGTTTTTTGTGTACTCCTTTATTCTTTTGCACTAATTTTTGCACTTTTTTGTTCTAGTGTACTACTTTGGTTCTTACGCACTGTTTTCTTCTTGTGCTCTCCTTTGTTCTTTTTGTTCTTGTATATTCTTTTCTTCTTGTGCACTAATTACTTTTGAGCACTCCTTTCGTTCTTTTGCACTCCTTTGTTTTCAAACACTTCTTGGTCCTTATTCACTCCTTTGTTTTCCTGTATTTCTTTGTTCTTGTGCACTCCTTTATTTTCCTGTATTTCTTTGTTCTTGTGCACTCCTTTATTTTCCTGTATTTCTTTGTTCTTGTGCACTCCTTTATTTTCCTGTATTTCTTTGTTCTTGTGCACTCCTTTATTTTCCTGTATTCCATTGTTCTTGTGCACTCCTTTATTTTCCTGTATTTCTTTGTTCTTGTGCACTCTCGAGACGAAATCTGATATGCTATACTATCTTGAGTGACCTCGAGTTATTTGAAAATAATCATTACGAGCAGAAATTGAATCCAAGACAATGCAGCTTGATATTATATTTCAAAAATCGAAAAGTGGTAATACTTTCTAACATCTTGAAAACTTGACAGGACTACAGCTCGTCTCTGTTACAGAACACCAAAGACGTTTCCCATTTTATTTCACTACTTTGCATAATTATTCTTTTTTCCTTACAACACTGGGTCCAACATCTTTCTGATACGCTCTCAATAGTCTTGTAGATTCCAAGGTAAGATATCAAAACTCTTCACTGACAGCTTTCCTGGCCATACGCCTGGAATGGACTGTCGACGACAAGAGATGATTTCACTAGTAGAGGCTATTCTGTAAGAGTTACCTGTACCTACTGAAATGTATCAACCTTTCTTCCATGTCGTTATTTATCTTGATTTATAATGATAAATTAATTTTTGTGAACTCGTTCGCTCCTTTCTAGTTCTTTTTTCATTGGTAATTTTCTGAACTAGTTTTTATCGTGCTGTCGTTGATCATTACAGGTTTGATGCTATTGAGAATGTTGTACACTACACGTAATGTTTTCGTTTTCTTCCTCTTCAGCTTCTATCTCCTTGACTGTATCATAATCATCATCATCATCATCATCAAATTTTCCTCTTATCCAATATGAATATTTCTTCTCCATTATTGTTATTTTAAATAGTGAAACTAATTTATCTCCCCTTTTGCTTTTTGACAAGTGAGCTCTCTACATTCTGGCTAACTCATCCAAATAATGAAGTTGTCGGAAATGTTGCTGCGGGCAGTGACGTAAGTTTGTAACGCATGTGTAATGTAACATAAGACAACATAACTTAACGTTCTTACGTAACAACCGAAAATCTACCTTAATAAACTTAAACATAATATAACAAGTATTGTGTAATATAAAACTACATAACGTGGTACAACGTAAAGAAACATAATTGTAAGGCACAATTGTATAACTATTGTACAATGCCAGTAAAGAGAGTGTCTACTGTGTAATTTTCTGGTAAATGATTTGAAATATAAACTTGCATTTTATTATTATTTGTTTTATATTTGAAGTGCAGATACTCGTACATCCATTGAATAGTACTATGATGTGTGTGTGTGTGTGTGTGTGTGTGTGTGTGTGTGTGTGTGTGTGAGAGAGAGAGAGAGAGAGAGAGAGAGAGAAAGTGTCTATTGAAATGAGTGTTTGCTTTCAAGGGTAACGGATATGTGAAATTCAGTGTCCAGCAAATGTATTTTCTTTTAAATTCTCCTCAATTCTGATCATTTAGTTACTTTGGGATACACAAACACACCACACACACACTCTCACACGTGCACACATTTTCTCACACACAAGAGCGCACGCATGCAGTTTTTCCAGTGCCCGTAAATTACGGATAATTCTTCCTCGCATCCCCCCCCCACGTGATCAATATTATTTATTAATATTTTCAAAGGCTTATACAATTATGGATAATTTTCTTTCCTTTTCCTTGTTTAAGGATATATGTTTATTAGCATTTTCCAGTGCTCCAAAGATACGGATAATCCACCCAGCGATATATGTTTATTAGCATTTTCCAGTGCTCCAAAGTTACGGATAATCCACCTAGCGATATATGTTTATTAGCATTTTCCAGTGCTCCAAAGTTACGGATAATCCACCTAGCGATATATGTTTATTAGCATTTTCCAGTGCTCCAAAGTTACGGATAATCCACCCAGCGATATATGTTTATTAGCATTTTCCAGAGCTCCAAAGTTACGGAAAATCCCACCTTGTATCTTAATTTCTTTCACTGATTTTTCCAGGATCCAAAAGTGACAGAAAATCTCATGGTCAATAACTTATCTTCATTGCTTGCTTGGTATTTCTCCAGGGTCACGGGTTTATGTACGTGTTTGCTGACGTGCCGCTTGGACCGTCTTTCTACAGACAGCAGGTTTTGGGGAAAGTGCAAAATTTCTCCTCGAGATTCGTCCCCTTGAAGCGCTTTGATAAGAACGTCGCTCACTCCAATCAGATGGTTAGTTTGCAGAAACAAGAGAAGCGCGCGTGCATTGTCACTGTGTTGTATTACTGTTATGATAAATATGATGATCTTCATAATTATTAAAAGTAGTAGTAGTTTAAGTTTTTTTTGTGGACTTGTGTGAGTGTGTGTGTCTGTGTGTGTGTGTGTGTGTGTGTGTGTGTGTGTGTGTGTGTGTGTGTGTGTGTGTGTGTGTGTCAGAGAGAGAAGTGAACTTGTACAGGCTTACAAAATACTATTATTATGAAGTACTTTTCCTGTCAGGTTTCATTTTTTTAAAACATTTTTTCTATTTCTCCTTCGCTCTCTTCTTCTCTTTCTTTCTCTCTTTTCTAATTCCATCTCTCTCTCCCATCTCCTTCATTCTCATTATCCCTCTTTCATCTTTTCTCTCTCCTTTTCTGACTCTTTTTCTCCATTTTCTTCTCTTTTCTGACAAGTGAGTAATGAAAATAATTTAATCACCGCCCCTGTCCATCTTCGCGAACTAAATTGTTTCAAAGACCGCCATGCTGCTCCAGTGCACAGCAAATAACAACTTCTGAGAACAACACTGAATTTTGCTTGCCTCTGTTGTTTTGCAGAAGGGACTCTTTTTTGACAGTAAGATCTCAACGGGAAGGTTGCAAGAAGAGAACGGGATACCCGAAAGTGGAGTTATACAGACGTCCTGTGACTACGATCCTAGGTCTCCTCCAGATCAGAGTGGGCAGAGAATCTGGGTAGAAATGACCAGGTATTACATTCACCGGACCTGTTCTTTTATCATTTGATTTGATTCGGTCTACTGGTATGTGAATCTACTTTGGATCCATGTTGGAATCATTTAAACTTTTTTTTTTACTTTCTGTTTCTGATTATGAAATCATCCTTTAAAAAATAGCTTTGATTTATAAATTTTGATTTGATTATAAATAAAACACATTAAAAATAAATAAATAAAGTCGAACACTTCAAATGTAAGATATTCAAATAATGAAACACATTATTGTTAATAATTCCTTCAGTAAAATTCGTTTTTGCGTAATAAAAGAAAGGTTTTACTACTTTAGCAAACTACGTTACGTAATAAAAGAAAGGTTATACTACTTTAGCAAACTACGTTACGTAATAAAAGAAAGGTTTTACTACTTTAGCAAACTATATTACGTACACTCTTTCTTTCCGTTAATTGCAGGTGTACTTTCTACAAGAACGTTAACGATAACGCTTGGGTCAAAGGTGGCAACGTTCGAATGACTTACTCGTCGTGAGTATGGGTTAATGTTTTTAAAAGGTTATGTACCTACTTTTCTTCATACTTACAGGCAGGGCATGCTACCACCATGTCGAGTACCCCCAAATAAACAATGAGATATGCCATTTGTAAAAATTCAATTGATGGGGAATGGTGTATTGGCCACAAATGACTGTCATACAGAGTACAAGTGGCGATATTTTCTTTCCTATGAGTACAGAGAACAGTGACAATGCACGATGGAATAGATACTCTTAACACTGAAAACGACTACAAGATTATCGATTTTTTATTATGCTATGAATATGTACATTCGTCAATAGCAAAAACTTCAACAGCGACAAACTTCCCGGTTGCACTGAACAGGGGTAGATAAAAACATCGACTTTACAAGCGATGTGTCCAGATATGATGAATATGACATACATCAGTCACAGTGACTGCATCATGACGGGGCACTTGTACACGCTACAAATAATGGTCACACGCGTCAGCAATACTAATTACACCAGTCAGATTCGGGTGATTAGGATACACATTATGGGAATGGATACATAACCATTAATAGTGATTTGGGTAATAACCTAGTCTTCAGGGTAGAATTGGTGGTTAAGAAAAAACTCAATGATATATGTCAATAATAATTTTTCTTCATATAAGAAATGGATCAGACATAAATAACAATACTGTGCCAGAAAAAAGTCTTAAGGTGAAATGCATTGGCATAAATACATTGGTAATAGTTTCTACACTACTGATATGAGTTGGCATATAAATATAGTCTTCAAGTTGTGATAAATGGAAATAGTGTTCGGTAACAACGGCTTTAAAAGGAATTAGTCTTTAAGATATGATGAATGGATATAGCGTCCGGTTACAATAGCTATCAGAGGAGTGAGTCCAAGTTGTGATAAATGGACATAGTAGTAGTATCGTAGGGGGGGCGCTTCCGGCTTTCGCATTGGGTAAAGGGGGGGGTGGGGGTGGGGTTACTTTTCAGCAGCAACTTCAACGTTAGCGTTCATAGTATAGCAATGGGAAGGTAACAGAACTATCTGCAATGGGAAGACTACCTAAAGTAGGTAACAGAACTATCTGCAATGGGAAGACTACCTAAAGTAGGTAACAGAACTATCTGCAATGGGAAGACTACCTAAAGTAGGTAACAGAACTATCTGCAATGGGAAGACTACCTAAAGTAGGTAACAGAACTATCTGCAATGGGAAGACAACTCAAAGTAGGTAACAGAACTATCTGCAGATCCGTCGTTACAAGTCGTGAGTATTTCAACTTTTGAAATGTATGAAACCTTGGAATCAGCCGTACACAAGAAACAAAAGATACAAGGAATTATTTTATCTCTGATCGCCAAATGGATTCATGGTATGCTAGCTTTAAAATAAAATAACAAGAGAAAAGCACTTATTCATTGGCACAAATTTAAAAAGTACTATAAAAATGTGCATTTAAATACAGCGTTTGCTGCATTAAAGCCTCAAAGTCAGTGGAATGCCTATCTCTCATCCCTCTGTCTGTGCAAGTAGTTTATGCATAAAAATTACTACCCGCAAAGTGAGTACGTACAGCTGCAACTACAACCGCATCTTTCATTGTGTGCGTCGACTGGAGAATTTGAAAGATGCTTTAATGAGAAAATATAATTTGAAATATAATTAGATTTAGTTCTGCCAGTGAAAAATGGCGGTCAAAAGAAAGTTAATTGTCGTAGTCGTGGTATCACTTGCAATTTTATTAAAAGTGCAAACTGCATATTTGTTATTCACAACATCAACTGCAAATCAAAACAGACTCTTAAACATTTATTCGCATTAAAGATTGTTTTTCTAAAAAAAATAAAGGATTACAGATACAAAGAAATAGTATTTTTTTAAATGCATTAATTAGTAATAAACCATTTTAATATTTAACTAAATATAAAACGCACAGTGGTAGTGCATAGTAAAGCCTACATAACATTTTTTCTTTGCCTTATTTTCGATTAATTTTCCACTATTTTCTTCTTCATCCTGCATTGATGTCACAGTAACTTGTATCTTCCTTAGATATCCCATAATTTCGTTTTATCCCAGAATTTTGTCTCAGTCTTTCGTTATATCCCAGCGTTTTCTATCGAAGAATTGTGTTTTACAGCCTGCTTTGATGTCTTTGTATTTATTTATCTTCTCCTTTTGATATCCTAGTTTTACAGCCTGCTTTGATGTCTTTGTATTTACTTATCTTCTCCTTTTGATATCCTAGTTTTACAGCCTGCTTTGATGTCTTTGTATTTACTTATCTTCTCCTTTTGATATCCTAGTTTTAGTTTTATCATATACTTTAATTTTGTCCGGAGTACTTTGCTATAGGTCTGTATTTGCAGTACAAGAATTATATTATATCCACTACTTTTGAATTCCTAATGTTTATCATATCTTCTGTCTTAATATTCCAGCATTTGTAAATTTAAGTGTTTGCATTAATGTATTTTGTTTACCACTTTCAAGTGGTAAATAATATATTTAAAAAGAAGAGGAAAATGAAGAATTGTGAAATACATCTTTCAGACTTGCAGACTCACCTGTGGGAGTAGCAGGTGGAAATGCTGGGCCTGATGTAGGGATTGCCATTTATAAAAGTATATTCATCGGTCAGACAGAAAACAAGGGAACACCACTCCTGTATAGATATTCCGTACCAGGGACATCACTTATACTTACGCACCAGTTTGACCAGTCGTTCGCAGGAAAACCGTAAGTTGTCTTCCTTGACTTCCACAATACGTCACTCCAAAACTTCCTTGACTTCCACAATACGTCACTCCAAAACTTCCTTGACTTCCACAATACGTCACTCCAAAACTTCCTTGACTTTCACAATACGTCACTCCAAAACTTCCTTGACTTTCACAATACATCACTCCAAAACTTCCTTGACTTTCACAATACGTCACTCCAAAACTCATTAGAAGTTTAAATCCATTTCTACTTTATTTAGTAATTCTTTAAAATCTTTTATAAATTTATTTAATTTCACTTGTCATTTTCACCATTCGTTCGCAGGGAAGCCATAATTTATCTTTCTTGATTTTCACAACGAATCACTCCAAAATTGATTTAAAGTTTAAATCCATTTCTACTTTATTTAATAATTCTTTAAAATTTATAATTTTATTTAAATTCATTTAAACTTAATTTGATTTCATATGAAAATTTTATGTGGGGAAAGTTTAAGGTTTCAAAAGTATATATCTTTTTGCCTGATAGACTGTGGTGTTTTATCTATGAACAGACTGCAATTCTATGTTCAGAACTTGCACATTGCTGTTAAGTTCTCCAATGTTAATATAACGCCCAGTACAGTCTCGCTGCTGTTGTTACAAACTGCAATATTGATTGAAGCAGAAGGCAAGCACGCTGGTATTGTTAATGACTTTAATGATTTTTCTACAAAGACCACCGGTCGTATTAAACACTAAACACTGAGAATTTGTGATTTGTGTATAAACAGACACGCTGCAGTTTCATTAGAGTAATTTTAATTTACGTGCAATATAGACACACTGGCTTTATTATGAAAGGTTGTAATGTCATTTGTGTAGACAACATATACACAGGTGTATTTATAAACAGAAAATTTGACCTGTGGTACAGAACGGTCACAATGCTGTTAAACTGCAACAAAGAATATTGTTGCAGTTTTAACACTATGACTGTACTTTACATAGAATAGTGTTAAAACTGCAACATTATTCTATGTAGAGTACAGTCATGACATTAAGGTGACCATAAGATGACATTAAGGTGACCATAAGATGAAATTAAGGTGATGATAATGTGCTCTGTTGTCTCAATTTCTGTAAAATAAGGATCTCTTAGTAATAATCCAGTCTCCCTCACATTATCCCCCATTCCATAAAATAACTTATTTCTAGACTTTAGAAATTTATAATGGTCAATTCCAGTTGGCCTGCACTCAGCCATTGTTTAGTTATGACATGTCTCTCCTTTGTTAACTAATTACTGTCACTCAATGCAGCTCACTGTCATAGTTAATACGGTTATAAATAACAATATGAAGCGGGTATGTATGCCAATTTCGGGAGACCCTGGCTGCAAGATTTCTGAAGACGGCGATAATTTCCGTTAGTGGATCGTTCAGTTTTTTCTACACGTTGCGTTTGACGTGCAGATCTCGACGTCTGCTTCAAGCATCAGTACGTTAGTGTACAATAATAATAACAATAAAAATTCGCCATATTTTATCATACTAAAGAATATTTATACAATAAAGTGTCAAATAAAGAAAAGAGGGAAAATATTTGTCAGGAATAGAACAAAAACCGATTCAAGTCTGCGATTTGATCTGTGCGCAAAGCAGACATTGGTGCTCTGAAGTTTGCAATGCTTATCTGTGTAAAAACAAACGTGCTGCCATTATTATAGACCGCAATGTCGGTGTGTTTACAGAACAGACACTTTGGCGGCGTTTGCACTGTACCAGGGTCCAAACATCATCAAAGATTGCTACTTTGACCGTTACTCGACTTGGTTCTGGAATGACACCTGGGCCAGCGGGTACGGGAGTAGGCCGGCGCGAAATGGAGGTGCCATCAGCTGGAAGCGATCCAATACATACCCAACGATGACGTCAACTTACGTAGCAAATGTCATGTTCGGTTATTGTGATGGGGTACGTACTCAGAATAATCTGCTTGTTGGTTGGCTTGTTTCGGCCAGAACGTGACTGCTGATGTTTAAGAGTTTCATTGTTCGAAATTTAATTTGTACGTATTGCTATGAAACACTTGTTTCAGTATTATTGCCTTACTCTGGAAAGGTCAGATGAGCGTCTTAATGTGTTTATCACCAGCGTCTCGTTTTTTCATTATAATTATTATTATAACCATTAACCAGGCTTTGTCTCATATTGATGTATCAGGAAAAGACTAGCGCATGGGTCTGAATAGATAGGTTTTAACTTGGGTTAGCAATGACAAAAGAGAAAAGTATTCTGTTGTCTCACTGAATTTATCAGACAACACTTCCGGCCGGGGAGGTGTTGGGGTGGGCGCATTGTATGCTTCAATATATATTCTATTTTATAATTCACTAGTTTAGTAGTATGCCAGTGAAATGTTAAATTAGTGTATGCTAATTAATTCAGGGGTGTAGCTTTCAGCTTAGACGTTACAAACGATCACATCCGCCATGTATATATTCACACAGACAATAGTAAGTCACAAATGGTGTTTAAACTAAGGCGATTTGGCGTGTGTTTTTTATCACGTGTTTGAAAATGGACTACATATGTTTTTTTCGGTACCCCTTTATATGCCTCTAGTGGGCCTTTTATGTTTCTGCGATTTACTATTGGTACTACTATCTATTGCTATCATTCCTATAACATTTCTCTTTTCCTAAGATTTATATTGCCAAATGGCATTGCTGCATTGAATGCAATATGGCCATGAAAAACGCGCTAGAAATTATATGAAATCTACATTGCTGTATGGACTAATAATAACTTTGAATAAACTTACACGATTTAAGGTCTGTGCATACAAAATTCGCAACGTTTTTCATTTACGGATTTTGTATTTTGCTATTTTTTGTTTGCCTATTTCTGTGTGTGTGTGTGTGTGTGTGTGTGTGTGTGTGTGTGTGTGTGTGTGTGTGTGTGTGTGTGTGTGTGTGTGTGTGTGTCTAGGGGGAGATCCAAAATCCGTTTTCAATTTACATTCTTGAGATAATTTTTAAAGCGGAACAAGATGGCTCAAGGTTGTTCTCTAGTATACAACCTTGATCTAGAGTCCAGCCAATAACAGACACACCTTTCTTAACATCTCTCAATCTTTTCTTGCAGGAGAATGGCGGTAACTGGGTATTTCATGGCAACAGCTCTACATCCGACTGGGTAGAGATGGATGGCAACCGCGAGGCCTACGTCGGCGATTCGGATGGCTCCTTAACTGGGTATCCCAACATGTCCGTAGTAAAAAACATCCCAATCTACCTGGGTCCAGAATGCGTCTACCGGCCTACCTGGGGCATGAGTGTCTGTCCGTACAGATATATCAAGGTGAGAGAACTCTTGTTTATGATTGTATTTCCACCATTAAATATTCTCAAAATGTCATTTTTTTTTCAAAAGTACTTTAATTTTATTTATTTTTTGTTAAAAGGCAAAAATAAACTGATAGACATGTTCCAAAATGTAACTGATTGAGCATCAATAGCAAGACACTGAACCAACAAATGGAAAGGTTCACATGTTTGTAGATGAATGAACAAAGTGTAAAGGACGTATCAAGTTACATCTGCCAATTTCTGTAATGCGAAATGGTAGTAGTGGTTTTGGTGGTGGTTGCCTTGGCTTCCTTCATCTCCACAGCTTGCTTGGAGCCTTTCGTCTTATAGCTGTAAAGGGTCTTGGTTCCCTCATTATATTCCAGGGTCCCGAACCCATGTGGACCGTACAGTATCGAAGCCCCTTTCACAAAAGGGTGTGTATAGGATAAACTGATAAGGCTAATGCTTAACACTGGTGCAATAATAATGATGATGATGATGATATTGATGATGATGATGATGTTGATGATGATGATGATGATGATGACGGTTACTTATTTATATTGTATCAAGAATTATAACCGCTTACAGTCATGATCGCTAGACCGTCGCTCATGAAGAGAAAAAGAACTGTGATCATAATCCCAAATACCGTACAAGGGTTCGCACCCGTGATCTGTTTTGTTGTTGCTGGGTTTTTTTGGGTTTTTTTTGTTTGTTTTTTTACCGCAGATTTTATCAGCCGAAGGTAACAGGCAGCTAGTGTCCTTGAAACGCTCTGCCAGCTGCAGTAGTGCTTCTTTTAACGAAACTCATAATTTACTCTCTCTCTCTTTCTCTCTTTCTCTCTCTCTCTCTCTCTCTCTCTCTCTCTCACACACACACACACACACACACACACACACACACACACACACACACACACACACACACACACACACACACACACACGTTTTCTGCACCTGAGAAGGTTTTAAACTGTAGCTAATGAAGAACTAGTGCTTCGTCATTAACTTGTGAACACTTGACCAAAGATTAGTGTACACTTTACCTGTATTGACAATGCATCTCATAAAAAGGAAAGGAACTGAGATTGTAATCGCACATTTAAATGGGAGATAATCTTTTTAATTACGTTAGGAGTTAGTGTTGATGTTGTGGCAGAGTAAAAGCTAATACAGTTAGCAACTGTGAACAAATGAACCATGGTAAATATTTGATCACGTGATGCCAGACGTGTTTAAATAACACAATCGACTGAGAGTGAGAAATATATTTTACTCTTTAATTATAAAGTAATTTGATTACTATTATTGTACATTTGTAATTCAATAATTATTTTGTTGTCAGTTTTTCTTAAGTGTTGCATGCTTTAATATTTACCCACACTTTCTTTTATCTTGACAATGCTTTCCTTCTTCTTTGTGTGTGTGTGTGTGTGTGTGTGTGTGTGTGTGTGTGTGTGTGTGTGTGTGTGTGTGTGTGTGTGTGTGTGTGTGTGTGTTTGTTTGTTTGTTTGTTTCTATAGATGGAGATTTTAGGAGATAGCGGAAATCTCGGACCTAATCAAAAAAATAATTATCCTTTGATCATTCGGCGTATTGATGCTCCGTACAACGAGCCTTTGAGCCTCAGAGGTATGTATGGAATGTCTCATAATTAACATTTCATTCACCATCCATCTCTCTGTCCATCTTTCTGTTCGTCTCACCATCAGTATATTTCCATTCACTCTATCTGTTCATCAACCTTATGTCAAGCTCTTTCTTAGTTTTGAGGGCAACGAAAGGGAAGTAACCTACAATAGTTTCATAATACAGCCTAGAAGGCAACCCTGTTCGGTGTATGTGAATATATATATTCACTATATATATTTATATATATATATAGTTCAGTCTATTTATTTATTATTTACTGAATCAAAAGCGCACGAAGTAATTTAAATTTTAAAAAATCATAAATTCACTTTTATTTAATTAAGATACGGTACAAATTATAAATTCCTCAAACAATACAATTATAATTCCATCCATCCATCTACCTATACATCAATCATCCCATAATTCGTTCCTCCACTTCATTTTCATTTGTAATAAGTGTTGTCTTGTTTTCGATTCACTAAAAAATGTTTTTAGCAACGACTCAAAACTTCCTGAAAATTCCTTTTTAAAAAATACAAAACAAAGTATCAGTGAAATAACCACCAAGGAACAATAGTTTGCTGGTTGGTCATTCACACAAGACTAGCATTGCAGATACCTAATAATCACGTAATCATTTTGAGACGCTAACCCACATTGCATTATACATAATATTATTTTTCTTGTTCCACAGGTGACATTCGGAATGAATTTCTACTGCGCACGTCTCAATCTTATTTGGTCGACTTCAACAACTCGAGAACAAATGCCGCGTTTTCAAGATCGATAACTGTGTTCGGTTACGGCGTAGAGATGTACGTATTGCCATATCATTATAACTAGAGTGGTGTTTCCTTACTTAACTCTTTTTACAAAAAATAATCGTAAAATTTACTAGAGAAAAGCCTTTAATGAAGATCAATTTTGGGGGCTACATAGCATAATGTGTTGTTAATGTGTTGTTTAACGGATTTATTTACGTCAGCAACAAAACGTTAAGATGACGCAGCGTTGGAATATATTTTGAAATTAGGTCAGATCCTTCATTAGAAGCAATTTTCTATTTTGGCTGGCATCTTTTCAAAAAACCAATAAACCCCTGAAGTAATCAACAACAGCAAAAAATACAGAAATTAAAAAAAACTATAAGTCCTATAGAAAGTGACGAATAATATATTTATTGTAGCGCATGCTGACGCAAGATGGCGACTGGTGATTCGGTGGACGGTGGTGTTGTAAGATCCATTGATGAGCTAATTACATACATGTAATTACGTCACTGATAAAAACTATATTTAATACCAAACAATGTCATGCATTGACTTATAAAATCTTGGTTGTTCCCCCTGATTTGATTCCAAAAGAGAACATGAAAGTACGAGACAGAGGATAGCAGAGGAAGATGAAAGAAGCAAAGTTAAGTTTACTGTATTTCAGTTAGTAAACACTTGAAAAGCTATAAGCACTACATAGAGGGCTATCAGAAAATTAAAAGTTCATATAATGATGATGAAAAATGAATAAGCTATTTTGTTTATGACATTGATGACAAAAATTATATGTTAATGACAATGTAGAGGAGAGACGGATAATTTAGTCGTAGGAAATCATAAAGAGAACATTACACGAATGTTTCAAGCGAAAGAAAAAATTCGAGGTATGCCACATGGCGTGAAATATTTATAATTAGTAGGCTAAATATTCCTGTTTTGATGGCAAGATTTTGAAATTGGACTGCTGATTATTTTCACCATGATAATGAAGGCAATTAATACGAAACGTAACGTTACCATATCATAAAGCCACACATCGTAAAATCAAAATAAATGTAGGAAATATTATACAGGAAATTAAACAAGCTACTGTTGTGTTACCGAAATAGCAGGGATGAGAATCAAGTGAAATAATTACGATTAGCGTATCGTTAAAAATATCCGGTACACGAATGAGATCCGGGCTTTCTTTTCAAAGTGTTATTGCTACGCAGCACTTCACCTCAGTTCGAAAGTTACAAAAAAATAATAAAAATTCTAGAAGAGTACACTGTACACAATTCTTGATTCAATACTTTCATTGATGTAATCTTTCAAATGAGCGTTGTGATAATTAGGCCATGACTGCATTCAGGGCAGAAAATGTGTTTTTATCTAAAGTAAATAATTAAATATTTTTGTTGTTGCTGGCGTTGCCTAATCCACACCTTTATCGCAGAGGTGATGTAGTGCGC
Source organism: Sinotaia quadrata (assembly GCA_028829895.1). Classification (NCBI taxonomy): domain Eukaryota; kingdom Metazoa; phylum Mollusca; class Gastropoda; order Architaenioglossa; family Viviparidae; genus Sinotaia; species Sinotaia quadrata. The sequence continues at coordinate 45,504,950 of CM054184.1, read as the reverse complement.
GTAGGAATATGTCAACCAACAGATGTAGAAGCATTCACAATTCGCAGCGATTATCCGGCTGTCATCCGGGGCGACCCAGTTTGGGCTAGCAGCCTGGCAGAGTTGGATGCGGATACCAACGGAAACGTATTCTTTCACGATAAAACAAATGGGTATGTTTCCACCCCCATAAGATTTTAGCAATCCGAGTTCTCCTATTTTTATTCAGCAATGATGGTGCATTTTTACCTACGAACTTCCGAACAGCTAGTTTAATTGTGAGAAAAGAGATGTTCGGATGTGTGTGTGTGCGTGCGTATGTGTGTGTGTACGTGCGTGCGTGTGTGTGTGTGCGTGCGTGTGTGTGTGTGAAAATGTTGTGTTTATTGTGTGTTGTGTCTGAGAGAAAGAGTTGTGAGTGCATTTGTGTGTGTGATCTGTGGCCATGTGGGTCAGAAACAAATGTTCGTGTGTCTGTCTGTGTGTACGTGCACTGGTCAGGAAGAACAGAGTTCGGCGTCACGTCAGAGAGACACCACTTTTAGCTCTAATAAAAGTCACAGTATTGTTCTCGCAATCATTTGCTATCAGATTAACTTTTCACTTTATTGCAGATAATTCATTTTTTATTTTCTTTTTTTTATCAACACCGCGTTTAAACATGCAGGTTTTCATTTGTACACTTTTTCAGTATTCTTTTCTTCAAAATCTTGAGTCACCATCTGAGGACGAACGAAAGTCAGCGGTGTCCTGAAGGTCTGTGCTACAAGATCAGGATCGATCTGATAGGTGGTAGCCTTGGCAACGTACGATCTTGCGCTGATGTACCTATACCACCCTTCGTCAACACGAACGTATGTCACAAGTCATCAGAAACATTTATATATAAATTGATTTAAATACCATGATTGACCTTCATCAGCATAATACAATGTCATACACCTTCAGAAACAATTTTGATGATGATGAAGGTCAATCAGTGTATTTGAATTAATTTAAATACACTGATTGACCTTCATCATCATAATACAATGACACATATCTTCAAGAACATTTATCATAGCTCGAATTGCCTAAGGATGTCGTACGTCAAACGTCATCCAGAACGCTTGTCCTACTTTGAATCGCCGAAGAATAACGCACAAGAACATTTGCCATAGCTCAAATTGCATAAGGATTACGAATGTCATGCATTATCAAGAATATGTTCGCCATACATCAAGAACATTTGTCCTAGCTCGAATTGCCGAATTATATAACGTACAAAAACATTTGTCATAGAATTGCATAAGTATAACGAATTACATAAGGATAATGTACGTCACACGTCTTCAACAACATTTGTCATAGCTTGGAATAGACAAGGGTGATTTTTAAAACAGTCTTTCAAAAATATTTTTTGTTAGCTTAATTTGCATTCCCAAAGGTCACTATAAAACTTTGTAGAAATGTGTTTTAGCTTGAAATGTATATTGATGCCTTTCTTCGGAGCATGTCAAAGGCGAAATTTGGTAATCCTTGAATTGCATTCATAATAATATATTCATTCTTCATTAAAAATCAATTAATCTATCTATCTATCTATCTAGTTGTCCGCTTATCTATCTATCTATCTATCTATCTATCTATCTATTTATATCTATCTATCTATCTAGTTGTCCGCTTATCTATCTATCTATCTGTCTATCTATCTATCTATCTATCTATCTATCTATCTATCTATCTATCTATCTGTCTGTCTGTCTATCTATCTATCTATCTATCTATCTGTCTATCTATCTCTATCTATCTGTCTATCTCTATCTATCTATCTATCTATTTATCTGTCTGTCTGTCTACCTATCTATATGTGTGTGTGTTTGTGTTATGTGCATATAAAAACAAATCACAATTAAATAAAAAGAATGCAATGCTATAAATCTACAGCCAACTCCAACCAGGCCGGTACCTAAACCTTGCAACGGCCGAGCGTCACCAGAGGTAAACATTAACGATAAAACAATAGTGATGATGAAAAATTTGTTAATGATGAAGATGACGATAAAGACAACAAATATAATACGATAATGATGCGATTGTGACGATAATCGTGGAGAAATATATTTGTTTGTATTGCCATCGATATCGCCTTTAAAAGTTATCAAATTGATTCTGATGACGAGATGAAAGTTTCCTGCTAGCAATGAAGCTACTTATAAAGCATAAATTCCAGTTTACTTTTGGGTATCATCATGGTAATACTTTATTAATCGATATTTTTACCTTTACCATATTCAAAGCCATCACTAAACCAATTGCATGTGACGTAGTCTTTGCCCTCTAACCGATTTCTCATGCATTTATTACTTGTACCATAATGCTTATTTTGTGAAGATATTGTGCAGATACTTTCGAAAGTTTAAATTCAACATACATACACATGTGATTACTTGAGAGCTTCAATTGAACAGACTAATGTACTTGAAAGTTTAAATTCAACAGACTTACACGTACGTGTATGCGCGTGAAAGTTTACATTGAGCAGATTTAAATTAACCTATTTTTTATAGTAACAAATCACAACAAAGCAGTTAAAATCAACACGCCGTTTTTCCTTTTTAACCGATGGTAAAACATTGATTTATTTGTTGGTAGCGTTGGATGTTTGGACCTAATATATGCGGAACCTTGCTTTTTGTACTATTACTACTGGCAGTAACAATTGTAATAGTAACAGCAGGAGTAAACGTATTTACTTTACTTTTTTCTCTCGGGATGTTAATTTTACATATTTCTGTTTATTGATATTCTTTCTTAATCCAAGGAAATTCAATATAGCTTAACATTTAGCGCTTAATGTAACGTGACCCTACCTATTGGCTAATGCTAGCATTTGTCAGCGACACACTCGCCACAGACAGATGTGTAGTCAGACACTCGCCACAGACAGACGTCCAGTCAAACACTCGCCACAGACAGACGTGTAGTCAGACACTCGCCACAGACAGACGTGTAGTCAGACACTCGCCACAGACAGACGTGTAGTCAGACACTCGCCATAGACAGATGTCCAGTCAAACACTCGCCACAGACAGACGTATAGTCAGACACTCACCACAGACAGCCATCATTCAAATACACTTTACAGACACAAGCAGTGACAAACCGATGATTTAAAATCTATGCTTTTCGGAACTTTTGAGATTAGAATAGGGACAGGAAACATATAATAAATGTAATTAATTAAATGGAACAAATGTTTTCCGTTTTATTTGTAGGGTCTAGGAGCTGTAGACTGGAACGAAGTGAAGTTTGTATCTCGCAGTAATTTCACCATTCCATGCCATTTTCCAGACCCACTCAGTAAGTCATTTGTGATGAAATAAAACAGTACTATTACTGAATATTATTACATATTAAATTGATGTCTGTATTATAGATGTCTGATTTATAGATTTACATTTGCTCTCTTTTTTCATTGTTATTGTTTAGGATTTATGTTGTTTGTTGAAGTAACAAACGAATCCCCAAAGCCATTTTTTATCCCACAAACCCGTGACTGACAAAGTTGTCAAGTTCACTCCTGCCCTGAAATCTTGTGTAGCCTCATTGGCTATATATAACTTTTGTTTGTTGTTAGTTTCACGGTTACGTCATAACAATTTGAAGTCTTGCACTTTATGTTCTGAATGGAGCCTAAATGACAAAATTAAGATTATATGTTCTGAATGGAGCCTAAATGACAAAATTAAGATTTTATGTTCTGAATGGAGCCAAAATGACAAAATTAAGATTATATGTTCTGAATGGAGCTAAAATGACAAAATTAAGATTTTATGTTCTGAATGGAGCCTAAATGACAAAATTAAGATTTTATGTTCTGAATGGAGCCAAAATGACAAAATTAAGATTATATGTTCTGAATGGAGCCAAAATGACAAAATTAAGATTATATGTTCTGAATGGAGCCAAAATGACAAAATTAAGATTATATGTTCTGAATGGAGCCAAAATGACAAAATTAAGATTATATGTTCTGAATGGAGCCAAAATGACAAAATTAAGATTATATGTTCTGAATGGAGCCAAAATGACAAAATTAAGATTATATGTTCTGAATGGAGCCTAAATGACAAAATTAAGATTTTATGTTCTGAATGGAGCCAAAATGACAAAATTAAGATTATATGTTCTGAATGGAGCCAAAATGACAAAATTAAGATTTTATGTTCTGAATGGAGCCAAAATGACAAAATTAAGATTATATGTTCTGAATGGAGCCAAAATGACAAAATTAAGATTATACTACTGACACTTGTTTCTGCTCTCGATCATTTGCAGATTATGTGCAAATGTTTTTTTATAAATAAAATAAATTTCTTTTAAGATTATTTAGCTCTTTCCTCTATTTTAACAAAGTCTGCACGTTATAATTTCCCAATGTTATTTTCTTTTAAGATTATTTAACTCTTCCCTCTATTTTAACAAAGTCTGCACGTTATAATTTCCCAATAATCTTGACCAATCCTAAAGAAAGAACACAACAAAATGTCTAACTGTTTGAATCATTTTCTTACGTATCAATCTCTTCAACATTCAATCATTCATCTCCCCCATCTCGTAATTTAACCTTCTCTACATCTGTCCTCTAATCAAACTGTCTCCTTACCACATCTTTAAAATTATGAATTAATTTTAATTGCTTTATTTGTCGTTATTTTATTTTTAAGTTTAAAACTTCTTCGGTTTGTGTTTATAGAACGAGGTCCAGTGATACGCCTGGGCTGTTTCGACATGAAGTATTATCCTGAATTAAAGGACAGCGAAAGAGCTGAATTTCTTGTGTCCTTAACCTACAAGTTGTGCTCTGACAGGTATGAATGTTGCATGCCTGGTTGAACTTAATGTGCGTTTTGTTTGAGGTTTGTATATGATCCTGTTTGAATATTAATTATTAAAGTTATGGTTTAGGTTATTAGTTTTACTACTACTAACCCCGTGACCTAATCTACTCTTTCAATCACCGTATTAACACCAAAAACGCTCTAATGGAAAGTATTCAACGTTGTTTAGCGACAAGCAAGCTAATTAATCTTGTCTCTAAGATCAGCTACTTATTATCCTCACATCTTAATTAATTCAACCTCATTCCTCAAATCAGTGGCTCGCCCTCCCACTCCACAGCTGAGTCCAGCTACTGGTCATCCAAAGAATATAATCAAGATATTGTGAAAATAATAACAATTTATTAAGTGGAAACGACTTAAAGTATTATTTTATAATATTTAAAATTATTATTTAAAATATTTAAAAGGTGAAACTCAAACAGTTTCCGCATCAGCCATTCCTATGAAAATCAATAGCTTGAATCAGATTTGCCAGTTAGTATCTGAGTTGGATAGCATTCTCCACTTATAAAATGTATGGCGATCATAGACTCGACAAACTGCATCACCCACGAGGTGTTGGACTCGTCTCATTAGATTCCTTTGGACTGATGGCGATTAGAAAGTGTCATCAGCCATCAAGAAACCCTTCTACTGGTGCTAATTCAAAGCCGGCCCTGGAATATTCCTCACAGATCTAAAACACGTTTCGCCCTACTGACAGATCTAAAACACGTTTTGTCGTCTTGCTCTTGATAGACAGCAGTTGCTCCCTTTCAATTAATTTGTCTGTAAATAACACATTTATTGAATTCTAATAAACTTGCTTTTAACTTAGTAACCATAGGGCTGCAGTGTATGCCACCAGTATGTGTTGTTGACACCAAAACATGCTACTTGAATGTGGGCGGACTGATTTGCCTCAATTTAATAATAAACTTTCTGTGGAGTTATTGCTTGTGCAGGATTTGCGTCCCTTTGCAGGTGCTTTAATCGAGGCTATGCGTTTGCGGCGCTGTCCAAGGGGAAGCGATGCACGTGTGGAAGTAGTTTCAATACAACGCTGGGCGCAACACCTGCAAGTGATTGCAATTTGATATGCACCGGAAGCAAGGTGGACACATGTGGAGCAACATGGCGGTTCGATGTACTTAGTACGGGACTGCTCTGAGGTACGTCATTTCGAATGTTCCTCGTATGACGTACTTAATACAAGATTTCTTCAACGTAAGTTAATGACGTGTTCAAACATTTTCAATCCCATAACTCACCTCTTTATCCTTTCTTGGTGTTGCAGGTACTTACAATGTCATCAGTAGATTCACACAGGATTACAATGTCATCAGTACATTCACACAGGAAACCATTGTATTATTTACACTAGCAGCGGCAGGAAGTGCGAGAGTGACAGTGATCAAAATCCAATGTCGTAAACATAATACAGAACATGAATTTTTTTTTTTGTACTTTTATTAATTAGATGTAGTCGACATTTTCCTAACGCAGTCAAACGAAGTATTAATAAAACTGTCTTCCAATGTGTGAGTTCTTCCAAAATTGTGAAATGTGTTCATGCGTGTGTTCGTGTGTGTGTGTGTGTGTGTGTCTGTGTCTGTGTGTGTGTCTGTGTCTGCGTGAGAGAGAGAGAAAGAGAGAGAGTGTTTCAAAAACGAAGTGAAGTATATTGATCATAGCTTTCATTCTCTAAGGTGTGTGTATGCATGTATGTGTGTGTGAATGCGTGCACACTTGTATGTAAGAATGAGACAGGGTATTTTGAAAAGCCGGAGGTAAACACAATATATCAATCAGTGCTTTGCAGCAAACGTGTCGAGACTACTGCGTAAAAAAAAAAAATCTTGATTATTTTGCAATTGTGTATGGTTTCAATTCTTTCATCTATAAAAGAACCCACCTATATTTATTTCCAATTTCTTTTGTTATTCGGCACAAAATTTATTTGTTGTGATAACAGACTATAAGATAATTGGATTTTGGGACAGGTATTAATGAGATAAACTCGAAAGTCTCATTAAGATATTAGACAAATAAGTACTTTATTTTTATTTTTTATATTGGAATAATGCTTTAAGCGATAAAGATTTCATTCATAGAATCGACCTTTGTCACAATTGTATATGGTGGGTGATTATTACAACGACAAGCAATAGACAATGTGTGTGTATAAATATAATAAATGATAACTAGCATGCAATAAGTAGTATGGAAATTATGATAAATGATAACTAGCAGCCAATAAGTAGTATGGAAATTATGCATTTAGGTAAATTATGATAAATGATAACTAGTACTAAAAATGGTATTTACATCTTAATTCATTATTATAAACGATTAATAGTTTTAACATATTATAATATTGTTTTGAATGGCTTATTATCATGCTGACATAAATATTTCCCAATATTTGAATTGTAAAATTTCCGATAAATATAAAATTCTACATGAAAAGTAGAAAACACTAGTTTTTGAAAGAAGAAGACATTTCTTATCTTTGTCAGACACTGGTGAATTTTATGAAGAATACGAATATTCATAACAGGAATGTTAAACTTCGGATTTTAATCAACAGGAAGTCTTTAATTTATTTCGTATTCACGAACGATCATGAAACTTGCGTTACTGTAAGCACCACTACTACAATGTACTGATGAAAACTGTCCAAAAGAGAAAGAAAGAAAAAACAAAAAAGTAAAACACGAACTGGCCTTATAAAAGAAAAAGATTTTTAAACTGTTTCTATCTGCGTATTAAAATTTTGTTTGATATGTGTACGAACTTCTCATTGAAAAGAAAAATAGAAATTAATTCAAATAAAATTAAGCAAATGTGACCCGCCCCTTGCAGATATAATTTATTTGCATAATAGCGATCTTTGCATCGGCCATCGCGCTATAAAATCTATTTTGAGATTCAAGTTCAGTTAACAAAATACATGTGCAAAGGAAGAGCTTTCGTTGAATTTGCACTAAAGATAACTAATGCATGTAGATCATTTTAATAAATGCAGTTACTTCCCTTTGCACATCCAGTCAATTCGAAAATGCCATGCGCTTCTGCCCTACGCCGATTTGGAGCCATTACGATCCGGTGGGTGATGTGCCGTGAGCTGGGGCGGGGCGGGAGGACGAATGATTAGACTTAGAGGATAACGGTGATTAAACCTGGTAACGAGATTTGGGGTATCGTATTTCTTCTTTTTCATTTTATTTCGAGGGTGGGGGTGACGATGGGTGAGATAAAAATGTTAAGTTAGTACTCAGGGAGCCATCTGCAAGTACTTGTACCAATTTGATGTTAAGTGTGATACTATCAGGTATGGGCTTGGCCTTCAAGGGACTTAGCTCCCTTGTCTAGATTCTAGCACCTCAAGTGGACCGCTTAAAGCCGTATCGGATATATTTTCGGCTCTTATATCATTGCCTACGTATGCGTCTACTTCTATTTTCACCTGTTAGAGCGCCACCGGGTGTGTCAGAATTTGAAGTGCATAAGATACATGTGTGGTTTGTTATTACGCGCGTGTGTGTGTGTGTGTGTGTGTGTGTGTGTGTGTGTGTGTGTGTGTGTGTGTGTGTGTTATGTAGTCGTGTTGGTGGTGTAAATATGTGCGTTTGAGTGTGTATATGTGTATTGGTGACAGTAGGTGTTTGTTTTGTTTTGTTTTGTTTTTTTATGTTTTTGTATTGTCATGAATAATACATAACTATTGTTCATGAAAATAGTTTTATGTATCGAGCAGATACAAAAGAATTCGTTGTGAGTTAAAACTTAAACAGAAAAGTAACTAGCCGACAGATCTTTGATCAATGAGACAGGCGTATACGGTACTTGGAAAATCTGATGTCCATACATTGCACACATAAAACCTCAAATGAACTAAAATTACCAACTAAAATTAATACAATGATTAAAAAGAAATAAAATAAATAAACCATTATAAGGCACTGATTAAAAAAGAAAGAAAGAAATTCGTAATAATAGGAAAAAGGAAACAAATTATACAAAAAAGGTACACATATTTATAAAATTATCTGTTAATAAATGTTAAATAATTATATGGAAAGCTGTTCCTCAAGAGACACCATAAAGTGAACAGATGAGAACAAATGGTCAAAAGGGTAGGTCAGCAGTAGAAAAACTGAAGAACAAACTTTTAACGGTTAACATGGGCACAAAAGTTCAAAAGAGTAAAATTACTAGGTAGAAAGATCGGACAAGAATGATTTAAATGACTATGCTGCAGGTAGAAATAATGAGAAACACACAAGTCATCTTAATTGGGCAGGATGATAGGCTCGAGAAAAAAGAGCACTATCTCTGAAGATTTATGGCTTACTGGATTTGAAATGGTAATTAGAAACCATGGAGAGTAAAGCACCCTCAAAGAGAAAATTTCCAGGAATAGGTAGGCGATTTGGAAAGATGGGAAATAAAAAAAATGCTAAGAACATGTAAAAACCTTCGAATGAAATATGAAGAACAAATATAAAAAGGAAGGAGAGAATACTAAAATCCAATTTTGACACATTCAACTGTACTGAACACAAGCCTATGAGATAAAGCAGAGTAAAACAAAACAGAATGTCATCACCAATCTTACTATTTTTCTTTTTATAACAAAGGTACAAAAGCAAAACTGAACACACTTTACATATTTCAAGGCATAAATTAATCTTATAAAAATACAGATGAAAATGGGAGAGAGAAAAATTATTATAAACTTTGCTTTTACAAAAATATGAACAAAATTTTATCTCAGCACTTTGTAACGATAAAATATACACAAGTTCAGCAATTACTTAATTCATGCACACACACAAAAAAAATATATATGTAGCAATGTAAAATACTTCAAACATACACTATTCTGGAAACATAAGTGGTACTGTGGCCACACAACATAGTATATAAGTACATTGGTTAGTGTAATAAGAGTGGAAAAAATTTTATGATGCAGAAAGGAGTAACAAAAGTATGGTCACAAAAAATTTCAACAAAAGGTAAGGCGATGACAGGATCTTCAATTTTAAAAAAGGAAACTAATTATGAACCATGAACAAATCTGAAAGAAATTTCTTCTCTGTTAGTGTCATATTAAAAAATAAAAATGATGCAAAACCAGCCCCTCTTAAACATCCTTCTGTTAAAAATTTAGAATTTGAATATTTTTTCTAACTTAACAAATAGTAACCTAAAGTTAAACAAGAAAAACGTATTTAAATTCATGTCTTGAATTTCACTTAAAACCTTCCTAAAAAAAAAATAAAATAAAACCGTGATAAACAATGGCTATTAATATCTTCATACATATTTTTTTTAGGACACTTTTCGTGAATAAATAAACAACTTAAGTTTGCTACACGTTTTGGATTTTAAATGTTTTAGCGGACCCTCCTTTCTTGAATAGAAGAATTTTTTGTTTTGTTTTTTGTTTTTCCCTAAAAGACTAACCCTCTTTGTCCAAAGAGCATGATGATTCTGTTTTCAAGTGGTGAACAATTGGAAATCAGAGCAAATTGGTCGGAAGAGATGGGAAGAAATAGACAAATGTTGGGGTAAAATGATGAAAATTAATAATATGAACACTAAAATTTAATCATCTGAACAGACTAAAACAAATCAAATATTTCTGCTTACTAAAACATTTTGATTTTATTTTAAAATCTTATTACTCAGATTTACAATTAAATAAATGTTTAAAGTCTCCAAGAAATTATGAACCTTCTGGTTTCCAATGTATGATTTCAAATCTAATCACGTGATCATGGAGATTTGGGGCAGTTAAGTGCTCACAGCAGTATTCTTGTGCACAGTAAATGCATGTAATAATCTTTCAAACAGAAAATAACTTGCAAAATATATATGCACTTGGTGGTGGACGGGGCAAGGAAACAAAGCAAGATGGGTGCAACTCATCAGAAAGTAAAAGTAACAAGCTGATGAGCAATTAGGACGGCAATAGGTATTTGGTGACTGCTTTTGACTGCAAAAAACGAACATGAGAAAGTTTTGGTCCAGATGATTGTTATAAGTGTTCATAAAATTCATAAACAGTGACGAACAAGGCAGCTAAAAGAAAGGATGACTTATACAAGATTGACACATCTCTAAAAAGGATTTTCTTTCTTTAAGCAGCAACATATAACTAGGATACATTAATACAGGTTCAAACCAATGCAAAACAACTGCACCGAAACAACAGCTTTGCAACAATACAATAAAACCATCTACTCCTCAAAAAACCAAAAATAAATAGTGGATATTAAAAAATATATAATTCTAATAATGATAATATAAGTTTTAGAGTAAAAATATAAGAACACTATTAACGATCAACAATCTAACTCAAAATGCTTTGTGGTATTCAAAACTTAAATAATAATGACACAAAGAATGAAATAATTCTGACACCAGCAAAGAGTAACTTTTAAAAAATGCTTTGTGATATTCATAATAATATTCAAATCATGATGTCAAAGTCTGAAATTATTCTATCATCAAAGAATGATAGAAACATAAAGGTGTTGTAGTATTCCTAATAAAGAGACTCAATGAATTTACAATGTAAATCAGAGGATAATGACAAAGTTTAAGTAATTTTGATAATTCAGAACTGATATTACCCTAAATGACATTTTCATTTTTTTTTAAAGTACATTTTGTAAGACAGTAAATCCCACCTGCAAAAAAAAAATTATATGGCACTAGCTTGGCAAATACATTATTCAGCTTGAACAAAAATTGGCAGAAAAGAACAGAAGCATGCAAGCAGTGGCAGAAGATTGTTAGGACAGTTATGAATTTTTTTATGAATACAGTTGTAATTTATTTTTTTGAAAAAATATTAAAAAAACCCTCACTGAAATGATGTGATTATACAAATAGTATAAAAAAGACCAAAGACAAATGTAGGTATAAAAACATCCTGAACACAAATGCAATGGATTGCACAATCCATGCAGATACACTGTGCCAAAATGCTGGCATAACAAATATTATATCTTCTCAAGAAATTAACTCCATAAATGTTTTGTTGGGGTAATCGGTATGCACCTTGGACGGACTGCTCAATATGGAGTTATGAGAACCTGAATTAGTTCCAACATAGGGGAGGAAAACCAATAACAACAAACTATCAATTGCTGTTTGGGATGCAAAGTGTTTGGGATAGAGAACAACGCAAACACCTGTAAGACAAATTTAAATCCATATCATTCCAAAAAATGTTGAATTCAATTAAACTAGATCATATTTTCTAAACAATAACAATAATAATATATATTTATAAATAAAAAATATAACAAATGAAAACAAACTATACCTAAAGAATAAAAAAAAAGAGAAAAGAAATATAGGATTCAACTAAAAAAATCCAAATATATTCCAAAAACAGAAATTGTTATGACTAAGAAATACAGAATGTGACAAATTTTGATTTTGTATAATTATATTTTTATAATATTTAGGCATGTTTCAACTCCCTTTGAACTGATACAAAGTATCTTAATAATAATAATAAGTGCACAATTACTGTTGAAAAGATGTTCAACTGCTATGTAGTATTTTGGAGATAATGCATGTCTCAAGAGAAAAAAAGCACTTATTTGGTTTTCACAATGCAGTGCAACATGCTATTACAAACTGCTGCAGCTCCAGCATATACTGACAAATGACAGAATAACTGTTCTGAACAGATAAATGTTTTTCTTGGCGCTAACAATCAATTTTCAGAAAAATGGAAAGGGAGAACTAATGAATTAAAAATAATCCTTATCAACATGTGTGTGTTTGTGTAAGTGAGCAAGAGTTAAAAAAATAATACTCTGCAAAACCACTTTAACACACACACCCATTTCTCAAAATTTATAACATATTTTTATATTTTTAAATAAAACGGTAAAGACAACCCCCCACCCAACAATAAAAAAGGAAGCAGACATGTTTACTACAAGTGATTTTGCATATAACTGAATGTGGTAAAAAAATAATATATAAATGTATTTGTATGAAGTGTGTAACAGAAATATCTAATGCCTACTTGAGCAACACCAACATTGTATGTGGTGATGGCATATATACAGTACAAATAATACAAATGGTGTATACATACTTGTATACAGCCCTTTTGATATGTAACTGTGTTCAGAGAAGAATGAATAAATACTGGTAAATAACAAAATGGATGACATCATCATACTAAGCTACTTACACGTGGTCCGAGAAAACTACGATAATCAATTTATCCAAATACACTACTTCACACTACTTTTGTGGTGTTGTCAGTAATTTTTCTTCATCGGTACTTGTATCACTACTGGAACTAGACAGTTTTCGCTTTACAGCAGATGTGTTTCTTTCTGGGATTTTTGCTGATGGCACCATTGAGGTATTTTTGCTTGCTTCCTCTTCTGAAGATGAATCACTACTGGAACTACTACTGCTTTCTGCCTTCTTTGTGGCAACAAAAGAATTTATTGGTGGTTTGGCCGTTGGCGTAACTACTTTGGGTGTAAGAACTTTCTTTACAGTTGGATCATCTGAGTCTGAGCTTGAATCACTACTAGAGCTGTCATCTTGCACTTTCTTCATTGAAGGTGATTTGCTCTGAGCCTTTTGTGGTACAATGGCAGCCTTGGGAGTCAATGCCTTTTTTATTCCTGTTTCCTCATCAGAGCTGGAGTCTGAGCTTGAATCACTACTAGAGCTGTCATCTTGTACTTTCTTCATTGAAGGTGATTTGCTCTGAGCCTTTTGCGGTACAATGGCAGTTTTGGGAGTCAATGCCTTTTTTATCCCCGTTTCCTCATCAGAGCTGGAGTCTGAACTCGAACTACTACTGCTGCCTGCATCTCACTTAGCTGTAGGAATTTTAACTTGTGGTTTTGTTATAGTCACTGGTATAGATGGTGCCTTCTTTACCTTTTCTTCTTCATCAGAACTTGAGTCACTGCTTGAACTACTGTCAGATTTCTTTGCAGGTTTTGCCTTTGAAGGGGCAGCAGCTTTAACTATGGCTGCTTTTATTTTACCATTTTCATCAGAACTGTCATCACTGCTTGAAGAACTGTCCTCTTTCTTGGCAGCTGGCATTTGAGATCTTACTTTTGCAGGAGGAGTAGCTTTGGAAGTGGCTGCTTTTACCAGACCTGCCTACCCCCCACCTTAGGAAACCAGAAGATCACTGGTCCAAAACCAGAAGATTTTGAATGGAAACCAGAAGATTTTATGCGGAGTCTGGCTTTTTAATAGAAATACCAATAATATAAAATAAATGCAAAATAAAAAAAATAATGTTAATATTTGTAAATAAACTTACCAATAATGTAATGATTAATGCAAAGCACAACAATTTGTCTACATTTTGTCTAGTCTCCATTCCACTGTTTATTTTAGATGAATTTTTGTCAAGCACACCAAGTGTTAGGCAGTTTTATTTAGAGATATTTCTTTAGACTTCATTTGAAGAAGGATCTTCACATTTCAGAATAATGGGCCATTGAAGTACCGCATCATGATTTTCACTTTTACAGAAATTCATTAAATATTTCATAAATGGATTTTTTTTAAAATATTTATTTAACTTTTTATTATCTAATGTACAAGCCACAAAAAGGAACATGTGCCTATTGAAAAATTTTAAGAAAAAAGTTATGATTTTTTTTATTGTACCCATCTAAAATATATATTTGGGGAAAACATGTAGAATTTAAAAAAAATAAAATTTACTTAAACCTAAAGCATATAGGCTTTCATCCATGCACAACCTTTTAATTTTATGTATGAGAAACTAGTATACCAAATTTCAGGGACATGGAATAATTACAACTATTCAAAAGGGGTCTTAGCATTTAGTTCAACAGAGGAAAAAAGTCATTTGAGAAAAACACATTTAAAGTAAAATAAAGACTACAGAACTTTAAAAGTGTTCAAGTGGTTTATTTTTTAAAAATAAATATACCCTATCCATACTACATTGGACTGCTCTTAGTCATTTAGCTCTCTCAGAATTAAATATACTAATACTATATATTACTATCCTTTACATCCTCAGTGTACAGTCTTTTTATTTTCTAATACTACATAGAACCAGAATATTGCAAAGAAATTTTTTTTAAAATATTTTTATCAATCCACATTAATAAAATTTGGAATATATGTTGTCTTTGGTATGAGAAAGCAATACCAGTTATTAGTTTTAGAATATCTGGTTCAGATTTTAATTTATAAATGATTTAATATATAAAACACCTGTATTTTTCTAAATTTACATGTCCATTAGACTAGAGAAAAAACAGTGAAAGTCTTCCTGTAACATTTAAAATGTTATTAAAAAGACATTATTCTTCAATAAGCATGCTTTGTTAATTAAGAATTGGATATGTTTAATATTATTATTTTTAATGTTTTATGCATTTCTTTTGTCTTCAATATATGTGTATTTATTATCATGCCTTCTAAAATTCTATTATAATAATGTGTGTACTGCGTAATCACAAAATATCAACGGCTAATTTACAAATACATGTATATATATAGGCCTATATATATTTCTAATTTTTTATTATTTTTTTTAGCAGAAATGATTAAAATAAAAAATTCGACTAAATCAAAATGTTCACAATTCCGTAAATTACTTTCAAACAAATTTGACTCAGGATCATTTCTTTATCGCCGATGATCTTTTGTTTTAAAACTTGTGTCACTTTTTTTTAAAAAATAAATTTTGAAGCCTTACATATTATATAAGAATAATTACAACGGATTCTAGAAAAATGATTATTTGAACCTCAATGCGGTTTCAAACATAGGCCTACCGTTATTGAAAACGCCAATCTTTTTCCTAGCATTGCAATATAATTCGTCAAAGTAGCTCGCTTTGGACGGATAATTTCTGAAGAAAATTGCATAGACTGTCTTACATGTAAGTTGAATGTTATTTATTAAAGTAAATATTTCGTAATTGTCACGCATATACTATCGCTACGCGGCCGCCATTTTGAAAAAGCGAACTTCGTCTATCGGTCGAACGGGCAGTAAAAAACGTTATGAACCGAATTTGCTTATCCCGCTAAGCTCTGACTTCTCAACATAAAAAAATATTTAAAGAAAATGTTTATTTCACGAGCGAAATTCTGTTTTGTCAACTAAAATTAATAACGGCCGACGAATAAGATTCCGGAAGTGTTAGAAAAGGACTCGTATGCTGAAGAGCTCATAGCAGACGACAGAGAAGCAGTTAGAGTTACGCCGCCGTTAGCCCTATTGAACGCACGGTAAGTTTTTCGTCCTGTCATAATCGATCGTGAAAAAAAAATTGAAAATGAAAATGAAAGCGGAAGATTTCTTTTGGAAGCGGAAGAGCGGGAGATTCGAGGTAAAAGCGGGAGATTCTTCCGCTAAAAGCGGAACGTAGGCAGGTATGTTTTACCTTACTCTTTTCATCAGAACTGTCATCACTGCTTGAAGAACTGCTTTCTTTCTTGGCAGTTGGCACTTGAGATTTTGCGTTTGCAGGAGGAGTAACTTTGGAAGTGGCTGCTTTTACCTTACTCTTTTCATTGGCAGCTGGCACCTGAGGCATTGCCTTTGCAGGAGGAGTAACTTTGGGAGTGGCTGCTTTTACCTTACTCTTTTCATTGCTCAACTGCCTGATGAAGTGTTTCTGCTTTCGTTTTAGGCCAACTTGTTTTGAGGTGAACGAGTACCCCTTTTCACTCAAATATTCACTCCCACGCACGTTAATAAACCTCATATTTTGTGGACCTAACAACAGGAAGTCAATCGGCGCTTGCTCTGATCGATCAGTCCAACCTGCTTTATCGACCCTCCTTTTCCGGGCCGCTGTTGGGACAGCGTTTTGGTGTAAGTTCCTGTTCTCACCTGCTTGCCTGAATGCCTTTTTTATTCCTGTTTCCTCATCACAGCTGGAGTCTGAACTTGAATCACTACTAGAGCTGTCATCTTGCACTTTCTTCATTGAAGGTGATTTGCTCTGAGCCTTTTGTGGTACAATGGCAGCCTTGGGAGTCAATGCCTTTTTTATCCCTGTTTCCTCATCAGAGCTGGAGTCTGACCTCGAACTACTACTGCTGCCTGCATCTCCCTTAGCTGTAGGAATTTTAACTTGTGGTTTTGTTATAGTCACTGGTATAGATGGTGCCTTCTTTACCTTTTCATCTTCATCAGTACTTGAGTAACTACTTGAAATACTGTCAGATTTCTTTGCAGGTTTTGCCTTTGCAGGGGTAGCAGCTTTGACTATGGCTGCTTTTATTTTACCCTTTTCATCAGAACTGTCATAACTGCTTGAAGAACTGTCCTCTTTCTTGGCAGCTGGCATTTGAGATCTTGCTTTTGCAGGAGGAGTAGCTTTGGATGTGGCTGCTTTTACCTTACCAGACCTGCCTACCCCCCACCTTAGGAAACCAGAAGATCACTGGTCCAAAACCAGAAGATTTTGAATGGAAACCAGAAGATTTTATGCGGAGTCTGGCTTTTTAATAGAAATACCAATAATATAAAATAAATGCAAAATAAAAAAAAATAATGTTAATATTTGTAAATAAACTTACCAATAATGTAATGATTAATGCAAAGCACAACAATTTGTCTACATTTTGTCTAGTCTCCATTCCACTGTTTATTTTAGATGAATTTTTGTCAAGCACACCAAGTGTTAGGCAGTTTTATTTAGATATTTCTTTAGACTTCATTTGAAGAAGGATCTTCACATTTCAGAATAATGGACCATTGAAGTACCGCATCATGATTTTCACTTTTACAGAAATTCATTAAATATTTCATAAATGGATTTTAAAAAAAATATATATTTAACTTTTTATTATCTAATGTACAATCCACAAAAAGGAACATGTGCCTATTGAAAAATTTTAAGAAAAAAGTTATGATTTTTTTTTATTGTACCCATCTAAAATATATATTTTGGGAGAACATGTAGAATTTAAAAAAATAAAATTTACTTAAACCTAAAGCATATAGGCTTTCATCCATGCACAACCTTTTAATTTTATGTATGAGAAACTAGTATACCAAATTTCAGGGACATGGAATAATTACAACTATTCAAAAGGGGTCTTAGCATTTAGTTCAACAGAGGAAAAAAGTCATTTTGAGAAAAACACATTTAAAGTAAAATAAAGACTACAGAACTTTAAAAGTGTTCAAGTGGTTTATTTTTTTAAAATAAATATACCCTATCCATACTACATTGGACTGCTCTTAGTCATTTAGCTCTCTCAGAATTAAATATACTAATACTATATATTACTATCCTTTACATCCTCAGTGTACAGTCTTTTTATTTTCTAATACGACATAGAACCAGAATATTGCAAAGAAATTTTTTTTAAAATATATTTATCAATCCACATTAATAAAATTTGGAATACATGTTGTCTTTGTTATGAGAAAGCAATACCAGTTATTAGTTTTAGAATATCTGGTTCAGATTTTAATTTATAAATGATTTAAATATATAAAACACCTGTATTTTTTCTAAATTTACATGTCCATTAGACTAGAGAAAAAACAGTGAAAGTCTTCCTGTAACATTTAAAATGTTATTAAAAAGACATTATTCTTCAATAAGCATGCTTTGTTAATTAAAAATTGGATATGATTAATATTATTATTTTTAATGTTTTATGCATTTCTTTTGTCTTTAATGTATGTGTATTTATTATCATGCCTTCTAAAATTCTATTATAATAATGTGTGTACTGCGTAATCACAAAATATCAAGGGCTAATTTACAAATACATGTATATATATAGGCCTATATATATTTCTAATTTTTTATTATTTTTTTTTAGCAGAAATGATTAAAATCAAAAATTCAACTAAATCAAAATGTTCACAATTCCGTAAATTACTTTCAAACAAATTTGACTCAGGATCATTTCTTTATCGCTGATGATCTTTTGTTTTAAAACGTGTGTCACTTTTTTTTTTAAAATAAATTTTGAAGCCTTACGTATTATATAAGAATAATTACAACGGATTCTAGAAAAATGATTATTTGAACCTCAATGCGGTTTCAAACATAGGCCTACCGTTATTGAAAACGCCAATCTTTTTCCTAGCATTGCAATATAATTCGTCAAAGTAGCTCGTTTAGGACGGATAATTTCTGAAGAAAATTGCATAGACTGTCTTACATGTAAGTTGAATGTTATTTATTAAAGTAAATATTTCGTAATTGTCACGCATATACTATCGCTACGTGGCCGCCATTTTGAAAAAGCGAACTTCGTCTATCAGTCGAACGGGCAGTAAAAACGTTATGAACCGAATTTGCTTATCCCGCTAAGCTCTGACTTCTCAACATAAAAAATATTTAAAGAAAATGTTTATTTCACGAGCGAAATTCTGTTTTGTCAACTAAAATTAATAACGGCCGACGATTAAGATTCCGGAAGTGTTAGAAAAGGACTCGTATGCTGAAGAGCTCATAGCAGACGATAGAGAAGCAGTTAGAGTTACGCCGCCGATAGCTCTATTGAACGCACGGTAAGTTTTTCGTCCTGTCATAATCGATCGTGAAAAAAAAAATTGAAAATGAAAATGAAAGCGGAAGATTTCTTTTGGAAGCGGAAGAGCGGGAGATTCGAGGTAAAAGTGGGAGATTCTTCCGCTAAAAGCGGAAGGTAGGCAGGTATGCCTTACTCTTTTCATCAGAACTGGAGTCACTTCTTGAAGAACTGTCCTCTTTCTTGGCAACTGGCAATCGAGATTTTGCTTTCGCAGGAGGAGTAACTTTGGGAGTGGCTGCTTTTACCTTACTCTTTTCATCAGAACTGTCATCACTGCTTGAAGAACTGTCATACCAGCTTGAAGAACTGCTTTCTTTCTTGGCAGCTGGCACCTGAGGCTTTGCCTTTGCAGGAGGAGTAACTTTGGAAGTGGCTGCTTTTACCTTATTCTTTTCATTGCTCAATTGCCTGATGAAGTGTTTCTGCTTTCGTTTTAGGCCAACTTGTTTTGAGGTGAACGAGTACCCCTTTTCACTCAAATATTCACTCCCACGCACGTTAATAAACCTCATATTTTGTGGACCTAACTGATCTCATCGATCAGTCCAACCTGCTTTATTGACCCTCCTTTTCCGGGCCGCTGTTGGGACAGCGTTTTGGTGTAAGTTCCTGTTCTCACCCGCTTGCCTGAATGCCTTTTTTATTCCTGTTTCCTCATCACAGCTGGAGTCTGAACTTGAATCACTACTAGAGCTGTCATCTTGCACTTTCTTCATTGAAGGTGATTTGCTCTGAGCCTTTTGTGGTACAATGGCAGCCTTGGGAGTCAATGCCTTTTTTATCCCTGTTTCCTCATCAGAGCTGGAGTCTGAACTCGAACTACTACTGCTGCCTGCACCTCCCTTAGCTGTAGGAATTTTAACTTGTGGTTTTGTTATAGTCACTGGTATAGATGGTGCCTTCTTTACCTTTTCATCTTCATCAGTACTTGAGTAACTACTTGAAATACTGTCAGATTTCTTTGCAGGTTTTGCCTTTGCAGGGGTAGCAGCTTTGACTATGGCTGCTTTTATTTTATCCTTTTCATCAGAACTGTCATAACTGCTTGAAGAACTGTCCTCTTTCTTGGCAGCTGGCATTTGAGATCTTGCTTTTGCAGGAGGAGTAGCTTTGGATGTGGCTGCTTTTACCTTACTCTTTTCATCAGAACTGGAGTCACTTCTTGAAGGACTGTCCTCTTTCTTGGCAACTGGCAATCGAGATTTTGCTTTTGCAGGAGGAGTAACTTTGGGAGTGGCTGCTTTTACCTTACTCTTTTCATTGCTCAATTACCTGATGAAGTGTTTCTGCTTTCGTTTTAGGCCAACTTGTTTTGAGGTGAACGAGTACCCCTTTTCACTCAAATATTCACTCCCACGCACGTTAATAAACCTCATATTTTGTGGACCTAACAACAGGAAGTCAATCGGCGCTTGCTCTGATCGATCAGTCCAACCTGCTTTATCGACCCTCCTTTTCCGGGCCGCTGTTGGGACATCGTTTTGGTGTAAGTTCCTGTTCTCACCCGCTTGCCTGAATGCCTTTTTTATTCCTGTTTCCTCATCACAGCTGGAGTCTGAACTTGAATCACTACTAGAGCTGTCATCTTGCACTTTCTTCATTGAAGGTGATTTGCTCTGAGCCTTTTGTGGTACAATGGCAGCCTTGGGAGTCAATGCCTTTTTTATCCCTGTTTCCTCATCAGAGCTGGAGTCTGACCTCGAACTACTACTGCTGCCTGCATCTCCCTTAGCTGTAGGAATTTTAACTTGTGGTTTTGTTATAGTCACTGGTATAGATGGTGCCTTCTTTACCTTTTCATCTTCATCAGTACTTGAGTAACTACTTGAAATACTGTCAGATTTCTTTGCAGGTTTTGCCTTTGCAGGGGTAGCAGCTTTGACTATGGCTGCTTTTATTTTACCCTTTTCATCAGAACTGTCATAACTGCTTGAAGAACTGTCCTCTTTCTTGGCAGCTGGCATTTGAGATCTTGCTTTTGCAGGAGGAGTAGCTTTGGATGTGGCTGCTTTTACCTTACCAGACCTGCCTACCCCCCACCTTAGGAAACCAGAAGATCACTGGTCCAAAACCAGAAGATTTTGAATGGAAACCAGAAGATTTTATGCGGAGTCTGGCTTTTTAATAGAAATACCAATAATATAAAATAAATGCAAAATAAAAAAAAATAATGTTAATATTTGTAAATAAACTTACCAATAATGTAATGATTAATGCAAAGCACAACAATTTGTCTACATTTTGTCTAGTCTCCATTCCACTGTTTATTTTAGATGAATTTTTGTCAAGCACACCAAGTGTTAGGCAGTTTTATTTAGATATTTCTTTAGACTTCATTTGAAGAAGGATCTTCACATTTCAGAATAATGGACCATTGAAGTACCGCATCATGATTTTCACTTTTACAGAAATTCATTAAATATTTCATAAATGGATTTTAAAAAAAATATATATTTAACTTTTTATTATCTAATGTACAATCCACAAAAAGGAACATGTGCCTATTGAAAAATTTTAAGAAAAAAGTTATGATTTTTTTTTATTGTACCCATCTAAAATATATATTTTGGGAGAACATGTAGAATTTAAAAAAATAAAATTTACTTAAACCTAAAGCATATAGGCTTTCATCCATGCACAACCTTTTAATTTTATGTATGAGAAACTAGTATACCAAATTTCAGGGACATGGAATAATTACAACTATTCAAAAGGGGTCTTAGCATTTAGTTCAACAGAGGAAAAAAGTCATTTTGAGAAAAACACATTTAAAGTAAAATAAAGACTACAGAACTTTAAAAGTGTTCAAGTGGTTTATTTTTTTAAAATAAATATACCCTATCCATACTACATTGGACTGCTCTTAGTCATTTAGCTCTCTCAGAATTAAATATACTAATACTATATATTACTATCCTTTACATCCTCAGTGTACAGTCTTTTTATTTTCTAATACGACATAGAACCAGAATATTGCAAAGAAATTTTTTTTAAAATATATTTATCAATCCACATTAATAAAATTTGGAATACATGTTGTCTTTGTTATGAGAAAGCAATACCAGTTATTAGTTTTAGAATATCTGGTTCAGATTTTAATTTATAAATGATTTAAATATATAAAACACCTGTATTTTTTCTAAATTTACATGTCCATTAGACTAGAGAAAAAACAGTGAAAGTCTTCCTGTAACATTTAAAATGTTATTAAAAAGACATTATTCTTCAATAAGCATGCTTTGTTAATTAAAAATTGGATATGATTAATATTATTATTTTTAATGTTTTATGCATTTCTTTTGTCTTTAATGTATGTGTATTTATTATCATGCCTTCTAAAATTCTATTATAATAATGTGTGTACTGCGTAATCACAAAATATCAAGGGCTAATTTACAAATACATGTATATATATAGGCCTATATATATTTCTAATTTTTTATTATTTTTTTTTAGCAGAAATGATTAAAATCAAAAATTCAACTAAATCAAAATGTTCACAATTCCGTAAATTACTTTCAAACAAATTTGACTCAGGATCATTTCTTTATCGCTGATGATCTTTTGTTTTAAAACGTGTGTCACTTTTTTTTTTAAAATAAATTTTGAAGCCTTACGTATTATATAAGAATAATTACAACGGATTCTAGAAAAATGATTATTTGAACCTCAATGCGGTTTCAAACATAGGCCTACCGTTATTGAAAACGCCAATCTTTTTCCTAGCATTGCAATATAATTCGTCAAAGTAGCTCGTTTAGGACGGATAATTTCTGAAGAAAATTGCATAGACTGTCTTACATGTAAGTTGAATGTTATTTATTAAAGTAAATATTTCGTAATTGTCACGCATATACTATCGCTACGTGGCCGCCATTTTGAAAAAGCGAACTTCGTCTATCAGTCGAACGGGCAGTAAAAACGTTATGAACCGAATTTGCTTATCCCGCTAAGCTCTGACTTCTCAACATAAAAAATATTTAAAGAAAATGTTTATTTCACGAGCGAAATTCTGTTTTGTCAACTAAAATTAATAACGGCCGACGATTAAGATTCCGGAAGTGTTAGAAAAGGACTCGTATGCTGAAGAGCTCATAGCAGACGATAGAGAAGCAGTTAGAGTTACGCCGCCGATAGCTCTATTGAACGCACGGTAAGTTTTTCGTCCTGTCATAATCGATCGTGAAAAAAAAAATTGAAAATGAAAATGAAAGCGGAAGATTTCTTTTGGAAGCGGAAGAGCGGGAGATTCGAGGTAAAAGTGGGAGATTCTTCCGCTAAAAGCGGAAGGTAGGCAGGTATGCCTTACTCTTTTCATCAGAACTGGAGTCACTTCTTGAAGAACTGTCCTCTTTCTTGGCAACTGGCAATCGAGATTTTGCTTTCGCAGGAGGAGTAACTTTGGGAGTGGCTGCTTTTACCTTACTCTTTTCATCAGAACTGTCATCACTGCTTGAAGAACTGTCATACCAGCTTGAAGAACTGCTTTCTTTCTTGGCAGCTGGCACCTGAGGCTTTGCCTTTGCAGGAGGAGTAACTTTGGAAGTGGCTGCTTTTACCTTATTCTTTTCATTGCTCAATTGCCTGATGAAGTGTTTCTGCTTTCGTTTTAGGCCAACTTGTTTTGAGGTGAACGAGTACCCCTTTTCACTCAAATATTCACTCCCACGCACGTTAATAAACCTCATATTTTGTGGACCTAACTGATCTCATCGATCAGTCCAACCTGCTTTATTGACCCTCCTTTTCCGGGCCGCTGTTGGGACAGCGTTTTGGTGTAAGTTCCTGTTCTCACCCGCTTGCCTGAATGCCTTTTTTATTCCTGTTTCCTCATCACAGCTGGAGTCTGAACTTGAATCACTACTAGAGCTGTCATCTTGCACTTTCTTCATTGAAGGTGATTTGCTCTGAGCCTTTTGTGGTACAATGGCAGCCTTGGGAGTCAATGCCTTTTTTATCCCTGTTTCCTCATCAGAGCTGGAGTCTGAACTCGAACTACTACTGCTGCCTGCACCTCCCTTAGCTGTAGGAATTTTAACTTGTGGTTTTGTTATAGTCACTGGTATAGATGGTGCCTTCTTTACCTTTTCATCTTCATCAGTACTTGAGTAACTACTTGAAATACTGTCAGATTTCTTTGCAGGTTTTGCCTTTGCAGGGGTAGCAGCTTTGACTATGGCTGCTTTTATTTTATCCTTTTCATCAGAACTGTCATAACTGCTTGAAGAACTGTCCTCTTTCTTGGCAGCTGGCATTTGAGATCTTGCTTTTGCAGGAGGAGTAGCTTTGGATGTGGCTGCTTTTACCTTACTCTTTTCATCAGAACTGGAGTCACTTCTTGAAGGACTGTCCTCTTTCTTGGCAACTGGCAATCGAGATTTTGCTTTTGCAGGAGGAGTAACTTTGGGAGTGGCTGCTTTTACCTTACTCTTTTCATTGCTCAATTACCTGATGAAGTGTTTCTGCTTTCGTTTTAGGCCAACTTGTTTTGAGGTGAACGAGTACCCCTTTTCACTCAAATATTCACTCCCACGCACGTTAATAAACCTCATATTTTGTGGACCTAACAACAGGAAGTCAATCGGCGCTTGCTCTGATCGATCAGTCCAACCTGCTTTATCGACCCTCCTTTTCCGGGCCGCTGTTGGGACAGCGTTTTGTGTAAGTTCCTGTTCTCACCCGCTTGCCTGAATGCCTTTTTTATTCCTGTTTCCTCATCAGAGCTGGAGTCTGAACTTGAATCACTACTAGAGCTG
Source organism: Sinotaia quadrata (assembly GCA_028829895.1). Classification (NCBI taxonomy): domain Eukaryota; kingdom Metazoa; phylum Mollusca; class Gastropoda; order Architaenioglossa; family Viviparidae; genus Sinotaia; species Sinotaia quadrata. Next base: position 45,479,777 of record CM054184.1, on the reverse strand, counting down.
TCATCTTGCACTTTCTTCATTGAAGGTGATTTGCTCTGAGCCTTTTGTGGTACAATGGCAGCCTTGGGAGTCAATGCCTTTTTTATCCCTGTTTCCTCATCAGAGCTGGAGTCTGAACTCGAACTACTACTGCTGCCTGCATCTCCCTTAGCTGTAGGAATTTTAACTTGTGGTTTTGTTATAGTCACTGGTATAGATGGTGCCTTCTTTACCTTTTCATCTTCATCAGTACTTGAGTAACTACTTGAAATACTGTCAGATTTCTTTGCAGGTTTTGCCTTTGCAGGGGTAGCAGCTTTGACTATGGCTGCTTTTATTTTACCCTTTTCATCAGAACTGTCATAACTGCTTGAAGAACTGTCCTCTTTCTTGGCAGCTGGCATTTGAGATCTTGCTTTTGCAGGAGGAGTAGCTTTGGATGTGGCTGCTTTTACCTTACTCTTTTCATCAGAACTGGAGTCACTTCTTGAAGAACTGTCCTCTTTCTTGGCAACTGGCAATCGAGATTTTGCTTTCGCAGGAGGAGTAACTTTGGGAGTGGCTGCTTTTACCTTACTCTTTTCATTGCTCAATTGCCTGATGAAGTGTTTCTGCTTTCGTTTTAGGCCAACTTGTTTTGAGGTGAACGAGTACCCCTTTTCACTCAAATATTCACTCCCACTCACGTTAATAAACCTCATATTTTGTGGACCTAACAACAGGAAGTCAATCGGCGCTTGCTCTGATCGATCAGTCCAACCTGCTTTATCGACCCTCCTTTTCCGGGCCGCTGTTCTCACCCGCTTGCCTGAATGCCTTTTTTATTCCTGTTTCCTCATCAGAGCTGGAGTCTGAATTTAATCACTACTAGAGCTGTCATCTTGCACTTTCTTCATTGAAAGTGATTTGCTCTGAGCCTTTTGTGGTACAATGGCAGCCTTGGGAGTCAATGCCTTTTTTATCCCTGTTTCCTCATCAGAGCTGGAGTCTGAACTCGAACTACTACTGCTGCCTGCATCTCCCTTAGCTGTAGGAATTTTAACTTGTGGTTTTGTTATAGTCACTGGTATAGATGGTGCCTTCTTTACCTTTTCATCTTCATCAGTACTTGAGTAACTACTTGAAATACTGTCAGATTTCTTTGCAGGTTTTGCCTTTGCAGGGGAGCAGCTTTGACTATGGCTGCTTTTATTTTACCCTTTTCATCAGAACTGTCATAACTGCTTGAAGAACTGTCCTCTTTCTTGGCAGCTGGCACTTGAGATTTTGCTTTCACAGGAGGAATAACTTTGGAAGTGGCTGCTTTTACCTTACTCTTTTCATCAGAACTGGAGTCACTACTTGAAGAACTGCTTTCTTTCTTGGCAGCTGGCACTTGAGATTTTGCTTTCGCAGGAGGAGTATCTTTGGAAGTGGCTGCTTTTACCTTACTCTTTTCATCAGAACTGTCATCACTGCTTGAAGAACTGTCATACCAGCTTGAAGAACTACTTTCTTTCTTGGCACCTGGCACCTGAGTCATTGCCTTTGCAGGAGTAGTAACTTTGAAAGTGGCTGCTTTTACCTTACTCTTTTCATCAGAACTGTCATCACTGCTTGATGAAATGCTTTCTTTCTCGCCAGCTGGCACTTGAGATTTTGCTTTCACAGGAGGAGTAACTTTGGAAGTGGCTGCTTTTACCTTACTCTTTTCATCAGAACTGTCATCACTGAATGAAGAACTGCTTTCTTTCTTGGCAGCTGGCACTTGAGATTTTGCTTTTGCAGGAGGAGTAATTTTGGGAGTGGCTGCTTTTACCTTACCCTTTTCATCAGAACTGGAGTCACTGCTCGAAGAATATAAAAGGAACTTTACAAATCGAATCATTAGTCCAGTGGCAAATCAGTTCACAAATCCAATAAGATTTCTATCTGTGAAAATTCATCAGTTCTAGCATTGCTAACATTAGTAAAAGGTATCAGGTATAGCTCAAACAATTAAAGAACAATTACTATCAGAAACAGTGAAATAAAATAAAGAATGATTATACTAGTCAAAGTAAATTATTATTATACTTGCATTACAAATTATCAAATAATTGTTAGCATTTGTCTACTTCTTTTACTTTTTTTTTCATTAAATAATACTAACACACATGAATATTAGCCTAATTAAATAATGTCAGGAAATATTACTTTTTCTAGCATTTGCTTTCTATCTTTATCTGAGAGTGAAGAATGAGTTGTAAAGACACAGGAACTTATGTAATTATTGGTTTTTACCACCTGCTATAATTCTCTTGATGTATATGACAATTCTAGACAAGTGTGTGGGCAGATGTTATTTTTTTTTCCTGCTGACAGTCAGTAATACTTGCTTGATCCAGACAAGAATTTGATGCAGAAAGTTATTTCCCCTAAAGAGATGAGTTTGCCTGTCTAATTTCAGGAATTTACATTTCAATAATTGAAGAGGACTAACCTCCCTCCAAACTTCTACTGCAATATTCAATTCAACAGACCACTAGAGGTGCATCCTCAGCTGATCATCCTCCAATTCCTGTTCCATTTTACTTCTGATTAGTAATAACCAGGGTCCAAAGCAACCCAATCTAATTCTGAAGATGAAAATATAAAAATATTTTAACTAAAATGAAAGAATTTTAATGACTCTTTAAGTGAGTAGTTGAATTTCATGAGATTTTATAAACCAGACTGCTTTCAAAACTAGTAATTTTGTCTCATGGCATCACTGTCACTTCTCTTCTGTTGGAAAGGAATGGGGGACCTCATCCTTGCTAGCCAAAATTATCCCCCTTTATTCAATATACTGAACCCACAAATCTTTATCTTGTTCATGACAGTTGCAGTTGTACTGGTCCTTAGATTATAACGAGTTAAGAACAAAGCCACTGACTGCAGTACTTGTGTTTCTGTTGAAATTTTTCTTCTTTGATTCTTTCACTGAACACTATAAAATAAATTCTTCATATCTAACCTTCCATTGCCATTTCTCTCTATCCACAGATGCTACAATTGTTACATGGAGAAACAAATTAATAAAACATTAAAATACAAACCTGGAATCTGACTCTGTAACCAACTTTGGTTTCTTAGATGGGATATCTGAGGTCTCACTGGACTTCCTCTTTGTGGATGTCCTGACAACATTAAAACAACATATCAAATAAATGATTCCAAATAATATATAATAAAATTTAATGTTAAATATGTTCTTTAACTCCATTAGGTCAACAAAGATTCAAAGGTGAGCTCTGGCTTAATAGTGATTTTCATTGTAGTAGAGTCAAGACAAATTATACTTGACCTCTTAACCTGCTTTCATTTAAATTCGTTATTTTTCTTGTTGGGATGCAGTTCTTTGTAAGAGTAAAGTAATCATCATGCTCTGATACATACGCCTATTCATAGGGAGAGAAAAAACTCACTCCAGTTATGTAACATTTTAGACAATAGCTGATTGTAGGTCGAACCAAGCTTTATCATGTGACTAATGATTCGCGCCATAAATTCGTATACTCCTTTAAATACACTGATCACGCCGTAGACCCGCATTCACGAGGAAAGGACGGACCATTGTGAGCGTCTAAGTCATCTGAAATTCTGTGGATCACGTGAGACCCGCTGCTGATCATACTGTTGTATAGAATAAGGTAACACATCAATTTCTTAAACTATTGTTTGTATTTTCATTCAAAAGTTATCGTTGTGTGAATTTATGCATATTATTTATTGCAGGAATTGTATTATTGCGATTTCCTCCAAAACATGTGGCTTGATAAAAGTGTGGCTAAGTTAGAATGTTACATCCTTTAAATTAATTGTTAAATTGGAGAAACAATAATTTGTAAACTCAAAATAACTGATTTGTATCACAGAACGTCTGTGCATGTTTTGTAAAATTCTTGCTAACAATTTAAATTCATTTTGTGCGTATTGTATTGTTGTAATTGTAAAGCGCATATGCGTGATTTTAAATTGTAATCTTTGATTCTCTTATTGAATTTCATTTGTAAAATATAATGCTTCTTTGGAATTCATACGTTCATGTGTACGTTAATGGTAAAAACACACATGCGTGACCACATTGTATCTTTATTATATTATCTAAATATTAATGTAAAGATACAAGGTCAAGGAATAAGCTATGCTATTGTCAACCACATGTATTGGATTGCGAAACTGTGAGGACTATCGCTCATAGGAATTCATTTATTTCCAGAGCGGGTTTTTTGTTTCTTCTTGTACCTTTGGTCTTCTTCATCGTCGTAAAATTCACCACCAGTGAATCTGCCTGAAGATTGCTCGATTGAAGTCTAAGCAATTGGCTGAGTCTGAATTCCTGGTGTAATTCAGAAGTGGGATGCAATTGATGAACGACTGTCGACCAAGTTGGTGATAACTAGGCCATGGAGTCTGATAATCCAGCAGAGTTTCATTGGAGACCACGTGCTTCATTTATCGTCGCCATTTTGAGAAACCAGCTAAGTACAAAGACTGGTGTACTTGAACTAAATAAACTCTATCGCAATCTATTCAAACACTCGCGTGTTAGACAAATAGCATAGTATTAGGAGACTTGATGTCATCTGAATTTTGAATACCTTTTGTTATTTGTTATATTTTATTAAATTCCTTTTTACTTTGTTAAAACAATTATTGTAGTTGGTTCTTTATGCAAAAAGACCTATAGGATTGGGTGGGGGCGAATGAGTCAAGAAAAAGAAGATTGAAATTTGAATGCATAATTAACTATAATTGCTTAACGTTTCCCAGTCCATGCTTTGTACACAAGTTTGCCTTATTAATTAATTAATGGCTTAAACTACAAGCCTTAAATTTAATCAGACTGAAGGGTGAATTTGAGCAGCCAGTCTGTTTCAGGATAGGAGAATGAATTTTAATTAACCTAAATTCTAAAATTCTGAAACAGTGTCTATAAATAAAAACTGGACAGGTAACATTCATATAAATGATTTATTTTAAATAAATAAATTTTCATATAAATAAAACCACCTCATTTTTGGTTAGAAACCCAATCTTAATAAAGAGTAATTACATGTAGTAATAAATCATTAAATGGGCAATATATACCAGTTACAACTGACACTGATTCAAATGACAAGTTCAAATATGTCATGTTTAGTGGTTGAAAATTTTCTTTTTTTCCTAAAGGATTTAACTAATATTTTATAATTTTCAAAACTGATCATCAAAATTACATCTATGCTCTTTACCTCAGTTATACATTGCACAATAAAATGGGATGAAATGGTAACTATTATACTGTTTGATTTTGCTCAACTATTCTGTTCTTTTATTTAAAAAATAAAACTTTCAATACTATTACAATCACTCATTAAATAAGATTTACAAATGTATATATCATGACTGGCTAGGTACAAATATAAAATTATTTTTAAAAGCCAAAAGCTATATATTTGTATAGACATAATTCACAACTGCTTTGCATCTTTTAAATTTGAATTAGATGAGACCAAGTGAAAAGAAATCTAAGTCAGCCATGCAAATACATAAGAATAGTATTAGGTGATCAAATTACATACCGTAATTTCAAAGTCATAGTCCCAGTGAATACTGATAATGGTGATTTATGACAGAGCTGAATCTTTTAATTTTAAAAATGAAAAAACTCTAAGCACCTTACACTACTAAATATACAGTAATATATGATACAAAAGCAGAAGTACATAACAATAAACTTAATAGTTAATACAAAAATTAAAAATTAAAAAAGTGATTATCTGCATATTTAAAGATGATCAATGCTAAAAAACATACAGTAAAGCATTTTACTTTACACTAAAAGTATATTTACCAAAACTGCTAGCTAATTAAACTTTGCCAATGCTTAGAAAAATTGAAAATATTTGTTTTATTTATTTATAAATATGATGTAGGTTCCTGTTCATTTGCTCTTTTTAAACAACTTCACCAAGCAAGAAATGTAAAGAATTCCTTATCTTGTTTATGTTGTCTTTAAGTTTAATTCACATTATGATACTAATTGTTGGTGCTAATAATATAAAATTAAAAAAGTAGAGAAGTAGCAAAAACTAGGAACCCAAATCAAGTAAACACAAAAGATTCCAAACAGAAATTCTTCCATATATCACAGAGCATTTATTTCTGTTTGATGTGCTTGAAATTCAAAATATCTTATTTGTCTACGATCTTGTGAAAGAATTTAAAGAGATTTTTTAATGTGATACTTAATACTTAAACTAGTTAAAGAGATAAACTGTATAATGCAGATACTTATACTGTGGAGTACTACCAAATGATCCTCTTTACCTTAAGGCCTTACAACCCAGAATAAAGCTAAATGAAAAGTCACAATAATATCTTTCAATAGCATTTTTATGATAGTAATTGTATTCAATTCTTGTTTTTTATTTTATCCTAATTTAAAATTTATACTAATACTAATGAAGTATAAATCTTGCTTACAATTTATTTTACAGGCACTAGCTAATCACACATTTTAATTAAATTCACCTTGGGTCTGGCAGACGAGAACTCCGGTTGCCTTCCCTCCGGAACATTTGCCTTGAGTTTGAATATTCCTGGGATCGAGACCAAAGTAGAAAAATTAAAATCCCTTAGTCAGAGATCAAAGATAAATGATGCCCTAATCAACGATGCCTCACATTACAAAGGGTCTCTCATAATCAATGGATGCATTATGGCCTTATTGCACACTCTATACCAGGGGTCTCAAACTTGCTGACCCTTTCTTCAGTGTGGAAGATGTCCCTCCTGTGCTTCAAATGGATCTAATTGACATAAGTGTAATTCTGAACTCAAAGCCAAGTTCAGGGAGGTGAGTGGAAAAACAGACAAGCTTGGACAGTTTTTGAGAGAATTGCCCCTTACCTTCCCTGAGCTTTCCAGGATGTTCAAGCGGACCAAATATCTGTGTGAATAGCTCTTCTCCACCATGAACTTGAATAAGTCAAAATTCAAGGACAAACTTACTGATGAGCATCTTCAAGCCATACTGAGGGTCACAGTGGCTTCCTCCCTGAAGCCAAATGTGTCTGAGCTGTGTAAGAGGAAGTGTTGCCAGGTCTCTGGCAGCAGGGAATAATGATGCGGCCCAGCTTCACCCAGATTCTACTTCCAGTGGCCCCCAGGCAAAATGAGTTTGAGACCCCTGCTCTATACGTTTTCACTTGTGCATTCATATAGATGAGATATCATGTGTCAGTCGGGTTTTCCCGCAAACAGCGGGAGTAACTATGACTCTCTTAAGGTACGGTTCCGCACTACTATGGGTTTAGATATGTAAATACATACATGTACAGAAAATATCTTCAGGAAGTTGAAAACAGAAACAAAATGCAGAGAGACAGCAAGCGAGCGATATCTAAACCCATAGTAGTGCGGAACCTTACTTTAAAGAGTCGTAAATGAATTAGTGTAATCCAAGTACTTGTCTTGCCTACGATATTTGGGGCCGCGATCTCGTAGTGGTCGCGAATCGTTCCCGCCGCGGGAACGGCCAGCAGTGCTCCTGGGCCAGATGGGCCTCAAGGAGGGGGCCCTGGTGCCCCTCACGCTACCTGGATTCGTCGAGTCCCCCACCGGGTCTTACGCCCCACGTCTGCGCTTCTGCCGTTTCCACGATCGTCAGAAAGCACGGGCATGCCTGACCACGTATCGAACGAGCTTGTGTTGTTGACAGAGTTTCTCCTCATACCAGCTAGGGAGGCTTTCGCTAGTTACCTGAGGGGAAGGTTTTACGCCGGGCCGGTCGATGCAAGTGCCTGAGGGCCGTCCTTCTTCGCTCAAATGAGTCCCGTCAGGCCCCGGGTGGCATGCTTCGGCCTGCCCATCGAACAGGAGATTTGCCCGTCTCTCAGCGGACCGATCTCAAGGCGTAGCGATCAGCAAACCTTCGGTTCCGTCCTTGCTGATCATAACCTTAGCCCTGTTCCAAAGGGCGCACCGCAAGCCGGTAATTTTATGCATCTGAGGACAGGAGGCGATAAAATCGGACCTTTTCTCGCGACGCCTTAGGGGTGCTCTGGTAGCCGGTCCCCCTTTTGCCATCTTAACCCATTCGGGATCATTTTCCTGTTGTGGGCTAGTTTGTTCAGTTTGAATTTGAGTATCGCTTGCACTCAGTGCGATATCCGTGGTTACCACACTACAGGTCCCCTTCCGCTGGCTTGCGGCGGGGACATACCCAAAGTTCGCACCCCGGTCTTCCCAGCTCAGCCGTTGCCTTGTTCTGGCGGTTCAACCTAAGAATAGGTTGAACAGGCTAATCGTTCCGCCAAGCGCCGCCGTGGTCAACGCGATTTTGGTTCTTTTTATCGGCAGTTTCAGGGTTTTGAGAATGCTATTCATCTCGGGAAACCACCCGCCCCGTGTGCCGATGGGGAAGCTCTCGATCAACACTTTGGGGTTCGCGACGTCCCCCAGGTAAACATGTGACCAATTTAAAATGATGGTCTAGAATTAGACTTTATCTTTTCTATTCCCACCAAAAAGCTTTCAATTTTCATGGGTAAGTAGTAAGTAAGTGACTAATTTAAAATGACAGTCAATAAACGAGCCTAATAAAATGCTTTCCTTTTTCACCAAAGCTTTCAATTTTCATGAGTATTATACATGTAACTAAATTTTAAAAGACAGTCAACAAATGTGTCTAATAAAAGTGAACCCACTGGATGAACAAACATCAAAGCAAAATTCTGAACATTTATCATTTTATGTACATTCAAAATGATGAGGACTAATTTATAATATGGTCAAATAACCTGGTCCCCTATTATAAGTATTATCGTGTTATATCAGGTCTCAGTGATATAGCTAATAATAATTAGTGCATTATTATCACTTTTAACATATCAATCATTTAAGAAATAAACATTTCTGATCAATACATATCTTAAATTAATTAAACTCATCCTCAACTTTTCTTTTAATTTAAAGTAGTACTTGTAGATATAGATAAATCAATAAAATCTTTTTTTTATAAATATCTACAAATAAGAAATGTCAGTATGACTATGAATGTTTAGTAAAATACGAAGCTAAGACTGTCTTTGAGAATAAAATATAAACATTTTAATGGTCAAACTTGAATTTATTGCAAAATATTTTGAAGCATATATGCAGATAAATGTGGAAAAGATTCAAGCTGACAGTATGATGATGTGGCTTGTGATACTGATAACCCATATAAGAGTTTCCTTTTTTTGTACTCAAAGATTTTTAACAAACATAAATTTGTAACAAGTTTACTCATATAGTCAATCTTTGCATTCCCAAGACAATGATGTAAAGGATGAAAAAAGGCATCAACCCACTTTCTACAGACTAAAATGTATGAGTGACATTTACACTACTAAAGAGTTATGCTAGATTTAATTTCTCTTTTACAACTAAACTATTTTAAACTTAAAATAAATGAATCTTTGATTGAATTAAACCAGTAACAAGAAACATCTATCAGAAATAACTTGTATATATATATACACAGATAATTGGATAATAATTTTTTTTCTAATTTACTATCTTTGATGCTTTAAGTTTAACTTTAAGTATAAGAAAGAGACCTCTTCACTTTGAAATCACATTCGATCATAACTGAAAAGATTGGTCAAAGTTTTCCTTTTGGAATCAGTATTTAAATAAAATACTACTGACCCACTTTATACCTCATTAGCATGTTTCTAGCATTAATCATATTATAAGCCTACAGTAAAATTACTGAAAGGCAAAAACTCAGGCAACCCTAGTCATCTACTCATTCATAGACAACTAATGACTATACATATAGTACACATGATTATTAAATATTACATATATTGATATAAACACTTCAACTAGTGGTAAAAATATGTTTATCAACTTAGCTAATTATACTTTATAGCTGCCCTTACTGTATTATGTGTATATTCAAACATAGATAATAATAAGATATTTATACATATGTACTGCATAAATTTATGAACCAAATATTGTGCCCATATACTGATATAGGGGGCTTATCTATTTAATTTACAGAAAAAGGGGGAGGTAATCAGAAAATTAATTTTTATCCCTGATTATCTCCACTTGGCCATCGCGCGACGCAACAGACGTTAGTTTTAGCAAGTGTCGTCTGCTAGCTAAATGACGTCTTAATTAGTGCACAGTCATACATTTTCTGTCAAGTCAGCAAGTTAGTTATATGTTGGTTTGTTGCTGACTTAAAACATAGAGGAAAATATATTTTAGATTTGTTAAATAAAATCTCTACAGTTGATATACACATTTTACCTAGGGCAAATTATATTTTTATTTATATATATATAAGATAGTGACCAATATAACAACATATTAATGTCTAATAAATTGATATTTTAATTAAAAATATTGCACTTCAATATTCTTAAAAAAATTATTTCATTAATTTGTAAGTGAACTTGAATTTGGCATTTCTAGAAATTGGCTGTGGTGTGAGAGTTATTCTCTTTTGGCATTTTTAGAAACTGGCTGTGGCATGAGGGTTTTTTCTTTTTGGTATTTCTAGAAATTGGCTGTCCACACGTGTTGGAAAGAAGGAAGATAGATAATATATTATATAGCAAAGAAGCTTGATAGTCAATAATATAGCTCTGGGCCTGGTTCGTACAGCCAGATATATAAATTAATTACGGGTGACATTAACATGTAGGCAAGCCATCCCAACATGAGTGCTTTAAGTAGTAATATTAAAATATATTTATATTTAAAACGAAATAAAGACAGAACAGCAGTTACATATAATGAATAGTTCAATGGTTATTATTAGACTTTGTAAATGTATATCAATCCTAATTATGACCATGAGACTAGGGTATTAATTTTTGCCTAGTCATATTTCAATAAATATTAAAATAGTAAAATATACTGATTCAAGCAGTCTCTCATGCGACTAGGGTATTAATTTTTGCCTAGTCATATTTCAATAAATATTAAAATAGTAAAATATACTGATTCAAGCAGTCTCTCATGCGACTAGGGTATTAATTTTTGCCTAGTCATATTTCAATAAATATTAAAATAGTAAAATATACTGATTCAAGCAGTCTCTCATGCGACTAGGGTATTAATTTTTGCCTAGTCATATTTCAATAAATATTAAAATAGTAAAATATACTGATTCAAGCAGTGCAGGTGCACTGATATGAAAGTAAAAGGGATCTGGACAGCCATGAAGAATAGGCAATGTCCTCAAATGTGGGTGATGAAGGTTCAGGTTCAACCTCAGTGTTTATGAACACTTTACAACATAAACATTATCTACCTGGTTCAGTTGGATTATCAAGTTGAACCCTGATTGTAAAGTGCTGAAAAATTTAACTAAAATAAAATCTACAAATTTATTTAATTATTGCAGGCCCTAAAAATGTTTACTGTAGGCCATAAACAGATAGTATTAGTAAGCAAAGGTGATGAACAAATGATGTCAATTTGAAAAGGTTAAGGGGAGGTTTGAGGGTGAAACTGGAAAAAACTCACATAAAAATCAAGCAATCACAACTCCTGTATTTATTAACTTATTGCCATAATTTTTTGTATGCAGTTAATCACACCTATTGCTAACACAATTAAGCAATAAAACAGTTTATCTGATGTTTTAATGTGTAGTTATATGGATTATAATGACACATGTGTTTTTGTGTCGACGCAAAACTACATTCCGCCGTTCAACTGATTACAAGTAAACTATACATTATTTTAATCATGTGAAATTTGGTATACTTCAGCCAAGTTCAGGTAGGTATGTTGTAGTACAATGTGAACTAACATGAAAAGTCTACCATGAAAATTTTTGTTGTTTTTGTTGAAATATATATTTGAAGAGGTTTGACATAGTAAAAATAAGTCTTCTATTTTACACACTTGCTTCTTTCTAGTTCAGAATGTAGCCATATGTGTGCTGGAACTATGTTCAAAATTTCATGGCATTCTGATAAATAGTTTCTGAGATATCTATAAAACCGTACTGGCAGCGCATAAAAAACTGATTCTGAGAAAACGCGTCGCAAAGTTTTTCTTTACTAAAGTCATGTGTTTTGATAATAAATATAAGTTAAATAGATGAATCTTTTTATTTTATAATCAAACATTAATTATATTTTAAAGACAGTAACATTACCAACTTATTCATGACCACCAGCAAGATAAAACTGCTGAATGTTAGCATTATTAGATGCATTTTGAACAATTTTTACGCGTACATTGTGAAAAATAAAACTGAGACAGTGACAGGCTAAGTCGTGTCTTGTCTAGTGCACTGATGGTAGTTTGTCGCTATCCCCTAGAGGTTTCTGGCAATGTGGGCATAAAAGTCTCTTTATAAAGTTTAAAAGGAGTTCACAGTCTACAAAACGAAAGCCTGTTAATGTTATTTGTTCATTATCACTGTCAACTTCCATTTCACACGCTTTACCTTCAAGTTTTGCATGAGGCAGAGACATTGCCTGTAGCAGACGATGTATTTGTGACACGGCGTCGCTCATTGTATACAACACGTGTTCAGCATAGAATTATTTACTGTAATCAGTCATTTAGTATGTCTGTTTCCCTGGAATCTTCGATTTCTGGAAGAGTAGGATTGTTTTATTTTCCCCATCTTAGTTTTACTGTACTCAAGCCTCAAATAGAACTCAAACTGAACGTAGATTGTAACTTTCATGAGATCGAAGCTGTGAAACACGCCATGAGGTCAGTTTGCTAAATCCGACTTGCTCTTGAAAGCTAATCGCTGATTGGCTGATTTTAGACCCTTTGCTATATTAGTCTTTTAACAAGTAGCCAATGAAAATGCATGTTATGGTGGATTTTGGACATGGAAATGGGAAGCTAAAGCTGGCTTTTCTGGTTCTTTTGGTATATTATATGTAATATTATATTATGTAGGAGACGAGATATGACCTTTGAAACTTTATGCATATATAATTAGCTATAATTGCACTTTTGTTTATGCATACCTACTCAATTAAAACTTAAATTAAAGGGCTTTTTATTAACAGCTACGAAAATGTGAACGTGGGAAATGAAAGTAGAATGATTAAAGTTAACAATAACACGAAGAACAAAAAACACACAAAAAATAAAAAATCTTATAATTTTCACCCTCAAACCTCCCCTTAAATAAAGGTGATGAACAAATGATGTCATTTCTAAAGAGAAATGAATAATTATAATTCATGCTATAGGATAAACAGCAGTCACGAACAAATGATATCAGATCTAAAGTGAAATAAATAACTCACACCATAGGGTAGAGTGGCATGAAGACATCATCATCTAAAGTCTTTTTTATGCGGCTAAGTTTATGGTACAAATAATGGAACTTAAGGTACAGTTAACAAAGCTCTGTGACACAGTTATTGAACTTGTTGTTATGGTACAAATAATGGAACTAAGGTACAGTTAACAATAACTGTGTCACAGAGCTTTGCTAACTGTACCTTTGTTCCGCGCAACAAGTTCATTAACCGTATCATTTACGTAGTGTATATCTCGAAAAGACCGGAGTTCATTACTCAAGAAAAAAAGGTGTGTGTGTGTGTGTGTGTGTGTGTGTGTGTGTGTGTGTGTGAAATTATAAATTAAGGTTGTATTGATTGCTGCTATAAAGTTTTCTTATGTTTGGTTTTATACATCTATGATAAATATAAAAACGGATTCAATAACCGCAGAATAATGCAGTTTACTCCAACAGTACAACCAAATAGTTTATTACATATTACAAACTAAATATATCTTACCACTGCACAACTGGTCAAAAATTTATTTCAACAGTGATGATTAATTTTTTCACGCTGCATATGAAAGGGAAACGTTTGTACAAAGTGCATATCTCCTCTATGACATTTACCTGTTATATGAAGCACCGCAGGGGATTTCCTTTTATTTGGTGCTACAATCATTACGATAATTTCTACAGAATACAGAGAGAGTAAGTTTGTGCATTGATTTTCTTACAAAATATATCGCCCAAAGAGTGGACAACTTACCCACGCATACACGCGAGGGACGGCACACGCACACACGCACTGCCGCCCAAGCCCAGCACTTTTCAGCAACCATTAATTAAGGAACACGCATGACCAGCCGACCTAGCCATCTCGGGCTTTGGGTCTGATGCTCTGGCCAGGTCGAAGGTCTGGCGTTACGTAACACGGATGGCTCGCAGCTCCCCGATCAACACAGAACACGAGCGGGAGCGGTGTGTAAGCTCATTGGGCCGCACCTTAAAACAGACCAGGAAGAAAAAGAAGGAGAGGAAACAGAGAGGGGTAAGCCTTCACAAACACACCACACGCACACCCACCCACCCCCACCCACCCCCACCACAAACACCGGCCTCCCTCAACGACCCCCTTGGACAATCACCCCCCCCCCCAGAAATAGACCTAAAATTACTTAAACATCCCAAAAAATTCAGCAATCCTCCAATAGCCAAACAAAAAGCACTCGAACACATAAACAAAAACTACCCCAACCACCGCCACATATACACAGATGGTTCAAAAAACAAAATAGGAACAGGGGCAGCAGCACACACACATACAGGCACGTATACATATAAATTAGACGAAAAACACTCAATACTAACAGCAGAACTCATAGCGATCAATCAAGCACTAACATTAGCAACCAACTCCACAAACAAGCAAACGCAGCTCCTAATATTAACTGACTCACTAACATCGTTACAAAACATAGCAAACCCCTTCCAGACAACAAGAACAAACAACAAATCAAATAACAAAACAGATACAAACACTAGAGAAAAAAGGAATAAAAACAACGCTACTCTGGATCCCCAGCCACACCAACATTACTGGAAATGAAACAGCAGACAAGGGAGCTAAATACGGAAGCAAACAAGGCAAACAACTACACACACCAATACACACATCAGAAATACACACACAAATCAAAAACACATACAAAAGAAAGACCCCCACCCCACTCCCCCCAAACTCACAAACATAAACCATAACAGAGCGATATACAGATTGAGATACAACAACACAAGATATACACACAAAATAAACAACGAAACAAAAACATGCACGCATTGCATGACGGACAACACAATCGAACATTTCCTACTCCAATGCAACAAATACACAACAGACCTATTAAACCTACCATTCACCAACAAATACACAACAGAGCTATTAAGCCTACCATTCACCAACAAATACACAACAGACCTATTAAACCTACCATTCACCAACAAATACACAACAGACCTATTAAACCTACCATTCACCAACAAATACACAACAGACCTATTAAACCTACCATTCACCAACAAATACACAGCAGACCTATTAAACCTACCATTCACCAACAAATACACGACAGACCTATTAAACCTACCATTCACCAACAAATACACGACAGACCTATTAAACCTACCATTCACCAACAAATACACGACAGACCTATTAAACCTACCATTCACCAACAAATACACGACAGACCTATTAAACCTACCATTCACCAACAAATACACGACAGACCTATTAAACCTACCATTCACCAACAAATACACAACAGACCTATTAAACCTACCATTCACCAACAAATACACAACAGACCTATTAAACCTACCATTCACCAACAAATACACAACAGACCTATTAAACCTACCATTCACCAACAAATACACAACAGACCTATTAAACCTACCATTCACCAACAAATACACAACAGACCTATTAAACCTACCATTCACCAACAAATACACAGCAGACCTATTAAACCTACCATTCACCAACAAATACACGACAGACCTATTAAACCTACCATTCACCAACAAATACACGACAGACCTATTAAACCTACCATTCACCAACAAATACACGACAGACCTATTAAACCTACCATTCACCAACAAATACACGACAGACCTATTAAACCTACCATTCACCAACAAATACACGACAGACCTATTAAACCTACCATTCACCAACAAATACACAACAGACCTATTAAACCTACCATTCACCAACAAATACACAACAGACCTATTAAACCTACCATTCACCAACAAATACACAACAGACCTATTAAACCTACCATTCACCAACAAATACACAACAGACCTATTAAACCTACCATTCACCAACAAATACACAACAGACCTATTAAACCTACCATTCACCAACAAATACACAACAGACCTATTAAACCTACCATTCACCAACAAATACACGACAGACCTATTAAACCTACCATTCACCAACAAATACACTACAGACCTATTAAACCTACCATTCACCAACAAATACACGACAGACCTATTAAACCTACCATTCACCAACAAATACACGACAGACCTATTAAACCTACCATTCACCAACAAATACACAACAGACCTATTAAACCTACCATTCACCAACAAATACACAACAGACCTATTAAACCTACCATTCACCAACAAATACACGGAAGAAAGGAAATTCCTCAAATACACAACAGACCTATTAAACCTACCATTCACCAACAAATACACAACAGAGCTATTAAGCCTACCATTCACCAACAAATACACAACAGACCTATTAAACCTACCATTCACCAACAAATACACAACAGACCTATTAAACCTACCATTCACCAACAAATACACAACAGACCTATTAAACCTACCATTCACCAACAAATACACAACAGACCTATTAAACCTACCATTCACCAACAAATACACAACAGACCTATTAAACCTACCATTCACCAACAAATACACGACAGACCTATTAAACCTACCATTCACCAACAAATACACGACAGACCTATTAAACCTACCATTCACCAACAAATACACGACAGACCTATTAAACCTACCATTCACCAACAAATACACGACAGACCTATTAAACCTACCATTCACCAACAAATACACAACAGACCTATTAAACCTACCATTCACCAACAAATACACGGAAGAAAGGAAATTCCTCAAATACACAACAGACCTATTAAACCTACCATTCACCACCCAAGCTCTCCTATACCCCAAAGAACACAATCAAAGCCACGTTCACCTGGCACTTATCACATTTCTCCTAGAAACACACACACTGCATTTACTTTAAAAAAATAAAATACATATTTTAAAAATTAAAAAAATAAAATAAAAAAAATTAAAATTTTTTTTTTTTAAATCCATGCAAACACGCACAAACACAAATCTCAAACTCGCTGGTCCAATATGCAAGCGACACGCAAATACACACACACAAGGTAACTCCGAAAAAAGCTTAAGAGGAACATAATAATTAATATTTAAAAAAAACAAAAACCCACACAATACAATAACCCACCACAATCACACGGCCAGACAGGAAGATACAACACAACGCAAGAACACCACACCCCACCCTCCTTGAATACAAGTGATAGGAGGAAGGCCCCACAGGAAGCTACCAAGGACTGAAAACATCAACAAGATGAAAAGTCCTAACGCAATCCCTGTGGGTGCACTGTCAGCGGAATCATCATCATTATCAATCATTTTTTGTGCTGCACACGCAGACGTTCGGCTTCTTCAACGAATGGTTTCTTTTCACCCTCGTTCAACAATCTGCAGCAATGAATAGGACATTGGTCAACAACGGGCCAGTTTTCCGTATGCAAAGTCAATATTCATATAGCAGGGTAGCTTACAGTAGTTAGGACAGGTCAATCTATAGTTACATTAAGTCTTCAGGAAAGAACACGCCAATCTACACTTACATTAATTTTTAATTCTTCAAGATAGAACAGCCAATCAACACTTACATTAAGTTTTCAGTCTTCAAGAAAGAAAAAACTAATGTACAATTACATTATGTCTTCAGCCAGCAAGATAGAACAGGCCAATCTACAGTTACATTAGGTCTTCAGCCTGTAAGATAGAACAGGCCAATCTACAATTATATTCAGTCTTCAGCCTATAGGATAGTTCAGGCCAATCCAAGATTCCAACAAATAAGAAAGTGTTGCAAAAAAGAAATAAAATAAAATAAAGTAAATCTGCAAAATAATTGACAAGGATCATTTGTTGATTAAAGCCACGGTAAGCAGGAAGATTAGCCATAAACTAATGTTTAGATAATTTGTTTATCAAGACTCAAATGTACGAGTGAATGTTTCATTCATTTACTAACGAAGTACATGCACTTTAAAACACCAGTTAGCAGGAAGATTTATCTCCAATCCCTGACTGAATGCGAAGATCGTTATTTGCCCAACGTCCCTGTTGCAGAAGTCACAAGAACGTTTTTTTTCTTTTCTAATAATTGTTGAAACATTTTGAAAATTAACAGTTCAGCAAAAATTACATGCAATTGCTTCCTTTCGTATTAGCGTATACGTGCATAGACTGTTAAACAGGTTCTGTTATTAAGTACTATTTATAAAGAAAAGTTGGGGGGGGGGGTATTTTTTTTTGTTGTCTAACATGAACACATCTTGACAAAATTATTCTTAGGAATGGGGGTAGGGATTGTAATACGCGAATTTATGATGCGCCAAGTTGATTTGGAACACGTTTACAAAGATTCATACACCCACAACATAATGTAGGTCTACAGTTAAGAAATCACTCATTTTACGGGTTATAGAATTATTACACAATTCGACTGTCAGCACTCACTTCTAACGTTAACTATGTATTGCAAATCACTCAGTTAATGTCTACGGCTGTCATTACATTTGCTATTAGTTTTTTTATTAGTTTTTTTTTTTTAGCATTCAGTAATTATTAAAACGCAATTATACTGTACTGAAATCCAACAGCACTTGCACACAGTCTTCGCATTATGCAAGTTCGTATGCAGTTATCACACAACATTCAACTTCAAGGCAGTTATCACACAACATTCAACTTCAAGGCAGTTATCAATGGATGAAAAGAAATCAGCACACATCAATCACTTCAGTCATTGTGATTAATTCGAGAACAATGAAGCACGATTGCTGGCCATGAGATTTAGCGCGAACTCTACAAGCCTTGAAACCCTTTACAAAAAAATATATCCGGAACCATTGAAATCCTTAACAAATAATCTATCTGGAAGCCTTGAAGCCCTTAACTAATAATGTATCCGGAATACTTAATAACACTTAACAAATAGTTTATTCCGGAATATTGAAACCCTTAAATAATTTATTTCTAAGCCTTGAAACCCTTAACAAATAATCTCTTGGGAGAATGAAACCATTAATAATGAATCCGGATGAATCGAAGACCCATAACGAATAATGTATCTGGAAGAACTGAAACGCTAAACAACCCATGTATCCGGAAGACTTGAAATCGTTCGCAAACACTATCCGACACAACTGAAACCAAAAATCTGTAATTTCATTCCTGGTCCTCATATTAAATACCTTTACATATTTGTTTGTTTGAATCTTTTTTCCCCCTACCAAGAATGATATTACAAATACAAGTCAAATTTAAAATACAAGAATAAAAATGAAATGTAGAAAAAGTATGGATTAACCAGCTGATTCTGGTGAGAAAACATGGCATTAACCAGAGTGTGAGTTTGATGAGAAAACATGGCATTAACCAGAGTGTTAGTTTGATGAGAAAACGTGACATATTTCTTGTCTCACTCTCCGCGGGAAGTCTAGCATGGGAAACTGAATTGTTTTCCAGAATAATTATTTTGGGTTTGAGTCGGGTATTTATGTGTTCTGCGTTTTGCATCGTCATCGCGCTGACTTTTTAACCCTTAGGCAAATTTACTCTTTCATTCTCCCTGTTGTGCACTAGTCACGACCCAGGGGTCGCGCTCTATAGATGGCATTCCTGTTTAGGTCCTTACCGATGACAACCGCGATGCTCCGGTCGCCATTGTTTGCCTGGTGATGAGAGTGACATGCAAATTGGTTGCTCACGTTTGTGTCCCCTACCTGTTTATGTCGGCCTTTTGCTAACCAACTTCAACCCTATTTTGTTCCTTTGTTCCTGGCTTTCATGGCAAAAAATTCAGAAAATTTTTCATATTAAATATTTTATATGTGTTAAATATGACATGAGTCACCATCATATTAATATTTAAATGCCTAGATCTTTTTGTAAATACTAACTGAAGTAGCAATTTATTTCTCTATCCAGCAGTTGCCAGTGTTAAGTCACATTTTATATTCATCTATATGAATTTTTCCCATCAGGCAGTGTATACATACACTGTTAGTGTAAAAATTAAATATATTTGTAACAATGAAATAAATGTAAATACTTTGAAAATACAAAAACTGTATTTTTCAGAAAACCAAAACAATTGATACATCAGCAATGGCGGGAAATATTTCGGAATCATGGAAATTTCAAAACAGCTAAGACTTCTTTATCTCTCTATATTTTGATGAAGTTGATTAACATCGTAAATAGCTTCACGTCCATTGCGACTGAGAGTGTGATACCTCCAATGTGGATTAAGTTTGCTGAATACTAATTACTAACCAGCATACCCCTTAGTACCTTCTTACCATAATCCGGGAGGTTGGGGATGTCATCTTCCCATTCACAGCACCTTCTCTACTCTGTTTCTTGGCACGAACCCCCACCTCATGATAGACTGCTTTTCATCACCCTTGTGAGACATAAAATTATACACACATTCGTACGTGTACATATTATAGATATGAATGCGTATATTTCTGTAACAGTTCTTCACTTCAGATCTATTATCATGTGTGCATCTATACGTTTTCACACTGTCACAAACTAGGAGGCTCGTTAAAGCCGACCCGAGCTGAAGTTAGAGATGCAAGGGGTGAAGTCTATTTTTGGCCTGCTCCGGTGCACCTCCAAGAAAAGCCCGTGTGACATATGCCAGTACTACGTCGTGTCAGGTTGTTACATGACACACATGACATACACCATTGATGTTTGGGTGGGGCCCAGTTTTCTTGTGTCATGCCAAGGAACGTTTTATTGGCGGTGTGTGTTGTGAGTGAGTATCATGAATGTGAACAAATGGACGAACAGACGAACGGTGCAAACAACACTAGTACAAATTCTTTCGTCCCTCTCAAAAACTATGAATAACAAGAGAGTTGAAAGATGGTTAAATCAGGTTATTTATTCCCGATTTAAAAGGGGCACTACTCTTTCGCAGAGTGATTAATCATACATTCAACTTTCCAATGTCATACACTCTGTGGGAAATAAGGGGGGATGAAAATGATGAAATTCAAAATATAAAATAAAAATTAATTACACAATTCTTATGCGGCAAATGGGGCCGCTTTAACAATAGTTCACATATAAAATAAGCATTGATTTTTACATTAAAGTTCGTATTTCACAAATGGTATAATAGTGTTCATTTTCTTAGAGTCCTAGAGTTAAGTATGTGCGCGTTAGCCGTGCTAATTATTACTCACTATTAATGTCAGAGTTCCAGGGAGATGACGTAAACTCGCACGTCACTTATAAGAGGCACTTCAAAGTGAAGACACGACACAATTGTGGCATCGCATTACAGGTGAAGATTCTGCAGAACCTAGGCACCACTTTCAGATTATCACTGGGGAGAAATCTGAAATTTAGCTGACTGTTGTCAGCCTCGATAATTGTCGTTGTTTCTTGGTTGTCGTGGAAACGGACACCCCAACGAATGTTTAGCATTATCGGATGAAGTCGTCCAGTGGGATGTGTCGTCGCATCCTATTGAGTGTAGAAATCTGGATATCTGTTAGACTATCTCGGTGCTAGCCTCTCAACAGCGGAATAGACTGCCAAACAAATTCAGACAGGGGGGAGAACAAAATTGGTCCCTCGTGTCGTTAACTGCATACAACCAGCGTCGCATACATCGGTTTCTTTTCTTGACAGTGAACTTCCCACTTTGCCAAAATTATACTGAAGTAATTTTGCCTCGTTACTCAATATATGGCATCAAACGGATGGAAAATGGATGGAAAGAGATTTTTGCAGCTTTCCTTTATGAAATCTCTGTACATGAGATATATCATACGTGAAGTTAGACTGGCTTCAGACGAATCGACGTTTTCAACATTGAGAGTAAAATCTTCCTTTTGCCTCTTATATAGCTTCACTGAAGATTTCCAAAAACTTCCAGAAGCTATGCCTTGTGACTCGATTTTCCCTTGGATAATTAGTGCTGAACGTGCCGCACGTTTTACTGTGGTCAATTCTAATGTGCACTGGCCTTTTCTCTCGTAAACAACATGTGACCAGTAATGCGTAATTTCTCTAATTGTTCAATATACATATCCTTCACTAAATAATATATATATTCAATATGACACACTGTGTCACGAACGTCTGTCTAACTAAAGAGATCTTAGGTGACCGTTACTGGAATTCACATGCTACATATGAATAATAACAAAACTCGGGTTACTTCAACTAGTTTTGTTAGCGTTTTTTTAAAAAATGAAATAAAATATAATTTCTGTTCCTCGCTCCCTGTGACACACACGCTTGTGCATTCATATAGATATTATATGTGTCAGTCGGTTTTTCCCGAAAACGGCGGGAGTAACTATGACTCTCTTAAGGGTATGTTTCTGTTTTCAACTTCCTGAAGATATTTTCTGTACATGTATGTATGTACATAAAATTATACACACATTCGTACGTGTACATATTATAGATATGAATGCATATATTTCTGTAACAGTTCTTCACTTGAGATCTATTATTATGTGTGCTTCTATACGTTTTCACTTGTGCATATACATGAGATATCATATGTGTCAGTCGGGTTTTCCCGTAAACGGCGGGAGTAACTATGACACTCTTAAGGTACGGTTCCGCACTACTATGGGTTTAGATATCGCTCGCTTGCTGTCTCTGCACTTTGTTTCTGTTCAATTTCAAGAAGATAGTTTCTGTATAATACATATTGTGGCGGGGAGGGGATTCTCTATGTGTGTCCCTTGGGTAATTAATTAATAAGCGAAATCACGCTCCCAATTAATGTATATTAATTAATTCTCTCGTTCCCAATCACACCCACAATCTCTTCAAGGGTCTTGTCGTGCGGTCTTGAGAGTGACTAGGTCAGGCCTTGGGTAGTCCGTCAGTCAGTGGCTATCCCTACCCAAGTGTTATCTGTCTCAGATAGTGAACTATACAACGTTATCTTACAGTCGTCTCTTCACCTATCTGGCCCTTACCACTGTCTCTCGTCGTCGAGAATAGGAACTATTTTGAATCATGTGCGTAGACCGTCTATCTAATTGTTGTTACGTCATTGTCAGCCCCCACCCATTCTCAATTTCACATGAAACTCTCTTCCAGATATGAGAGCAAATAGTTTTAAAGAAATAACAAATTTATTAAAAAAAAGAATATAATAATAAAATTCAAATTATTCGATGTCATGAAAAACCCCACCAGAAAATAATATAAGATTCAGAATGTAAATGCTTTCTCTCATCAAGAGTTAAAGAGTTAGGAATGAAGAATTGACTTGTTCTAAATTAATATTCAATGAGTAACTTAAACAGTTCTTAGAAATCATCAATCAGAAGATGAAATTCATTCTCCAGATTCTCTCAAAAAATCAATAGGAAGAACCAAAAATTCTGTTCTCCCTTAACATTAAATGAAGCAAATTAATAGTTCTTAATTCAATAATCACTAAAATAGACTATAGGAAAAGAATACAAATCAGCAATTTACATTAATCACAGAACGATTACAGACATGTAACGCAACATAAGTAAGCATTCACCTGATGTGATTTGCGGTCGTTGTATCCGTCTACGCCCGGCACTGGCAACTGGCGCGCAATACAGGTTACACTGAACAAACTTGCAAAAAAAACTTTCACTTCACTCCTGCTAGTGTTCACGTTTACCGTTCTTGTCAGGCACTCGGTCACACAATTATTAACGAAGTGTCCTGGTTACGATTATAGTCCAAACGAAATTCTCACACAAGTCAGTTATTAACTTTGTTGCACTAAAATATTGAGTCATTCATTACTCTGCTAATTTGTCAAGCCGTAGATTTCTCCACTTGGCAGAAACTCATATTACTAGTGAAATTTACGTACCAATACAAGTCTCCCCGACAGTATTATCCGTTTCGAAAAAGTCACTCTCTTCGTCACAGGCCGTCTTGCCTGCGTGACGCGTAATATCCACGTGCGTTTCCCCAAGCAAATCCTGTCAGACAAATTCTTACTGTTGTAAACCTTTCCGTCGTCTTCTCGATCAACTGGGTTTCACACAACAGTCCAGTAATGCTCCAATGACAATATACGTAGACCAGGTACTCAGCGCCAAGGTCTCGAGTGAAGTTAAAGCTGAACTTGTTAGAATTCTTTGGTTTGCCTTGCGAGATTCCACCCCTTTGGTTTACTCCTTTTGACTTCCGAGCTGTGGAATATACAAGTGTTTTGCGTACCTCAGTTCATGTTTGCTAAGCGTTAAGTCTGCAATCTCATTCTTGGTTCTCATTAAATTTCTTACAAGCGTTTGTTCGACACCAAAAATAACATTACAATTTTCAATCATTTAAAATACAAGCATTTGTAGAAAAATACAACTTAACAATTGAAACAAGGAAAATTCGAATTATTATTTACAAATATAATTACCATTTCAGATATCTCTTATTCTGTCTTACTCCGCACTATCTCCGCAGGAAGTCATTGCGGGCCTCGAGAAAACTCGTAGTGAAATTAATTAGCGTTGTTGTTGTTGTTCCGCTATCATTCACCCCAGGAGCCGCAAGAGACTTTTCATCTTCTCGATGTTCTTAATTAGCGTGGTCGTCCTATTTATGTTTGGGCCACCTGCACTAAAGGGTCGGCATCCTTATCGTTTGTTTCAACTTCCCATGCTGATAGCGGATGGTCAGCTTCCCCATTGTTTATGACACGCGCGCCACGATGTAAATCACCGCGGTTGTCGGCCGGCCATGGTGAGCTACGCCGATACCTGTTATTCTATTTAGGTAAGAAAGTTTGTCTGCGTGTCTGTTTGCATTTCCAGCTCCACACATATATATCGATCAATCAATCAATCAATCAATCAATCAATCATATATATATATATTCTCTCTCTATAGAAATATATTACTATTCCACAGGAGGAACGAATAAATTTGTGTGTATATAACAAACTGTATATATATACATATTTATTTATTTATTTATCTAATTATTTTGGAAATGCAGCACTTTGGAATTGGTGCATTTTGGGATGTGTGTTTGAAAAATTAAGATGGGATGATTTCTTGATGTTTCTATGTTGAAATTGTCTATTTTCTTAATTTCTGCATCCTGATGAATATTTTAGCGAAAGGAATAAAGAATGAATTCTTTATGTTTCTACATTGAGATTTGCTATTAACTGCTTTGCTTTTCTTTTATCGACTGTTTGGGTACACAAGCTTAATGAAGCTTTTAACTCTAATAAAAGTCACAGTATTGTTCTCGCAAGCATTTGCTATGAGATTAACTATTCACTCTATTGCAGATAATTCATTTTATTTTCTTTTTTATCAACACCGAGTTTAAACATGCAGGTTTTCATTTGTACATTTTTTCAGTATTCTTTTCTTCAAAATCTTGAGTCACCATCTGCGGACGAACGAAAGTCAGCGGTGTCCTGAAGGTTTGTGCTACAAGATCAGGATCGATCTGATAGGTGGTAGTCTTGGCAACGTGCGATCTTGCGCTGATGTACCTATACCACCCTTCGTCAACACGAACGTACGTCACACGTCATCAGAAACATTTATATTTAAATTGATTTAAATACCACGATTGATATTCATCAGCATAATACAATGTCATACACCTTCAGAAAGAATTTTATTTGAATTGATTTAAATACACTGATTGACCTTCATCATCATAATACAATGACGCATATCTTCAAGAACATTTCTCATAGCTCGAATTGCCTAAGGATGTCGTACGTCAAACGTCATCCAGAACACTTGTCCTACTTCGAATCGCCGAAGAATAACGCACAAGAACATTTGTCATAGGTCGAATTGCATAAGGATTACGAATTACATAAGGATAATGTACGTCACACGTCTTCAACAACATTTGTCATAGCTTGGAATAGACAAGGGTGATTTTTAATACAGTCTTTCAAAAATATTTTTGTTAGCTTAATTTGCATTCCCAAAGGTCACTATAAAACTTTCAGAAATGTGTTTTAGCTTGAAATATATATTGATGCCTTTCTTCGGAGCACGTCAAAGGCGAAATTTGGTAATCCTTGAATTGCATTCATAATAATATAATCATTCTTCATTAAAAATCAATTAATCTATCTATCTATCTATCTAGTTGTCCGCTTATCTATCTATCTGTCTGTCTATCTATCTCTATCTATCTATCTATCTATCTATCTGTCTGTCTATATATCTCTATCTATCTGTCTGTCTATCTCTATCTATCTATCTATCTATTTATCTGTCTGTCTGTCTATCTATCTATATGTGTGTGTGTGTGTTTGTGTTATGTGCATATAAAAACAAAACACAATTAAATAAAAAGAATGCAATGCTATAAATCTACAGCCAACTCCAACCAGGCCGGTACCTAAACCTTGCAACGGCCGAGCGTCACCAGAGGTAAACATTAACGATAAAACAATAGTGATGATGAAAAATTTGTTAATGATGAAGATGACGATAAAAACAACAAATATAATACGATAATCGTGGAGAAATATATTTGTTCGTATTGCCATCGATATCGCCTTTAAAAGTTATCAAATCGATTCTGATGAGATGAAAGTTTCCTGCTAGCAATGAAGCTACTTATAAAGCATAAATTCCAGTTTACTTTTGGGTATCATAAGTTAATATTTTATTAATCGATATTTTTACCTTTACCATATTCAAGGCCATCACTAAACCAATTGCATGTGACGTAGTATTTGCCCTATAACCTATTTCTCATGCATTTATTATATGTCCCATCAATGCTAACTTTGTGAAGACATTGTGTAGTTACTTTCGAAAGTTTAAATTCAACAGACATACACGTATGATTACTTGAGAGCTTCAATTGAACAGACTTATATGAGTAACTACACATGTAGTTGAAATTTTCAAAATTCAACAGACTTACTCATACGTGTATGCGCGTGAAAGTTTATATGAGCAGACTTACACTACGTGCATTTACGTGAAAGTTTACATTGAGCAGACATACACCTGTTTGTACATGAAAGTTTTAATTGATCAGACATACAGATGTAATAATTTGAAAGTTTAAGTTGAATAGACTTATATGAGTATTTGCTTGAAAGTTTAAATTCGACAGATATACGTGTAATTACTTGAAATTTTAAATTGAGCAACGGAATTACTTGAAAGTTTAAATTGAATTACTTGAAAGTTTAAATTCAACAATGTAATTACTTGAAAGTTTAAATTGACCAATGCAATTACGTCAAGTTTTAAATTGAATAATGCAATTACTTGAAAGTTTAAATTGAATAATGCAATTACTTGAAAGTTTAAATTGAATAATGCAATTACTTGAAAGTTTAAATTGAATAATGCAATTACTTGAAAGTTTAAATTGAATAATGCAATTACTTGAAAGTTTAAATTGACCAATGCAATTACTTGAAAGTTTAAATTGAATAATGCAATTACTTGGAAGTTCATCAGTATAATTATTTGAACTTTTAAATTGAGCAATGCATTTACTTAAAAGTTTAAATTGAATTATTGAAAGTTTAAACTGAACAATGTAATTGCTTGAAAGTTTAAAATGAGCAGAACGTATACGTGTAAGTACTTGAAAGTTTAAATTAATTATTTGAAAATTTAAATTGAACCGACTTAAATTAACTAAACCTATTTTTTATAGTAACAAATCACAACAAAGCAGTTAAAATCAACACGCCGTTTCTCCTTTTTAACCGATGGTAAAACATTGATTTATTTGTTGGTAGCGTTGGATGTTTGGACCTAATACATGCGGAACCTTGCTTTTTGTACTATTACTACAGGCAGTAACAATAGTAATAGTAACAGCAGGAGTAAAAGTATTTAATTTACTTTTTTTCTCTCGGGATGTTAATTTTACATATTACTGCTTATTATTATTCTTTCTTAATCCAAAGACAGGAAATTCAATATAGCTTAACATTTAGCGTTTAATGTAACGTGACCCCTACCTATTGGCTAATGTAGCTAGCATTTGTCAGCGACACACTCGCCACAGACAGATGTGTAGTCAGACACTCGCCACTGACAGACGTCCAGTCAAACACTCGCCACAGACAGACGTCCAGTCAAACACTCGCCACAGACAGACGTCCAGTCAAACACTCGTATAGACAGCCATCATTCAAGTACACTTTACAGACACAAGCAGTGACAACCCGATGATTTAAAATCTTTGCTTTTCGGAACTTTTGAGATTAGAAAAGATTAGTTTATAACGTTTAGTAAGTGCTTAGGGACAGGAAACATATAATAAATGTAATTAATTAAATGGAACAAATGTTTTCCGTTTTATTTGTAGGGTCTAGGAGCTGTAGACTGGAACGAAGTGAAGTTTGTATCTCGCAGTAATTTCACCATTCCGTGCCATTTTCCAGACCCAGTCAGTAAGTCATTTGTGATGAAACAAAACAGTACTATTACTGAACATTATTACATATTAAATTGATGTCTGTATACATGGCTTGTATACTTGAACATGTGTACAGGAAGAAAAGATAGACAGACAGACAGACAGGTGGGTAGGTAGGTAAGTAGATAGAAAGATAGATAGATAAATAGATAGATAGATAGATAGATAGATAGATAGATAGATAGATAGATAGATAGATAGATAGATAGATAGATAGATAGATAGATAGATAGATAGATAGATAGATAGATAGATAGATAGATGTATTTTACGTATTTACATTTTATCTGTCGATTTTTTTCCTTTTAATACTGTTAATGATCAGTGACTTGCTAGGTCAGGAATTTTAACATCAGACTGTCTTAGATACTTCAGATATTCAAATTTTAGCATAAGTTACTGCGGAAAACCAGGCATCATTAAACAAAGTTAATGCCATTTACAAACTACAGAATATGAGTTTGGAGAGAATTATGAACACTGATGTTATATTACTTTAGCAAAGGAAACAAAACTAAGAAATAAGACGAGTGTAATATATTAACCATTCGGACCTTTCAGCAAGAATTAGATTCACACTGTATTCTATTTTTACTTTGATCGTATGAATAAGCATGCAGTGGACCCTCGTGACAAATTGAATTAATTTGGAGGGCTGCAAGAAGTTGAGGTCAATTCTCTTTTAATTATTATTAGTAGTAGTAATAATAGCAGCAGCAGCAGTAATAGCAGTAGCAGGAGTAGTAAGTAGTAGTAGTAGTAGTAGTTCAGAAAGCCACCTACTCCAAATTTTAATGGAAGAAGTAATTCATAACTAATCAATTTATGGCGAATGCATTTTAAATTAATTTTGGGGTAGTGCAGCAGTTGATTTAAAATATAATTTGGTCACTTGTAGCACAGGTTTAGCAGACAGAAACACAGGCGCACGCCTTTCACACATACACAGAACCTAGAGGCTCTATAGTTTTGCTTCAAAGGCCGACAAGTCGCATTAAAAATGGCGCGCTTAGATTCATACAGATGGCAATCTCTCCGTTTCCTGAGCGATAACTAATGATAACATTGTTACTGAATGCAGAGTGAGTTAATACAATATATAAATGCCTACAGTTTGGTTTAATGATTTACATTTGCTCTCAGTTTTCATTGGTATTGTTTAGGATTTATGTTGTTTGTTGAAGTAACAAACGAATACCAAAGCCATTTTTTATCCCACAAACCCGTGACTGACAAAGTTGTCAAGTTCACTCATGCCCTGAAATCTTGTGTAGCAGCATTGGCTACATATAACTTTGTTTGTTGTTAGTTTCACGGTTACGTCATAACAATTTGAAGTCTTGCACTGTATGTTCTGAATGGAGCCTAAATGACAAAATTAAGATTATACTACTGACACTTGTTTCTGCTCTCGATCATTTGCAGATTATGTGTAAATGTTATTTTCTTTTAAGATTATTTAGCTCTTCCCCTCTATTTTAACAAAGTCTGCACGATATAATTTCCCAATAATCTTGACCAATCCTAAAGAAAGAACACAACAAAATGTCTAACTGTTTGAATCATTTTCTTACGTATCCATCTCTTCAACATTCAACCATTCATCTCCCCCATCTCGTCATTTAACCTTCTCTACATCTGTCCTCTAATCAAACGGTCTCTCTACCACGTCTTTAAAATTATGAATTCATTTTAATTGCTTTATTTGTCGTTATTTAATTTTTAAGTTTAAAACTTCTTCGGTTTGTGTTTATAGAACGAGGTCCAGTGATACGCCTGGGCTGTTTCGACATGAAGTATTATCCTGAATTAAAGGACAGCGAAAGGGCAGAATTTCTTGTGTCCTTGACCTACAAGTTGTGCTCTGACAGGTATGAATGTAGCATGCCTGGTTGAACTTAATGTGCGTTTTGTTTGAGGTTTGTATATGATCCTGTTTGAATATTAATTATTAAAGTTATGGTTTAGGTTATTAGTTTTACTACTACTAATCCCGTGACCTAGTCTACTCTTTCAATCACCGTATTAACACCAAAAACGCTCTAATGGAAAGTATTCAACGTTGTTTAGCGACAAGCAAGCTAATTAACCTAGTCTCTAAGATCAGCTACTTATTATCCTCACATCTTAATTAATTCAACCTCATTCCTCAAATCAGTGGCTCGCCCTCCCACTCCACAGCTGAGTCCAGCTACTGGTCATCCAAAGAATATAATCAAGATATTGTGAAAATAATAACAATTTATTAAGTGGAAACGACTTAAAGTATTATTTTATAATATTTAAAATTATTATTTAAAATATTTAAAAGATGAAACTCAAACAGTTTCCGCATCAGCCATTCCTATGAAAATCAATAGCTTGAATCAGATTTGCCAGTTAGTATCTGAGTTGGATAGCATTCTCCACTTATAAAATGTATGGCGATCATAGACTCGACAAACTGCATCACCCACGAGGTGTTGCACTCGTCTCATTAGATTCCTTTGGACTGATGGCGATTAGAAAGTGTCATCAGCCATCAGGAAACCCTTCCACTGGTGCTAATTCAAAGCCGGCCCTGGAATATTCCTCACAGATCTAAAACACGTTTCGCCCTACTGACAGATCTAAAACACATTTTGTCGTCTTGCTCTTGATAGACAGCAGTTGCTCCCTTTCAATTAATTTGTCTGTAAATAACACATTTATTGAATTCTAATAAACTTGCTTTTAACTTAGTAACCATAGGGCTGCAGTGTATGCCACCAGTATGTGTTGTTGACACCAAAACATGCTACTTGAATGTGGGCTGACTGATTTGCCTCAATTTAATAATAAACTTTCTGTGGAGTTATTGCTTGTGCAGGATTTGCGTCCCTTTGCAGGTGCCTTAATCGAGGCTATGCGTTTGCGGCGCTGTCCAAGGGGAAGCGATGCACGTGTGGAAGTAGTTTCAATACAACGCTGGGCGCAACACCTGCAAGTGATTGCAATTTGATATGCACCGGAAGCAAGGTGGACACATGTGGAGCAACATGGCGGTTCGATGTACTTAGTACGGGACTGCTCTGAGGTACGTCATTTCGAATGTTCCTCGTATGACGTACTTAATACAAGATTTCTTCAACGTAAGTTAATGACGTGTTCAAACATTTTCAATCCCATAACTCACCTCTTTATCCTTTCTTGGTGTTGCAGGTACTTACAATGTCTTCAGTAGATTCACACAGGATTACAATGTCATCAGTACATTCACACAGGAAACCATTGTATTATTTACACTAGCAGCGGCAGGAAGTGCGAGAGTGACAGTGATCAAAATCCAATGTCGTAAACATAATACAGAACATGAATATTTTTTTTGTACTTTTATTAATTAGATGTAGTCGACATTTTCCTAACGCAGTCAAACGAAGTATTAATAAAACTGTCCTCCAATGTGTGAGTTCTTCCAAAATTGTGAAATGTGTTCATGCGTGTGTTCGTGTGTGTGTGTGTGTGTGTGTGTCTGTGTGTCTGTGTCTGTGTGTGTGTCTGTGTGTGTGTCTGTGTCTGCGTGAGAGAGAGAGAGAGAGAGAAAGAGAGAGAGTGTTTCAAAAACAAAGTGAAGTATATTGATCATAGCTTTCATTCTCTAAGGTGTGTGTATGCATGTATGTGTGTGTGAATGCGTGCACACTTGTATGTAAGAATGAGACAGGGTATTTTGAAAAGCCGGAGGTAAACACAATATATCAATCAGTGCTTTGCAGCAAACGTGTCGAGACTACTGCGTAAAAAAAAAAAAATCTTGATTATTTTGCAATTGTGTATGGTTTCAATTCTTTCATCTATAAAAGAACCCACCTATATTTATTTCCAATTTCTTTTGTTATTCGGCACAAAATTTATTTGTTGTGATAACAGACTATAAGATAAATGGATTTTGGGACAGGTATCGGATGAGATAAACTCGAAAGTCTCATTAAGATATTAGACAAATAAGTACTTTATTTTTATTTTTTATATTGGAATAATGCTTTAAGCGATAAAGATTTCATTCATAGAATCGACCTTTGTCACAATTGTATATGGTGGGTGATTATTACAACGACAACCAATAGACAATGTGTGTGTATAAATATAATAAATGATAACTAGCATGCAATAAGTAGTATGGAAATTATGATAAATGATAACTAGCAGGCAATAAGTAGTATGGAAATTATGCATTTAGGTAAATTATGATAAATGATAACTAGTACTAAAAATGGTATTTACATCTTAATTCATTATTATAAACGATTAATAGTTTTAACATATTATAATATTGTTCTGAATGGCTTATTATCATGCTGACATAAATATTTCCCATTATTTGAATTGTAAAATTTCCGATAAATATAAAATTCTAAATGAAAAGTAGAAAACACTAGTTTTTGAAAGAAGAAGACATTTTCTTATCTTTGTTAGACACTGGTGAATTTTATGAAGAATACGAATATTCATATCAGGAATGTTAAACTTCGGATTTTAATCAACAGGAAGTCTTTAATTTATTTCGTATTCACGAACGATCATGAAACTTGCGTTACTGTAAGCACCACTACTACAATGTACTGATGAAAACTGTCCAAAAGAGAAAGAAAGAAAAAACAAAAAAGAAAAACACGAACTGGCCTTATAAAAGAAAAAGATTTTTAAACTGTTTCTATCTGCATATTAAAATTTTGTTTTATGTGTACGAACTTCTCATTGAAAAGAAAAATAGAAATTAATTCAAATAAAATTAAGCAAATATGACCCGCCACTTGCAGATATAATTTATTTGCATAATAGCGATCTTTGCATCGGCCATCGCGCTATAAAATCTATTTTGAGATTCAAGTTCAGTTAACAAAATACATGTGCAAAGGAAGAGCTTTCGTTGAATTTGCACTAAAGATAACTAATGCATGTAGATCATTTTAATAAATGCAGTTACTTCCCTTTGCACATCCAGTCAATTCGAAAATGCCATGCGCTTCTGCCCTACGCCGATTTGGAGCCATTACGATCCGGTGGGTGATGTGCCGTGAGGTGGGGCGGGGCGGGAGGACGAATGATTAGACTTAGAGGATAACGGTGATTAAACCTGGTAACGAGATTTTGGGTATCGTATTTCTTCTTTTTCATTTTATTTCGAGGGTGGGGGTGACGATGGGTGAGATAAAAATGTTAAGTTAGTACTCAGGGAGCCATCTGCAAGTACTTGTACCAATTTGATGTTAAGTGTGATACTATCAGGTATGGGCTTGGCCTTCAAGGGACTTAGCTCCCTTGTCTAGATTCTAGCACCTCAAGTGGACCGCTTAAAGCCGTATCGGATATATTTTCGGCTCTTATATCATTGCCTACGTATGCGTCTACTTCTGTTTTCACCTGTTAGAGCGCCACCGGGTGTGTCAGAATGTGAAGTACATGAGATACATGTGTGGTTTGTTATTACGTGTGTCTGTGTGTGTTATGTAGTCGTGTTGGTGGTGTAAATATGTGCGTTTGAGTGTGTATATGTGTATTGGTGACAGTAGGTGTTTGTTTTGTTTTGTTTTGTTTTTTTATATGTTTTTGTATTGTCATGAATAATACATAACTATTGTTCATGAAAATAGTTTTATGTATCGAGCAGATACAAAAGAATTCGTTGTGAGTTAAAAACTTAAACAGAAAAGTAACTAGCCGACAGATCTTTGATCAATGAGACAGGCGTATACGGTACTTGGAAAATCTGATGTCCAGAGCCAAATATATGAATTGGGGAAAAAAGGAAAATAAATCCAAAATGCTCGAACTGACCGGTGGGGTGAGGTGGGGGAGGGATATAAATAGATAAGAACAATTTTTTTTAAAAATTAAAATAAATTCTCATTAGAGCATTCTATCAAAGCAGTTTATATGTGTGCTACCTTAACACAGAAACACAAACATACACACACATTCTCATAACATACAAACAATTACATTTACATACATACATACACAATCTTACACATATATGCACACTTGCACACACATACACACACAAATGCACGCCTTTGCACCGTTTCTATAAGGTTCGATTATTGACATCCGTGAGTATAGCTGGGCCTTTTTCAAAGTACACTTTTGTAATACGTGAAAGCATGATACAAGAATAGACTCAGATACAGTCTTACATGCACAGATATGAATATTATTTATATATGCGTTGTACCTACACGCAAATGCAAGGGCTCATAATCTTATATAATCACACACACACACACACACACACACACACACACACAGTAAATGTGAAGCTTTGCTGGGAGATGGGAAAGATTTTAATTCTCTACCACCTCAGGCTGCCAGTAACCTTCGGTTAATCCCCAAGACACACCTTCTGGCTGGTCAATCACATTAGAAAGACGAGAGATGTGTAATGTAGAATAGAAGAGTGATAGTTCTAGAAGACAGCTCAACCCTCCTGATACACATTGCCAGGATAGTAAGTAAATACAGGAGACAGATTACAACATATAACCTTTAAGTGAGTTACGCTAACACGAGTGGTCTCTGTATCAACAATAATTGTATTCGACAAGAAATAAATAGGACAGCATGGTTACATATAGCAAATAGTTCATTAGTTTCAATTATGTGTATATATATTACTTAAGTTTATAATCACGACCAAGTGGTGTCGTAAGAGAATGTCCATTTGAGTCCTAGGGCACTGTAGTTGTTATTTGGTTCGTTTGTATGAGTGAATTATAAATGATTTTATAAGAGAACACTGAATGTTTCTGAGTGAATTCTAAAGTACTTTGTTAGAGTTTGTCTACAACTTGAATGAAGCTGTGCATTTGTAACTCTATAAATATATATCTTTAGATCGCCTGACATATAGTCTAGGTCTTAGTGAATGTTGTTAGCAGATATGCACATGGTCAGCTGAACTCGTCTTTGGCCCGTGGGTCGTTCTGCACTGGTGTTGCTTGCAGCTTAGCACTCGTAAACCAACATCCAATATAAAGTCTCTGACAAAGTCTCAGACATAATGCTGATCTGCCAATAAAAAGCCAAAATACTTGTTGCCTCAATGGTCAGCTACATTCCACTAATGATTTACATGAGGGCTTCTGGCTCATTCGTTCATGTGTCTGAGCTTCACTTTGATTGGTTAGTTTAGTGAGTTGTCAGGAACATTCAGGTATGCTTTGAACCTGAGGTTAAGGGCCAGCCTTTCTAGAAGGTATGTATACATGTAGTCTGTTTTAAGAGGAGGGGTTGGTGTGAGCTATATACGCCATTATTTGACAGTAACACACTCACACACAATCACATACAATCACACACAATCATGCAAAACAATAACATAAGAAAAAATTATAATTACCAAGTATCAGTCAGTCACACAATCACAATTACAATTATGCACATAATCACACACATTTCTAGTACAACCAATCACACATTCACACATGTAATCGCAAATAATCACATCCAATCATTCACACATTCACAATCATCCGCATAACTCCGACGCGGCCTTAAATAGGACTTTTTTTTCCCAGCTGCCCTGCTCTTTTTTTCACGGCAGAACCATTATCTTGGACTCGAGTGGGTGTAACTCCTGAATGAAACATGTATAACTCAGTTGACAGACATGTAAGTTGTCATCTAAATAAAAGGATAGGTGCTACAGCCTACGAAAGTGATGATAATTGTTTACAGACATATTTTATGTGCCACTAAAATTAAAATGGTTTTGAAAACTTCGCCAACATGTCTTACAATGTAACCCGTATGACCCTTCATTTTCGCAATCTCCTTGTGGAGGGATTTGCATTTATTACTACTTGTGTGGTCCCGATTTACCGCCCTTGTCGTTCTTGGACACTTTCGTAAGCCGAGTTATTTTTACACGGTGATATATTGGTGTCTTGAAACTGGTACACCAACGTTTGTGTGACTTGCCTTCTCAAAATACCTCAATGATTAATACAGGCAGTCGCTATTACTATAAACACATTCGACTGAAACCTGAACATCTAGACGCACACGATCACATAAATACATACACGCACGCACGCACGCACGCATGCACACACACACGCACACATATCTATATATACTCTCCTGAGCGTGTCAAGGGCTGAAATCAGTAATTTTGCACCTATCCCAATTATCTGAAACATTCACACACACACACACACACACACACACACACACACACACGTATTATAATTGTCACAATTTAACTGGCTACATAGAAGAACACTCACAATGTGCATGCTTAGAATAATTGAGAGTTAGCACCCTTGACGTGAATTGTTTTAAAAGAAAAGGTTTTCTTTTCAAAATATCTGGTTTCACTCTGACACAAAATGAATTTCAAATGGGAACCATGAATGAACACAAGGGAGAGTCATGGATCACTAATCCTGCTGATGTGGCAGTCAAGTCTTGTAATTGTTTACTTCAGGTAGAATCAATCTACCGCACCCCACGGATTCAAAATGGGGGTGTGGCTTCCAGCTCTCAAATCGCGTAACCATGGCAGTTCCACCACAACTATCAGTAGTGTGCAGTTCGTTGTACCAGGTGAATTTCTTTTCTCGCTAGGTGATTCACAAAACAGTCGACACCTGTCGAAATAAGTTTGCTAGACAATAAATGCATACCACGCAAATACTTTACAACTATCGATATGAATAAATGTTTATGAAAAAAAATAATAAGAATAATAATAAAAAAAAAATAAAAGAAAATATAAGTACAAAGAAGTAAGAATAAAAATTTCACTTGTGTGTGTTCCTATCTTCTGACTTTAAGAAAAAAATTGCTTTGCACTGGGGATGATATGTATGCTCACAAATAACTGACGCCACATTGTACACAGAATACACACATTATAATATTTTAAAATTTAAAAAAAATAGTAAAGTGATTCTTGATAAACAAAATAAATTAATATTAAAAATTGTTCTGATATACTTTGTCTTTTTAAGTAATAATTTGTCCAACATAATCATCAAGCAACGTTCACAGAACAAAAAGACATAGCTGTCCTGATCTAAGGCATATCTGTCCAGTCTTAAGAAATAATCTGTCTAGTTCTAAGAATATGTGTCCAGAGGTAATACATATATGTCCAGACCTTAGACATCCGAGTCCAGACCTAGCAGAGTGTCCAGACCTTAGACGTATATGACCGGCCACCACACAATGAATTGCTTCTCATCTAACCTGAATTCCTGCTAGAACCATCAAAGGTCAGAGGGGGTGGCAAGGTCGATTTTGATATTTCACTTGATTCGAAAATTTTAACACGGATTCTGTAAGAATTTGTAATATTTTAACTGCTTACACACATACACACATTTGCAAGTATATTAAAATATTAACATTGTATCGTGTTGCATCTATAGCCATTTTAAGAATTAAATAAGCAACTGAAGTCATTTCGAGAATATTATCAGTAATAAAATAGTAATGAAGTTTAAATTTCTTCGAGAAACGTTAATAAATCACATTTCACCTTCTCAGCATGTTTTAAGTATTAATTCACATTTCAGATACAGTACATACCTCCCAGCGTTTATTTGCAAGGCGTGGCACTCTACCACGTAAGGCACTATAGCTTCTTTGTAGGGGCCTTGATCACATGACACATGAGCTATGTTATTTGTTCTAATTTGTTGTGATTTTAAACTTGAAAAAAACGTGTGC
Organism: Sinotaia quadrata; assembly: GCA_028829895.1. Classification (NCBI taxonomy): domain Eukaryota; kingdom Metazoa; phylum Mollusca; class Gastropoda; order Architaenioglossa; family Viviparidae; genus Sinotaia; species Sinotaia quadrata. The sequence continues at coordinate 45,441,480 of CM054184.1, read as the reverse complement.
ACAATTCTGAATCAATCTTCCATTTTATGTATTTGCTACTGTTCGTTGCAGCTGACGTAAATATGTTTCCTTAAAATGTTTTTTGTGAAGACTGTAGATGCGGGTCTTATTTAAGAGGATAAGATCGTTTATTTACGCCTCATGTAATTCATCTTTCCTGGTTCTGAGCAGTTACCGCCTTTTGGTTGCTAGGAAGCAGCTTGATTAGCAACACAATACCCTAACATCGGTAGGTCTATGGAAAATGAGATTACAATAGTTTGAATGTTATGCTTGGAAGAAGTATATTATGTACTATGCAGTCAAGCTTTCGCGATGAAATTATAGCATTCCACCCCCACTGAAATTTAGCTTCTTTTCTTTTAAAACCGAGAGAATCACAGGATTTTAAGCCAGAGCATGTTAACATTCCTCCAAGTTCTTTAAAGACATTTACGAGTTCCTGACAGGCAGTGATTTGCTGCTCTCAGATTCCGTCCTGAAGAAAGCAAACGCGTTCCTGGTAGTCGAGGCACTCTTGGACCAAAAACAATACCGTATAGTTTACCATTCCATCTCATAGTAGTAAATTATTTGAGGTCTTTGAGACTTTGGTAGCAGCATTACTCTCCATCAGCAGACTCCTGTCCGGAATTTAGGAATAAAATATGTCCATGCCATTGCTCGGATGAAAGGTATGTAAACAACAACTAGAGCATGACAGTAATGTGCGGACATCGTGACTCGTGCAACCATTGAAAGGTAATATCAACTAAACCCATGTACGATCGAGCCCGAAATATGAAACCGGATGTTAACTTCCACATTGTTCTCTTTTTCAGAATGACTCTCTATAAGCAGGTTCACACAAATTATTGGGTCAAGGGCGGCAACCGCAGTGCATATAGGTATCGTCGTAGGGATCAAACTGACTTTTACAACCAACCAGAACAGGGCTACTAAGGCGAAGTGATTAGGGGATCAAAGTGACTTTTACAACAAACCAGAACAGGGCTACTAAGCCGAAGTGATTAGAAGTGGGTAGAAGTTTTGGGGGATAATTTTAGGGGAGTGCACGAAGTCTGATGACAGATTCTTAGTGCAAGCTGGGTTTTGTTTATTTTAAAATATATTTTACAGGAGTTGATGGTTAGAATATGACAAATGGATTAGTAAATATGGTAGTTAAATCTTAAATAATGTAGTATGAATATAAATTTAAACCGGTGTTTAATGTAACTCTTAGTCATAAAACATATGCAGACTTGACACTTTTCATGTAGGGTTTCAAGCTTTTAGAATACCATAGTGTCTGCAATATTAAATAATGCAATGTGAATTTGATAATAAAGTAGTATCATTTTGCATTAGCATTTTATGGTAACAAATACAAATCTGAATCTGCACGTAAGTAACACCTCTGAGACGGTATTTAGGTAAACGAAACATTAATCTGTCCATGAATATATTTTAGCGATATGACAGTTATTGTTGTATTTTGAGTTGTTGTAGTTCTTCTTCAAGTCTCTTCTTTTATCATTTTTATTTTACACATGATAGTTAACTCTTTAAATTAAACATCTAGGGTTTAAAGTCCCACGTTGCATTCTGCATACGAGATAGTGATGGAGAAGTGGCATCTATCATCTACCAAATTATAGCTACCATCAACGCGTAGTGTGAGTTAGCGTGACAATCGACTTCCTCTGTCTACCATTACTGCAGATACATGAATGCGTAATGGGAATTAGCGTGAAAATCAACCTCCTCTGTCTACCATTACTGCAGCTACATGAATGCGTAATGGGAATTAGCGTGAAAATCAACCTCCCCTGTCTACCATTACTGCAGCTACATGAATGCGTTTGGGGAATTAGCGTGAAAATCTACCTCACCTGTCTACCATTACTGCAGATACGTCAATGCGTAATGGGAATTAGCGTGACAATCGACCTCCTCTGTCTACCATTACTGCTGCTACGTCAATGCCCGGAATTAGCGAGAGCCGATAAACTGTATGTTATTTCCTTCATTGGTAGTTGCATTACATTGCATCACTTTGTTTTTGTATTTCAGATTATCTTTTTGTCTCATGCTTTTTTTTAATGTCTGTGCTCTTATTTCCTTTCCATTTCTACATGTGCTATAAATACTTTCTGAGCGCTATAATTTATTTATTATGTTTGTATTTTTTCATCAGTAATTTATCATGGAATCTCACATTTGTTTGAGGGTTTTTGTCCCATTTTCTGGACTTGTTTCACGCGCTTTGAACTCACCACTTCCTCATTCTCCTCTCTAAATGTGCTTCTTGTCTGAATGCGGGTGGGGTGGGGTGGGGTGTGCTTGCTTCTGTTGCATTTCATCGACTTCTACGTATAAATTAAACAAAAACTATCCGATGTCACAGAATCTCGGGTTTTCAATTTGATCAGCCTTCACCCACGGACAAATGAAAGTCAGCAGTGCGTTTCCGGATTTAGTTATCGGGTGACATTATTCTGAGTGGAGGAAACCGCAAACACGTGAGGACCTGTTACCAGTGTTCTTTCACATTCTGATAGTACGGCAAGCCGCACGGAAATATGCCCAGACCAAAGCGTCACGATTATCAGATTCTTTCTCTAAGCTGTATTGTGACTGAGCAAGCGTCATGATTATATCAGGTTGCCGCCACTTTATCGCTATACACAATGAAAGCGGCATTGAACGGGTACCCACGAGTCGGGGAGGGTATCCTTGCTCTGCACACCTATCTTCACTGCCTTGTAGCAATAATGTAATAGTTTTATGAGTGAGTTCACTAGAAACAATGTCAGGTGTTTACCATAACACATGTAAGCATCATAGTTCACAACTTGTAGAAATAATAGTCTACTCACATAATACATCTCTACATAAAATGCAAGTATAACATATCAATAGCAAAAGTGCACGAAATATGTCTATGTCCTTTCTCCCTCAATCAGTCTTATAACTCACCATTAAGCTAATGGCCACTTTTCATGACCGGACTTCTTGCTACACCAAAGTCAAGTGATCAGACAATACAATTCTCTACAGCAGGTAAACTTTTGATCTCAGCCCATTAGCTGGTCTCATTCTTGTAAATCTTAACCATTGGATAAAAAGAACTACTCATCCAGTTGGAACCGGTTTGCATTGCATCAGCAATTTCTGGCATATTCTCAACTAGAGTTGTTTACTCCAACTCTGACACTTACAAAAGTACCATCATAAGTTATGCCCAAGGTTGGGTCACTTCGACAATTCAACAATTTATATAACAATAGGAATAGGCAAATTTACTCCACAACACATGTAAAAAAAGAATAACATTTGATAAATCAATAATTAATACATAAGGGAAGAAAAGTGAATAAATATTTTTTTTTAAAAGCAAATAACCATTAAGACACTCTGCAAAAAGACGATAGCCTGTAAGAAACACGGAATAATTTTTTTAAAAAAATGTATTAGAACTTGTAGCCTCGTATTAGTCATGCATTACTAGACATATCTCTAAGGTCGATTTACTCGATCACTTGATGAAATGTGACGACATTTTAGTGCTATTAGGGTTATTCGATCATTTGTACAATTCACTGGCTATATTCCACATAATGAGCCGAATATATGTTGTACAAATCTTAAGATCAAACACAATTTAAACTTCACTCACTTTTGAATTTCTGAAGAGAAAAATATGACGTCATTTGAGTGCAAAGGGCACAAGGTCACACGGAATATGTAGAGGAAGGCTTACACTCACGCACTATTACTCGTATGGACTTTTTCCGTTTAAAAAGAAAAAAAATGGATGAAAAAGCGAACCGTTTAAACACTACGTAAATGTTACAATTATCCACTCTTTGTGATAGGTCGATTTCATATGCAACCCCCCCCCCCCAATGAAAAACTAAACCAGACATAATTGTGCACGGCTTCAAATAAGGGGGTGCGGTAAACCTGCAGAATAAACTGCTTTCGACTGACTGACCTTCATACTGTAACAGTGGTAATCAGATTTTGGGATTAATTGCACGGCTCATACTGACCCTCAACAACTATGTGATACAACTGTCAGCTGCTGTTCCAACTAAGTCAAGCTTGATACTGCATTTCAGTAAATGATATTTGTAAGCACGTGACTCTCCTTCAGAAGATAACTCTGACAGAGAGTTCAGAGTTGCTACACGTGGATACAGCAGATCTTATACATACATATAATATATTCATATATATAAATTAAAACTTGTGCGATGCAAGTTTCTAAAGAACAAAGTAAGCTCCTAGTATCAAAAAAATTGAGAGTTTTTATTATGACATTAAATACGCGTGAACACTCACGCGCGCACACTTAAGCATGCACGCAAGTAAACACAGGCACACGCACTTTAAAAGAAAGCATGCCCTCATTGCCCTCATGCATGCTTGATTTGCAGTGTGATGCATTATCTATTTCAGATCATGCTGGTAGTTTGCAAAACATCATGAAATATATTTGCATCTTAATGCTTCATAATAATAATAAGAAGAAGAAGTATTAGTATAACACTTAGAATCAGTAAATTAGTCATTAATTTTAGTTTTGTATAAACTAAAAGGTTAAATTTACGAATGATTAAATGTACACGAGTAGTATTGGCCTGACATCGGTAGAGTTTGTACCGCCCTAGATTAACGTCTCCCCTCCCCCTTAACAAAAAAATACCATTTACCAGTACGAACAAACAAACAAACCAAAGAACAACAACAAAACCACCCCATCCTTATTTAGCCTTCTATGAAGGATAAATGGGTGGTGGTGGTGGGAGAATATCTTTCTACACCTATGTCCTGGTCGTAGGCATTTCTTTCCTACTTCTTTGCCCGTTCCATATAAAAAAAACAGTGTGGGGAGGGTACACGATCTGGTTACTTTTGACCATTTGCATTATGTGTATCCTTGCTCAAACAATAAAGATGATCGTATTCTGTCATTTACCAATGAATACATTTCCACTGTGTATGGCGCCCACATGACCAGTTCTGCGGTGTTCTCAAACAATCTACATTCGGTGAAATTGTTTAACCCCCTCCCACTCCCTCTCGTCATGCTGCCCCTGGAGAAACTTGAAGAACTCTAGCGCTAAGCGGGAACAGAAGAAACACTGATGGAACATTGATGGACTCCACTGGTATAGCCAGTTCTGCATTGGAGAATTTGAAAAGTTGTGACTGAAAGGACATTAGAGACAATCTTTTCTGGCAAGGTTAGAGGTCACTAGTTATAGTTGTGAGAAGCAGTAATATTCTTTAACTCGCTCTCATATTCGAGGGTTACAGAGGGTAATAAGCTGTTCATACCCACTTTAAATAACGGACTTTATGAAAACAAGTCATTTTACATCAACAACCACCCGACCACAGAGTAAACTCCGCATAAGGCACACTTAATGCCTGTTTGTAAAGGGTGGAGAACTGGTGGAAATTGTTAGTTTGTTCCTTAAACATGGGGTACACTTTCTTTTTTTAGCATTGCTTGCTTGCTTTAAAGTTTAAACTGACAATGCTTTCTTTTCTTTCCCACGGATATCTGCTACAAGCGACTAGACCGAATGAGTTTATTAAGAAGCTGTTCTGAAAGTAAATCAAATGTCAATCAAAGAGTTCAGTTCGTACACAGGTGAAAGGATATACAATTTCAAGGTTACAACAACAAATTTCGTCCTTTCATTTTATCTATTCAAAAACGTTAAACAATACTCATGGTGCTTTAGTTGCAGCTTCAATATTTTAAATAATTTATTTAATGATTTAGTTGGTCAGTGTGTGCAAGCGCTAAAAATAAAGATTTCCAATGAATATTTCATCTCTATACTACTTTCTCTCTTACACACATTCTAAACTTAAATATCCTGCAACAATAGTCATTAGCACAATTCATATGCAGCATAAAATATATAGTATCCGTCAAAATTCACAAGTATAAAGTACAAATGGAGTCAAATTAATGAACATAGAAATAATGGTTCAATCACATGAAGCATTCTCCCATTCAAATCATAGATCAATGACAAATAAGTATGGAATATTTCTAAGTCCATTCTTTCTTTATCAGTCAGTTAATTTACCACAAGCCACACTGCCTACAATATATCTTTGTATATTCACAGACACACACACACAAACACATTGATATCTGCATTACAGTGAATGTTGCACACAAAACTGTATTCTGGCAAATCCTTACGATCCGTGGTGCTTTTGCGGCACACTGAGTGCTTCTAGTACATGCACACTCCTATACTTTGATCATCACTAGTACATGTGCACTCCTATACTTTGATCATCACTAGTGTATGTGCACTCCTATACTTTAATCATCACTAGTACATGTGCACTCCTATACTTTGATCATCACTAGTACATGTGCACTCCTATACTTTGATCATCACTAGTACATGTGCACTAATATACTTTGATCAACACTAGTGTATGTGCATACACTCCTATACTTTGGTCATCACTAGTGTATGTACATACACGCCAGAGATTATGGTAACCTATTTCTTTGAAACTAAGCATGCACTCAGTAAACATATATCACATAGTGATATACTTTGCATTATCTCGAGACACATTAAACCTTTCACTGACATTTTCTAATCTTGCTTTATTGCTTAGACTCATACAGGTCGAATTTGTTCTGAAATATTTACCTACTGGAGTATGTTTCTCTCTCTCCTGCTCTATAAATGATAACTGGCACTCCGTGTTTGGTCCCACTTCTAACTTTGTTAGTGCATCTGCTTTAGTACAAACGTCCTGTTAGAAGAAAGTGACTTTTGCAAGAGAAACCACAGAGCTAAATCAAAGTGAACCTTTGGCAAGAAATGAATGCATTCCGAACTCCTCTGTCTATTTTTGTTTGATTTTTAATGGATCCCCGTTGTCTAAAGTTTCACTATTTCAAAACAGATTTTGAATTTATACCACTTCATGAGAACACTGATAAGTATGTTATTTCACTATTTTATAACAGATTTTGAATTTGTACCACCTTCATGAGAACATTGATAAGTATGCTATTTTAGCTAGGAGGAATACTTTCTGTGGTGGAGCAAATTTGCCTGTCCCCTGTTTCTTAACTTAATTGTTATATAAAATGTTAAACGTCAACGTGACATGACCTTCGGGTACTGAGTGTGACGATATATTATAAGTACTAGACTTAAAACAACAACTCAGGTAAAGAATATGCTAGATCAATAGGTCAGATCATAGACTCGCCGAGGGATCCCTGATCTCCGGAATACAGATCTTATGGCCTTGAGTGAATGCAGGTATTTCCCCAAAAGTGAAGAGGGAAGGAGGTTATCGCAGTGCATTACTATTTCTATGTAAAGAAAAGTTTTCCCTCTTCAACTTTTTCATCTGTTCAGTGTTTGATTGATAATAAATATGTCACGCATTTAGACCCTAGTTAAGTATGTTAATATCATATCACGGGTTTAGATCCCAACATGGAATAATAGCATCATGTTACTTATTGAGTTCTTAGATTTGGTACTAAACATGGCCTGATCTTTTATACCATGCTGGAGATCTAAACATGGCCTGATGCTGTTATATCATCCTTGAGATTTAAACATGGCATGTTGCTGTTCTACCATCCTGGAGATCTAAACATGATATTATGCTGTTATACCATCCTAGAGATCTAAATATAACATGATGATCGTATATCATCCTAGAGATCTAAATATAACATGATAATCTTATATCATCCTAGAGATCTAAATATAACATGATGATCTTATACCATCCTAGAGATCTAAATATAACATGATGATCTTATATCATCCTAGAGATCTAAATATAATATGATGATCTTATACCATCCTAGAGATCTAAACATGACTTGATGCTAGTATACAATGTTAGGAATCTCAACATGACATATATCATGCTTATGTCAAAAACACGTGACATGATGATTTATACCATGTTCGGGTGAAACATGGTTAGAATCCCAGCATGGTATAACAGCATCATTAGACCCTCAGCAGGTGTAACAACATCATTAGACCCTCAGCAGGTATAACAGCATCATTAGACCCTCAGCAGGAGTAACAGTATCATTAGACCCTCAGCAGGAGTAACAGTATCATTAGACCCTCAGCAGGTATAGCATTATTAGACCCTCAGCTGGTATAACAGCATTATTAGACCCTCAGCAGGTGTAACAGCATCATTAGACCCTCAGCAGGTATAACAGCATCATTAGACCCTCAGCAGGAGTAACAGTATCATTAGACCCTCAGCAGGAGTAACAGTATCATTAGACCCTCAGCAGGTATAACAGCATTATTAGACCCTCAGCTGGTATAACATCATTATTAGACCCTCAGCTGGTATAACAGCATTATTAGACCCTCAGCAGGTATAACAGCATTATTAGACCCTCCGCAGCAAGTATAACAGCATTATTAGACCCTCAGCAGGTATAACAGCATCATGTTATGTTTAGATCTCTAATGCACACTATTATAACGATGTTTCACTAAACGTTGAAATGCAATGTAGACTATAATTAATCACCTTACGTATATTGAAATCATAATGTGCATGTGATGCAATGAATACTGTTCACTAACAATGCAATGTTGTGGCAGGGTGCAAGCGATACGGCAAAATGCTGTTCACTGATGTGTGGTCTCACTAGTTACCTTTGTATGAATAGGATCACACACATATCACTATGCACCTGTAAGTTAGGTTACAGGAAATTGAAGCCGATTTGGGGTGAGTGAATAAATGGTATTAGGCATTAAGGGTGTTTCAAAACAAACCGCACTCATGATAAAATAAAAATTCAATTCATTACTGACGTCACTTTTTCAGGCTGGGTATGGTGAGTTGCAAGTTACTCCGACCTACGTAGCTCTTGCTTAAGCAATTAATAATTTAAACACTCCGTAAAACGTAATTAATTATATTTGTAAACAGTCCATGAAATGAAAAAAAAAATAATTAGGTAAACATTCCACAAAACGTAAACTATTAACATTGTAATCATTTTATAAAAAGTACAATGTTCGTCAATTATGTATACCTTACAAAAAACATAAATAATTAATGATATAAACATTCCATTAATCGTAAATATTTAATTATATATACAATGTATAAAACGAGATGTATGTAAACATTTCAGACAATACTAGTAATTAATTATGTAAGCAATCAATAAAGCGTAAATAATTAATTATGTAACCATACTATAAAACGTAATTAATTAGTTTAGTATATATTACATAAAACGAAAGAAATTAATTATGTATACACTGTTAAACTTAGTTGCTTATTCACTTACTAGTAATTATGGTTCGGATGATGTTTGATTTATCACACAATTTGGCTGAGGGTGTCACTTTTACGGTATTGTTTATTTCACACACGAAAAATTTAGACTTACTGATAGGTTTATCGTCCTGTTTATGGTCAGTTCATTTGAATTATTACCGACCTGTTTAATTGCCATTTAGCTGATAAAGTTTAGTAGCCAGCTTTTTAGACAGATTTTAATTTGGTAATAGCCAGTTAAATGAACAGGTTATTGGTCAGTAAATTTACTTACAGTTGACTGCTTATTGGTTTGACCTATTTATTAACCAGTTATTCCACCGGTTTATTGTCTAGTTTAAGGCCATTATATCGGACTGTTTTATCGACAAATTTATTTCAGCTTGGATTATTTTATGTTGGTATGTTGTTCGTGGCCATTTTATTGGTATGTTGTAGGCATTTTCTTACCATATTAACTGGGAAATTGAATGATGTTCACTATAAGGCTGAAACCTGTCTACTTTACTGTACACTTCATTTCATAATAATGACTATGTATATGTTTATTGCACATTCCATTTCATAATAATAGTTGTTTACTGCACTCTTCGTTTCCTAATAATGAAGTTGCTTATGTTTACTGTACACTTCGTTTCATAATAATGACTTTGCACATGTTTACTGCACTCTTCGTTTCATAATAATGAAGTTGCAATGTTTACTGCACGCTTCATATCGTCATAATTGTGACGTTTTGTTGGGAGATGGGCAAGATGTTAATTCTCCACCATCCCAGGCCGCCCGTAACCTTAAGCTAATTCCCCAAACACACCTTCTGACTGACCACACTTGTTGGAAAGAAGGAAGATAGAAAATGTGGAAAAGAAGAGTGATAACTGAGAATATAGCTCTGAGGACCTGATACATACAGCCAGGTAGATTAATTAAATACAAGTGACAGACCTCGACATATAATATGTATGTGAATCACGCCGGCATGAGCGGTCTAAGTATCGATTGTTAAATATATTTGAAAGAAATAAAATAAGACAGCATGGTGACATATAATAAATAGTTTGATGATTATAATCAAGTTTATAAATATATATCGTTCATATCATGGCATGTAGTGTTGTAAGAGAAAGTTTGTTGGAGCCTATGACACTGTTGTTATTTGAGTCTTGTTCCTATGAGCAAACTGATAAATGAGTTTATGAGAGAATTCTGAGATAAATCTGAGAGAAGCTGTACAACTGTTGGTTTTAACTTTAAGTCAGGATGCCTGATGTTGTCATGTTAGGGTCCTGGTGATGCTTAAGCAGATGTGCACGTTGTTAAACTATGGTATCTGGCCCTTGGGTTGTTCTGCTCTGGCATTGTTTTATGCCTCAGTACTCATCAAAATCAACATCTGAATAAAGTGCCAATCTGTCAGTAAAAGCACATGGACTAAGACTTTGTCCACATATGTTCCCTGACATAACATTCTTATGTGCGTGGCCATCATACATTCTAATATTATAAGTGAAATGTTCAGCAATACAAAATATGATTAAGATTAAGAATAAACATGAATATAATATTTAGTTATACTGGCAAAACCACATATATTCCGCATAAATATACATAGAGTATGGTTTCCTACTGTATTGGTTATAAGGGTTGTAGCTGTTATACAGTATGATTATGTCTTATTAAGGCCGAGAGCCAAAGAACGTGTTGCCTCTATGGTCAATTGCATTAGACTGCTGATATACTGGTAGGTTTCTGGTACATTCTTTGTGCACAATGGTCCATTTAAAGTGAGTTGCTGCTCAGCCTATTCTCTAGCCTACAGATAAGGGTCAACTGTCCTAGAGTTAGGTTTGTTTGTAGTCTATTTTTAGAGGAGGATGAGTGGGAGTTACATAATTTCATTATGTGACAATAATGACATTGCACATGTTTATTAGTACGAGACGTGATCAGAATGCAGAAAAACAGCACAAACAATGAGGTTTAAACCCAAACCAAATATATAATCATGTATAAGAAACAATCCTTAGCTCACCTTGCTCCTGAAAACCCTTGGTATTTAAACACATGTGGTCTTAGGAATTTTAACATTGGAAACAACCATCCAACTCTAGATTTGAGGGACAGAAAACTGTTTTCATCATCATTTTCGTCGCCCTTTAAGCCATCACCATCATCTTTGTGAGTTTCATTGTAGCTATATATCATCATCTAATATCATCATCATCATCACCATCATCCAAATATCATCATCATCCAAATCATCATCACCATCTTGTTTATTTCATTTAAACCGCCCAAGCATTATCATTGCTAATTAACTAACACATTAGCCACTACTCATTATTATCTTCTTCCTCTTCTTCATCAATAGCAACAACAAAATACGAAACAAAGCAAAAATCCTTGTTGAAAATCCGAAAACATGATGACAAGAAAATTAGAAAGGAAAGAAAAATATTTTTAAAAAAAAATACTTCCATTCAAAACTGTTATGAGTTAGCAAGCACTCTGTAACCCGCAAGTAGGTCACGAATCCAAAGTCAACAAGATGGGTAACGTGCATCCGATTACAGGGTTGGGCTCCCCAAACCACAGTTTATTTATCTGCCATAACTGTTGAAACCTATCGACCGCAAATTGTGACACCAGACAGCACATCTCTAAGTGCAAATTCAATGATAGTCTGACGACAGTCAAACTTATAAGAGAGGAGTCGGATCAGGACGGGTCATTATATAAACAATATTTTTATTGTTATGTAAGCAATTGACTTTGTGTGACGAAAATCGGGCACATGAAGATATTCAATTTATATGGTTGTAAAGTGATTTTTCGTATGTTCTGGGTTATCAAAATAGCAAACAATTAATTTAGTTTGTGGTATATTTATTTTAATTTTTGTTGTATTGATAGGTATGAAAATATTGAAAGATGTCTGAATCATTTATTCTCAAAGACTTTAAAACAAAATTGTAATATATTTCAATAACCTTTGCACAGGTTCACAAAAGACAATACACATTACCGTCAGTAAAAAAACTGTAGACAGATCACACAAGTAGACAGTGTATACTGCGCAGTACTTCAGTACTTCCGGTAAACACTGTAGACAGAACACAACGTAAAATTCAAGACTGTGTTTGCAAGGAAGAGAGTCATTAGCATAACTTGCTCTATGTTGCCTTCAAGCAGACAAAGTGTCACAGATTATTTGTTGAGTTTGATACGTGAAAACAAGAGGAATGGCTGGTTATTTATAGAATTTTTTCTTCATTTTAATCCTGGAGAAGAGAAATGCAATCTCTGCGTGCAGGTGACTGTTACCATGACGACAATTTCTGACAGTCGTGCGGATCCCAGGACAGACATGTCTTTGTCCTCAAGAGGAAGTAATAAATCTCGGTGTAGCACAAGCAAGGTAAAACAAGACTTCAGGAATGTTGGGTCAAACAAAGGGGGTAATTTTCTTTGATATTCTTCTTTTTTTAAATGCCTGTTTGGATCTCTGCTTAATACTCTCTCTCTCTCTTAACAGAGACCTAATGTCACTCTACTGTGGAGAAGAAAAGATTATCTAGAGTTCTAGACCAAAAGGACATTAGCTATACGTGTCCGAGGGCTAAAACAAGTGATAATAAATAGAAGTGAGAACTGTCTTTTTTTGTGTAAAATGTACATTGCGGTGACTTGCAATTCCATTTTTATTAGACAGTAGTGAATACAGTGAATAGTTACACATATATGCAAGTATTATTTCATAAATTGATAGGCATATGATCACACATTAATATAAGGACTATTTCCCATATATGGTCATACATGTAGGCAAGTACTATCTGCACATTTGTAAATATATAGTCATATATCTATTATGTAGGCACGATTTCACACATAAGTATTGTTTCCATATTTGATCATATATAGGTAAGTACAGTTTCACATATATGGTCACACAAATATGTATGTAAGGTTTCATATATCTGGTTACACACACACACACATATATATATATATATATATATATACTGTTTCATACATCAGAAGGCATATGATCACACAGAACTATTTCAAACATTTGCAGATATAGAATCACATATATTTAATGTAAGCATTATTTGACACATATATGTAAGTACTGTTTCAGCAATATGGCAGCATAAACATTTCAACACTGTTTCATATATATATATACTATTTCACACTTCGGTAGGTATATGGTCACACATATTATGCAAGCACAAATAAATAGCAAATACTTTTTTCATATATGTACATGTATATTATTGCATATATATTACACGTTATTTTGCATATTTGTAGTTATATTGCATACATACACAGCAATATCTCACATGTAAGTTCTATGTCACACTTTATAGGTATATTGTCACACATATATGTAAGAACTGTGTGACGCCAACGCCACTTAGTTAAATTATTATGATTATTATTGTTAATTAATCTTTCATAACTTATTACATGTGATGAGATAATTATTTTAATTATCCTTAATTTATGTTATTAATAATTCTCCAGCAGACACCACTCGTCTCTCTCACTTGGCGGATATGCGGGCATTGTAAACGTTTTCTTTCTTCCACAACACTAAAGACAAACATTTACCATCACACAGTATTTCCATAAGTGGAAAACTTCTTACTAAAGGAGAAGACAAATCCATCTTTAATCTATATTTAGCGAGCCCCCATCAACCCACTTTCTTCTCCAACATAAGATTATCAATATGTGTATGAAGGTCAATAAATTTATTAAATCAACAATCAAATATACATATGACAAATACAATGAAATAGGTTACTTGACATCAATTATTTCCATGAAATCATGTTCGAATAATTTGTCTACACAGAAAAATCTTAAAATACAATTCATCAATAATGTCAATAAATTGCAGGATAGCTCTTAACAGAAAACAGAAATGGAGTTATTACAGTCATAGATAATAGATTTTACATAACCTGCATTAAACACTGTCTCAGGAATCCTTTGTGCACTTTTTGCAACAAAGACACTCGCTTACTGATTGCATCAACACGTTTGTCTCTCTCTGTACACATTGAAAACACTGAAGTACTGTTATTCACTTAAAGGCAACTTGAGTGCTCTCTTCCCCATGTCATTTCCTTCAATCAGAACAACAATTGTAGCAATTTCTAGTAACTTTACTATACCAGAAATTGCCCATGCAATAAGCATCCTTTGCCACAATACATCAAAGAAATTTAGTGTATCCAGTTACACTTACACACTGCTCTCCCTTTACCTTTACAACAGGGAGTCAAATCATACAAGGAATGAAGAAATAAAAGGCTGCTTTACAAGTTATGGCTGCCTTTCAAGACTGGACTTCTTTGCCACACCATATTCAAGTGATTAGACAATAGATTTCTTTTCAGCAAGTAAACTTTTAGGTCTCAGCCCATTGGCTGGTCTTGTTCTCATAAATCATAACCATTGGATAATAAAACTACTCACCCAGTTGGTACTGGTTTGCATTACATCAGCAATTTCTAGCATATTCTTAACTCGGATTGGTTATTTCCAACTCAGATGCTGTCAAAAATAATAATAAGTGCCCAAGGTCGGGTTACTCTGACAATTTAAGAATTTAAATTTAAAGATTGGGATAGACACATTTACTTCGCCACACACTTTACCTTGTAATGAACCCACAAGCGAATTAAAGCTAAAGACATATGTCATTGTATAGGATACAGTTAAACATTATCGACAATAAAAAGCAACACTTACGAACTGTTTACGACTTCCTGAGGGGAAAAAAGTTATAAATATAGTATAATGTCATTGACCTTTGAATGGCATGACCGTTCAAACATTATATAAAATGACACACCTCATCATCATCATTATTTATGTTCTGCACACAAAAAACCAACAACAAAAACCCCGACCCTTACGTTAGTACCCTAAGTGGTAAACGACAAAACTCTCCGCGACTTCAACTAGTTAAAGGTGGAAGGTCAGACAGAATAGCTGATTCAAGTAGGACTACAGGTAGAAACTGTCAGCAAAGACTAGGGGTGGGTGGTGGGGGCGCTGTATGGGTGGAAGCTGGTGATAAGGTGGCAAGGTGGGAGAGAGAATGGAAGGGGGCAGGAGAGCTTTCTGATCTATTAAGCTAAGAGTAAGAATTTGGGTCAAGTGCACATTCGTCCTTCACCTGCAGCACTTGAAAAGCTGGGTTAACAAGTGTGCGAAGTCAAGGTAAAGAGCTCATGAGCTGCAAAGCCTGGCCGATGTACCTACAAACGCAACGTTAATACTAGGCCTTCTCTTGTACAACTATCGAGGCCAATCAGTAGGCTTAATTTGAGACCACCAAAATAAAAAAAAATAAAAAAAGACAAGTGGGCGGGGCGGGGTGTGCAGGGGTGGAAAGGTTAAGAAAGGTCAAAATGTGTATTTAATTAGTGTTAAGATTGGACTTCAGTAAGGCACGCCATATTGTCACACAATATCAATAGTATTCGCTCGCACTGCTACAGTCATTAATTAAAAATTACCGTGTGCTATTTGTCCCTCCTAAACAGTAATTGTAATGGAGTTACTAAAATCAGTGGAATAAGTAGTGACTGTCGAGTTAATGGCATCAGTAAACCTGTTAGGAGTGATAAGTTCAGTAGTGTTGATAAAACAAACAGCTAGGAGCTAAAGAATTAGTAGTGACTTTTGTGTTAACTAATTACGAGCACTAACTTCGCTAGATGCGGTCAAACATAGTAGTGAAGGAGTTATTGGTCCTAGCTTTTGAGTCAGTAGCATTAGTAAATTCAGTAGTGGTGGAAAAGTATAGTAGCGAAAGAATTATTGGTCCTAGCTTTTAAGTCAGTAGCATTAGTAAATTCAGTAGTGGCGGAAAAGTACAGTAGCTAAAGAATTATAATCCATCATGGTACGATTAAAAAAAACTCCTCAAAATTAATTTATCCTTTATTTTAAGGAAGCTAAGCAATGATAAATTCAGAAAATAAAATGTTTGTACTGTGTTTCTTAACTAAAATATCTCTATCAACGCAGTTCCATGACAGTACCCAGACTGTGCCGGCACTTATGTAGCTTGTCCAAGCCATTGTGGATTAAGTTAACTTTGTGCCGGCACTTATGTAGCTTGTCCAAGTCACTGTGGATTAAGTTAACTTACTAACCAAATGACTGACTAATTGGACAGATATTCAAATATGCACCGCTGCACCAAAATGTGCCAATATACGATAGAGTCACTTTCGCCGTCATCACGGGTAGATATGCTGTCATCGTACCAAAACACATTCCAGGAAAGGAATGGGTAAAACCCGGAAAAATTCCATAGGCTGGAACCCTGCCTCTCTTTGTGCCATGATGGTCAATGGCTCAGGTTTAATTTACTTAAAGTATGAAATAATGGTATGTCAAATTTTGTCACATTAAAGTCATTCCACTAGTGTTCAGTTTTATGGTATAACTGATATATGTCCCCTTTTTATTCTCGTCTGTCCCAAGGTACAAATGTCGCGTACTAAGTGCATTTGGCACAGCATTTTATTTCAGTTGGAACTTAGGTAAAAGGAATATATTTCTTTTGTATAGATTTGGCATTTCTCTCCTACCCTGCACCACTGTCCTCAGCAGAACCACCGCAGCATTACTACACCACCGTGCTCAGAAGTGTCCTCATCACTATGCAACACAACAGCGACATATTCCACACCATTAGAAATGTGCAGGTCACGGTCATCGTCCACTTTTGCGAGGCTGACCCGTCAGCCAGCCTCGAACAAACTGTCACAAGAGAGCTTGTATAATTGTCAAGTCTGAAGAAAAACCCAACTAAACCACAGCTTTCCTGAAGTGGATCTGTCACTAGACACTAGTCTTAAACACTTGGTGCTCACGCATGCATCATTTCATCATACAATGTATCCTTTCTGGCAGTCTGTTATGTTTATTCAGCAGATGCTTTGTATCTCATTGCTCTTTTCATTTATCTTTTATCTATTAATTATCAAGGATGAGAGTTGGGTTTCAGAAGCCATGTCACTAGTTTGTAATTAAATATAGAACATCTGATTCAAATATTAAATATGTGTGGGGAGACACGTGGGTTACCAATCAAAAATATTGTTAATTGATTGCAACATCTACCCCACTCACCCCACTTCTGTAATGCTTGTTTTCATCATTTTATCACACCTGACTGAACCACCATTTTCTAGTGCTGTGGAACTTTAGTTATAAGTGTCTTTTACTATGCCTACTACTTGATAATAGTTATTGTTAGACATGCATTACTTATGAATTATAAGCATAACATTGAATCACCAGTGCCAATCGCTAACAATTAACAAATACAAAGATGATACATTACAGGACGGAGTTATATAAAATGACGCTATAAGGAATTTAACATAGAGATATGTATGGAGAAAATTACTCATAAGATTCGAAATCTATTATCAATCAATGTAGAGTGCATCCAAATAACTATATACATTTGAATGCTAGTCCTGTTCTATGAATGTCTTCTAAATGCAATCTCTCTGAAAAAGCAAAAATCACAAGAATTCTTATATGCGTATCTGTTTTCCACGTTCTGGAAAGTGATTAAGACCAGTCAACTTTGTCACGTGACTGGTACTTCATCCTATTTATCATCCCTTTTTATTTATTGTTTCTACAGGATAGAATTAGTTTAGGTTTTCCTGCTATTCAAAGTTTCTGTGTGCGTGTGTACATCGCACCCTGACGTCCATTCATGCACTTCGTTGTTATCACGTTAATTGATTAAGACTAAATTGCCAATCCACTTCCGGAACACGTTTCATTTTAGTAGTTCAAGGTCACTACCTACAGCCCAGTTAACTAGCGGTTATATGAAGAGCATTGCTCTTTCTGAGTTTTGTTATCGCTCCCAATCTCTCTCTCTCTCTCTCTCTCTCTCTCTCTCTCTCTCTCACACACACACACACACACACACACACACACACACACACACTTGTCAAGTGGGTAGCGTGATCAACCTGTCTAATGAGCGACTTTGCAAAAAACAACGAAACTCACTTTAGAAAACTCGAACAAGTCGATTCAGCCTCTCTATCACACATATCTCCACATATGTTCTTTTGGATAAATTAAATATGACAATGATTATTACATCACACACACACACACAAACGCCATATCGTCTCATAAGAAAACATTTTTCTCCATCTAATTGATATATTCACTTCACTGTACACAATAATTATAAGCTTATTTATTTTATACAACAATACATGCTTACGGATATACCCATGGGTTTCGTATAATTATTGTTGGGATTTTTCTTTAAAATACTTTATATCCTTGTTTATTATGTACAACATGTTTTGTTTGCTTATTGTACATTATTGTTTCACTTCATCCCGGGGACTGATCAAGATGAAAGGTCGGGTTTTCATGTATTTATTTTAAAAGCATTCAAAATGGTTCTAATATTTAGGATGCATGTTTCATTGCTGGCAGAGTACTCATTTACCTCATGCAAACGATGATTTCGAATAGCGTCTGCAGGTTAAAAAAAAAACACAAAATATTCATGGCACCAGCTGTCGGGAATACAGATAAACAGATAATGCAAACGATGTAGCATTGTAGCTTAAGTCAGTCTTGCAACGAGAACAGGATTGTTGCCCTTAGACTCGTGTATGCGAGACTGTCAGCAGTGAAGCTCATTCACGCCTGAACTGACACCTAGCTAACTGGGTGAAACATTTGCCAGTCAAGGTCGTTTCTAGTGACGTCATGTATGTGCAAGTGTATTTGTTCTTCTTTATGTTCACTTCTTTTCCCCCCACAGGAATTGCGTGGAAACTTTTCGTCTTCTTGATGTTCTCAGTTTCTATAGAGTTCCTGTGGGGCCTTTCTCCTTACTCTTTTATTCTATGAGGATAGAACTGTTCTAAAAAAAAAAAAAAAAAGAAAGTTGTGGAAGATTAATGGAAGTTATGGAAGTAGTTTTCCAATTGCCTGTCATTGTTTACAGTTTACTTACATGTTTTAGTAGCGTTTCAATGATTGCCTGTTGTCACGAGTCTGATAAAAATGTCCGACCTGATGACCCACTTGCCTTGTTTACTTCAAATTCGAATATTTGAAACCCTTGGCCCTTTGTTCAAAGCTTCCTTTTTCTAGGTGCTTCTAGAACAGGTCAAGATGTTATGTAACTTTAGGACCATTGTCCAGTTCTCGAACCAACCACATGCTTTGCGAACAGTCACGTGATACGCAATATACCTTTCTATATATGTACCCACACGCTTCCGCTCCCTCACTTCGAGCACATTTTAGCTAATTCCATCAGCTTACTCGGGTCGTGAGAGGCAGCCGGCGCCATAGAGAATCAAGGTACCCTTCGACTTCTCTCAAAGGTATCATTTTATTTAATAGTATTTGCCTATGTATTGTTTAAGTATGTATTTGTGCTATGTATTATATGATTTCCATATACACTTGAGCATGGTTCAGAGAAATAGCTGAAAACCTATATGTTACGGAATATAAATTTATTGTAACCATTTTTCCATTTCTGTACTTTAATTTATATTGTTTTAATTCACTAAGAGCCAGAATGCTGCGCTCGATATGAATTCTTCATGTAATTCAATTATTGCGTGTAATTTAAATTGTAAATTGTGAAGCGCTCTGTCGGTTTGAATTACCTCTTTGTATGAACATTAATTTAACGTTGTATCTATTTTATTGCTTCATACGTCATGACTGTTAAATGGAACACATGTGAGACGATTATATTTTTTCTAAAATTTAATTGTAAGCGACGCGAGGTCGAAACTCCTTGTTCAGCGCATTTAATTGAGCCATGCCTAGGTAGGACCTGTTAGGTTGAGAATTATATCCAAACACGTTGCATCCACAGGTCGGCTCATGGTTCATGTTCACCCATGCCTCACCTGCATTAGCTTATTGGTGTAAGCGTGTCGAAATCCACTCTGAGGGCCATGCTGCAAAAATTCCAGTTCCTAGCCACTAACAAAGGGACATCATTCCTTATGCACCACGTGTGTCGTTAAAGGGGGACTGAGGGAACGAACCGGCATGACTGAGTGTTGAGACCAAGGATACAAGAATAAAGCTAAGTGCAAGATCAAGTGTACAGATCTCAAAGGAACACTTTTCTGGCAATTTAGATTGACAAAAATCAGGCATAGGCGCGTAAAGACAGAGTGAGGACTATTCGCGTTGCATTCGATTTATTGTTAATTTGTTAAACTTTATTAAATCTTATTTTCTTTGTTAATACCTCTTAGTAGTTGATTTCTATGCACAATAGACCAATTAGATTAATTCTTAGATTTGAATGGGGGCGGATGAGCAGAAAGATTGATGACGAGTGCATATTAATTTAGAGGGATTTAACTGTTTTCAAATCTAGCTAAAAGTTCGCAGTTTATTAGTCTGTAAATTTGTCGTCTGAACTACAAGACGCACTTTTAATTAGTCAGATAATAAATTGAGCAACCAGTCTGCGTAGAATATGAGAGGAAGAATTAATTATATTTAAAGTCTTTTAATTATTCTAAGCAGGGTCTTTAAATAAATACTGGAAACGTAACAAGTGGGGGCTCGTCCGGGATTGATATATATTAAATTGTAAATTGTAACATTTTTATACATAGGGCGCATCATAACCTAGAAACGAACGAACGAACAGAATTGCCAATTGTTCTTTTGATTTTTGTATCACTGATTTTCTTTGCTTTTGTTGTGACATGTGCATGTATTCTTTTGCAGAGTAGCGTGCATGTTAGTTAATGTTGATATATTTAAGCGTAGTTAAATATGTCATGTTAGCTATTGAATGATTTATTTAGTATTGTGTTACTGAGTACTTCATTGTGAGGAGTCGAAGGTTATACCGCCAGCTAGGAGAGTTATCGGTAGTAACAGACTTCGGACTATTATATTTAGGGTGCTAGATATAATGTGTAATGTTGTATGGTAGGAGCCGTGACATTACGAAAGTCTTGGAACAGCGGACACTGTGACAAGCAGGTGAAACGTGTAAGAGTTAACGCGTAATTTATTTCGGAAGGTGTTCTGAGTAAATTAAATAATTTTTGTAAGGTTGTAGCCTAAAAGTTATTTTCGGGATAAGCGGAGTTATCGCCGACGGTTAAAAAAAACACACAATTCACGAGATACATTCTTATTGTAGCCAGCGCGCTAAGACAGTAAAATGGATCGCAAACAGGTTATCGAAGACCTGAAAGAAGCCGGTATCATGATAGGATATCAAGGTGACGAACTGACGAACTACATCAAAACTGAGTTAGCTCTAGAGAAAGAGAGAGCGGAGAAAGCGGAAAAGGAGAAAGAAAGAGAAAGGGAGGAGCGTGTAGCTGCTCGCGAGCTGAAAAGGTTAGAAACTGAAAAGTTAGCCGAAGCTAAAAAGTTAGAAGCCGAAACAGAAGCGAAAAAGCTAGAAACAGAAGCAAAACGCATCGCAGCGGACACAGAAGCCAAACGCATCGCCGCAGACGCGGAAATAAAACGGTTAGAATGGGAAGTAAAGAAACTAGAAGTTACCAATCCAAACCGTGATCGCAGAAGCAGTGGTGATTCGCGTTCTAGCGATGGAAATAATCACAGTAGAATTGAAAATATCATTCCAAAGATAAATATGGTCCCATTTGATGAGAACAAAGATCAAATAGACGCGTATTTAAAAACGTTTGAAAAGTTAGCCAGAGCAACGAACATTCCAGCGGAACATTGGGCGATAAATTTATCCGGGTTACTGCAGGGTACTGCGAAAAACGAATTCAATAAGCTTAGCGATTCTGAGTCAGATAATTACGACACAGTCAAGGCCGCATTATTGAAACGTTACAAACTCACCGCAGATACATACCGTCGTAAATTTAAACAGGCCACGAAAGCCAGTTCAGAGACGCACGCACAGTACATACGACGCGTCACGGACTTGTTCCAAAGATGGATAGATCTAGCTGAAACTCCACAGACATACGCAGGTCTTAGGGATGAAATGGTAAAAGACCACATTCTCGGGTCATACAAATCAGATCTACTGATTCACTTAGCAATAAGGGAAAAATCTACGCTAGAGGAGATAGGCAACGCCGCCGATCGCTTTGATGACGCACATTCTCAATTCTCGAACGCACACGCGAACAACAAGTCTCGACCGAACGAACCGCAGACTCGAAAGGATAAGAAAAATGACGGGAAGGCACATAGTGAGCGTGATGATAAAACATCTAAACCCGACACTAAAAACAAGTCCGACAAACAGAAAGATAAAAAGAATCTTGCATGTTACACTTGTGGTGATAGTGGCCATTTTTCACGAACATGTCCTGAAAAGAAAACAGCTAAAGTTTACGCAGTAGAAAGTCATACACCTAAAACAGAAAAGTCGAATCGAACACCAGTACAGGCAAACGGTCACGATACAATCGCTTTGCTTGATACAGGGTGTGAGCTAGACGCTATTGTAAATGCATCATTAGTTAACCGTACCGACTACACAGGGGAGACAATCTCTGTCACCTTTGCAAACGGCGAACAAGACATTTTACCAGTAGCTGAAGTCTCGATTGTTTCAGACTTTGTAGAAGGAACAGTCAAAGCGGCAGTTATGGAAAACTCACCGCATGACGTGATCCTTGGTTGCAAGTATGTTTTGCCGTGCAAAAAACAAACTTCAACTGAACCACCACTGGTTAACGCTGTAACCAGAGCAGCGAGTAGTAAAGACAAATCTGTAACTGCACCGATGTCTGCCGCACCAGCCGTAGATAAAGCAACAGTTAGCGAGATTAAAATATTACAAGCTGAGGACGAAACACTAGACAAGTTACGCAGACAAGCTGTACTTGTTAGTGACGTCAACACTGACGATTCGAATAAGAAAGCGTGCATTATTCTGAAAAAGGGTTTATTGTACCGCTATTCGAAAGTGGGAGACGAATTTCGGAAACAATTAGTCGTTCCACAAACCAAACGAAATGACGTATTACGATTAGGTCATGAGAGTCTTTTTGGTGCACACATGGGTGTACAAAAAACAACTAGTCGTATTACAAGTGAGTTTTATTGGCCGGACATCACTGCCGATATCCGTAGATTCGTGTTAAGTTGCGACACATGCCAGAGAACACAGTCTAAAAATTCAATCAGACCCGCACCGTTAGGAGAGCCTGAACTGATCAGTGAACCCTACAAGCGCGTAGCATTGGATTTGATTGGGCCTATAATACCCACATCAACGAGAGGTAATCGATACGTGCTGACCACTATTGATTACGCAACAAGATTCGCCGACGCAGTACCATTGAAAAACATTGATACTGAAACTGTCGCCGAAGCCCTTTTCGGTCTTTGGAGTCGTGTTGGAATTCCTACTGAAATTTTGACGGATCAGGGGAGTCAATTCATAGGCAACGTAATGAAGGAAGTAAATCGTTTACTTTCCATCAAACATCTTACTTGCACACCATACCACCCCCAGGCAAATGGTCTGATTGAAAAATACAATGGGACATTAAAAACAGCACTTAAAAAGCTCGCCACAGATAAACCGAAAGACTGGGACAGATACATCCCTGCCCTACTATTTGCATATAGGGAGGTGCCACAATCTTCCACCGGGTTTTCACCATTTGAGCTACTTTACGGACGTACTGTACGCGGACCGATGATGATTTTGAAGGCACTTTGGACTGATGAAAAGACAGATGACGAAGTTAAGACAACTTATACATACGTCACTGACTTAAGAAACCGTCTTGAAACTATAGGCAAGATAGCACGGGAAAACTTGACGATAGCTCAGTCTAGACAGGCAGAATATTACAATAAGCACACCAAACCTAGAGAATTTGAAGTTAATGACAAAGTGTTACTGTTGCTTCCTGAAGCACATAACAAACTTCAGATGAAATGGAAGGGGCCCTTTGTAGTTACCGCCAAGCTAGGGGGACTGAACTATAAGGTGCAGACAGGAAAGAGAGAGAAAATCTTTCATGTTAACCTACTCAAAAAGTACATAAGCCGTGAGGATCAAACCACTCAAGCTGATTTTGTCGTAGCGACGATAGTTATAGAAGACGAGGGGGATACTGATTGCGTCACTGGTACTTTACCAAACTGTCCTCTACAGACGGACGAAACTGTCAAAGACGTTAGGGTAAATGAAGCCTTGACAGAAAGACAGAAAAAAGAAGTGAATGAATTGCTTAATGAGTTCTCATCTACTCTGACAGATAAACCAGGGTTGACAGACTTAATAGAATTTTCACTGAAGCTGACTGACAACGAACCGATACGTTTGAAGCCGTATCCGTTGCCACACGCTAAGATAGATGACGTTAGACGTGAGATTAAGACTATGCTAGATCTAGGGGTCATAGAGAAGACTGACAGTGCCTACGGATCACCCATCGTGTTGATTAAAAAACGTGATAACTCGTTCCGTTTTTGCGTAGACTACCGCAAACTCAATCAAGTGACAGAGTTTTGTGCCGAACCTCTTCCTGATCCGGATCTCATCTTCACTAAGCTAGCTAACGCTCATTACTATACCAAAATAGATTTGTCACGCGGTTTTTGGCAAATCAAGGTCAAGGACACTGATCGACACATACTAGCTTTCACTACACCAGTAGGAAACTACACATGGAAAGTTATGCCTTTCGGAGTTTCAAACGCTCCAAGCATTTTTTCTAAAATGATGCGGTCATTGTTAGAACCACTGTACGGACGTGGAGTTGAGAACTTCATGGATGATTTAATTCTAGGCACCCACACATGGGAGGAGCACTTAACACTCTTACGAGATGTGCTAGCCAGATTAAAACAAGCCAACCTCACTGCCCGCCCTACGAAGTGTGAAATAGCACAATTCTCCTTAGACTTCTTGGGACACAAGTTGAGTCATGGAACTATGTCGCCAAGTGAAGCTAAGATAGCACAACTTAAGGACACTTCACAACCGCTAACAAAAACACAAGTTAGAAGTTTTCTTGGTCTTGCTAACTACTACAGAAAATTCGTACCAGATTTTAGTGCCATTGCATGTCCTCTGACTGACTTGACACGTAAGAATATGCCTACAAAAGTAGTGTGGACTGATGCATGCCAAAACGCTTTTGACACACTGAAATCTAGACTGACTTCAGATTTAGTTGTTAAACTGCCAGATCTGACAAAACCATTCTTGTTAAGGACTGATGCTAGCAACACAGGATTAGGAGCAGTGTTATTACAAGAACACAATGACACCAAACACCCAGTTGCATATGCAAGCCGTAAACTCACAACTACTGAACAGAAATATTCCACCAGTGAAAAGGAATGTCTTGCAATAGTTTGGGCCATAAAAAAGTTCGAAAACTATTTGTACGGAAAAACCTTTGTCATTGAGTGCGATCACCAGCCGTTGGCCTTTCTCGGACAGGCGCAATTTACGAACAGCCGTTTAATGCGTTGGTCCTTGTTTCTGACACAGTATGACGCAAATATTCATTACATCAAAGGGTCTTTGAATGTTGGCGCAGATTACATGAGTCGTGCTTGATGCCATCAAGTGCCGGTACTGATAGAATGTTGTTTAATCAATTAACTGAACCCTACGGATTCCTTCCTGTAAATATGAAATATAGTTGCACACTTTATTTCTAGGAATGTTGAAATTTTTTTTTGTGTAAATTTTTCTTCATTGTGGACCTCTACATTTTATCATACATAATTTGTAGGAGGCATTTTATCTTTGGCAAGATAAACGCCTCAAAAGCAAGGGGGTGTCACGAGTCTGATAAAAATGTCCGACCTGATGACCCACTTGCCTTGTTTACTTCAAATTCGAATATTTGAAACCCTTGGCCCTTTGTTCAAAGCTTCCTTTTTCTAGGTGCTTCTAGAACAGGTCAAGATGTTATGTAACTTTAGGACCATTGTCCAGTTCTCGAACCAACCACATGCTTTGCGAACAGTCACGTGATACGCAATATACCTTTCTATATATGTACCCACACGCTTCCGCTCCCTCACTTCGAGCACATTTTAGCTAATTCCATCAGCTTACTCGGGTCGTGAGAGGCAGCCGGCGCCATAGAGAATCAAGGTACCCTTCGACTTCTCTCAAAGGTATCATTTTATTTAATAGTATTTGCCTATGTATTGTTTAAGTATGTATTTGTGCTATGTATTATATGATTTCCATATACACTTGAGCATGGTTCAGAGAAATAGCTGAAAACCTATATGTTACGGAATATAAATTTATTGTAACCATTTTTCCATTTCTGTACTTTAATTTATATTGTTTTAATTCACTAAGAGCCAGAATGCTGCGCTCGATATGAATTCTTCATGTAATTCAATTATTGCGTGTAATTTAAATTGTAAATTGTGAAGCGCTCTGTCGGTTTGAATTACCTCTTTGTATGAACATTAATTTAACGTTGTATCTATTTTATTGCTTCATACGTCATGACTGTTAAATGGAACACATGTGAGACGATTATATTTTTTCTAAAATTTAATTGTAAGCGACGCGAGGTCGAAACTCCTTGTTCAGCGCATTTAATTGAGCCATGCCTAGGTAGGACCTGTTAGGTTGAGAATTATATCCAAACACGTTGCATCCACAGGTCGGCTCATGGTTCATGTTCACCCATGCCTCACCTGCATTAGCTTATTGGTGTAAGCGTGTCGAAATCCACTCTGAGGGCCATGCTGCAAAAATTCCAGTTCCTAGCCACTAACAAAGGGACATCATTCCTTATGCACCACGTGTGTCGTTAAAGGGGGACTGAGGGAACGAACCGGCATGACTGAGTGTTGAGACCAAGGATACAAGAATAAAGCTAAGTGCAAGATCAAGTGTACAGATCTCAAAGGAACACTTTTCTGGCAATTTAGATTGACAAAAATCAGGCATAGGCGCGTAAAGACAGAGTGAGGACTATTCGCGTTGCATTCGATTTATTGTTAATTTGTTAAACTTTATTAAATCTTATTTTCTTTGTTAATACCTCTTAGTAGTTGATTTCTATGCACAATAGACCAATTAGATTAATTCTTAGATTTGAATGGGGGCGGATGAGCAGAAAGATTGATGACGAGTGCATATTAATTTAGAGGGATTTAACTGTTTTCAAATCTAGCTAAAAGTTCGCAGTTTATTAGTCTGTAAATTTGTCGTCTGAACTACAAGACGCACTTTTAATTAGTCAGATAATAAATTGAGCAACCAGTCTGCGTAGAATATGAGAGGAAGAATTAATTATATTTAAAGTCTTTTAATTATTCTAAGCAGGGTCTTTAAATAAATACTGGAAACGTAACACCTGTCATTGTTTACAGTTTACTTACATGTTTTAGTAGTCTTTCAATGATTGCCTGTCATTGTTTACAGTTTACTTACATGTTTTAGTAGTCTTTCAATGATTGCCTGTCATTGTTTACAGTTTACTTACATGTTTTAGTAGTCTTTCAATGATTGCCTGTCATTGTTTACAGTTTACTTACATGTTTTAGTAGTCTTTCAATGATTGCCTGTCATTGTTTACAGTTTACTTGCATGTTTTAGTAGTCTTTCAATGATTGCCTGTCATTGTTTACAGTTTACTTACATGTTTTAGTAGTCTTTCAATGATTGCCTGTCATTGTTTACAGTTTACTTACATGTTTTAGTAGTCTTTCAATGATTGCCTGTCATTGTTTACAGTTTACTTACATGTTTTAGTAGCGTTTCAATGATTGTATACATTGTTTTTCATAGGAATTGTGTTAATGTATAGAATTTTTTTTTAAATGTGTGAGGAAGCTATTTGTTACTTCCTTTAAGTTTGTGGTTTTCTTTTTTATTACTAAGTGTGTAAGGGTGTGTGTGTGGGGTTTATTAATATTTATTTTTATAGGTGAGGTGTGTTTGTGTGAATGAGATATGTGATAGTGGCTTGGTGAATGTGATTTTGATGATGTTTATTTGGAAAGAGTAGTGTTTGTGTGGTAACTGGTAAATGTAATAGTCTCATTGTGTCAATCAGGCATTTTAAATTTTTCTCTGTATTTGTAACAATGTAGTAGAAAGTGTTCTATTGTGTTGTCTGTTCGACAGTGAGTGCATGATTTTGGTTCATTATTTAGGTTATGTGTAAATCTTGTGGAGTTGTATCTTAGTCTATATATTGCTCTGTTGTGTGTTATGATCGTTAAGTATGGGTGGGGTGGGGAACTTGTTTTTAAAGATTTGTTTTATTTATGCTTGCAGTTCTGGTATGTGTATTGGGGTGTTTAGAGGTACTTTATGTTTACTATCATATTTTGCTCCTTTGTCCGTTGTTTCATTTCCTGTTATGTTTACGTGACTGGGGATCCATAACAGTGTTGTTTTTATTTTTATTTTTTTCTAGTGTAGTTGTTTGCATATTGCATTGGTGATTTGTGCTCTTGTGGTTTGGAAGGGGTTAGATAAATTTTGTAGTGATGTTAGTGAGTCTGTGAGTATAAGTATTTGTGTTTTGGTTGTTAGGGTGTTTTTCGCTATTGTCAACGCTTTTTGGATTGCTTCTAGTTCTGCTATTTGTGTATTTGTGTGTGTGTGTGTGTAATATTTCGACATTATCTGGCTATCATATCAGTGTAATTTTTAATTGTTTCAGAAAGGTATTTGCTTTGTAATTTACTGCATTTTATTTTTATTAAAAGGGTTTATTGCTTATGTTTTTAATCTTATGTGTTTGTGTTTTTCGATTTGTATATTATTTTTTAAATTGCTTGTTGGCATGCTTGCTCGATTGTATGCATATTTGTATGATTGTATGCTTAATTCCAAACCAGTCGATCCTTAACGTTTTGATAATATTAAAATAAACTATTTGTGACGTTTCTTTTATTTCTCTCTCCAAAGCTCTTTGCTCTCTCTTTCACTCTTTCTCTCTGTCCCTCTCTCTTCAAATCTTTCTTTACCTGCTTCATTTGTGACCTGTCACCACAAAAAGATACTTAAGTCGCGCAAGGCTAAGCCGAGAAAAACGGCAAAAACGAAGGTGGGGGTCTACATGGGTGAAATTGAGATTTTCATTTTAGCGTGTTCCCAAACCATCGAACAACAAATTACTAGCGTGTTTTTCCTTAATTCGAACTAGAAATAGCTTTATTATTATTTTTTTGTGACCTACTGTCTAACTTCGAAGGAAAAATATGGCCCAAAAGTGCTATAATCTGATGATCGTAGACGGTAGTATCCCTGGCTGAACCTCATCATGTTGTATATCAGAATGCTCAGGAAAAAGCCTATTTTTATGCTGACGACACTGGTTATTAATAACGTGTAATCAGAATGTTTTATAAGGCTGTGCTTGGCGTAAACAAAGTGAAAAGCGTCAGCCAATCCGCAGACAGTTTATCAAAGCTTACTATAAGTTACCAAGCATGCTCTCATAAAAAGACGGTCGCGATTGGTTGAAACGCACACAAGGGGAGACAGTTTCGTCCTGTAATGCGTAATGTAAACATGGAGAAACGAATCGCTAATTTGTTGAATTCATGTAAAGAAAGCATTCAGATTAAAGATTTGATATCTGATTATTTTGCTAATGAGGATGTAGCTGATGGATTTTCTTCTGAAAGTGACACGGACAGCGAATCGCGTGATCGAACAACGAAAAAGACGAAGCAGACGACAGCTGACGATAACTGACTGTACACTGAAGTGAAAGGTGTGCTATAATTACTGGATTATTTAAACGATATTTTTTTTTAGAATGTGAAAGTAATGCAGCTTTAATCTGTGATTTATTTAGTGGAGCTAGTATCAGATTTAGAAAGAGGTATCAATTCAATATTATGCCTTAATTTTAGAAAATTCTGTGAGCCACAATAATCATTCTCGCATACAGAAATTCTAATCGTTATGGCTTAAAAAGACTGTTGTCTGTAAATGATGTAACAATATATTTGTTGTTTATAGTTATTACAGTGTTAGCTATTGTGTCTTCTTCAACTCTGATTGCAAATGAAGCAGATTAATATATGGTTGCTAAGGAAAAACCTCTCAGAAATGTGTTCAATCTTTGAGGCCGATTTTCTCAAAATGGCCGTCCGGACAGTAGTGCACTTCAAACAAACATAACTTTTCCATATTTTGTCCTACACTCTTTATTTTTATATCAACAGAAAGCCCTTTCAATTTTCTTTCTATTGATATATATATCTCAATACCCCCAAAATCCGACTTAAGTATCTTTTTGTGGTGACAGGTCACATTTTTCTCTTCTTTCTCTTTCTCCCACTCTGCACCTGTAAGTGAAATGCGCTAGGAATGCGCACTTAAGAGATGTTGAGGTATGTGCCATGTCTAAAAATTGTAATTGTTAATTAGTTTAATCACATATCCATCGTCACGTTTTCGCTGGTTACTAGACATATTCACTTGTCTGTTTATTACCTATCTTTGGGTGATTCTCCTTAATCGAAACATTTACTTCCAAATAATTTTGTCTGCACCTGTTTAAAAGTACAAATAAATCACTAAAAAAAAAAAAAGCCCCGTAAGTATTTCATATTAATTATTAAGGTGTTTCTGTTAGATGGGTTGGGTGCAGAAATGTAGAAGGTGGGAAAGGAAAAATCGCGTGCGTGTTTGTGTGAAGAGTAAAGGTCACTACATTACACGCCCTTTATTTTTGTGTCAGAGTTGGAGTAAACAACTCAAGTTGAATTTGCAATCCAAACTAGTTCCAAGTGGATGAGTAGTTGTTATTATCCACTGGTTAAGATTTACGGGAACGAAACCAATGGGCTGAAATCAAAAGTTTACCTGCTGTACAGAATTCTATTGTCTAATCACTTGAATTTGGTGTGGCAAGAAATCCGGTCATAAAAGGCTTCCGTTAGCTAAATGGTGAGTTAAGTGACTGATTGAGAGGGAATGGACTTAGAAATATTATATATTTCGCACATTTTGTTATTGATATGTTATACTTGCGTTTTGCATAGAGATGCATTATGTGAACTATGATTCTTATGTATAGTATGCTAAACACTCGAATTATTAATAACATAAATTAAATTTTTCATGACTTATAAGTAGTTGTGGATATTTAATTAATAATAATAATCATAATCATAACCACTAACTAAGTGGCGTTGGCGTCACAGAACGCAAAATTATTAGTTTAATGTGTTACTTTTAGACTTATCTATTATTTTATTTATGTCATTCTCATACTTGCGTAAATACGTCTGTTTTTTAGATTTCTTTCAAGTGGCTTTTCTCCTTTGAATTTTTTCGATAAAGTTATCTGTAATACTGGTATCTTTATGTCCTAGTCGGCAACAACATTTATTATGACCCTGACTGACCTCTATCAGGAGGTGTAAGATTTATAAGTTTCTACCTCTGATATCTCCGACACAACTCACATAGTAAACAAGATTTTTAAAATAGCTAATTTTAAAATAATTTTGATTCAAAGTAAGGCGCATTGCATTGTTGAACTATATAGTGATAACACGTCGGTAACTATATAATTAAACATTACATACACATTTTTCTGTTGACTTCTTTTCTGTGACTATTCTCTTTTTCTACTAGCAAAACTTGTGACTTTTTGTCCTGCGACTTTTTTCCGCTCACCTGCCACAAGTGATAAGCACTAAATGGAGTGGGCGAGTCCCCGTTTGCTTGTTTCCTGTGTTTAGTCTGCCGACTTTACTGAACCGGAGGCCCATCGGTAAAGAACCAGCGCGCTTGGAAACTGGGGGGGATTGAAGTGGGAGGGTGAGGAGTGGTAGCTCTGTGCGCACGTGTGCGTATGTATGTGTATATATGGGGTTTGGTTTTTTTTGGGGTGGGGACTTTGTGTAAGTAGATGGGAAGGTTAGCTGTGTGTTTTGATGGGGTGAATGTGTGTATAAGTTTGGGCAGGGTAGCTTGTGTATGTGTGCGAGGTAGACTGTAAAGGGAAGGGGGAGGTTATGGGGAGAGTAATGCATTGTAAGGCACTGAAGTGTCAGCAAGACAATGGATAGAAAAGAGAGAGAGAGAGAGACGCAGACAAAGAAACAGGTACGAGACAAAGTTCTTTAAAAAAAAAAAAAAAAGAGTTCGATATTTACGTATTTGTTACTAGAGCCTCTTTCTGGAGTGGCAATCTTAGTCGACACAATTATTTTTCAAGTCAATGCGCGTTGAGTTAATAGCAATAGGTCAACAAGGTAGTTCTGTGTTAAAAGAACAGCAACCCATCCCTCTAAAGTCTAAACTATATTAAAGAACAGCAACACATCCCACTAAACTGATATTAAAGAACAGCAACACATCCCACTAAACTGATATTAAAGAATAGCAACACATCCCACTAAACTGATATTAAAGAATAGCAACACATCCCACTAAACTAATATTAAAGACAGCAACACATCCCACTAAAGTGATATTAAAGAACAGCAACACATCCCACTAAACTGATAACACATCCCACTAAACTGATATTAAAGACAGCAGCACATCCCACTAAAGTGATATTAAAGAACAGCAACACATCCCACTAAAGTGATATTAAAGAACAGCAACACATCCCACTAAAGTTATATTAAAAATAAAGAGATGCTAAATAAAAGAGGATGAAATATGTCTCTTGAAAATATCAATACTTTTGAGGTCAACTCCGCTACTTGATTGGTCTCAGCATCAGTCATTAGGATTAGGATGTGGCGTTTTGTCAGCTAACCTCTCGAACCACGAGTCAGACCTAAGTTAAGCGGGTACCATTGGCAGGCGAAATCTTCTTTCAGAGAGAGGGGGGGATTGGAATTTAAGTCTTAAATACTGCACCTACCCGTCCTCAAAACTCCAAGAGTGTCCTCGAAATAATATCGAAGTTTGGTATACCTGTATGAAAATAATTTTTTTTTAAATGTAAAGTGAGTAGCAAGTTCTCGTACCCTACCCGTGTAAAAACTTTGCGCATGCGCATTCGGCATTAAACGTGCACCCGTGATTTTTTTTTTCTTTCTCATGCTTTATGACTAGTGATATGTTAATTCCAGCGTCCAACGGTACTTATTAAAAATACGTTTATATTATTTATTTCCAACGTCACGAGTTAGTTTAGTTGCGTCGCGTATTTCGTCATTGTGTCGGCTGCTTAAGAATATTTATTTTTGCTGTCACTCTTCCTAGAGTAGTCGAGTGGCTGTTACTGCAGGATTTCTGGAGACTGCGCATCGCTGTCTAGAGTTAGAGTAAGTTTCTTTATTTCTTTTTATTTATTATTAAACTGAATATTTCTTATTTGTGTCTTATAGTTTGCTTTGTGATTTAATTTTTTTTCCCTGCGGTTTATAAAATAGTGGGATTTTTTTTTAACGTTGTCATAGTTGTTGTCGACGGTCACGACATATGGTGGTAGCACTTTTAGTTTAAGCACGTGTTCGGCTTGTAA
Source organism: Sinotaia quadrata (assembly GCA_028829895.1). Taxonomy (NCBI): domain Eukaryota; kingdom Metazoa; phylum Mollusca; class Gastropoda; order Architaenioglossa; family Viviparidae; genus Sinotaia; species Sinotaia quadrata. The sequence continues at coordinate 45,407,656 of CM054184.1, read as the reverse complement.
TTATTTTTTGTTTTTAATTCACTGATCGCGTAACGCCTGGAAACATTTGCTTATTTATCTTTGAAAAATTAATTAATTATTCTTCAGTACACAAGGAAACAAAATTATTTGCCAAGCGTTACAAGTATCTTGATATCCTGGTTGACCTTTACCATTTTTTGTCGACTTCGAGGAATTAGGGTGTAGGCAAGGGGTTGAAAGGGGTTGGAGGGTGGAGAAGAGAAGGCATAATGAATTCGAATTGCATCAGCGATCGAAAGTAAACAATAAGCACACGATGACAAACAGGCTGCACCTATGCACCGCTTACACACAATCGCATATATATTATATGCAATGATTATGTGCATTTTAAAGGGTATCCAAAAGGAAACGCAACCCATATATAATGTAGGCATATAATTATAATTACTGAAATATCAAATGAAACGTTGAGAAATATGTTGGATATATCTCTGTGCACAACATCACATGATGGCTGCTAACTTAGTTAATCATTTTTGAAATCACTGACAATCATAAATTGAACGTGGTTTGAGTTTCTTTTTGAACACCCTGTAGATGGGCCGGCGGTTGGATAGATGGATCTATGATGATAGATTGAGAGAAATTGTTAAAAGAATAATTCACTGTTAAGGGCTTCACATTATACAATTTATGCATGCCTGTTAGTGTACCCTAAGATTCCTGACAGTCGCACCAAACACCGGGGCTTCATTGAATCAACATGTAAACTCTCTGGGATATTAGTGGAGGTTGAAGGTCACGAGGTGTACTGCGGACAGATGCATTGGCACAAAACGCTTCTGGCCGTAACTCGGGACATTTCAGGCCTCCATTTGCATGCATTCATGTCTTGACAGAAACTATAGTCATATTGCGCGTCTATATATGAGTAGATACTCTATGTAATTATTTAGAGAGAAATTTGTCAGAAATAATAGTCACACTGCACAACTGAATGCAAATAAACACGTTATGTTGTCTGTAACTGTAACAGACACGCCGCAGGCCCTTCACAGAAATAGGAATACTGTTAATCATTGACGATAACTACGTTCCCCCCCCCCCTCTCTCCAAAAAATATATAAATGGAAATTTTACATTCTTTGACATAAACGTGTATTTCATATGCAATCTTACAAAAACCAGTTATGTGTGCATTAGTGTTACGATTTTTGTGTGTGTGCGCGCGCGCGTCCTTCTGATCTATTCTGACATTCTGCACAACTTTATATATCACATTTAAAGCGTACATGTTGACAGGGACAAATACACAGCCATGGCTATATGTTGTTTTAAACAGAGATGCAAGCCTGTCACGTATTGTGACGTCACATTTTGAAAAAGTCGTTTTCTTAGTCATCACTGAATTATTTTTGTAACTCCACCCCCAAAAATAAAAAAAATAAAATGTCAGAAAGAAGAAGAAACTGCTGACTCTGTAATTACTCCCCCTTCATTATACGCTGACACTGTTCGTCTGTCTTTATTAATTAAGGGGTGTAATGTTTGCTTCACACAACCAGGTAAGCCGCCTCCGCAGTGCAGTTTTTTTAAAAAAGATTTTACTCTACGAAGGATGGATTGAAGCACTAGAGCAAGGAGAGAGGGAGAAAACGAAAGAAAAAAACGAACAAAACTTATTTTCATTACTGAAAGTTAAGACATTGTTCGACCAAGTCTGCGAACCCTGCCATTGATAATTTATATGAAATTATATTATTATTATTATAAGACATCCTAGCTCCTGGCATTCTTTGTAAGGGGAGAGTACACCTTGAAGACGACAGACTTGAATTATTGCTGCAATGTGCTAAGAGCAACGAATACGTAGAAAGAGCAGTCAACGAAACGCGACACGGATATACATTTCATTAAAATTATCATAAACAGGCAATTTCTAACGCAGGATAGTGTAAATACGGTAACGAATCGCGACACGGATATACATTTTCATAACATTCTCGGAAACGGGCAATTTCTAACACAAGCTGGTGTAAACACGGCAAAAAAAAAACAAACAATAATTGCCCAGTGGTCCACCTCTCATGTTGAGAAATACGTCATAGGGCGCGATGGAAGGTGCTTTTCGTTTTGCGGTGTGCGTGTGTAGATTTACATAGACGGGTACATTGTTGTGAATTACGTTATGCCCAACGACAGGTGTTAATTCGGTACAGTGTAGCGTTTGAAGAAAATAAATAGTCTGTTGGTTTGGGGGATGACCCAGTGGAGTAGATAAACAACTCGTTTCTAAACACGATAAATAAGGTCAGATGTCTCACATTTGAGCTTGATAGTAGAGGAATAGGAGGTAGAAAAGGGTGGGTGCCCGGGGATTGAAAGGAAACAGGGACTAGCGCCCATAAAGTGGCCTGAACATTGTCAGACGCCTCAACGGTCTACTACTTCTGCAATTACTACTACCACTACTGCGTTGTTGTTGACGTGTCAAACATTGATCACGATAAGCACCTATTTATCGTTAATTACTTTATTTCGCTTGAGGTCCGGCAGACCTTTACGTCAAAGATTTTAGTAAAAATACGTCTCACATTTACAAATATGATTAACATATTCTGATTAAGAGGCGACCGCATCCTTCTAGAGGTAGAGCTATGTTAAACCAAAACAGTGAACCAACTGCAACTAAGGGATTCTGAGAATGCAGATTTAGTCTATACAGGAAGCGTTCTCACGACGTATAAAGACGTACTAGAAATACAGATTTAGTCCAGACAGAAACTCTCTTATGACGTACAAACACGTACTAGGAATGCAGATTTAGCCTTGGAAAGAAGCTCTCTCACGACGTACAAAGACGTACTAGGGAGGCAGATTTATCTAGACAGGAAATGCTCTCATGACGTAGAAAGGAAGGAATCTCATGACGTACAAAGACTTACTAGGAATGCAGATTTAGCTCAGAAGGAAGTGATCTCATGTTGTAAGAGGACGTACTAGGAATGCAGATTAAGCTAGACAGGAAGCGAACTTGACCTCTTTGCTAGCTTCTCGATACTGGTGCAACACGGGAAAAGCTTTAACAAAGAATTTTATTCAAAATTTGATTTTGAATCAGCAAAACTGGGTTAGGAGTTCATGACACAGAATTTGCCAGAATCCGTCACATTGCTTATGCGGGCTTTTTTTCCTGTGACTTTTTTTCTGCTCACCGGACAAACCTATCAGTGTATGAGCATCACGCTTGAGCACAAAAATACCATAATAAGGAGTGCCCAAGGTCGTGTGACTTCGACAATTTAACAAAATTTATACAACAATTATTTTCAGAAATAGGGATAGGCAACTTTACTCCGCAACACACCCTAAACTCCTTTTTCAGGGATATTCTGACTTTCTCTCGAGACATGAGACAAATTGTATGCAGCAAGCAAACACCACTCATCACAACACAGAACTATCGCACGAGCAGTAATGTATCTCTTGCATCCGCATACTACTAGTCTGTGACGTAGTTTGGATTTACAGTCACGCTTGATCATTTCAACTGTCACGCGTTAGAAACTTTAGGAGCGCAAGGGATGGGAGATAAGAGGATGGTGTCAGGTGGTGGTGGTGTTAGCATGGTAAATTGTTGTTTGTTTTGTAATCATAGCTTTTCGTCAGATATATATCCACATGAACACCTTAAACACTGTAAGACGCTTTATGCATGAGCACGTATACATATATTCATTAATGCCGACATTCGCGCCTACCTGTTTCCCTACACTCGTGTACATGTGAGCACACACTTAAACTCTCTCGTTCACACACACACACACACAAGCAAACACTCAAACACATGTGCACAATTTGACTGGAGTCTTGCCTTAAAAAAAACCTTACATTTGTTTTGATTGTTTATAGAGTTATGACTTCTTGTGCTCTCTGTGTACTTGCTCGAGGAATGCAACCGTAACTCTTGGTTTAGCTGTATGGTAGTGTCATAAATCATTGACCGTAAAACGTTCTCATAATGGACAGTGTTTACACAAAGAAAATATGTATTCCCCTTGATGTTTTTTAGCGTCACAGAGTTTTATGGATATTTGATGTTAGCGTCCCAGTACCTACCCCTTTTCTCATTTCTAAATATTAAACATGGTTCGTTTAATGTTGACGTTACAGAACCTACCCCTTTCTCATTTCTAAATTTCAAATATATATAGTTTAATGTTGGCGTCACAGCACCTACATTCTTTGGATTTGTAAAAATAGAAAACATTGGGTTAAGGATTCGTGGCCAGGAATGTCTGCATACCCAGTACACGCCTAGTCTTTTCTTAGTGATTCCCGGAGCAATGTATTTTACAGTTACTTTCTTTTTCTCAAATTGCACACCCGCAATATAAACATGGGATTGGACAAAACTGTGACAAGTACTGTTTAGCTCGCGCCTGCATCAACTTTTGTCCACGTGCGGCCAGTCAACGTTGTTTTTTTTTAATTTGTATTTGAACTGTACACATTGCGATTGGTCAAAAAATGTCAACACTTGGAAGCAATTTTCGGCTTCGTTCACTGACAGGTGTATATTGCAATTTAAAATACCGTTCTCACTCTTAAACACTGTGCAGATGGATAACCTGCCGTGTCGTTGAGAATGACCTTGGAGTCAAGGTCGATCACATTTCTCCCCATTCTTCTTGAGAGCTCGATAAGGAATACAGCTTTGAATAAACGGATATCGCTCTTCATGACAAGTCATGCATGTCCGGCCGGGTGGTGCTAAAAAAACACGTTTAAGAAACACGAGCCCCGATGGGTACCTTTGGGTAAACGTGAATCTTCAAGATACCCGCGAATATAAATATTGAACAAGGGGTGGGGTGGGGCAGTGCAGTCTTAACGCATGGGCACGCCGGGCTTAGGGACCCCATGCTAATCTATGTACGTTTTATTCCGGTGAGTGGTTCTGTAGGTAGGATCCAGTGCACTGCCTTGCCTGTGGGCCTATATTTCTGGTGAAGCGGCCCTGTAGAAACTGCGAAGCGGGCAAAAAGTTCACCGTCGACCTTTTGTCCTTGTTTAGCTGTATTTCATCCCGGCCACTCTTCATATTTGCTGGCAGCGACTCCTCTCCCACCCAACCGATCTAATCATTTTGTGTCCGTATTTGTCTGCCTGAAAAAGAGTCTACAGATCTGAACAGTTTATTCATAGACGTCATGTGACGGTAAAGGTCAAGTTCTGGTCATTGCTCCCCTCAAGGGACAAATAACGGCGGCGTCCTTGATCCACGTTTCTTTCCTGTGTATCTCAGATGAAGTTTGTGTTCAAATTCTGCTGAACATTTTCTATAATTATAATAATTATATTTTTAAAAATAAATATTTACCAGAAGTGCTGACATCTAACGATTCCGAAGACCAGATAACTTCTTGGGATGTACTTTCGACCCTATTAAATACTCTTAGCCTAAAGTCAGTCGAGTGTGACTTTTCAAAGCTGTGAACATATTTGCAAATAAAATGTTTGCAATAAAATATTTTTCTCGTTTGTGAGCATTGACCCAAATATCCAACAAATCCACATATATATATAAACGTTCTTTCACAAGGATTCAGACTAACAGTTTTTCACTTGATATTTTTTCTCACGTCAGTTCAAATCAAAGTATTAATTTGTGTCGTCATTAACTTTGCGTCATGTTCTTTCAAAATAATTTCAATTTCAAGATTAAGAATTAACGGAAATGTCATTTATTGGGGAGATGGGTGTTTGCGAGGTTTCGGGGCTGGCCTTGCACAAAAGCAAACATGATTCGAGTCCCACCTTGCCGATCATGGCATCTGGAGAGTGGGGGGGGGGTTCAACCCACAGAGCCAATCCCGACTCTCTTGCATGCGATTGTCTAGGTGCGACCGTATGGTAAAGCACTTACTGACTGTAAACAGAACGAAGCACTTACTGACTGTAAACAGAACGAAGCACTTACTGACTGTAAACAGAACGAAGCACTTACTGACTGTAAACAGAACGAAGCACTTACTGACTGTAAACAGAACGAAGCACTTACTGACTGTAAACAGAACGAAGCACTTACTGACTGTAAACAGAACGAAGCACTAACAAAAGTGTTGGTTTTTCTGTTGCAAATGTTGTCCAGCAATTATTTAATTATTTGTATTTTTGTGAAGTCATTCGATGAATTGCTAATTTCACTAGTTTCCTTTTATTTAATTTTTTAATTCCAATTACCAGTCATCTACAGTATTTGTAATAGGTAACAGTAATAACAGCGTGTTATTTAATTTTTACAAAAAAAGGATTAAGATATTGGACATTCAAAAGTATGTGGTCTATTCGCTGTTTTGAGTAGTTCAAACAAAGTTTTGGGGAGGAATGAATTGTGTTTATTTCAAAATGAAAAATGTTTTAAACGAATTATTTCCATTCAGCAAAAGCGTTCGAGCCGGTTTGTACCAGTTTAAAAGTTATTTCGAGTTACTTTGAACTCGACACACCCTAGCGAATTTGTCATAGCCACGTGCTTATGGCGTGAACTTGAAAATCATCTACCTCAAGTTCTAGGGTGTGACTATGATTGAAATTATTGTACAAAAAATTCAACAGTCCACAAGAGGAGATAAGCACATGGTGATTGTCACAGTTTTGTCCTAAAGAAGGGTTATTCTGAGATGAGGAGTTTTAGTTTAAATCAACTTTTCTTTTTTTACTCTCCTTAACTTGACAAAATTGGTGACTTGTTGCAAGACAAGCAAATAGTAATGAATGCTTGTAATAATTTTGATTCCAATTTGATTGCCGAATTAATTTGCTTACTTCATTTCGAATACGTGTATCTGTGTTTTTATAACTCCTTTATTGCTGTTTGTTGTACAGGCAACTTTTGCAATATAGGTATTATTCTTTGTTTTAAACACCATAGCCTCCCTTTTGTGTGTCTCATATTGCTCTATTATAAATACTTTAAATAACTTACTCGTTTACTGTGTACTAGTGTGTGTGTGTGTGTGTGTGTGTGTGTGTGTGTGTGTGTGTGTGTGTGTGTGTGTTTGTGTGTGTACTAATGTGTTTTTGCTAATGGAATGGTGGTGGTGGTTGTGGTGTATGTGTACGTGTTGGTTTATGTTGTGGCATACTTGTGTTCTGGTCCGTGTGTATTGATATTTGATATGCGCTGGTGTGTCAGTGTCTTCATTTTCATCCTTTCTCTTACATCCACCCCCACCTTCACTTAAGGTCTTTCTTAAACATTACAAGAGGAAAAACATTGACTACTCAACAGCGGTGCTGAGAATATTCGTGCAGTACAGGATACACTGCTCGGGTAGCAGTAACTAATTAATCTATAACGCAGTAATAGCAGTGCTAGAGTGTAAAGAACAAAAATATTTTTAAAGCCTACATGCAGCAAGAAGAAAATAGTAGATTTTATTAAATATCAAATATTAGGAGCATAACGGAATTAGTACTAGCTGCACGCTGGTTTGGCAGCGGTATCTCTTGGCAGTTTACCTGTGATAACTGTAGTAGTGGTAGTACTAGCTTTTTAGTAGTAGTAGTTCTTTACATGGTAGCAGTGGTAAGAACTGTAGTATAGTAGTGATAGCACTAGTAGTACAAGAGTTCAGCAGTGATAATAGTAGTGATAGCGCTAGCATTATAGTAATTTGACAGTGATAATCACAGTAGCATAGTAGTAAGGAGGTTAATAATATAGTAGTTTGACAATCAGTGATAACAATAAGGTGACAGTGCTAGTAGTTTAACAGTGATAATATCAGTAGTATAGACAGTAGTGGCACTATTAGCAATACAGTAGTGATGTTAATATAATGTAATGGTAGTACAGCTAGTAATGACAATATTAGCAATATAACAGTGATGATAACAGTAGTATAGATAGGAGTGGCAATACTAGCAATATAACAGTGATGATAACAGTAGTATAGATAGGAGTGGCAATACTAGCAATATAACAGTGATGATAACAGTAGTATAGATAGGAGTGGCAATACTAGCAATATAACAGTGATGATAACAGTAGTATAGATAGTAGTGGCAGTACTAGCAGTAAATCAATGACATCACAAGCAATACAACGGTATCATAACTAGCTACAAGCTTAAATTTGCTGCACTAGAAGTGCGAAATAATCAGAAACCGTTTAATTATGGTGTTTCCATGCACTTTCAGAAATGAAGCTGGATTCTGGACCTGTAGCCTTGTTGGCTTTTGTACTTATTCTTCATTCAGTCTGTGGCCAGACCAATTGTCCCTGGGACGAGCAGAATCTACAGCCTTGGAGTGACCCCAACACTTGGACCAATAACAGAGTGCCGGTGGCAAAAGACAAGGTGATTGCTATAATTATTAATTATTTGACCGTAGACTTTTATTGAGGCAACAGCAGACACAACAGCATACTCAACAACAGACAATAGACACAAGAGTCACAACAATCACAACATCAGACACAGCAACAGACACAACAGTCATGACAACAGACACAACAACAGACAATAAAGACAAAAGACACAACAGTCACAACAGAAAAAACAGTCACAACAACAGGACAACAACAGACACAACAAGAAACACAACGGACACATCAATAAACACAACGACACAACAGCAAACACAGCAACAGATACTACAGACACAACAAACACAACAGACATAGCAGCAGACACAACAACAAGCACAACAATTGGCACAACAATAAACACAACTGTGACGTTTTGCTGGGAAATGGGGCAAGATATTAAATCTCCACCACCCCGAGCCACTCGTAACAAACACAATGGACACAACAACAGACACAAAGAACGCAACAACAAACAACAAATACAATAACAGACACAACACACAACAACAGACACAATAGTTACAACAACACACACTGCAACAGACACAACAGCAGACAACATACACAACAGCACGCACATTAGACACAAGAGCAAACGACAAAAACAGCAAAAGACATAACAACAGAAAACAGTCACAACAACAAACACAAAAGACAACAAACACAGCAACAGACACAACAATAGATGCGACAAATTCAACAACGGACACAGCAACAGACACAAAGGACAACAACATATACAACAGACACAACAGACACAACCACAGAAAATAGACAAAACAACAATAACAGATAGAAGATGCACAACAACAGATGAGAACAGACAAAACAAACAACAAAAGTCCTTAATGAATTCCCACTTGCATCAGACTGAAACGTGCACGGAAGATGCAAGGTGGTCTCGTGTGATTTTCAGACTCCACATCAGAAGCATGCACACACCATCAAGATTAAATTCCCGACAACTGGCTATCGAAAGTAAAAGCTCCTTTGTCCGACCTTATTCACCCGATTTCTCTGTCCAACCTTATCCAATGGAACCCGCTTCTCTGTCCAACCTTATCCAAAGGAACCCGCTTCTCTGTCCAACCTTATCCAAAGGAACCCGGTTTCTCTGTCCAACCTTATCCAAAGGAACCCGCTTCTCTGTCCAACCTTATCCAAAGGAACCCGGTTGCTCTGTCCAACCTTATCCAAAGGAACCCGGTTTCTCTGTCCAACCTTATCCAAAGGAACCCGCTTCTCTGTCCAACCTTATCCAAAGGAACCTGCTTCTCTGTCCAACCTTATCTAAAGGAACCCGCTTCTCTGTCCAACCTTATCCAAAGGAACCCGCTTCTCTGTCCAACCTTATCCAAAGGAACCCGCTTCTCTGTCCAACCTTATCCAAAGGAACCCGCTTCTCTGCAGTGGGATGCCACTTAGCAAACAAACACAAATGTTTCATTAATGGAAGAATAGATATATATATACGTATTTGCTTGTTTAATCAGCGCATTCGAAGTTATTTTGCGTGCAAACTCTCTTCCAGGATTTCTTTGTAGAAAAATATTCCTCCACAACCCCTTTAAAATTTCAGTGCATGAATAATCTTTACCCGAATTGTCAATTTACTCATAATTCTGTAGAGGTGTGTGTGTGTGTGTGTGTGTGTGTGTGTGTGTGTGTGTGTGTGTGTGTGTGTGTGTGAGTGTGTGTGAGTGAGTGAGTGTGCGTGTGTGTTTGTGTGTGTGAGTGTGTGTGTGGAGATAGATAGACAGACAGACAGACAGATAGACGGCAAACACAACTATTTATATGCAGATATAAGTATGTTCCTTACAGCGTAAACATGTTGTGTGCGACTTTCCGACTTAAACGAAATAGACAATGCACTTATAAAAAATTCTGCAAAATACCTCAAGTGTAGATTAAAAATAGCTCTTGCTACTGGATTATCTTGTTTGACCAGCTGTAATATGAGTGGTAAATTGATATAGATAGTATTGACAACTTTTAATTTCCGAAGTTAAATTTAACAAAATCTCTCTACTTCTTCCATTTCTTACCTCGCCTCTCTCTCTCTCTCTTTCTCTCTCTCTCTCAAGCTCTCTTGTAATTTCATTTGTAAAATTTGTAAAACTACTAGCAAATAATTTATGATCCTCTTGCGACATTGTACAAAGTTCTTTAATTCGAAAGAGCGTGAACAAATTTTTTAATTGTTGCAATTTTAAAAGTAATATATTTCATATATTAATACATGCATATTATTTAAATAAATATATATATTTCACACACAAAAGAGAGACATTTATTTAGATCGAGGGATGGAGCTCGATCGACTCACAGCGACTAACCCCAATTCACACTAAGTCTCTTGCCTTCACATTTAGTACTGGAGTACTGATTGTAGGTACTGGAGTACTGATTGTAGGTACTGGAGTACTGATTGTAGGTATTGGAGTACTGATTGTAGGAATTGGAGTACTGATTGTAGGTATTGGAGTACTGATTGTAGGTACTGAAGTACTGATTGTAGGTATTGGAGTACTGATTGTAGGTACTGGAGTACTGATTGTAGGTACTGGAGTACTGATTGTAGATACTGGAGTACTGATTGTACTGATTGTAGGTATTGGAGTACTGATTGTAGGTACTGAAGTACTGATTGTAGGTATTGGAGTATTGATTGTAGGTACTGAAGTACTGATTGTAGGTACTGAAGTACTGATTGTAGGTATTGGAGTACTGATTGTAGGTACTGAAGTACTGATTGTAGGTATTGGAGTACTGAATGTAGGTACTGGAGTACTGATTGTAGGAATTGGAGTACTGATTGTAGGTACTGGAGTACTGATTGTAGGTATTGGAGTACTGATTGTAGGTACTGGAGTACGAATTCTAGGCGCATCACAAGTGATTGGACACCTACATTCCTGCCGCGTGCTGCGGTGTCTCATTACGTCATTGATCCGGCAGGACTCGTTTTCAGATATTGCGTAGCAGACGACACCTTAGTTTGTTTTCGCAATCCAAAGCCGCGGCAAACTGTGCATACACAGGGCAGCATAAGCATTGTATTCAAATTTGTGTAAATTAACTTCTGCCGCCTTGTTACGTATGTCAGAAGTCGTCAGCATTAGAGTTTTCACAACGTGTGTTATTTCCGATCTGCACAATGTCATTTCTAACGTTTGTAATGACACTACAGCAAAAGGCGTTGAATGACGCCGTCTGTACTACAAATTAATTAATCCCATTTACCTTGTTTGAAGCCTAGTTCCTTCTCTGCGTCAACTCCTTCCCCCTTTTGTTGCTTTATTTCATTCTTGAACTCTTGCTTAAGTATTAATTTGTAAGAAGTAAATAAATGATTTAGTACGTATATTTTAATATTATACTTACTGATTAAAAGTTCAATATGCCTGTGTGACTGATTACACACGTGACACTATCTATTTGACTGGTGCTAAGTTCAATATGCCTGTGTGACTGATTACACACGTGACTCTATCTGTTTGACTGGTGCTAAGTTCAATATGCCTATCTAAATGGTACAAAGTTCACGAAATCTATCTGATCGATACTAGGTTCAGTATGCCTATCTGACTAGTCATAAGTTTGATACAAAGATCATCATGCCTATTTGATCTATGCAAAAATAAAGATTAATGTGCATGACAGATGCGATGGTCATTAAATATTCTTATCTGATACAAAATTAATACACCTGTCTAAAAGATATCAAAATATATAAGGCTATCTAGTTAATATGAGCATTAATAAACCTGATGGATATAAAAATTAATATTTTCTTATTATTACACACGAAGCAAACATAACTCATTGATACAAAGATCAAAATACTGTTCTGATTGACAACAAATTGGAACTGACTTCATTCGTCGCTAACACCCTCAATTTTAAGTGCAGGTGGTGATACCCAAGGGAAAACGGGTTCTTCTCAATGTCCAGCCCCCAGTCCTGTCCACCCTGTTCATCAGTGATGGCGCTGCTCTCATCTGGGGCAACATCGATGGCATTATTTTGCAGACCGAATACATCTTCGTGCAAGGAGAGTTCTGGATCGGGTCAGAGACTTGCCGCTTTGACAAAAAGGCGCGCATTAAGCTAATTGGTGAGAAAACAAATCTGCTGATAGTAGATAACTTTGGGGTCCATATGATACTTTATGAGTAGCGTACAAATCCTTCATGAAATTACTCAATTAGTCCACGTTTAACTACTGTATAAGTAACTTACAAATCCCACATGAAATTACTCGTTCATGAGTTCACGTATAACTACTTTATTAATACACAAATTCCACATGAGATTAATGGCTTAATAAACCACATACAAGTAACTACATGTGCTCTATTAGCACACAATGGCATGGGTGTTTACATACAACCAATTTATTAGTACACAAAGTCCTGATGTAGTTAATGACGGCTAATAGACTTAGCTACTTTATATGTGCACAAAGTCCTGATGTAGTTAATGACGGCTAATATACTTAACTACTTTATATGTGCACAAAGTCCTGATGTAGTTAATGACGGCTAGTAGACTTAACTACTTTATATGTGCACAAAGTCCACTTGCAGTATGTAACGAAAAGAGTTAAAATACAAATACTTTATTAACACACAAATCTCACTCTAGCTGATGCAGGTTGGTCCCCAACAGCAACAGCAGAAATTGGCCAAGGGAACACAATGAACCATAACCTTCTAATCCCCTCCAACGAGAACTATGTCAGTGAGAAAGGTGGAATAACCAAATCTGTCTACCACCACCTCTCTAAAGACTGTGAAACACAAATCTCACAAGAATTAAAACTATATCAATTCACACATAACTACTTTATTGTTACACCAAATCCTACTAGAAGTCAAAGGCTAAGGATGTCACAAATGTAGCAAATATTTTATTAGTACACAAATGTTACGAGAATTAATGTCTCACAAATAACTACTCTATTAGTACACAAATTCTACTTCAACTCATCATGGAATGATACACATGTGCTATATTAGTACACAAATATCAAACTGCAAGTCGAGACTTCTGGAGTTCGTGAAGTGTCTGATATTCTCTCGCCTGGAAGCTGTTTGTGCAGTAAAAACTCTTTAATCAGGGGATCAAATTCTTGTATTATTTTCGGCGAGATTTTGTGGCAGTAACTTTCCCTTCTGGTTAGAAACTAAACAACAACAACAACAATGAATTGAACATTTTGAACAATCCTTGTAAAACTCCTTTCCAGAGCAGAGCACACGGTGTTTATGAACACGAATGAATCCCTATTAAAGAGTGTGTTCTCATTAAGGGCTACAAATAAGGCCTTTGTGTCATTTCTTTTTTTTGTTGGACATTCTTACCCCTTTCCATACCCCCATGTTTCAACGCTTCACACCGACCTGTACTTCCGACTAAAAAAGTACATCACCTGCAAATGAAAACAGTAAAGTGACTGAAATTGTTTTTACCTTGTATAGAGTAGATTTATTATAGGATGTGAGTGGGTTCAATTACATTTACTACTTGAATGAATGAAGTGAGTACATGTAATAACAATTTACAGGTAAGAAGTGGTAGGTGCATAAATAATAAGCAGTACATTTATTGAGGGTATTTATTTCTCTAATTACAGACATTGTAGGGACGACGTAGCTAGATGCATAAATACTGAGTCCAGAATTTACAAATTTATGCACAAATAATTTTGTAAACTGTTTATTTCTATATTTCATTCCAAGGAGAGTACGGTATTAAAAATAGTTACAGAATAAATCAATGTTATGGTAACAAGACTTTGCAATTTGTATATACAAATTTAAAATTTGTAATCAAATATCTGGTTGCATCTTGGCACATGATTCTTTTGACCTCGATTTTAAGACAAGGGGATAAGTTTGTTCTTCCTATTTTTATTTTTTTAATCCGAAAATGTTAAAACAAAATGTTAAACATGGTACATTGCTCGATATCTAATTCTTTTTTTAATCTTAATTATGATGATATATAATGTTTTAATTGTAATTGGTTTGGAAAATTGGCATTCAGACTAAGACTCTGCAACCCAGAAAACAGCACAAAAATCTTATCAGTCCTTATAATATATATGTTTAATAATATATTTTTTAAAATTCATCATTACTGGCACATTTACATCGCTGGCATTAAAGAGACATTTGAGTTAGCTATTTGTGTTTATAATTACGTCCTTTCTCATCTGTAAATGAAATGGAAAGTTAGATGACACTATTTTATACACTTTGAGTACGAATTAAACTCAAAGGGATCCCTGAATCAGGCAGAAAATGAAGTTATTGGACCAACATATGAAAATCAAACCTTTTTTCAATTTGTGCACCATTTATTAAAATGTTTTTTCTGGCAAAATGATGTATACAGTAGGATATATACAACTATTAAGCTGTACAACCATAGGATATGTACAACAATTAAGTCAAAGCTGTATAACCATTACCTCATAGCTGTTCAACCATAATTTATGTACAACATTAAGTCAAAGCTGTACAAAACCATAGAATATGAACAACATTTAAGTCAAAGCTGTACAACCATTACCTCATAGCTGTTCAACCATAATTTATGTACAACATTTAAGTCAAAGCTGTTTAGCCGTTGCCTCAAAGCTGGCAATACAACAATTAAGTCAAAACCTTTACAATCATTACGTCAAAACTGGCAATACAACAATTAAGTCAAAGCTGCTATCAAGATCAAAGGTTAAATATATTTTGGGGGTGCAGGTCTGACCAACAGCGTTTATAGTGAGATCTACTACGACTTTGGGGCAAAATTTATTGGAGTCCCCGATAATGGAACTCTGGAACTGCACGGGAAACAAAAAACCTCATGGACCAGGCTGGCCCAAACGATACCCACACCGGAAAATGTTTATTGCGGTCTTGTCTATGACCACTCGGTACGTAATATGTGTCTGTTGTTATTATTGTTTTGGCATCTGAGACTAGTTTCTGCCTTCATAACATTTTAATTTTTTTTTCTTGTTACTACTTTTGCAATTAATGTCAATCACAGAGAATTGTTGATGAGTAATTAAAAAATCTCTAGAATGCACGTTACGCACACTAAGAAATATTTGCGATATTGGACTAGAATATTGTACTGCTCTGGCGGTTAAAGTACCTTTTGTTAAGAAAATAAATACTGTAAACTGCATAGGTGCTTGCAATTGTCTAATGTATCGTGTACACTGTACAACATGCCTTATTTTGTAAAACTGACATCTCTAAAAAACTATTCTCACACCAAATTTAAACATTATATAATATTTCAAACAAAAGAAGACCGTTGCTCCATACTTCACTCTAGCTTCAAAGATTTATGTTCCAACAAACATCCCGTTAGGTCTTAGGGTGGCTTGGATAACTACGTAAAACGTGCGTTTGTACTAGGCTTTCGTGTACATCTTGTGTATCTAGATTTTCTTTGCTTTCGTTATTTATTTTTAAAATGTTTATTGATGTGAGGCCGGGCAAAGTTCATACCTTCACCTGACAAATTTGTTTGCCACTTTTGTATGCCAGAAGTGTGTAATCCAGATTTTTTAAAGTGCTTTTGAATTAATTTAGAGAATTATCTCTATTCCCATCGAAATAAATCCGCTATGTGGCTTTGCGACCATTCTGGATCCATTTTCTCAAGTGAGCAAGGGGAAATAACTTTGTTCATATATCAAGTTATTTGTAAACTGTTGTTTCCCTTGTTATCTTTATAGAATTGTTGATTTGCGTGTTAGTAATTTTTCTTTTTCTCTTTATGTTGCATGTAATAACATTATTAATTTGTTGCATTCTACTTTGTTCTGTTTGTTTAATAAAAATATTGTCATGGGTTATCTCCCCAATGATTTCTGTGAGTAGAAAACCCTGATCGGAAGACAGAATCAAGATGGTCTTCAAGTCATTGTCTGGAACGAAGATGGAACAGTTTTCGATTTCCAAGTGTTCTCAAGATACGGGGCCTTTTCTGACTTCTTCCAAAGTGAGTTTAAAAAAAGGGAAATCCTTTTTGTATAAAACTAAGTCAAAATGGATGTAAGAGAAAGAGAGGTTGTGTGTGTGTGTGTGTGTGTGTGTGTGTGAGAGAGAGAGAGAGAGAGAGAGAGAGAGAGAATGGTGAGAGTGTGCATTTTTGCGTGAAATCAGTATCACATGTAGATTTAATCACACAACCAAACACAGACCTACTAAAATTACAATTTATATAACATTGCGTAATCACACACTAAATGTTGACAGCATGATTTTCACACTTAAGCTATGTATACAGAGTGACTTCTGAGTGTCACAATTGGAATAAAAACGAAAAATTAAATTAAATTAAATTTCTTGTTAAGCTCTGAAATTGAGCAACGTACATGTGGATAAAACTTTGTTCAGTCTTCCTTTGTTTTTACATGTAAACTCGTAATCCAGTTCATTGTTTTCATGATCAAACCTGTCATCAATATGAATAATAATTATTACTTATTTTTTGTGTTCTTTCATCATGCTGTCTTGTGCCAATTTCTGTCTTTGGTTTTTAGCTATACCCAATAACAAGGTGATAGCAATGCTTGCGGTTGGGGCATCTGGAATAGGAAACAGAGGCAATAGTGATCTCAGCATCGACCAACTGGAAAGAAAGATCGTTGATCTTGGAGGCAGTGTCATTCGGAGTGTGAACGAATTTGACAGTTACTCGTTCATTGCGCGCAAAGGTCAGACACACATTTGGTGTTCATTTGTTTTGTTCTGTTTAATCCTTTTTCGTGTGTCTTTATCAGTGTCTGTTCAGTGAGGGAATGAAATGGGGACAAGAAAAGGAGGAAAGAAAGACCTCTATTGTAATGCAAAGATTGAGGAATCAGTTGTCTGAAGTGTAACTTTGAATTAACCTCATCATTGCACAGCCAGACGAAAGTGATAATGGATAGCTATATAGAACTCTGTAACGAAAATGACAGTGGATATCTATGTAGAACTCAGTAAAGAAAATGATAGTGGATATCAATCTAGAAATCAGTAAGGAAAATGATAGAGGATATCCATAGAGAACTCAATTTGTTTTAAAAATGATAGTGGCTAGTTATATAGAACTCGATAAGGAAAATGATAGTGCATAGCTATATAAAAATCAGTAAAGAAAATGAGAGAGGATAGCTAGCAATGTCCAACTCAATAAGATAACTATATATATTTCACTCTTCCAAAGGAGCATATATATTTCAGTCTAGATTGTGAATTAGCAAACCTACTAAAATGCAAAGAATGTTAGGTGATAACCAGTAAGATCTTAGATAATCCACGCCAAATGGTGTGCAGAAAACAACAAATAGTACTCAAACCTTCTCTACACTATGCACTCAGTTTTCTGTACTAATCTAATGCATATACGATGCATTAAGTTGCAGTGCATGAGTTACTAAAAGAAAAGCTTAACCATTTTACAAGCTTCGTTTCTTCTTTCAGGCGACACCTCATCTGTACGGGAATATTTTAAGATTAAGGGCCAGCAGAACCCTGACCTTGTGAGATATTTGCACGTTGCTGATTTGACTCGAGGTTTGGACTTTCAGGTACTAAAATTAAAACTGAAAATCGGTATTTTAAAAATTGTTTTAAGTATAGTGTGAAAGGTCACAGGAACTGTTCACTTTCGTAAAAGAGCGGGTCTGCCATTTACGATTACCTGAGTGAAACAAAAGTAATTTCCTATTAAGCACTAGTTCTTTTCTTTCTCTATTGAGGAAACATGCGGTAATTTATATTTATTTCAGAACATTTATGTGTTCGATTTCTTTTTAAATTGCTTTCCAAATCAGCACTAATATATTCAATTGCACTGCATCTATTTGAAAGCGATCATTGACTGACTCCAGTCAAAAGTCTTCACTTTTTGTTGTATGCGTTTTGTCTCAACATTTGCATTCTTCTGACGACATTACCTGTGTTTTTTTGACGACATTTGTATGAACAACAACAACAAAATCAAATCGTATAGGTAAATATTCTTGTGCACTACTGTTTTCTGTTAATTTCTACATATTATTACTTGACAGGTGGCTGCGAGCTCTATTGTGCCATCACAGAATGCCTTCCGGGTTCTCCCAAATGAGACTGCATTTCCGATTATTACATTAGCTGTGGACGTGACTGGGTGGGACATAGGTGACTACAATACATTTTTATTTATTCCATTCCCCTAAATATTTGTTTTTCTTACCAAGTAGTATATTATTTTGTACCCTCAAAAAGTGAGAAGAAGAAACTAAACAATCCAAATTTTTATTTAGCAACATTTGATCTTAAAATTTAAATATAGTTGTAATGTTTACATCTTGATTCTCTCAAATACTGAAGTTTTAATATCTCTTTCTCTTTGTCTGTCTGTCTGTCTTCCTCTTAATCGTTTGCTTTTTCTTTAATAGTCGACCTCTCCCCTCCCTCTCTCTCTTTTCTCCTTTAGTCGGTTGGTCTATCTATCTATCTATTTATCTATCTATCTATCTATCTATCTATCTATCTATCTATCTATCTATCTATCTATCTATCTATCTATCTATCTACCTACCTACCTACCTATCTATCTATCTATCTATCTATCTATCTATCTATCTATCTATCTATCTATCTATCTATCTTTCTGTCTGTCTCTCCCTTTAATCTGTTTCACTTTCTCCTCTCACTCAATCGGTCAGTGCCTGTCTCTCTCACTCTCCCCTATCTCCATCGCCTCTCTTTTTCCTCTCTGTCTGTCTCATTCCTTTCTCTCCTTCTCGTTTCTCAGTCAGTGTCTATGTTGCTTGTCTATTTATGTCTTATCTCATCTATACTAGTCTTTCTTCTCTGTCTTTATCAGTTTTCTTTCTGTTCTCTCTCATTCAATCTCCCTTCTTCCCCTCTCTCTTTCTCTTTACTCCCTTTCTTCCTTGTCCGGAAGTTTATCAGTTTATGTCCGTCCTTGCCTGACCACCTTTCTGTCTCCAGGCGATGAGATTGTGGTGGCCTCGACAGACTATGACTGGAGACAGGCCGAGGTGCGCAGACTCATCCAGTGCAGCACGTGCAGCAAGAACCAGGTCAGAGTGAACGGTAAGGTCCTGCTTTTCTTCTGGAAATTTTGCTTCAACAGAATCCAAAAGATTGCCTGCAGAAAGAAAGCTAAGTTTTAGTAGTAGTAGTAGTGTGTGTGTGTGTGTGTGTGTGTGTTCGTGTGTGTGCGCGTGTGTGTGTGTGTGTTTTTTTTGTGTGTGTGTTTGTGTGTTTGTGTGTGTGTGTGTGTGTTTGTGTGTGTGTTTGTGTGTGTGTGTGTGTGTGTGTGTGTGTGTGTGTGTGTGTGTGTGTGTGTGTGTGTGTGTCTATAATACATTTCGTAGGTTGTCTAGATATGACTGAGATTATTCTAGCATTCTAGAATGGCAATGCATTCGAAAATCTCTCTAGTTTGTTAAGTGATTTGAAATCCAGTTCTCCATTCTTAGCATTACCAGAGGCGATGTAATTATAAATAAATATTTAAAACAATTTTTTAAAATTTTAAGTACATTTAATAAATATATTTGTTGAAAGTACGTAATTTATAAAACAAATTTACTTAAAAGAATGTTAAGTGGTAAAATTAAAATATCGATTTTTTTAAAAATGGTTTTTGAAAAGGCAAACATTTTAATTTAAGATCATTCTGAAAAGTTTAAGATATATATAACTTTTGAAAAATATGTAATATGGGTGGCTCAGTAAGTTTAATGTATGCTTTCAGATATATTATTAAGTAACTTTGTAAAAATATACAGTATGGGTGGCTCAATAAGTTTAATGTATGCTTTCAGATATATTATTAAGTAACTTTGTAAAAATATACAGTATGGGTGGCTCAATAAGTTTAATGTATGCTTTCAGATATATTATTAAGTAACTTTGTAAAAATATACAGTATGGGTGGCTCAATAAGTTTAATGTATACTTTGCAGTAAAATGGAAGTACCATCAGCCACTAGCCTAATCATCGAATTTAACAAGCATTCCACATTCTTACTACCTGGAGAAACTGCCATTACTTGAACAGAAATGTGTGTTTTTTTAAGAATATATAATGTTAGAGATTAAGTGAATAATTGTTTGAAGTATACATTATATTACCACTCTCACATTTTCAGTCTATGTGCGTGCCATAGAGAGAAAAGAGAAGATCGGAACTTCTGGAGATCCATCAGTAAATAAATGGAAGACCATGAATTATAATAAATCTTTTCGTGTCTGTTATCTTGTATCTCCCACAAGACAGCTGACTTCTTGTGTAAGCGGTATGGAGATTCTAAATTCACTGTCTCCACACCCGACAGCGGAGCCTGATAATTACCCAATCATTGAATTAATTTATCTCAGGGATTTTCCAACTGTATCATCGAGGTATCACAGGTATACGATTGCTGATGACACTTTCATTTCACTGGCTAGCATGTTACAGTCCGTGATTGTTTGCCATCACCCAGTCGAGGTATCACAGGTATACGATTGCTGATGACACTTTCATTTCACTGGCTAGCATGTTACAGTCCGTGATTGTTTGCCATCACCCAGTCGAGGTATCACAGGTATACGATTGCTGATGACACTTTCATTTCACTGGCTAGCATGTTACAGTCCGTGATTGTTTGCCATCACCCAGTCAAGGTCACTCGAGGTGCTTCCGAAAACTCGCTCGGGAATTAAAATTCAAGTGTTCGGCAAAGCTCGCCAGATATAATATTTTTTAATTCATACAAATGTAGTTATCGTTCATTCACAACAAAATGACTAGATTGTTATCCCAAAATAACAAATTCTGTTTTAACACCCATCCACCCCCAAACAGGGTATGGGAGCAATACTAATCTTGCAACACTGTTTCTCTAAATCCTTTATTTATATTCCTGTAATACTGTTTCTCTAAATCCTTTATTTATATTCCTGTAATACTGTTTCTCTAAATCCTTTATTTATATTCCTGTAATAACGAAAATCCTTTAGTTATAATCATGTGTTACTGTTTCTCAGAATCCTTTAGTTATAATCCTATATTACTGTTTCTCAGAATCCTTTAGTTATCAGCACTACGGCAACTTTACCTACAACGTTGACCAGCGGGCTGAGGTCGGACTGTTGACGCGATCAATCGTCATTGAAGGAGTGCTGGAGCCCCAGTGTTACTCCAACAACGGTCAGGAGAAAAAGATGTGTGACCGGTATAATAAAGACACCTTCGGAGGACACATCAAAGTAAGTAAACGCAATGCAAAATACATTTTGTTTTACTGTGTCGTGGATAACTTTCTACTATAATTAGTTTTGTTCTGTTTGTTTGACTGTTGTCTTATTTCATATGTTTTGCTATTAACTTTCCATTCTAGTAAATTATTCAAGTCTTTTAAAGTGAATCAAGAAGGGAGGCAACCATTATGTCCATTTATTAGTCCTGTTCATAGAATTATTTATTTATTCAAGCAATAATAAAAACAAAATGCAATGTGATATTGTAGCGATTTTCTGTATTAGGGTGTTTAGTATTTCCGTTCATTGTGTGTATGCGTGCGTAGTCTTAACTCTGACGTCATTACATAGTAAAAAATCGTGTTACCGTGAATGGATATTGTACTTTCAGGTGGAACTCGGCCACAAGCGCGTGCGAGTAGAAGGGGTGGAGTTATATCACATGGGACAACAATCATTACTGGGTAAGTCGGTAGTCCTCAGGCACAGAATTAAGTAGCTCTAGCTGTGAAACCGTTAAAAGGAAATTAAGTAAAAATAATGAGAGGGTAGAAAGTATTGTTCCATGCATACGATTTAATATCGTGAAAAATAGAGTTGTCTGTTTTTGATGGAAAATAGAGTTGTCTGTTCTTGATGTAATCTGTTTTACGTATTCCTGAAGCTAGCAATAATAATAATATTTTTAAAAAATAATTTTAAGAATTTCTGGTAAAGACTTAACAATTTTGTACTAAATAGTAAAGGTATCAATATATCATAGGGTATGAATATGTAGAAATAAACATAGGATAACAGACATTTTTATATATTATATAACCCGTCTCCCTTCCTATTTTGTTTGTTTGCCTGCCTTCCATTCATTATCTTTTTTATCATTTTCTCTTCTCTATTTTACGGTTTAATTTCCTGTTCAATTCAGTTTCTACTTTCATTCCGTTGGTTGTGCAAACGGACACCAGTTTAAAAAGAAATATTTAAGAATATCAGTTTTTAGTGTAGGGATGTAGACCCTGGTTCTTTTGGAGACTTTAGATGACAAAAACGTAATGTCTCTTCTTTCAGACGAATGCATTAAATATTTTGCTTCTCTTTATTTAAGTACATGAGCGAGATTAATAAAAATCAGACATTACAAATATTTATGATTTGTTATAAATTAAATCTACAAAATTGATTGGAGCAGTCATGTCATTTCGCCTCGACCAGTCACTGAGCAATATTTTAGTAATTGTAATTGTGTAGTTGTGCTAGTAGTTTGTAAATGTAATTACATAGTTGTGCTAGTAGTTTGTAAATGTAATTATGTAGTTGTTGCTAGTAGTTTGTAAATGTAATTACATAGTTGTGCTAGTAGTTTGTAAATGTAATTACATAGTTGTGCTAGTAGTTTGTAAATGTAATTACATAGTTGTGCTAGTAGTTTGTAAATGTAATTATGTAGTTGTGCTAGTAGTTTGTAAATGTAATTACACAGTTGTGCTAGTAGTTTGTAAATGTAATTACACAGTTGTGCTAGTAGTTTGTAAATATAATTACACAGTTGTGCTAGTAGTTTGTAAATGTAATTACATAGTTGTGCTAGTAGTTTGCAAATGTAATTATGTAGTTGTGCTAGTAGCTTGTAAAAACTAGTATGTAATATTGCTAATAGTTTTTGAATATAATTATATAGTTGTGGTAATTTTTGGAGTATATTTTCCCTTACCGCGCTTATGAATGTAAGTTTATATTCCCAATTGTTCGTGTCTGGGCAAAACTCCCGGATGAAAACAAAAATAGCCTCTCGCACCAGACGTTAACAAAATTACCTATTTTAAAAATTGGTACAAAGTCTGGAATTGCATGCGATGGGAGAAATTGTTTGGTCGAATAAATTGGACCTGACTGTCCTGTCTTTTCAGCTCGCTATCCTCTGCATATCCACATGTGTGACGAGGTGTATGGCGACTACCTGCGAAACAACTCTGTCCACGAGGCTTTCTCTCGATGCATCACGATTCACGGCTCTCACGGACTGGACGTAAGCAAACACTTTAAAAATAAAAATACTTAAAGTACAAGTATTGGTTTTTTTAAAACCCTTATCAATCCATTTTATTTTAAATCCTGTAACCATTTTAAAAACAAGCAATCGAATAAACTAACTATAAATATCTTCCTATTAAAAAGTTGAAAGAAATCAGCTATTCTGGCCGTTTTTTGTTGGACCTCTGAAAATGCGCGAAACACGTGATGTAGAAGAAATTCTTAATATAGAGCTCTAACCTCGCATGCATGACGTCAGCTTTGAGGGTTATTACAATGCTGAGTGAATCCTTGCTTTATTGTTTATACGTCATTTCTTTAGAGTGATTTTCACCTTTCAGTAAAGGCCTATACATTTTCACAATTATTTTGTTGAGGAAATGATATTTGCAGCAAATCCACGATTTAAAGAAGACAGTGCTCCATCAATAAATAAATAAAATGGCTTCTTTGAGTCATGCTCACACTATGTAACACAATTTTTGTTCCTGTCTTCTAAGTGTTATATTTCAATTGCTTATGTCTAAAGTACGTGAAAAAATGACTTCATTAAGCACAAACTTTGCTTACACGACAACAGCTTTAGAGTGCAAATAAGAAATATAAAAATAACCTTTCTTACTAGATCATGTCAAGTACTACTAAGCATGTATTACTGACTTCTGCTATTAAAAAATCTTCCTCGAACTTTCCATTCTGTAGAGTAGATAATGTTATTTTGTCTGTAAGTCAACGAAAATGCATTTTTGTTTTACATATTATGGATATACTGCCTGAACATTTATATTATTAGTAGTAAAGTACAAGAAACATTTTTAATTTCAATTTACACTTCATTTAATTTTATTTGTATGTTGTAAATATTATTAATATTTATTTCCAAATCTGTTCAAATACTACTTAATGTACTTAGAACTAATACTTAAAACACATAGCATTGCTGCTTTCTTGCGTAGCCTGATCTGATTTAAGTCGGTCTGGTAGACGCCATCTTCCAGCTCACTACCGTCATTTGTTAGGCCTATATTTCTAATGAAACACTTAATGCGCGTTTAGATTATTTTTAATAATTTAACATATTTATTTTCATATTTTCAATTTTTATTATAATCTTTAACATGACCTTGCATTGTGAATTGTATACGTCACAGTGGGGCAGATTATCGTACACGACGTAAATACACTTCAATGAGTAAGTGGAGTTTGAACAATGAATCAAACGATGAGACTATGCTAGCAGCTATCTCTGACGTCATAAGTTCGGCACCGCATCTAACGGTAACAAAATAAAAACTATACAACTTCAAATAAATTATTGCTGCTATAAATTAGATCGCGAGGTTTCACCACCAGTATCGATAACTGTCAGTGATGAGACGCTTGACGTCTTCGATATGGTGATGTAAGCTATTCCAGCTATTGACGGCTAGGCCGTTGTTTAGGGAGTTCACAAAATTAATGGCTAATGTTACGTTGCAGGTGAGTGATAACGTCTGCTACGACCACATTGGGCATGGAATTTTCCTGGAAGACAACGTGGAACAGTACAACACGATTTACAGAAACCTGGCTCTGGGTACTCAGTACGGAACTCTCCTTATGTCCGATTCCAGGAAAGAATGGTGCGCGCAAGACCCCCCACACATTGGCTATGAAGACAGTTGTCAGTGAGTTATCTTCCCTACTTAAATAAATCTAATCATTCCCGAGTGGATCACGAGTAGATTTTTAATTGAAATTTCTGATGGTCATTTGCTTCTGTTAATTTATCTCCTATAATTATTTTAGAAGAATAAGTGAATTATTTGTTTTTATATATATATATATATATTAATAAGAATAACGTATTTCCTCTGCAGGAGGGAATTAAATCTCAGACCCCACCGTTAAAATAACAATTAAACGATAATACCGGATCAATATCTAACTCGTGTTCACAACAGATAAATCAGACATCGACCACAGACAGTGACACACCTAATTTGAACCTCTAGGGTCACTCACAAGAGCATAAGCGGGGCTTGCTACGTAATGTCTAATTACACACACACACACACACACACACACACACACACACACACACACTCACTCACACACACACACTTCTCTCCCTCTCTCTCTCTCTCTCTCTCTCTCTCTCTCTCTCTCTCTCTCTCTCTCAAAATCCTAAATACTACCGTTCGAATAAGTCAAAGAATATGTATGTATGTATATATGTGTGTGTCTGTGTGTATATAATATGTGTGTACGTGTGTGTATATGTATGTGCGTATGTGTAGGTGAAAAGTAATTTTAATAACAACATATTTTGACTCTTGCATAAAAGATTCAATCACATGAATCAAATTTCCAAGCAAACCAAATTTATACTCGAGCACACTCATCGAATACAATATCTGTTCTACTCTGCATATTGTCAGAGGAAGTGAAGTAAATATTTATACATAATTAGTTACTTAAATCTCTTAAACCGAATGACAGATTTCATCACATAGAGATACATGACAGAGAATAAGACAAGGGCAGTGAATAATAGAGATTCACAGTACATAGTCACGTGGTAAGGGTAGCTTGAATGCTAGTCAACGCACTATGACACACAAATGTTCAGCGGTGCAGATTGGGTCAATCACAAATCCTGTGCTCTTGTCACGTGATTCACTGATCACAAAAATACGCTGTGAACACCCAGTCTGTCTACGACTTCAGTAAGTCACGTGGTGGTTGACACTACCTACTTCGCCATTTTAAATTTTTTGAATTGTCACATCCGTGACGAGAGTTCCATGTCGAAACTGTATCAGATGAAAAATATATTTTATTACCGTTTCGTAATTCTTATCAAATATGAAATTTATGCCTGATTGATTAAAGTCTTTCTTGCGTCTATATAAACCAAATTATATATATATATATTCCTGTACAAGTTTTCAAAATATTATGTCCACAGTAATAGGGGTCTTGTATGGAAATGGACAGCAGGAAATTATTTTCTGTAATGAGACCATTTTCTGAGTAACTTAATATTTTCCCCGAAATTGTTTCCCAAAGGATTTTGTGTAGGTGATAGTTTGATTTTTTAAAAATCAGATGAGATTAAAATAATCGTTTAGAAAAGTGAAACAATTATTCAATAAAATACATAAAATATCTTCAACTGAAAATTGTTTTCGAATTAAATTTAAAAAACAACGAATGTCTTCCTTAGTATAAATTAAATTTATTCTATCTTTGATGGCTCTAATGCTGGTTATTAATAAAATCGAAATATCTTCAGTGGTACTCCATTATTATTATTTCTTTTTAAAAATATTCCAACCTTCTACCCCACCTCCGCAAACAGTCTCTTTCTCCAAGAAATCTTCGCTGTTTCCGTTCTTTTTTCGGAAGAATGCATTTTGTTATGGATTCTAATTTTTTTTCTCTAGCGGCGTTATGTCCTCGTAGCTTAAGCTTTTGCTAATTATTGTCTGTTTCTTTTCCAACAGGGAACTTGCAACATATTGGATCACTCACCCGAATAATGAATTTGTAGGCAACGTTGCAGCTGGCGGGGATGTATGTATAAATTACATGTAGTCGTTTGACTCATTTCAGAAACGCGTACACGCTCACACACATATCACTCATACTCACAACCTCTGGGGCACTCCTTCGAGAAAATAAAACACCAAATAATATCACGTTTTGTATTATGTCTATTGTATAAACTTGAGTGTCGTTGTGTATAAACATCACGTTTCGTATTATGTCTATTGTATAAACTTGAGTGTCGTTGTGTATAAATATCACGTTTTGTATTATGTCTATTGTATAAACTTGAGTGTCGTTGTGTATAAACATCACGTTTCGTATTATGTCTATTGTATAAACTTGAGTGTCGTTGTGTATAAATATCACGTTTCGTATTATGTCTATTGTATAAACTTGAGTGTCGTTGTGTATAAATATCACGTTTCGTATTATGTCTATTGTATAAACTTGAGTGTCGTTGTGTATAAACATCACGTTTTGTATTATGTCTATTGTATAAACTTGAGTGTCGTTGTGTATAAACATCACGTTTCGTATTATGTCTATTGTATAAACTTGAGTGTCGTTGTGTATAAATATCACGTTTCGTATTATGTCTATTGTATAAACTTGAGTGTCGTTGTGTATAAATATCACGTTTCGTATTATGTCTATTGTATAAACTTGAGTGTCGTTGTGTATAAATATCACGTTTCGTATTATGTCTATTGTATAAGCTTGAATGTCGTTGTGTATAAATATCACGATTAGCTCTGTAATCGTTCCGCATCTTAGTTTCTTAGCCTATCGCCGAGTGATGATAAACAATCTTGAAGAGTGAGATGCTTACAGATATATATGCATGACAGCAAGTTTTGATAAGGCCATTGTCAAGTTTCAGAATGTATTTACAGTATGAATACAACTCTCTCTCTCTCTCTCTCTCTCTCTCTCTCTCTCTCTCTCTCTCTCTCTCTCTCTCTCTCTCTCTCTCTCTCTCTCTCTCTCTCTCTCCAGCAGTATACATTGAACGCTTTGTCTACAATACATGTAATGCACAGTCTCCAGCACATAGCATGTTCGTCTGCAGCATAGGTAACATTCTATCTAAGCACATATAAGGACGTTTTGGTCCTATAAACAAATAACATTTGCAATGTTCTAGCCCCCAATTTAATTTTATGTTTAAGAACAATAATTTTAGCGTCTAATAAGTCATGATTGCTCTTTATTCAATCCATTTCTCATTAGGGTCACGGCTACAAAATCCTGTACGCTGACATTCCCATTTCGCTGTCCTACGCCAGACAACAGGCCCTTAACAGATTGGAATTACACAGACCTTGGAATGACCCGTTAAAGAAGTTTGATAGGAATACGGCTCACTCCAATGCCAATGTTTGTATGAGTAGTCATTGTAACAGTAGTCATAGTAACAGTATTCTTATTGAACAACATTAATATTAATAACAGTAGTCATAGTAACAATATTCTTTTATTGAACAACATTAATATTAATAACAGTGGTCATAGTAACAGTATTCTTATTGAGCAACAGTAGTATTAGTAACAGTGGTCATTGTAATAGTATTCTTATTGAGCAAAAGTAGTATTAATAACAGTGGCTTAGTAACAGTATTCTTATTGACCAACAGTAGTCACTGTAACAGTGGTCATAGTAACAATATTTTTATTGAGCAACAGTAGTGTTAGTAACAGTGGTCAAGTATTCTGAATGAGCAACAGTAGTATTATTAACAGTGGTCATAGTAACAGTATTCTTATTGACCAACAGCAGTCACTGTAACAGTGGTCATAGTAACAGTATTCTTATTGACCAACAGTAGTCATTGTAACAATGGTCATAGTAACAGTATTTTTATTGAGCAACAGTAGTGGAGCATCTTTCAATTATTTTCTGTGTAAATTCAATAGATTTTTAAAACTTAATATCGCTGCCACTTTCACTCACAGTGTTATCTCTGTTTTTTTGTAACTTAAAATATCTACTGTGTTTTCTTGAAATAAAAAATAGTTTTAACTTAATAAAATATCGTTTTCTTTACTTAAAATATTATGTTTATTGTTTACTAAAATAATGCCTGGTTATTTTTTCCTAAATATGACTTTTATTTAAAATAGTTATTAATATCTCTGTTACACTAGCTAGTATCTTTGTCGTTACTTATAATAGTGTCTCTGTTGTTACCATGTAAATAAAAATACCACTTCGGACTTCGTTCTACCATCTCGGTAGCTTGATAGATACATGAAAACATACTGTAACTCCATTAAGAAAGTTCTTCTCATTTAATGGTGTAACTCCATTAAGAAATTTCTTCTCATTTAATGGTGTAACTCCATTATGAAAATTCTTCTCATTTAATGGTGTAACTCCATTAAGAAAATTCTTCTCATTTAATGGTGTAACTCCATTAAGAAAATTCTTCTCATTTAATGGTGTAACTCCATTAAGAAAATTCTTCTCATTTAATGGTGTAACTCCATTAAGAAAATTCTTCTCATTTAATGGTGTAACTCCATTAAGAAAATTCTTCTCATTTAATGGTGTTACGAATTCGGGCTGTATTATGTTTTTCAGGCTGGAATATCATTTGATGATAAGTTATCGTCAGGAAAGGAACCGGAAAAGGAAAAGGGGGTGCCCTTGAACGGGATTTTACGAGTACCAAACGATTATGATCCCCGGGTCCCCCCGACAGCCAACGGTCAACGGGTTTGGGCAGAAATAAGCCGGTGAAAAACTATTTCATTATCTCTTCTTTACATACATGCACGCACATACGCACACGCACACACACATAGAAATTTTGTCCCTAAGCCTATACAATCAATCTTTTCTTATCGCATAAATATTTAACAATATTAATATACTTATTATAGCATATTTTGTGCTCTTAGAGTAAATTTACCCTAATAAGTTTATTATAGTATGTTTTGTACTGGTAGAGTAAATTTACCCTAATGTGCTTATTACAGTATGTTTTGTACTGGTAGAGTAAATTTACCCTAATGTGCTTATTACAGTATGTTTTGTACTGGTAGAGTAAATTTGCCCTAATGTGCTTATTACAGTATGTTTTGTACTGGTAGAGTAAATTTGCCCTAATGTGCTTATTACAGTATGTTTTGTAGTGTGGTAGTTGTTCTAATTTACTTATTATAACATGCTTTGTACTGATAGTGTAAATTTGTTCTAATGCGTGTAATACCTTGTGATCGCCCTCATGCATTACTGCAATTCTTTTAATTGTTAGTGTACGTGTTTTCTTATACACCAGTCAGTCTAGTCATCTAGTGTAAGGCTCTAAGGTGTTTTCTTATGCACCAGTCAGTCTAGTGTAAGGCTTTACGTGTTTTCTTATGCACCAGTCAGTCTAGTGTAAGGCTCTAAAGTGTTTTCTTATGCACCAGTCAGTCTAGTGTAAGGCTTTACGTGTTTTCTTATGCACCAGTCAGTCTAGTGTAAGGCTCTAAGTGTTTTCTTATGCACCAGTCAGTCTAGTGTAAGGCTTTACGTGTTTTCTTATGCACCAGTCAGTCTAGTGTAAGGCTTTACGTGTTTTCTTATGCACCAGTCAGTCTAGTGTAAGGCTTTACCTGTTTTCTTATGCACCAGTCAGTCTAGTGTAAGGCTCTACGTGTTTTCTTATGCACCAGTCAGTCTAGTCATCTAATGTAAGGCTCTAAAGTGTTTTCTTTCCTAACGTTTTACTAAGTCATTTTGACCGGTATTGAAATTTATTTTAAGGCCCGTTTTAACTCTCTTTTTGACTGTCAGTGAAGGTTTTAGCTAGTATATGTTTTAACTCCTGTTTTGGCCGAAAGTGTTTATTAGTTCCTTTTGTGGTCGGCAACATAAATTTGTCCTTATTTGCATATTATGTTTACTTGATCCCACATTTCAATTTCTTCTAACCTACTTATTAGTTTCTGTACTGGCGACTGAATAGGTGAGCCCTAACCCATTTATTAGTTTCATGACGATATTGTAAATATGCCCTAACCCATTTATTAGTTTTTTGACGGCATTGTAAATATGCCCTAACCTATTTATTAGTTTCCTGACGATATTGTAAATATTTCCTAACCTATTTATTAGATTTTTGTCGGTATTGTAAATATGTCTTAACCTATTTATTAGTTTCTTGACGATACTGTAAATATGCCCTAATCTATTTATTAGTTTCTTGACGACACTGTAAATATGCCCATATCTATTAATTAGTTTCTGTTTTGACATAGTAGATTTACCGAACCTTATTAGTTTATTTTTTCCCGTTTTTCCGATAGTATAGATGCGCCCTAACTTATTTATTAATTTTGTTTTTGCGATACAGTGTTTAACGCGCCCTAACCTACTTATTCGTTTCTGTTTTAGCGGCAGTACAGATGTGCTAATACTACTTATTACTTTCTGTTTTGTTATAGTGTAAATGCGCCCTAACCTACTTATTCGTTTCTGTTTTAGCGGCAGTACAGATGTGCTAATACTACTTATTACTTTCTGTTTTGTTATAGTGTAAATGCACCCTAACCTACTTATTCGTTTCTGTTTTAGCGGCAGTACAGATGTGCTAATACTACTTATTACTTTCTGTTTTGTTATAGTGTAAATGCACCCTAACTTATTATTTAGTTCCTGTTTTGGTACAGTTTAGATACCCGAATCTACTTAATTCCTGCATGTAAATAAGCTCTCATGCTAAATCCTTTAATACTGTTTCACACTATGTATATGCGTTTGTTTTTCAGAATGACGTTGTACAAAAACAGACTGGTGAACGCATGGATAAAGGCCGGCAACGTGCGCATGACAAACTGTAGGTAAGCTATTCAAGAAAAAGTAAATTTAGGCACGTTTCAAACGGCCGAATTTTAAATGGGATTGGCTAAATATTTGCCCTGGACATTAAACCATAAACTGTCAATCAAAATGTTACTTGAAAGAAACTAGCTCGTGGGACAGGGGTCGAAAAGACTGGAGGGTGAATGAAAGTCTTGGTCATAATGTAGGGTACTGTAGCTGTCAATGTACACTTCACATCGGAGATATTTAAAATGACAAACGATGCGTGTTTCCATGGTAATGCATTTCTTTCAAACCAGCTAGCACAACATCTGGTCCAGTTTTGTTGCTAAATAGTTAATATATTTTCTGTACTAATCTCTTGCGCACTCTAATGTTTCAAAAATAAATAAATTTTCATTCACTACAACAAAACACATAAACCTGTTTACTCAATACAACAAATATCAGCTAAGGTTGTACATTTAATATAATAAAATTAAATTATTTATTCAATACTGCAAAATACATAAGCATTAGTTGTATATTTCATATAACATGACACTTGTCTTTTATGTAATAAAAAGAATACGTAAGACTGTTCACTGAATTTAACAAATTGCATAAACGCGTGTTCCTTTAATTTGACAAAACACGTAAACGGTTGTTCATTGGATATTTCAGAAAACAGCTGTTCAGTAATGAGACACATGTACTTGAACATGTCAGTTTAGGATAAGTTAAGACCTGTTTATTAACATTGAACAATTTTTTTTTTTTTTGGGGGGGGTCGAGTGTGAATCCATTCACATTCACAAACGCTAAGATTAACGATGTATTTATGAACTTGAGTTCAGGGTAAAAATATTTTCGCCATCCAACAAATTCAACATCTTACCGTTTATATCGACCTCTAAATAGCAAAAACAGACATATATACACACGCACGCACACACACACACACACACGCACACACACACACACGCACGCACACACACACGCGCACACACACACACACACACACACACACACACACACACACACACGCACGTATCTCTTTGCGTGTACTGAAGCACATGCTGAACACAAACCAGTGATGTATACGTGAAAAAACTAATAGCAACTCAGATGCACAATTATGTATCCTATTTCAAAACAACCTGCAATAAATCTTTAAAAAGAAAACGAAAATAGTCTTCGACTTCCATTACTGATCACAGATTGGTTATTTCCTAGCTTTTGCATCAGTTAATAGTGTGCTTTTCACCGACCATATTATCTGATATCGAAAGAATCTGAATCTGTATTTTCTTCTTCAAACTATATTTAGCTTCGCCGACTCGCCGGAAGGTTTCACTGGGGGGAACACGAACACGGACACAGCGACAGAGGTCGTCAATAGCATTTTCATCGGACAGACGAACAACACTGGCCTGCAGAACTACAAAGACATCAACAACAACTCCATTTCCTATGCTGGACGGCCGTAAGTTGCATTACTAGGAACGATAACTGTAGTGACTATTACATTATCGATGTCGATTACGTTATTAAGTAACCGTAAGGATGACAGTTATCATTAAGTTGCATTACTAGGAACGATAACTGTAGTGATTATTACATTATCGATGTCGATTACGTTATTAAGTAACCGTAAGGATGACAGTTATTATTAAGTTGTATTACTAGGAACGATAACTGTAGTGACTATTACATCATCGATGTCGATTACGTTATTAAGTAACCGTAAGGATGACAGTTATCATTAAGTTGCATTACTAGGAACTATGTGCTCATCTAGCTGCGCCACGATTATAAAACGCTGATTGATTTTACGAGGTGTTAATTAGTGAGGCATAGAATGAGACTAGTAATGTGTTCAGAATGAACTACATACCTCTATTAATAATCATGTTCCGATTCTGGTAGATTCCTCTAAGTAAATCTATCGGACTCGGAGTATGATAATTAATAAAGTGTTTTGTGTTATCCACTGTGCGCCCTCGCCCCCTCCCCTGAAACCGGGGGCATGAGTTGAAAAATCCCGCGTCGAAAATCAGCAACTTGATTAGTTCTTTAGTACGAGTGTTGCTTTCTTGTTCTATATGTTTGTGGCAACATACTTCTAAGGACTGAAAGTGAGCAATACGGTAAGATAAGCAGAGAACAGAATGGAAAGGAGGAAGCTGGTTGTCAGGTAATCAGTGGTGCCCCAACGGTCGACAAGACTAAGGGATAAATAGATAGATAGAAAGATAGATAGATAGATAGATAGATAGATAGATAGATAGATAGATAGATAGATAGATAGATAGATCTCTATATTGTTATGACTCTATGTGTCGGTGTGTTTGTGAGAGAGAGAGAGAGAGAGAGAGAGAGAGAGAGAGAGAGAGAGAGAGAGAGAGAGAGCAAGTTGCATTTATCTCTCCTTAGGCGTTTCTGGATTTTACTGACACCCTGAAAATATTTTCCAGGACGGACTCTCTGACAGCGGTGAGCTTATTTCAAGGTCCGAACATTGTCAGGCGATCCTACTTTGACCGTTATGTGAACGTCAACTTCAAGGCTGACAACGGCACTTCCTTCGTCCGCTACGGTGGGGCCATCAGCTGGAAGCGCTCCAACCCTTATCCAACGATGACGTCATCATACGTACAGGATCTGACTTTTGGATATTGCGATAACGTACGTCATGACTTCGTCTTCCCTTTGACATTAGCTAAAAGTCATTAGTTAACTTTTAAAAGGGTGACTTTAAGTAGAAGTTGATCAGTTATAATTTCCACATTATTTAATTACTCATGATGTGTAATAAGTTTTAGATCTTAGAAGTATTTACGTACATAAACTTTATTAGATTTCCTTTAAGGGCTGGTTCATAAAGAACAGTTAGTATATATACTTACTATCACGTAATAATTAGAAGAAGAAGAAAATAAAACCATATATCTTATGATGCATATTTAAGATGTATCATAAACCAAACTTAAGAGTTGGACTACCAGTGAAATAAAGAAGTTAAAAGCCTCGACATGTCAAGGAAAAGGGCGTATGTGCAAGTAAATGCTCTTTTATGACTTTTGAAAGACTTACGTTCTGAAATACTGCGGCCACAAGTGAGTTCTCAATGCAGTTCGGTCTAGTTGACAGAATCCTGCTACGAGAAAGAACATTGTCCGTAAGTTCTGGTTGTCATGACGAGCATACGAAGAAAAAACATTGTCCGTAAGTTCTGGTTGTCATGACGATCATACGAAGAAAGAACATTGTCCGTAAGTTCTGGGTGTCATGACGAGCATACGAAGAAAGAATATTGTCCGTAAGTTCTGGGTGTCATGACGAGGGTACGAAGAACACGAGAGTCTGGGAGAGAGGGCAGGTGTTGCGATGTGTCTACATGGCGTCGTACATATTTTATTTGAGATGGAGCAAAAGTAAAGATTGTCTCGACGATAATACTAATACTGACAAGAATGATTATTAAAAATCGAAAGATTTATTATCGTGCCTTTATGGAATACCCTCTCCACTGTCTTTTCTCGGATATATTGGACAGGTAACGGGTGGGAATTGGGTGTTTCATGGCAGCGCCGGCACCGCAGGTTGGGATGATCTGGATGGAAATAAAGGTCCCTATGTTCGTGATGCTGATGGGTCCTTGACAGGGAATGCCAACTCTTCGTTGGTCCAAAACTCATCCTTCTACACCGGACCAGAATGTGTTTACCATGACAACTGGGGCATGAGTGTCTGCCCCTACCGGTATATTAAGGTAACTTGTGCGTTCCTGTTTTGATTACAAAGTTCCCTAGTGATGCATGAAAGTACCTGTAGTGTCCTCGTAGGTCCTCAGAGATTTAGTAAGGTAGCTGGGTTTATGCACAGATTTGCACTATCTCTTAACAGTATATCAGCATTGTTACTGATATATATATAAAAAATCACGATGCTTATAACACTTGATATACACAAGTTCCTGACCATGTACCTCTTTGATATTCAGAGGTACTAATATGTCTCCACAATTCCCTATTGATGCACAGAGGTATCTGATAAATCTATACATTTCCCTATTGATGTACAAAGATACCTGACAAATTTATACATTTCCCTATTGATATGTACAGATTCTTGATACAGATATAGACCTCCACTTGTATAGATGATATTCAGAGGTACCTGCCATCTCAACACATTTCTCTACTGATGCATGCATTTATTCTAATAATTGTGTATCACTGTGCAAAGTCTTAAACGATAGAATGCGTAACAATTATCAGCCACACGCTTACTTTGTGTGTGTTCATTGTAATGGTCTCGTGTCACTTTGCAGAATCACGATTGATAGGTTTCCTAAAATATTTTGTTTATCACTTACGTTCGTCGTATTAATTCATAATGTATGTTTATTTACAAAGACGACTTACTAGAGTCCTAATTAGTCTTTATTTTGTTTTTCGTACTAATATAATAATGGTGTCTTTATTTACATGGACGATTTCTCTCTTTATTAGAATTTTCATTATGTTTTTTTTTTCTTTCGAAAGATGGAGATTTCTGGAGATGGCGGTAACCTGAACGTCATCAACAGGCAAAACTACCCGATAAACATACGGCGTGACGACTTTCCTACCGATATTTTGAAAATTAAAGGTGACAGCACTTTTTAATATATATAAGTCTTTATACATTTAGTTGAATCGTGTAAACAGTTTCGAGCTGTTTTTGAGTGTGATTGCTCTCATTGAGGTCTATCAGTTATTTGGAAAGTTAAAACTCCTCAAAGGATTAATTGATACAGATTATAAGTGTGAAATGAATTATACATCTATGCTAGAAAGCATACACGAAAAAATAAAAGACCACAGAAACAAAACAGCTTAGATTCTTTTACCTAGTCTATTCATGAACGTGTATAATTATGTGTTATTTATTCGTTGTAAACAAATTATACTAGTGAACAGGATGAATGAGTGATTTATTGATTTCATTGATTTCTGCTCAGCGTCCAGGTTCATCGTTCGTTGATTTCGCTGACAAATATATCGAAAGTTAATGTTCATAGTTCGTTGATTTTTGCTGACAAATAATTCGAAAGCTAGTGTTCACTGAGAGTGAGACTCAACAGAACAACCGTTTCTTTATTGCCCTGCATGCATACTAAGCGCCACCATAAGAACTAGGTCACTCTACTTCTTCAACTATGAGAAGAGGATCGTTCAGTTCTTAGAAAATATTTTCTTCCAAAACTTCTCCATCGATGGCTTTGCGTCGATCTGCGAAACCAGCTCAATTAAAATTCATAATTTAATCGGTCCACTTAGCAAGCAAAAAATAAAGCAAAGCAAGCCTTAAAAGATATGTGGGTGGAATAAAAGAGCAAAAAATAATTGGCTTGGGTTTGATATTTCTTTTTTTCTCTTTTTTTATGTTAGGGACGCAAGGTAACCAGTATCTTCTTCGCACACAGAAGTCGTACTTGGTCGACTTCAACACAAGCTTCACAAATGCGGCTTTTCCTAACTACTTAAATATTTACGGCTATGGCGTAGAGAGGTAAGGGTAGTTATGTCGTAGTTAGTTTAAAGCCATGACAAATGAAGAAAAGAATGTCTTAGTACGGTCTTTTGCTATGTCTAAAGCTGTAACTTCTTTTTTTCAAGATGGCTTAATAAAGTCTCGTGACGTCAAAAGACATGATTATGTTTAACGGTAAAAGTAGTGCGTGAAGTTCTTTGATGTCTCCTACATTGTATATATATAAAGATAAGAAAGGTTTACTCATAATCTTAATGTTTATACGCATACATGACTTACGAACAAGACAGGTGGAGTAAGAGGATGTTGATAGCAATAGCAAATGCATGTAAAATTGTTTTGGTAGTGCCATTTGATTTATATAGCTGCCGTATAAATTAAAAATATCTTGTCGGCAGTCCTTTGAGTTTTATAATTATTTCCTGAATAACGGTACTAATGGCTTGTTTAAAGTCCGATGATGTACATAAGTAGTTTATTTAACGATATTAATAGAGTGCTGCAGTCCATTGATTTCACAGCTAAACCGTAAAACGGTTAAAAAGACTCGATAGAGTCCCCTGATGTACACATCTACGTCATACGGTACGACTCATTCCTTGAAACATAGCCGTGACACACACATTTGAAGATGGCAGATACTGAGAGATACGACATAAGCGTATATGAACATTTTTCTTGAATAGATAACCTTATGACTCTAGCCAGTACCAAGACAAAAAATGAAGTCTATTTTCTATTGTTAACTTTAGTTGGTAAATCCATCAGAATTTGATCATTAATATTATGCATCTGCCAAAATTACTAGTGTACAAATGAATAGTTGAAGTAACTTGATCATAAATAAATATTTTACTTTACAGTTTATGGATTCATAATACTGCACATTAGCAAAGTTATAGAACTTTGTTGCACTAATTATACCACCACTAGTAGGGTTGCAAAAACTGGGATTTTTTTTTTCTCAATAGAATTCCAGCCATTTCTTTCCGGTTTTTTTTGTAACTGTACTTGATTGTTACTTTAGATCATATATATATATATATATATACAATACATTAATAATTGTAATATAAATATTTAATCTTTATACGACTATCCACCTGTTACATTAGTATAACAATGGCCATTAATTGCTAAATTTAAAAGCTTTTGATTTACAATATTAAATATTTAAATAAATTAAACAGTACACACGCACAAAAACAAACACAAGTAACACTTATAAGACATTCATGCAGAAGCATATAAATATATAGAAAGAAATATAAAAGAAACTACTCTACCAGTAGGTAAAGTAGTTATAAATTATAATATATATATATAATAAAAATATGAATAATAATCACACACTTAAAAGCAAGACTATACTGCTATTTTCTATTTTGTTAATCGTTAGAAAATGAAGTAATTTTAAATTATATGCAGAATTATAATCACTTTCTTAAAAAATAATTATACTGCTATTCTTTAAATGTTAGTACAGATCGTTAATATTATCATGAATAGTAATAAATATTGGTTGCAAATGTAATGTATAATGACAAGTACAAGACAGTACTTTAAAAACTTTTGTCATTCAAATAAAATTCTTATATAACTGGTTTTAATGATAGTTAGAAAAATGTGTTTTAGCTAAACCTTGACTACAAATGGATGGTGTGTAGTAGAGTCACTTTATATTTTAAAAAATAAAACTTACCAGACACGGTCATCATCATCAGTCATTGTTTCCTCGATATCTCCAACATCATTAGAAATGGTATGCAAACTACTATCAGATGAACTTTCGCTGTTATCAGCATAAATTGAATCAAGTGTACCAGAGAAAATTACATTGGCGGCAATATGACCCCAATTCAATATGTCACTTCTGCTTTGCTTTTACCCAAGGGCTTGGGATTGCATGTCCTAGTAACGGGTCAAATCTCGTTCACATGTTTGACCTAGATTTCCTTTTCACTTGGTCTTTAAGTGTGAAATAGTGCATGATATTTTTCCTTAGTTTGCCTAAAAGCGGATTTGCTGTGTTCCAGTGGTGACGCAGTACGAGTGGGCATATGTCAATCTCTCACTGTCACCAGTTTCAACGTCACCAGTGACTACCCAGTGAGCATCACTAACAACGTCACATGGGTTGCGAACCTGACTGAACTCGACAAAGACAAGTCAGGATATGCATTTTACCACGATAAAGGCAACGGGTAAGTTTTTCTTCGACAGGTGAACTCAGTGAATAGTTTGTGAAGTTAGGAGCAAGGATATTACTAACGAATTTTTCTCGTTCCTTGAATTAGTTCCACTTCCATTCTGCGATCATTTTCTAACTGTAAACTGAGGAACCGGCACATAAAGTAGACTTTTCTCACACCGTTCATCATCACGCTTACTTTTACATCGTTCATGTCATTGCTGAAATTGCACTATCAGGGTGCTTAGCCAGTACTTAAATCAGGTAGCTGTTTTCGTTTCGCGTACATACAGAGCATTTTGAATTCATTGCTTAAGAAACCATGCAGCTCTTTTGGCCAACCAGTCGTGAACTTAGGCTAAGCTATCTGTCAACTCTTGAATAGCTATGTGTTCGATGGATGAATTAGAATGGACGAAATTAAACTGGCGATTGACAGACATGAATCAGTTCAGATTGGCAAGACAGACCAATTCGCCCTCTTTTCGCCTTTATTAACTTCCACATAATATACAGATAAATAGTACGTAAATATCTGTCTACTGATTTATTGAGGTTCTGACCTCGAAGAGAATCTCTAACTTGACAGATAACTGAAGTGACCCGAGGGAGTTTACTTAACTAAATATTTATTTTAAAATATTTTAAAAGGGTGGTGGTGTAAATTTAAATTGTATCATAGTATGTGTGATGCATGACGGATGCTTTTGATTTCAGAATTTTGTATTTTAAAATCCTGAGTTTCCACACTCGCACCAATGACAGCCAGCGATGTCCAGCAGGCTTCTGTTTCAACGTGAAAATCGTTCCGATTTATGGATCCAGTCAACAAATGCGCTCTTGTTTCTACGTGGAAAACACGCCATTTTCATCAAATTCGGTCAGTAGAACGCCCCGGATATAGGGGTTATTGACTCTTTGATCTTGCTGCAATAATAATGCACTTTAGTATTTTTGAATGTTGAGAGAAGTCGCGGGGCTTTGGGGTAGAGGACGTACTGTGTGTTTGTGAGTTTGTGTGTGTGTGTGTGTGTGTGTGTGTGTGTGTGTGTGTGTGTGTGTGTGTGTGTGTTGGAAGGCCAAATTTTTTTTTGCGAATTACTATCGTTCTTTTAATTAATTTTGATTTTATAAAAAAAACATATAGATTTGGTGGAATAAGCAGAAATAGAAATCACTGCCGAAAAAATATATAGACATTTAATGCCCACAGATCTATTCAAACTTGGCCGTTGGAAAACCCTGCAGTGGACCTGCTTCGCCGCCACAGGTAGTAAAGCGTGTAGTGTAGTGTAGTGCTTGTCTCTTCACACAGCACACACATCTTTCTCTCTCTCTCTCTCTCTCTCTCTCTCTCTCTCTCTCTCTCTTGTTTTGCTCTTCATTAATATTTATATTCTCTCTCTCCCTCTCCTTGTTTCTCTCCCCCCACACTTTGTTTAGCATAAACATTAGTATTTAACGTTTATCTATATTTTCAATAAAGTTGTGTATTCATACTATTAGTTTAATGTTCGGTTTATTTGACCTTGAAAACTTTGTAAGCCTTGTGCATTTTACTATGAACACACGCACACAGACAAAGACGAAGTGTATTTTATAAAGAACACATACACACAGAGACGTAGTTAAATTTATAATGAATACACACACAGACGTAGTGTATTTTATAATGAACACACACACAGACATAGTGTATTTTATAATGAAAACACACACACACACACACACATGCAATGTATTTTACAATGAATACACACACAGACGTAGTGTATTTTATAATGAACACTCACAGACGTAGTGTATTAGTGTATTTTATAATGAACACACACACGCGCGCGCGCGCGCACGCACACACACACACACACACACACATGCAATGTATTTTATAATGAATACACACGCGCACACACACACACACACACACACACACACACACACGCATGCAATGTATTTTATAAAGAATACTTACACAGACGTAGTGTATTTTATAATGAACACACACACACACAAAGAAGTAGTGTATTTTATAATGAACACACACACACAAAGAAGTAGTGTATTTTATAATGAACACACACAGAGACGTAATGTATTTTATAATGAACACACACACACACAAAGAAGTAGTGTATTTTATAATGAACACACACACACAAAGAAGTAGTGTATTTTATAATGAACACACACACACAAAGAAGTAGTGTATTTTATAATGAACACACACACACAAAGAAGTAGTGTATTTTAAAATGAACACACACACACAAAGAAGTAGTGTATTTTATAATGAACACACACAGAGACGTAATGTATTTTATAATGAACACACACACACACACAAAGAAGTAGTGTATTTTATAATGAACACTCACACACAAAGAAGTAGTGTATTTTATAATGAACACACACACACAAAGAAGTAGTGTATTTTAAAATGAACACACACACACAAAGAAGTAGTGTATTTTAAAATGAACACACACACACAAAGAAGTAGTGTATTTTATAATGAACGCACACGGACGTAGTGTATTTTATAATGAACACACTTAAGCAATCTTGAACCCATGCATACTCTTTACAGTATGTTTCCATTTCCTCTTTCACCCTAGGGGCTTGGGGCTGTAGACTGGAGCCAGATTGGTTTTATTTCTCAGAATGACTACTCGTCAACCTGTCGGTCTCCAGATCCTGAGAAAGGTCACTTTCTTAAATCATTTTGTTGCATTAATTCCAGATAATTTTGTTGTATTAACAAACGTGCTTTTGTTTCATCATCATCATCCAATCATTTTGTTACATCAGCATCATCCAATCATTTTGTTACATCAGCATCATCCAATCATTTTGTTACATCATCAAGTCACTGCGTTATATCAAGAACCAAGTTATATGAAGACTTTTGTGTTTCAAATTAAGTCATTTTGTTACACCAACACCAAATGGTTTTCTTTTATTATCGATACACCGATCTACCTCAGCATCTTTTTGTTCCCTAAGCATCATTTTGTTCCCTAAGCACTGGGTGTTATCTTCTAAACCAACATTTCGTCTTAACCCTACAAACTTTTTTCACCTATTTTAAAGTTTTTTCTCTGTATTTTCTTCAATTATTAAATTCTATTTTAAAAACATTTTACCTCTGTATAACATTTTTATTATTATATTTTGACTTCAGAAATTTGATTACTAAAAAAAACCCCAGAAAGTTCGGAACTGGAAGAAAAGAAAAAAGACACCCATACTGTTAAAGACAATTTTAAAACAGTTAATCCCATTTATTTCATTAAAATATATATATATTTGCATCTTCTATTTTAGTCCGGGGCCCGGTCGTATACCAGGGCTGTTTCACAACACAGTCGCAGATAGACCTATCCAAAGAACCACAGGAATTGTCTAGTGCCATGACACGCCGGTGGTGTACCGACAGGTATGGGTAAATTTATGAAGAACTAAATGGAATTGATTAATACTGAGAAGTATTGCACCGATTTCTCGTCTTGCCACTCTTGAACTCTGTTACTGGCTAATCATTAGGTTCGCGTCACGAGCAGCATGAAAAGTTCAATGCCTTCTTCAGAAATAGAAACAACGAAAATGCAGTGAGCTATAAATAGATCATCGGCTGCCTGTTACGCACTTACAAATGACAGCGTCAGTGTGCATAGTTTGTTTGTCTGTGAGTCGTCGCTTGTGTGATGACAAGTGATTCTGTGTGAAGGGCTTTACTCGTGGGTGACATTACTGACATTGAATGCGTGTGGGTTGATGCGTTGGTGACTGTGTTTCGGTGTATGCTCTTGTGAGTGTTAAAACGTGTTTCATGGGTGGTTGTATGTACGCTTCCGCAATTATATTCACGTGCTTGTGCCTTTTATGGATGCGTGTGAACAGGTCTCTAATGTATTTGTATGTCTTCGTATGTATCACTAAATGTGTTGGTATGTCTTCGTATGTATCACTAAGTGTGTTGGTATGTCTTCGTATGTATGTCTGTGTTGGTATGTCTTCGTATGTATCTCTAAGTGTGTTGGTATGTCTTCGTATGTATCTCTAAGTGTGTTGGTATGTCTTCGTATGTATCTCTA
Source organism: Sinotaia quadrata (assembly GCA_028829895.1). Lineage (NCBI taxonomy): Eukaryota > Metazoa > Mollusca > Gastropoda > Architaenioglossa > Viviparidae > Sinotaia > Sinotaia quadrata. The sequence continues at coordinate 45,363,861 of CM054184.1, read as the reverse complement.
AGTGTGTTGGTATGTCTTCGTATGTATCTCTAAGTGTGTTGGTATGTCTTCGTATGTATCTCTAAGTGTGTTGGTATGTCTTCGTATATATCTCTAAGTGTGTTGGTATGTCTGCGTATGTATCTCTAAGTGTATATGTATGTCTTCGTATGTATCTCTGTGTTGGTATGTCTTCGTATGTATCTCTAAGTGTGTTGGTATGTCTTCGTATGTATCTCTAAGTGTGTTGGTATGTCTTCGTATGTATCTCTAAGTGTGTTGGTATGTCTTCGTATGTATCTCTAAGTGTGTTGGTATGTCTGCGTATGTATCTCTAAGTGTATATGTATGTCTTCGTATGTATCTCTGAGCGTGTTGGTATGTCTACGTGTCTATGGGTTATAGACGTGTGTTTCTGTGTTTGCGAGCTTTTGAATTTATTTCTGCACTGGATTTGTGTGATGGTATAAAGTGTTTGCGTTGGGGTATTTTATACGTGACTTTGAGTTTTTGTATGTGATGTGTGTGTTTTGCATGCGTTTTATATGTGATTTTATATGTGATATTGTGTATGTTGCAGTATGTGATTTTGTATGTGTTGTATGTATGTTTTTGTATGTATTTTAGTATGTATATTCTGTGTGTTTTTCTGTGTCTGTGTTTTTTTGTATGTGATATTGCGTATGTTACAGCAAGTGATTTTGTATATGTTTTATATATATTTTTTGTGTTTTAGTATGTGTTTTCTGTGCGTGTTTCTCTCTGTGTTTGTATGTGCTTTAATATGTGTTTTTGCATATGCTTTTCTTTGTATTTGTTTATGTATTTTTGTGTGTTTTGTACGTGTTTTTGTGTGTGCTTTTGCTTTTTTGTATGATTTTGTATTTGCTTTTGTATGCGTTTTTGTATGTGCCTTCTATGTAATTTTGTATATTTTGTATGTTTTTGTATGTAAAATTATTCTATACGTGTAAAACTGTGACGTGCTACTGGAATACGGCCAATTTCTAATTATAGTGGCATTGTTTCTTATAGATAAGAGACCTGCCACACTCGCTGGTTTACATTTTTGTGTTTTTTCCCATCATATCAGATGTTTCCGGAGAGGCCACAAGTATTCTGCAGTAACTAATGGCCTACGCTGCGTTTGTGGTCAAGTGGTCAACATGGCCCAAGAGAATCAGTCGCAAAATTGCAACAGTTTGTGTTCAGGCAACTCGTCAGAATCCTGTGGCGGCACCTTGAGTTTCGATGTCACTATAACCGGAAGTCCAGAAATAGTGGCTGCTAAAGGTGACTTCACACTTATAGACGCATAAAAGAATCTCTCTCTCTCTCTCACACACACACACACACACACACACACACATACAAGTTGCGTAAATGCATATCTAGATGTAGAATTATAATAATTAAATAACTATGCATTAGTGGGTTGTTAAATGTGGTCTCAGAATGTGTGTGTGTGTGTGTGTGTGTGTGTGTGTGTGTGTGTGTGTGTGTGTGTGTGTGGTGCGCGTGTGCGAGCGTGTACAAGCAGCTGACAATATGAATTATTATGTGATATTATGATATTATTTTTAATCTTTTCTGCTTCACTTGTTTTAGGTCAAAGGGCACAGTCATTTGCTTTGTGGCATCTACTTTTAGGCGCCTATGTTGTATGTACACTGCTGTCATTCAAACATATGTAGTCGGAAAATGAGGGGGACCGTCACAACAGTTTTATTGAAGGAAAGAAAACAAGAACTGAGTCAGTTTAATTTCACTATAATGAATTTTTTGACAGTTCCATTACAACACATGTTCTCCAGCAAAATCATACATTTAAATTGAGGAACTAGATCAATTACCCCATAACTGACTAAACGTGCGCGAATCAGGAGACAAAGAGGCGTGAACAACTTATCAACATGTTCGCAGTCGCTACACGTTTATACAACCGAGAACACAGACAACCGTCGAGTATCATTCCGAAATCTCTACATTCGACGCAGGCAACGAAATTATGTAAACTACAATCGTGCTTATCCGCTCGTGCGCGAAAGCAGCCTGGTTATGTTGTGAAAGAAACGCATGCATTTATATACCGATTTAAAAAAAAATTAATATACATATATTCACACACATAGCCGTCATACACCTACGTATGCGTATTTATTCATGCTACTACTATACACACACACACACACACACACACAAACACACACACACACACACACACACTAAAACACGCGCTCATACACACACATCTGCAGACACATAAATATACACATACACATGCATACATACACGCATATATATATATATGTGTGTGTGTGTGCGCGTGTGTGTGTGTGTGTGTGTGTGTGTGTGTGTGTACATACATACGCACAACAGTTTTCAGTCGACACGCGCCATTGGCAATATAGACATTGGCCCAAGCAAATGCAATACGTAATCCATCTTGAAGGGAATTTTTAATAATATATTAAATTTCCAATGACGTTCGTAGAGCGCGTGCAAGATAAAAACAATAACATTCCAGTCACTGAATACAAAGCCATTAAAAATGTACCCATTTTGATATTTTATTATGTTTAATTTTTACTTTTTTGTTATTTACACTTTTATTAATTATTGTATTGGTACGAATTGTTGCAAAGTTTCATACGCAAACTAACGGATTTTAATTTCAAACTGCATTTATTTTCTAAGTGTAGGTTCAGTGTCAAGGAAAATGTATGATCGAAAAGTACATTGATTGAATTTTAACTAATGAAACAAATTAACATACGTGAAGATTCAACTTTACCTCATGTTAAAATTGGCGAATCTGCGGTAAACCAGAAGTTCAGTCCTCTGACACCCACTCAAAGCTAAAATTGGCGAATCCGCGGTAGATTCAGTCCCATTTCCACGCTGCTGATTTGACCAGTCAATCAAATGTTTTATTCATCCTTTCCCTTATTGCAACTTCGGTCACCTGACTAAATATTTAATGGACGGGTGTGTCGGAAGTTGTAACCCTCACACAAGTGACGTAGATTTGAGCGAACTTTCTGTAGCTTACCGAACGGGGGGGGGGGGGATGTCGAATAAACTTCCGATCATTTGAAGATGCGTAGTTAAGGCATTCTTGAAGTAACCCGTAAAATTTTAGTAAACGAGCTTCTGACTCTTTATTTTTTTGGTACGGGTGAGGTTATAGTGGTGGTGGTGGTGGTAGTGGTGGTGGTAGGGGAATTGCGTACATCAAGCATGCTCATTGAAGTATAAAGTATACAAGAAAACTGTTTCTGAAGAAGCATTTCCAATCTCCAATTTGACAATGTCAGTCATCTAGCCAGGCAAAATGTTGTTTGGTTCTCGTATTTAATTACCAGTATTCTTTCCCTGGCCTTCACCTTTGTATATTTACCTTCGCTAGTTAATGATGTCTCTATCATATTATTAAATAAATCCTTGCATTACCAAGTTGATTTTTTTTTATTGATGAACCGTTCACACTGTTAAATAAATCCTTGCATTGTCAAGTTCTTTTTTTTATTATTTATATACCGTTCAAACTGTTAAATAAATCTTTTCATTGTCAAGTTCTATTTTTTATTATTGATGTACCGTTCACACTGTTAATTAAATCATTGCATTGTCAAATTCTTTTTTTCTATTATTGATGTACCGTTCAAACTGTTAAATAAAT